>JAKNSE010000034.1:0-1247006 GCA_023525975.1 Smallanthus sonchifolius | reverse complement strand
ATGCTTTTAACTAACACTCAGTTATAGTAAGACTTTTAGTGAAAGTTTGTGGGTAAATTTGACTTTTTACCTAATTTTTTTACATGTATCACTAAAAGACTTTTCTAATAGTGGATATGCTTATTATCCAACTCGATCCCACATTAATATAAATAACCGCTAAACCCTAAAATTTAAGATGATAGAGTTCGACGATACGGTTCCAGCGTCGCAGAAATGTGCTCAATCGGAGTTCGTTTGATATCGTTTCTTAGTGTTTTGGTTATTTCTTAGATTTTTTAACGAAAAACTACTTTTTATTTGAAACTCTTCCCATATATACTAGTATGATTATCACTTGAAAACAAATAATAATATTAATAATAATGAACTCCAAATGCTCTATTATTGTTTCTATATATGTGTAATAAGTACAACCACTATCATATATATATGGCTTAAAAAATTCTTCATTGAAAATTGGTTTCCGTCACCATCCGTTCACAATGTGAATCACGCAAAATTATAATATAAGGTCAATAGAATATTAACACCTAAATCATTGTCCCTAAAGTACTTCTAGCCACCGATCCCGAATCCTACATCCCACAACAAGACGCCTTAGGCCCGTTTCACCACTGGCGGCCGGAGGTCTACGACATGCAACGGTACAAGCTTGCCGCAGCTCGAAGAACACAGAAACACATGAACGTCAGCTTCGAACGGATCGTTGAGATAATGAAGAAAGACGACGAGGCTTGAATCCGCGCTTGCTACCATAAGTTTTTGGACATGTCTGGTGACGCACTGGTGTGGATGATAGCTGTTGACATGGCGTTTTTGTTAGAATTTCTTCAGGTGTACTCCGTGAAAGAAGAATGTCAGCATCTGAATAAAATCACCTCCGGTATGTCACATTTGGTGGACGTGACAGGGAAGAAGCTCTCTCACGTCACGATTCTTCGTGATGTGGTGATGGTGGAGAACCAGATCCCGTTGTTTCTACTCAGGACGATGATGGAGCATCAGTTTAAGAAGTTAACAAACGGTGAAGTAAAATCCGCAGACGAGACGTTGAAGACGATGCTGTTAGGGTTGTACCATGAGCTCACTCCGTTTCATGAAAAAGGTATTTAATTATATATGGAACATGATTTCCAAATCAAACGCAGGCTTAGTAAAGTACTTCAAGAAGCTCATATTCGGAAAACCGATGGCTTTGTTAATGAAACTGCCATGGAAGATCATATCCAATCTTCCGCTCCTCAAGCTCGTTAAAGAGCCTGCGGAGCGGATGCTCGAGAAATTTCAAGGTGGAGGAGATGATAAACCTGAAGAAAAAACAGAAGACCCAAAGGTCCCAACAATTGAAGAAATCACCATCCCTTCAGTCACCGAACTGGTAAAAGCTGGAATCCTTTTTTCCCGGTCAACGGCGGGATACTCGACATGAGTTTCGACAACATAACATCTACGCTTTACCTCCTGGTGATCGATCTGGACGTGAACACGGAGGTTTATTTGCGAAACGTGGTAGCGTATGAAGCGTGTGTTGCCGCGGGGCCGTTGGTGGTGGCTCGTTACACCGAGTTGATGAACAGGATAATCGACACGGAAGAAGACGCGAAGTATCTGCGAGAACGAGGGATTGTTTTGAATCATTTGAAGAGTGATAAAGAGGTTGCGGATTTGTGGAACGGGATGAGTAAGTCTGTGAAGCTGACGAAAGTTGCGAAGATGGATAAAGTGATTGAAGATGTTAACACGAGGTATGCTAAAACATGGAGGGTGAAGTTTTCGAATTTTATGAATGCTTATGTGTTTGGATCTTGGAAGTTTTTGACGATTTTTGCTGCTTTGTTTATGTTGTTGTTGACGGGATTGCAGTCGTTCTGCTCTGTGTATAGTTGTGCTCGTGTGTTTCATCAGCTCCAGGATATCCAGGGAGGATCTGAATGAAACTAATTAAACTCTAAACTAGTGAGCGTGACTGTGTGTGTTTTAACTTTTAACTTTTGTTTTCACCCTGAAATTGTATTTACTTTTTTAAGGTAGATTTTAATTTAAATTATTTAGTAAATTTTTTATTGGTGTAGAGTGTTTCAATTGAATAAAAGTATTTACTAGGCCATACTTAATTTAGGGTTAATGAAAAAGTTCGAAAACCGAAACGTATTTCGTAACGGAAAAAAATCGAAATGAATTGTGAATTCGGTTTTTGGTTCGTTATTAACCGTATCCGAATTGCGAATTTGGTTTTCCGTTCGGTTATCGGATACACCTTTTTTGAATTCGGTTTATTCGATTTGTTCAGTTAGACATATTTCCAATACGGTTCGGTTTATTTGATCTACTCAGTTGAATTCAATATGTTCAGATATATATATTTTTAAATCGATTTATTCAGTTAAATCTGATTTGATTAGAAATTTTCTAAATTCGATTCAGTTAAAGGATCAAAATGTGAATCTTGATCAACATGTGGTAGATCGGAATGTGAATCTTTTAATGTGGTCCAACTAGTATGACTAAAATCAAACTTATATATATATATATTATGGAGAGCTTCAAATAA
This sequence comes from Smallanthus sonchifolius, assembly GCA_023525975.1. Classification (NCBI taxonomy): domain Eukaryota; kingdom Viridiplantae; phylum Streptophyta; class Magnoliopsida; order Asterales; family Asteraceae; genus Smallanthus; species Smallanthus sonchifolius. The sequence continues at coordinate 1,244,452 of JAKNSE010000034.1, read as the reverse complement.
GAAGTAAGTTTTCGCTAATAAATCTAACAAATGACCCAAACACTTAGAAACGATATCAAACGAACTCCAATTGAGCTCATTTCAGCGGCGTTGGAACCGTCTCGTCGAACTCTACCATCTTAGCTTTTAGGGTTTAGCTTTTAAGGTTTAGATTTTACATTTGAATTTTATGTAGGGTTTAGCTTTTAAGGTTTAGATTTTATGGTTTAGATTTTTTTGAGGGGTGGGGGTTTAGGTTTTTGGGGGTGGGTGGGGTTAGGTTTAGGTTTTTGGGGGGTGGGGTGGGGTTAGGTTTAGGTTTTTGGGGGTGGGGTTTTAGGCTTTTTGGGGTGGGGTTGGAGGGGGGTTTAGGTTTTTGGGGGTGCGGGTGGAGGGGGTTTAGGTTTTTGGGTCCGGATTAGAGTTCGATGAGACGGTTCTAACACCGCTGGATTGAGCTCAATCGGAGTTCGTTTGACCCACTTTTTAGCGTTTCTTAGCGAAAAAACACTTCTTAGTGGAACATTCCCATATATATATATATGGGAAGGATCATAAGAAAACTCAATGTTAATGTGAAAACAAAAAAACTACTTATTTAAGGGAAAAAAATAATAAAAAAATCATAACTCAAAAAATAAATCAAAAATTAAAAAACTGTTTCGGAGACCTTGTTTCCCACGTCGTCCTCGTTAAAAAAAAACTCGAAAAGTAGTGGGTTTAACTTTTAAACTTAGTTTTTTGTGATTAGTTTAACTTTTAGGTTAGGTTTTTGGAGGGGTGGGGCGGGGTGAGGGGTTTAGGTTTTTGGGGGGTGGGTGAGGGGATCAGTGGGGTGGGTTAGGTTTTTGGGTGGGGGTGGGGGGATTAGGTTTTTGGTGGTGGATTATGCTTTTTAGTTTAGTTTTTTTGTTTAGTTTAGGTTTTTGAAGCGGTGGGGGTTTAGGTTTTTGAGGGGTGGGTGAGGGGTTTAGGTTTTTTTTTGAGGGGGGGGGTGGGGTGGGTTTAGGTTTTTGGGTGGGGGTGGGGTGGGGGGTTAGGTTTTTGAGAGTGGGTTGGGGTTTTGGGTGTACTACACATATGCAGTAGGAGTTTTTTAGTTTCGCATGAAAATGAGTTTTCTAGTGAACTCACCCCTATATATATATATATCCTACTGATTAACGAGTTACTGATTAAGGTGTAAAGTTGTAAAACCAGATCAAGCTCGTCTATACCAGTCCATACTTATTGAATCGTCTTCATGTAACTCTTAAAAACGATTACGTTTATAAGATTTTTGTATTGTGGATGTTTAATGTCATCAACATCCTTATAATAATCACCATTTAAATTATACACGTTTTAAATACAATAAATATTTAATTCTTTCAAATTTCAATTAACTATAGTGCCATGTGCGGTGGCGAGAGGCAGATCCCTAGAATCGTAAAATCATGGGTTTGCCGGCAGCCTAGCTGTGTTTTAATTTGTCCCCTTTAACAAAAAATAAAAAAAATAAAAAAAAAATAAAAAAATATATATATTGTATATTTTAAAGCGATGTAGAATATTGTTAAAAATTTGTACAAACTAAGCACCACGGACTCCTAAGGGTGATAGGGGTCATTAACCCATCTAATCATTACTCATCAAAACTGTCTAATAAAATTTTGTCACCTCAAAACTACTCATTTATTCTGATTTCATTGGAAATACTTTACTCATTTACTCATCAACTTTTTTTTATAAATAAACATTTAAATAAAAAGCATACTTTTTTATTAATTAAAAATACAAAAGACAACTAAAAATAACAAAATACAATAATAAGTTACAAAAAAAATAAACGAGAAATTAAACATAATCGTCTTCCGAATCGCTGCTGACTCACTTCGGTAGTGTAGCAAAATGTTCAACAAGATCATATCGTAGTCTAAAGCGTGTTTCTTGATCCCGCAATTCATTAATTACACCATCGTCTACTACTTCATTGGTTGGAGGGTCCATCACGTAGCTGAGTGAGATTGACCGTTGCGGACGATTAATTATATTATGCAATATGATACATGCGTAAACCACATTTTGTATTTTTTTTACGTTTATGTGACCGTTGCGGGCGATTAGTTATCCCTCATTTAGATTTTAAAACACCAAACCCACGTTCGACGTCTTTTCTAGCCGACTCTTGAACTTTCGTAAACATTTTTTCTTTTGGGTCGACATGGAATGGAAATGATTTCACAAAAACAGACCAAGTGGGGTAAATCATATCCGCAAGATAGTAGTCACGTTTGTATTCACGACCGTTAACTTGGAAAGGACATTTCGGGGCAGTTCCATGCATTTCGTTATTGAATAACAGAGATTGATTGAGAACATTTATTTCGTTATTGGAACCGGCAGGACCACAAAACGCATACCAAAACCATAAGTCATTTGACACCACTGCTTCCATTATGATCGTAGGGTATTGGTGATCACCTCTCATAAATTGACGCAAACTAGTCAGACACATCCTCCAAACGACATGCATACAATCGATGCTACCGATCATCCCTGGAAGGCCCTATCTAGTTTCATGCGCATTATACAAACGTGCAATGTTGTGGCTTGTAAGTCTACGTAAAAACTCTTTGTCGTATAACATAATAATAGAATTGCAAAAATATTCTAAACATTCACGAGTAATCCTAGCGGAAATATATAAATATTCATCATATTCGTCAGGAGGGTTACCTGTAGCGAGTTGACGAATAGCAGAAGTGCATTTCTGAATCGGCGTGAAGCTCTTCTTTAAGCTCTCGTCATACCCTTCGTGAAACCAAGAAAATCTTTAATCCATCCCTTACAATGCTTAAAAACAAATCTTTCGGTAAGCGAAATTTCGCTCTAAACGTATTTGCGTCGTACTTGGGGCGTTCGACGAAGTAATCCTTCAACAGAATTGTGTTAGCAACTTCACGATCACGATGTACACATTTTTTCTTTGATTTTGCCGTATCCTCAAGCTCACTAGCCGCAGCAGCAACTTTGGACAAAAACTCAATGCCACTTGATTCGGAAATGACGGAAAGAAATCATCAAAAACACTGGAATTGGGTAATCCCGAAGGCAAACCAAGAATGCTAGAATCGGATGAAGACATTTTATTAAAAAAAATTGGAGTCATACAAAAATATATGGGTGAAAAGAGTGATTTGTTTTAAAGAGGAAAGTGAGATATATATATAGATGAGAATCAGATTTTATTTTTTTTTAAAACACCCCCGACGGCTATCCAACGGCTCAATCCCACCCACCACACCCGAGTAAATTAACTCGGGCGTTATACCCGGTCTCCTACTCGGAAGGTAAGAGGCAGTGTACCCATTTACTCGATTCCAATTTTCCCTACTCGATTGTGTTCGAGTATCCCGCCCCCTTCACCCTAAATGGTAAAGAAAAACGAAATTATTACCTTTTTCTACTTTTTTTTTAATATCTATACTATATAATAAAGAAAGGTTTTTGCATGCCACGTGTCACCATCATATTCAATTTCATAATTTTTTTCCCGCCTCTCTCTCTTATTAAATGCATCCATATCTTTTACTAAATTACTAATTACACTAATAAAACACATTTATTTTAAATTATCTTTTATTATAAAAAACTTTGAAACCTAATTATATAATTTTTATTTTCAATCCAATAGCAAATGAAAGTCAAATTAAATTAAATAGTAATTGACGTATTTTTGAAAATTTTACATATTTTGAATTTTGTTTTCTATCCTTAATATATGTATAGTAATACATTTTTATACCTGTAAAATACATAAATAAAATTTGAGAAATTTATGTATTAATATTTTTCACCCCGTGTGTATTACACGGGGTCTAAGCTAGTTAGTATTAATAAAACGTAATAATTACCTTTTCTATAATATTATACACTATGGTAATAATGATACAGGGTGGTTTTTTGTTTTGCAAAGAAGATTGGAAACTGATTTATTTAAGTTTAAAAAGGAGAGGAAATATATAATTATTTTTACTTTTTATATTAATTAGGAGTAATACTGAAATTATTGTGTTAAAATAAAAGAATGATATATACCATATTATGTAGGTGTTTCTAATTTTGTGATTGTGGTGGCTTTATGAATTGTGTGTAAATCTACTTTCTTAATGTATTTCGTGGATACTTACAAATTTTAACCGGATAAAATAGAAATTTACTGAATTGGTCAACAGTATAATTATAAAGGACCTTTCAACTGTCATGAGAAGAAACAAATATTAGAGACGTGAGAAAATAAAATATGAATATTCATTTTTATTAATATATTAATATTAATATTCAACGAGTTTCATTTTCCCACAAAATTGGAAAAAAGAAGACCAGGAAAATGAAAATCGAGTGTTGTATATAGTACCTTAAAGATTGCCTGCAAAAGATCTTCTAAAAGATCCATTTCTCGCCCCAGAATGTACAAAAGAGCATGGACATAGACTCTAACGACAATAAGATCTAAGTTCGGGTCAAAACAGGTTTGGAACAAAATGCTTCCAGGTCAAAACGTTGGTGATGCGGCGGCTGGTGGGGTGGGGTGGCAATGTTGGTGGGGTAGTTACCCATTTGCATCATTTTTAAGTTAACAAGTTTTATAATACTTATTTGTTTTGACCCATTGACTAATATGAGGTGAACCAAATTGACCCGTAAACTAATTTGAGATGACCCAAATTAACCCTTTGACTAAATTTTGTGAATCAAGATTTTGTAGAAGGAAGCAAAAATGATAGTTATGACATGAATCAGTGCAACAGTTGAGGACGAGGGAGGAGTTTGCAGAAGACTAAGCAAAATAAGGAGTAAATCATGGTTAAGTTTATTAGTTTGAAATAAATAGTTATGTTGCGTTTATTAATTTCCAGTCAATTAGTAACATATTATTAATCTGTCTATTGTATGTAATTTTATATTTAAAATTATTGCTTTGAAATACGAAGATAACAAACAAAAAGAAAGAAATATATATTATATAGTTTTTATAATAGTACATTGTCCTATCCAGTGACGGTATAAAATTAGTTATATATTATTATAATTTCCTGCTATAAGAACTTGTTCGAAATATTTTGTTATGTTAGAATGATGTATCATTTTTCCTAGTGAGTCTATGGCTCACAATTCCCTTATCTATATCATTATCATGATCTTCACATTTTTCATTCTCTCTCTCACTGATACTCTCACCAATCACTCTACATTTCTATACGTGTCATTTACCCTATATCTTTAAATTTGTAAGTGTTAGGATCACAAAAGGCTTTTGTCACCTTGTTACATTTGTCCTTTTAAACAAGACCATACACACCTTTTTAGTGTATAAAACCATATCTACACAAAATAATATGTGGCCACATAAATATCCCTTAAAGCTTGATCTTTTTTCAAATTTCTAACACATATATCACGTTGTGTTAAACTAATAACTCTACTAATGTGTATATATATATATATGTGGTAATGTGGCCAGGGCAATTCAACTTCAACAGTCAACACCATTGCCATCATGAAGTCCTCACAAAGTTTCTCCAACAAATACTCTTTCTCCAAGATGGGCATTGACGAAGATGGATGGGTTGAAAGCATGCGCAAATCGATTTGCGAACATGATGATGAAGATATCGGTAAAGTTCCCGTTAGTATTTTCACAGTCCCTAAAGTGCTTCTCGCCACCGATCCCCAATCCTATATTCCACAAGAAGTCGCGCTAGGTCCGTTCCACCATTGGCGCCCGGAGGTCTACGACATGCAGAGGTATTGTTGCCCCATATTGGATATTGATTGATAAACACACGAAAATGAAAACGAATTTCTTGCCTGAATTAATAAATGTGCTTACATACAGAATGAACAAATCGTTCCTTATAACCAAATCTTAGGGACGCATCGGTTCAAAACCAGTGAACTTGAACCTTTGGGCAGGGGGCGGGATTTTTCCCCCTACCAGGGGGCGGAACTATAAAATTTTCAGCAGAATACGTATAAATTAACATTACTGGGCGAAAAATCGGCCGAATACGTATATATTAACACTTATGAGTGGAAAATGGGGGGGGGTGACCGGGCCCTCACTATATTCCGCCCCTGTTCAAAACATACCGGTTCATAGGGGTGAGCAAGTTGTGGTTCTGGACCCTCAGAACCGTGAAGCGGACCCGGAACCTCAAGGACCCGAACCACATAAGCTTATAAGGTTCGGTTCGTGGTTCCCGATTTCATCAATAAAAGGGTATTTGGTTCTAGAGGGTCGGATCGGTTCCAACACTATACACATTTAGGGGTGAGCAAGTTGTGGTTCTGGACCCTCAGAACCATGAACCGGACCCGGAACCTCAAGGACCCGAATCACATAGGCTTATAAGGTTCGGTTCATGGTTCCCAATTTCATCACTAAAAGGGTATTCGGTTCTGGAGGGTCCGGGTCGGGTTGGGTCGGTTCCGACCCTTTGCACAGCCCTACCGACGGTTCACATAATTAGTTTCAAAGGTTACATACTTGACATGTTTAACCCCTTGACTTATTAGATTCACACAAATGACTTAAAATATAAACTATACATAAATTACATAACGACCCTTTAACTTTGACTTGGGTTAATGATCGGGATTAACCTCACAGGTACAAGCTTGACGCTGCTCGAAGAATCCAGAAACACATGAACGTCAGCTTCGAACGGATCGTGGAGATAATGAAGATAAAAGACGAGGCTCGAATCCGTGCTTGCTACCATAAGTTTCTGGACATGTCCGGTGACGCACTTGTGTGGATGATGGCCGTTGACATGGCGTTTTTGTTAGAATTTCTTGTGGTATTCCATGAAAGAAGAAGGTCGGACGCTCAAGAAAGTTACATCCGCGATGTCACATTTGGTGGACGTTACAAGGAAGAAACTGTCTCATATGGCTATTGTTCGTGATTTGGTGATGGTGGAGAATCAGATCCCGTTATTTCTGATCAAGACGATGTTGGAGCATCAGAACCGGGAGACTGACAACAAGTCTGTCGGGGAGACATTGAAGACGATGCTGATGGGGTTGTATCATGAACTTTCTCCGTTTCATGAACAAGAGTTGCCGGATGTTGATATAGACGATTGAGATCATCTTCTCGACTTCTTCTACCACGTAACCGTGCCAAACGATAAAGAGCTCCACCACTATGACGTGATTGAGATTGAGAACGAAGGTACTATGTGAAAATGAAAGCATGTATTATATTAGATATATATTTAAAACGGGGAAAACCATAAGAATAGGCATGTTGGCTGCAATTTTTGCTCAAATAGGCATTGAGAATTACTTTTTCATAGTTGACATATCCATAATCCTACATGGTAAAAGTCCACACACTCATAATACATGATCTTTACAACCCAGATTCTCATAATCTGTCACCTTTATAGCCACACATCTATAATCCGACACATTCAGAGCCTACACTCCATAAACCTGACACCTTCATAGACACTAAAAAGTCAATGCCAATCAGACTCATTCACAGCCCACACTCCATAAATCTACCACCTTCACAACCCATACACCCGTAATTCGATACGGTATTCGGTAACCACTTTTCTAGAAATTTGGTATCGGTATTCTCGATACTGGTATAGTGGCGATACCATTAGAGATAGCATTTTGTAACGAGTATCGGTACCATACTGATAGATTTGGTACGATATTCGGTACTCGCTTTTCTAGAAATTCGGTATCGGTATTTTCGACACCGATACCTATCTCATCCCTAGTTAAACGCCATCAAAGAGGTTACTTTTTTTTGTGATTTAACGCACCGTAACGTGTGCGTGCTTAATACTAGTTATGTATTTGGTCAAGATTTTTTTAGATTTATAGGGGCATCCGGGGATTAATCTTGGTTTATAGGTGAATTTCAAATGGATTTTGATTTCTATGTAATCTGATGGTTTGACTAGTGGATTCAACTAATCCGTTGGAAAAGCGGATTTAAGTCATTCATGTGAGTAGAATCCGCTTGTGCAACAAGCAGATTTGCTTTAATCCGTTTGTCCAACTTGTTGATTGGTTGAATTTGTTTGTTCAACAATCAGATTACTTAGAAACTAAAGTTAATTCAAAATTCACCTACAAACCAAATTCAATCTCTAAAGTTCCCTATATATCCAAAAAAAAAATTCTAAATAGATTTTTTTCTTCAAGAAATTGTGTGAATACCAAATTCAGTTTGGTTTCTGGTGCTTTCTTTGTAAGTGATAGGAAATCAGAGTACGGAAACGGATAGATCGACGGCTCGTTTCGGATACAGATTAACCACCGAAACAAACAATCGGGTTGCGATCTTTAACCGAAGATACAGATACACCACTTCGGCTAAGAAATCGTGTCTAAGAACACCACCAAACGCGCCAAGGTTGAGCTAGCATAGACAAATTAACCTTAACTCAAATATCCATTGAGATAAAATCAACCAAAGAAAACATTTTTTTCTAAACATCAAATACTACCTTCTCCTTTTCATCGTAACCCATTATATATACATTGAAAGAAAAGAAAAGAAACTGCTACTAGAACATGGGCTAACTACCCTTGACCACTACAAATTAAACTAAGAATAAAAATACTAGAAATAAAATTCAATTGCAAACCAAAAAGTGATGTAGGAAAACGTGGGATAATAATTTCAAGACTGGTCCAATTTTACGTATGCATGGGTTAGGATTAACCCACTTGCACATGTGTGGTGGAGTAACTAAGCAACATTGGGTCAGATGGATGATGCGAATCACCTTCGGATCTGGGTCTGGGTCGTGGTTCGGTACCAGGTCATCACTCCTATCAGTAAGTGTATTGATTTTTGGTGAATTCGCTGACCAAGCAAACGGACTTGGGTAAATCGTTGCTATGACAAACGGACATCAGCATTTTTATAAATTTGCAACCCAGAAACCATGAACTTCAAAGGAAAAACAGAAACTTGGTTAAGTCTGTTTCCACCACAAGCGAACATGGTTGAGTCCGCTTCCACCAAACTGGTTTTCAAAAATACCCCATAAATCCAAAAAAAAATCACAATAAATATTACTCATGTAACAAACCAAAGCTAATATATTTTTATCTAATCCTAACTGATATTTTCTAACTGTAATTTATCTAACAGGTATCACCGAAGTCCGTCATGGCGGTGATGGAGAAGAATCTTTTGCAAAATCTAGCGATGTTAAACGGTTCATGAACTTCATCCGGAAAATCCTCTCCAAAACAAACGCTGCATTTGTAAAGATTTTCAAGAAAATCATTTTCGGGAAACCAGTCACGTTCGTGATGAAACTTCCATGGAAGATCTTATCTAACCTTCCAATACTCAAGCTCATGAAAGAACCCATAGAACACATGTTCGAAAACTTTCGTGGTGAAGGACAGGAGAAATCAAAGGACGAAAGTGGTGAGCAAAAAACGCCAACAATCGAAGAGATCACGATCCCATCAGTTACCGAATTGGTGAAAGCAGGAATCCTATTCTCACCTGCTAACGGTGGAATATCCAGCATTAGTTTTGATGTCAAAACATCTACACTTTACCTCCCGGTGGTCGAATTGGAGGTGAACACGGAGGTTTATTTGAGAAACCTGGTGGCGTACGAAGCTTGTGTTGCAGCGGGACCGTTGGTGATGGCTCGTTATACAGAGTTAATGAACGGAATAATCGACACGCAAGAAGACGCAAAGTTTTTGCAAGAAAGAGGGATAGTTTTGAACCATTTGAAGAGTGATAAAGAGGTTGCGGATTTATGGAACGGAATGAGTAAATCTGTTAAGCTAACGAAGGTTGCTACACTGGATAAAGTGGTTGCAGATGTGAATAAGAGGTATGATCAAACGTGGAGGGTGAAATTGTCAAAGTATATGAAGAAATATGTGTTTGCATCTTGGAAGATTTTAACGTTGTTGGCTGCTTTGTTTATGTTGTTCTTGACGACCGTACAAGCTTTCTGCTCGGTGTATAGTTGCGCTCGAGTGTTCCATCAGCTCCCTGAAATTCCTGGATCTGAAGGGGTCGAGTGATCGAGTGTATTATGTGTGTGACTGTGTGTTTTTTTCTTTAAAAAGTATACAACTTTTAATTAGGGTTTGACTTAAGTATATCTATTCTATACTTTCTATACTATTAAGATTTTCTAATTTTGCCAAACATGCTCCGGTTTAGTAGTTGAGGTAAAGTTTCATGAAACCCGAGTTCGAGCCCTGCCACCACCATTAATTTCCGCGGCATTGCAAATGAGGCCTAGCTCTTAGCCTGATGCACCAGGGTTTTACCCACGCTGATTCAGGGTTTGGGCCTTAGCTCTCCCTTAAGCACGGAAGAGGCCGTATTGGGTGAGATTTTTCTTTGAAATCTCTTCAACTCTGACGTCAAATGGGCCCGGTTTAGACAACATATTATCAAACCACATCCGAATTAGTAGTACAACCAAAATTAAAATCAATTTGAATTTTGAATTATTCATGGAATAACTACTCCATGTTCTTTAGCCTAGTCAATAGGTTAGTCATTGTAATTACTTCCTTATTTCTAGCTTTCTATTATGTATTTATATTGGGTTATTGTAAATGAAAAAATCATCCGATTGAAATCATATTCTTTATATGGTCGGAGTTGGACGAGGCTCTCCCATGTGACGGGGGTGCGACGTCTTCGCCTTTCAAACGAAAAAAGATTTTCTAATTTCAACAATTTCATAGTCACAAAATTAACTAATTAACTCTACATAATTACATGGTATAAATTTATGAAACATTTCTTTAGAATAATTATTTTTGTTAAATGTGTCAGTAACTTGCTTTACAAGAAAGTGAAATATCCCTTAAAGCTTGATCAAAATATTTAGATTTGTGGCTCACATATCACGTTGTGTTAAACTAATAACTGTACTAGTGTATATATATACGAGGCCAGGGCAATAAACCTTCTTCATCAGCCAACACCATTGACATCATGACTTCCTCACGCAGTTTCTACAACAAATACTCTTTCTCCAAGATGGACATTGAGGAAGAGGCTAACGGCGCAACTACTCCCAAAAGTCTAGACTAAATTTGTAATTTTTAAAACTGAGAGCCAAAATATAATTTGATCAAACCATAAGGGCCATTTATGTAATTAATGCTTTTAAAAAAATATTATGATTTGTTTATTTTAAAAGTGAAAAATTAAATTTTCATATCAACCCGGTTTAAACCCGACTGTACCAGGTTCCAATTTCATGTTAGGTATTCCAGAATCAACATACAAAAACCGGAATCGACCTGAACTAGTTCCACTCCAAACCGGATTTAACTATGTTGAACTAAACCGAACGGGTTTTGCCCGGTCTACCCCCGATGTAAAATGACAAATCTATTCTTTTTAGTGGGCGGCCCATTTATAACACAACTTTCATTGGGCCATATCCCACACCACACCAATCCCACATATACGTGTAGAAGTGGACAAACCTGGTCGGGCTCAAGAATCGGAACCAGTTTGGAACCGATTTTTTGGGTCGGGTGGAAATCGGGTTGGGTAGGGGTACAAACCGGTTCCGGTTAGGAACCAGGTCGGGTAGGGGCACGAACGGGGGTAGGATTTGGAACTGGTTCCAACCGGGTCTAATATTTTTTTTTAATAATTAAAATAACATTAAACAACATAAATTGCATTTTTTGTTTATTTTTAATAGTTCTCAAACAAAAGAAATACAATTTTAAACACTATATTTTTATTTTTATGTTATTCGTCGTCTTCGTCGGCGCTTATTTGCTCAATGCCTTTCAATAGTTATTCACAATGTGCTTCTTCAAAGTTGAGCTCGATTATTTATTTAAAAGAGTGTCACAAAACTTGCAACAAGCCTTTTGAGATCTGTCACTCTTCTCAACCAAATCTCAATTGCACCAAATTTCTTGGTTCCTATTATGCGAAAGCACCTGAACAACAATTGACGGTTGAACAACGAATGATTGTGATTGCGAGTGACTGAGAGAGCCATAGTGAGAGTCGAAAGTCGGGAAGGATAGTAAAATGAGTATTTTTTGCGTTTTTTCAGCTCGGATTTGCGTTTTCAAGTTGGGTACTTAACCAATTTATCCAACATCTATTTATACTAACTTAGGGAGGCTAAAAAACAAGAAAACGATCAAATACCCACCTTCAACGGCTATATAGATGTTAAAAATGGTTTTTTTAAACATTAACGGCTAAAACTGGGTATGAACCACTTCTGGGTAGGGTCCGAATAGGAACTGGTCACACATAGGAAACCCAAAACCTGGTAGGAACCACCAAGTAAAAATGGGTTCAAACCGGGTCTAGACCATTCCGGTAGGAACCAGAATCTATTCCGGTTCGGGTTAGGCGGTTCCAAAATCGTTTTTTTTTTGTACCTTTATATATGTGTCCGCTTTGTCGCGTAATGTGTGGATTTATAACCTTAATAAAATATAAAAGTTGTAATAAATTAAACTTAAAGCATAAAATAGTAAATAAATTAATAAATAAGATTTTGTAGGAAAAAAGTTGAAAAATAAAATAAAAATAAAAATTCTATCTAGGTTCATCCGTTCAACCAGTCCGACTCATAATTAATGTGTCCATGTTAAGTTGGTTCAAGAGTGTTCAACTGGACCTGTTATGTAGTCGGTTCCCAGACCAACCAGTCAGGCCTGACATTTCTGTCCTGTTCTAAGAATAGTGATTAATAATAAAAAAAAAAATTCGACTAAACGATCTTACGACCCCGTAAACCTAGGGATGAGATCGGTACTGAAAATACCGGTACCGAATTTATGGAAAAACGGGTACCGGTACGATATATGTATGTTACCGGTATTCGTTACAATACCGGATTTATGGTAAAGTGGGTACCAATACTGTACCGAATCTATCGGTATGATACCGGTACCTGTACTTGATACCAAATGCTCATCATTACCTAAATCCCCTCTATTTCAACGTATGATTAATTAGAATATGACACATGATGTATCTTACTAACCATTCAAGGTGATTAAATTTAAAACTTGTTAAGTTATATTATTTTGTGATTTGAAAGCTATCATTAAATCAAATATTACATATTGATGAATGATGATGTATACAGTAATACTATGTTTGTCATCTCATTGCTATCTCTGCAGCCTTTTCTGGATTCACTGTTTCAACTATAACACAAGGTTTATCTGATTACAGTTAGATTTTATGATTATTAATATTGGGTTAAATATTATTAACCTATTTAAAATGAACCATATACAAATTGAATCGATTTATAGATTTTTTTAATTGATGGTTGGTAGTGGTACCTATTTCACTTTATAGGTCTTTTATTAAAAAGAATTGATAAAATGTTTTTTCTAAAAGGAACGTATCTTTCACCATGTTGACGAATAAAAACAACTCAAAGTTAGGGGGAATGTGATGCAGAAGAATATTCAAAAGTGGACAATCCTAAATAGCCTCGAAAATTACTAAACAAGCTCCAACTTGGATTTAATGTCTTTTCACATTTCCAATGGCAATCTATTTATCAAAGTTAGTAAAATAAATGAATTTATAAAATTTAAAGCATTTAAACAATGATCGGGTTGAGATTGAGTCAAATGACAAATTCATTTAAAGTTAAATGGTGAAGCTCTTTTGTGGCTTTATGGTCAAGGGTTGTTCGAGTCCCGTCTGTGACGGATTAGTATAAATTATTATTAGGAGGCCCAAAATGGGGTATTGGTGTTCAAAAATAAACTTAAACAATGGTCGCTTATATAGATCCTTTGCTATGGCAACAACGTTCTACTGTAATGATATTGGTGTTTGTTCCCTATAAAAATGGTATGAGTTTAAATCCTGCAAATATAAGTTTAGGTGATTTTAAGAGTAGAAAATTGTTAAAAAAATAATAAATCATTTGCTTTGCTAATTAATGTATAATTTTTTTTTATGACTAGATATTATTAAAATAAACTAGCAAGATACTAGAACAAATGATACAAATACTAATTGCAAGCTAAAGTTAAAATCACACCAAGCTTTATAATCTAAAACATAATGACGTACAAGTAACCCAAATCTAATTTGTTTCCATTTACTTGAACCCAATAAACGATCCCTTTTTCAGTAATTCATTAACTAATCTAATCTAGGGCAAATAACATAAAAAAACTCAACATACTTTCATTTTTTCACCAAAATCCATTTTTTCATTAAAATCACTTAACAGTTTTTTTTGCACATAAAAAAAATCAAATATAGTCTGTATTTTATTTTATTTTTTATCATAAATTGATTTGTTAGTAACTAATACAAGTCAAAGACCTAATATTTTATTAAAAAAATGGAGACATGGGTTTAAACAATGATAAAAGGTGTGATAATTGCATACTTTGTTTGTCCTGTTTACTTTTGGCATTTCTTTTTATTGTTTTTACTACAACCTTTTCCAAAATCCCAAAATGGGTTTGGGTTTGGGTTTTGGGGTTAACCATGCCAACAAGTGATGGCCTCTTAGTCCAAAGTCTGTTTATTTGCTTGAAATCCTCATTTCACTTTAAAATCTTTATATAAACCATCAAGTTTCATATCTATTGCTATTTACAGATTTTATATATAAAAATATATCAAACTTATAATAGTTAATGAATAATAAATGATGAAGTCTCGCCATTTTGATTTTTGACTATTTTAATTATTTTTAAATATGATATGTCATATGCTAAAAGCAATATAAAAAAAAACCTTAAGTTATTGTTATTGTAGTTATAAATGGTGACTTTACATAATAATAACCAAGTTTTTCATTTGTTTCATTTTAGTCACTTAAACTTTTTTTTGTCTCATTTTAGAAACTCAAGTTTATCATATGTTCCATTTAGTCACTCGTACTTTTTTATATCATTTTATTCACTCAAGTTTCACGTGATGTTCCAATCTTTCGTAATTACCATGTTATGAGTTACTTTTTTTATTTCATTTTATGGATAAGGTGAAACTGAATCCAAAAAAATTAGTAAATCAACACATTCATAAACACAAAATCAAAAAAAAAGTAACATTTTAACCACGTAATTGCGTAAGATTGGAACAACATACGAAACTTAAGTTGACTAAAATGAGACAAAAAAGTTGGAGTTACTAAAATGGAACAGATGAAAAACTTGAATAACTTAAATGAGACAAAAAAAGTTGAGTACTAAATTGAAACATATAAAAAACTTAATTACTATTTCAGTGAAGTTTTTCCTAGTTGTGAAGTTTTCCCTAGTTATAAGTATAGAGAAAAGAGTAACACTTAACTTACCAAAGGAGTATCAGTGTCCTGTACCTCAGAACCCGATCCGATCCCAAACTAAGTTACACTTCGTGTGTTGAATTATATGGAGTCGGGGGGGGGGGGGGGGCTCTTTGGCGAGCAGCTTGCCCCATCTAACCCTTGTCATAGAGTAAAGGTTTTTCATAATGTTATTGTGCCTAGACTGTATCAATTAGCGTTGTTATGAGCGGGAATTTACTACGTATAATGTTATTATTGTGTGTTGAATTCTTTTGACAAATTTAATTTTTAGAGCTAAATTGTATGGTAAGTTGGTTAAAGTTGTCTACTTCTGTGTAAATTATGCAAGTTCCATTAACCAATGACTAATTTTCTCGAAGATTTTAATTTTAGTAAAGTAAATAAATAAACATAAAAGTAACTAATTACAAATTTAATAAATGAAAGAAGAAAGAAAATGAAATAAAGATTGAAAAGCAGAAGTGACGTCATAGGAAAATAAGGCTTTTACAACACAACACCACAAAAGATCATAAATATCAAATCAAACAATTTAAGCACTGTTTAACAAGAGATTTCAAGATCTTAGTTTTACAACACGTCCCCCTGCCTGACCATACGTACCATGGCATGCACCAGCAGTAACTATGACCCCTCCTGAACCTCGTAAATCAAACAACCCCATCATTAACCATCGGTTATAACCAATAAGCATGGTCCAGATAATCTGCTTCACCTACCCAACCCCTCTCACCTTACCCGTTCAATTAATTCTACAAACTACTCTTACTACTATACTTTTTCTATATATTCAAAAAACTAAACAAAACAAAATGTTAAGCGTTTATAATTAAACATATGTGATGAAAATTTGTATAGGGTTTAGGTTGTGTTTTAAACATGTTGAAAGGAGACTAACAATTAAAAAAAAAGTTTGTACCTTACGGATGGAAAGAATTAAATCAATCTGCTGAATGTTGTAGCATTTTGACTGGAATACAAACATTTTTCAAAACTCTGTTGTGGTCTGTAGAGAAACGAGGTTCTACCAGTAATCACTGGATTCTGATCATTAATAAGCGTAGCACGTCTCAACGGGGTGATAGTTTATATCAAATCTATCATCTTCTTATTATAGTAGGTGATCCAGGCATAACGAACCAACCACGGGTAACAACAAATTTTCTTAGTAGAAAGACCTATAAAGTTACCTAAGTGGCTTCCGTGTTTAATAGGATTCAGTTGCCTTCCTAACAAACCTCCTTGGCCGTGTGTGTATGTGTTGCGAGCCTGAACTAAGAATTAGCAAATTCTTATATGAACCAAATAGATAGAGGCAAATGGGGTAGAAGGTGAACTTAATGACAAAGTCGAAGCTACCTTCCCATCAGTGGTGGAGTTTGAAAAAAAACGCAGAGAGCAGGATTTTTCGGCCAGATACGTGTAAATTAACACTACTGAGCGAAAAATCGGCCGAATACGTATATACTAACAATTCTGAGCGAAAAATCGCCCTCGGGCCCTCACTATCCTCCGCCATTGCTTCCCATGCTACCTTCTCTCTAACACGAACTTACTAAACACAGTTGTTGAAAAGGAGTTGATTGCTAGAAAGTAGGAGTTACCACTATGAAAATGGATCGTAAGCGGGTTACGTTGATATTTAATTTTTATTCCTTAACTATCATAAAAAAAATATGTTTTCTTAAGACCAAAAATAAAGTCATATTACATGTATTAACAAAAATAAGTCGAGTAACAATACACACACAATCATAAAGTTGTATCGTCTCTAACAAGAATATAATAGAAGTAATATTTTTTCTCTAAATTGCTAGTTTTCTGATTTTATTTTAATTTATTATGTGTGTATTTATAATATAATCACTTTATGTGGACAATAGAATATTATATCTCGCTCGTCTTCGAAAACGGGTCGGGTTGAAAGTGGGTATAAATAGATGGTCATCAGTCCCCATGCACACCACTTACAAGTCGAAGATACACACACACTAACAACATAACCATGAACACCATCTTCCAAACCCTTCCCCTTTGGCCTGCTAACCCTAATTCATTTCATCACTTTCCGCCACAAAACCCTTCGACGGAACCTCATACTTTCTCCGAATACGATCCCCCTCCGGTTCTCGAAGGCATCGCTGCCGTAGTCGGCGAACGTGTGCTGTACGGAAAATCTGTAACCACCGAAACAGATTCTGTTACTGACGTCAACAAAGAAACAGAAATTATTCGGTCGGTTAAGAACTACAGAGGGGTGAGAAAGAGGCCGTGGGGGAGATGGTCGGCGGAGATACGTGACAGGATAGGACGGTGCAGACACTGGCTAGGGACGTTTGATACGGCGGAGGAGGCGGCGCGTGCTTACGACGCTGCGGCAAGGAGACTGAGAGGATCAAAAGCCCGGACCAACTTTGAGATACCATCGGTGTTCCCGTTACCGTTGCCGTTACCGTTATCTAACACCTCTACGTCACCGTCATTGGAAGCGAAGAAGAGGAAGTCCGGCGGGTGTGGTGGTGGTGGCAGTAACGACAAGTGCCACGTGGTGACTTCTGTGGGTCAGCTATTCAGTAATTCTGGTATGATGGTGATGAGGACAGAGATGAACCCTAGTAATAGTAATAACGATGTAGAAGTTGAGATGAATCTTGTTGGTAGTTTGAAAAAAAGAGCAAAAACTGTTTGTACGCTTTATTAATTCAGTGCAGTTGGTTAAGTACTACTATGTGATGACTATCATCTTGTTTCTTTGTCACATTTTGTAAATTTCATGTGGTTTTTTTTTATAATTTTGATTGTATTTTAAGATATATATATATATATATATATATATATATATATATATATATATATATATATAATATAATGGTTAATTTAGGTTATAACGGTGCCGATTCTTGACATGATCCACAACCCGACACGAAAAATAATTGAGTTTTGAGTTGTTTAGGTTATGACGTGTTTAATTAACATGTGTTGGGGTCGGTATGTGTAACACATTTAATAAAAGGTCGTGTTCAAGTTGTACTAATGGTTAGATTTGTCAGCTCGTTTAATATATAAGTTCAACTGGTCGTCCTTTTATAACTTTATTATAACATGACAATATACTTGCAGCTTATTGTAACCTATTTAAAACTCACCGGCTCGTTTTAGATTTTTGATGGATGGGTTACACGGTTGGTGTTTGTATTATATAATTTTAAATGTGTCTAAATTAAGTTGATATCTTTAAAACAAACAAAATTTATGTCTTATTTGAATTCGTCGATTTAAACATGTCAATATTGACACCCCTAAAAAAAATTAGATTAAACTATTAGAGTGTGACAATTCAATTGTTTGAAACCCAAGAAAAAATATGTGTCAAAGTTAGATTCATATTTAAATGAAAATAGTATTAAATTCAATCTTCACAGGCTATACTTTGGGGGTGGCCAGCCCACGTCAATGATCGGGGAATACAAAGTCAATGGTTTGAGCAAAAAGCGATCGTGGGGCAGAGATAGCAGTTCGAGCCCCACACTTTGACCTTGGTTGAGAACCGGATTGCTCCCTGCGATATTCTTGGGCGTAGGTGTCGCAGGCCGGTTAGCGAGTCCGGAAAACTCGTTTATTAAGATTGGTTTTATATGTATCTATATAACTTACATCTATGTATAACGTTTTTAAATATATAAAACTATTTAAATCTCATAAACAAAAGATTTGTATTTAACCAACATAAAATGTAATAAACATCACTAAAGTCAAAAATATTATCAATCAGCAACTCCTTACTCTTGTGTTATGATTGAAATAGTGAATCCAGAAAGGTTGCAGTGTAGCAATGAGATGACAAACATAGTACCACTGTATATACATCATCAATATCTAATATTTGATTTGATGAACTTTCAAATCACAAAATAATCTCACATAACAAGTTTTCAGTTTAATTACCGCTAATTAATTATGTGTGTTTATCATCCGGTCGGTAAACTTTTTTTAATTAATAGGTATCTAGCATTCTTGTTTTATCGTAGAGCAAACTGTTATTTTTGTCCCTTTGATTTAATTACTTTTATCGGTTTTATTTAAAAAGTTATTTTTCTCTTGTATATCCTTGTGGTTTACAAAAGTCATCATTTTCATCCAACTAATTAACTTCATCCATATTTTAACGTTATGAGACATATTTTAGGTTTTTTTACAAATTTTCTTTATTATATCATTATTTTAAACCTTTAATTATTCCCATCATCCCTTTAAACCATGTTTTTGGGTTACCGGGGAAAATATGATCGTAATTCAAGAAGAGGAGCTGGACTTTGGGAAAATGGGGAAATTGGGATTCAAATACGATCGACTTTGAAGAGTTGTTGGATGGGGTAAGTACGATTGTATATTTCAAGAAGATCGATTGTACTTCAAGAAGATGATAGACACAAGAACGATCGTAATTCAATAAGATGTTGGTCACATGGAAGATTACGTAATAGGGTAAAATGGGATGGTGAGAATAATTAAGGGTTTAAAATATTGATAAAATAAAGAAATATATAAAAAGACATAAATATCCCTCATTTAATGTTAAATATGGATGGAGATAACTGATTAATTGAAAATGACAAGTTTTGTAAAACACAAAGATACACAGAAAAAAAATAAATTTTTTGAATAAAAGTGATTATACCACATGGACGAAAATGATATTTTACTCTTTCGCACTTTAAATGTTTGCCAGCAGAAAATAGAACATGATTTAAATCTAATAAGTTAATGGATTCAAAACCAGATCCTAGTTTTATACAAAAAGAATATTTGTCCATGATGATGATGTAAGGTGTATAATGTGGTATGCCAACATAACAAGAACAGTAAATTCCATAGGAGAGTACATGTACATACCACATACCTTCAAGGCTTCAACAGTGAATAACAAAAGTTACCACTCTCACTCTCACTCTCACTCTCACTCTCACTCTCACTCCTTAAACACTGTTTTTAAAGGAGAAATGCCAAATGGTTCGGTAGGTCAACAAAATCTGGATGCACTTTTATGGTTAGTGTCCTCAAACAAGTCACCAAAAACCAATCATCATGCCCTAGTGGTTGTCTTAATATCATATGAACTTTTAAGTCAGTGTTTACACTTAAAACTCATCTAACCTTATCAAACTTTTATAAGGAATGGCTAAAGTGTTATTTTCGTTCATATGGTTTACTAATTCTTGTTAGTTTCATCTAAAAGTTTATTTTTCTCATGTGTATCGTTGTGGCTTATAAAAGTTGTCATTCTTATCCAATCAGTTAACTGCATTCATATTTAAACATTAAATGAGGGGTAATTGTATCTTTTTATATATTTCTTTATTTTTAATTAATTTTTTAAACCATTAATTATTCCCCCTCGTCCCCCTTTTAAATCATAAAAAACCTTAATTCATCAATTACGACCGTCTTTCGTGATGTAATCCAGACACAGGAACGATCATAATTGATAAATTGATGGGTAAGTTTAAAAAGAAGTAGATGGATCGAACGACAGCTTGTCACTAAAAGCGCATTTAAATGCGTACATTTAGATTTGATATTATAATGGTTTTACTAAACATGTCATTCTGAATATGGATGTGAATTTCAAACATGACACGAACTTAACATTAGTTAAATTTACAGATTTTGGTTTAGTATAAATGGGTTCGGGTCAATTCCAAGTCAAACCCGCGAACGTGTTTAGCTAAACAGCTCGTTTCGGGTCAACCTAACGGGTTTGCGGGTTGACCTGTTTAACCCGCTTATTGATTTAATTATTTTTTAAATTGTGTTTGATGTCATGTTTAGGTAATTTATGCTAAAATTTAAAAGTTAAAATTAATATCAAGATTTATAACTAACATAATTATTTTATACACCTTTGTATTTTAGTTGATCGGATCGTGTGCATGTTAACCTGCACGTATCCGTGTCATGTTCGGGTTCATGTGTCTGACATGATTGTCAGCTTCGTGTCAAAATTTTGGGTTCATGTTGGGTTGGACCCACCAACCTACGAACACGAGTACACGACCCGTCTAACACCCGTAATTCTAAATATGATTAACTAGATAACTACTCATATAACCACCATGAGTTTGTTATTGATTAGAAATAATTTAAAAGAATGGTTTATAGTTAACCTCTAGCTAATTATAGTCATAAACTTATATTTAGCAAAACTCTTATAACAATACCATATATTTATTTCACAAATTAGTTACTTATAAAATTTTAAAAAAATTGAAAGTGTTGATTACAATGATTAGTTACCAGTATCTAACCCGGTGCATATCGACCCATAGTAAAAACATACCAATTTTGATTAAATTAATTTATCATATTACTCAACACAGTTCAACAGAACATAAACCTAGGATTTCTCAACTACTCAATTATAAGAAAATCACGAAAGATTGTTCGTATGGACTAAGATCCGGTCATACATGTAATAGTGGGGTGTTGACGTCCAATCATATCCAAAAAATTATTCTTGTAGTGATATAAAACAACAATAAAAATGAGAATAGTAATATTAAAGATATAAAAAAGAAATGACATGGATTAGGGGTGTTACGAGTAGTTTAAATAGAAGCAGTTCAAGAGTGTCGACCGAGCATAACCGATCGGTTTAAATAGAAGCAGTTCAAGAGTCTCGACCGACCATTTTATGACTAGTTCATGTCTGACCGACCGGTCCGTTCCAGTTCTGATAACATTGACAATAACAATAGTACCGATGAGTTAAACCACTTATCTGACATGAATCCACATAAGGTTACTTTTTCTATAATATGGTAGATAAGAGCATCCGTAACGGTAGATAAGAAAAACACAATTAAACTCGTCAGATCATATTTCACTCACCTTTTTAAAACACTTATTTTTACTTTAACACTTCATCCTCTTTCAAACACTCACTTTCTAATAAAAAAACAATTATTAAGGCAAATTGGTTTTAAATAATACAAATTATGACTCATTGGCTGATAATAATCCAAACTAACAGTTTGGCTAGTGATAGTCCCAACTTTCACTTTTGTTGTCACTGACAGTCACGGTAGCATACTTTATCATAGATTTACACTTATTTTCGCTCAAAATGACGATTTTAAATGAAATGGAGAAGGGTACAAGCGAAATCGAGTGAGAATCAAATGTAAATCAAGGGTAAATATATGATGATTATGCCACTGTGACTGTCATTGACAATAAAAATGAAAGTTGGGATTACCACCAGCCAAACTATTAGTTTGGATTGTTATCTGTCAATGAATCATAGTTTGGATTACTACAAACCAATTTGCCATATATTAATGATATGAGAGAAGGGGGCCCACCATATTCATCCGGCTCTGTCTGGATTTCCGGATGATAACCAACTGGACGCAAGCCTCCAATGGAGCTCCTCATGTTTGCCTCCATCCGCTTCTGGAGCGTTGGAGATGCTCTAATGGAGTGAAGTTGTTAAATTTAGGTCCATGGACAGTTCCTAGTTTTGTTTATGATTTAGACTTTGAATGGTTTTTTTTTAAATTCACTTAAGTCAAGAGAATGGATGGAATGAACTATGAAGATATTACTTAAGTACTTAGTTAATCTAATTGTAATTGATTTAATGATATATATTTTATAAATAACGATGGTAAAACTTTGTTGACAAAAAAAAAGTAAAAACTGGTGTGGGTGATTAAAAATGGTACCTTACAAGGAGAAATGTAAAAGAAATCTTTTGCATATTGTCTCCTTAGTGAAAGAAAGTGTAAAAATGGTACCTTAATTTACACTAATATTATTTAGGGTTGTAATACTATTAAAAAATCAAAATAGTTTCGTATATTACAAGAAAGTATCGTTAGAATCCAATTTTATACGTTAAACTCTTTGATTTATTTTTAAAAATACGCATAAATTGTTTAAAAAAGTATTAGTGACACTATTATCATCTATTTGGGCCTATATAAATAACATTTCGATGATGTAGATGTCATGTACAGATTGGGATACAGAAGATCGAAGCCCTACTCCATGATACAAAGTTATTATTGCCAAGACTTTAGGCACACCATCAAAATTTACAGGAAAATAATCAAGACTTTGGCCATTGTTTACTGCAATATCTCAAAAGTGCGGCGAGTAGAAGGGTGGGGGCGGTGTTGGGTCACCCTCTACCTCATACTCACCGATGGTGCGGTAATCGTATTATGGATAGCCTAAGGCCTTTCTGCTTAATGGCTAGAAATTATCAAGAAATGGGTTTTGTTGTGTGTAAAATGGGCTTGGGATTTTCAAACTTTGAACCAGACGCACACCAATTTAAATCAAGACCTATATAACTTTTTGTATTTTACATCATTTATGTTTGAACTATATAGAAAATCAAAATAAAATAAGGCACAGAAAGTAACAACACATACATTAAGATCATAATATGTAGGAGATTAGGATATGAACTCTAGTCAATGTTATACAACATAAACGACATAATTTTCATCTATAAGGGAACTAATTTCTTGTGGTTCGAGTCTCGATCTAAAATAACCTATGAGTTGGTTTGACAACAATCCCCATGAAAATCATTCGGGCCAAATAATGTACATAAAAGACGATGAAATAGTGCACAACTACATCTAAAAAGGTATATAGTTTTTTGCACTATAATCCTCGGTTACCTTCATTGAATTATATTAAATCCGGTGTTAAAACTTATCTTTCTGTTCTTGATTATACGAGGTTTATCCTATGCTCTTAATAACTCATAATCACATCCTCCTTGAAAGGAACATTGAGATCAGGAAGGACGGTTCTGTCATTTCGCTCATCGACCACTTCAAAATGGTTGTTTCTCATCTCCCTTGGTCTCTCGCCTTGTGGCTCTACTAGTATATCCAGCTGAAGTATAAAGTGCAGTTATATACTTATATGCTTATATCAGTGTTTCAAGTTAATTTAGAGAGAGATTGTTATATCACCTTAATCTTACTCAGCCTCACGTTCTCCTTTATCTGTTTTTCACGGTTAGCCTGTAATGCTTCGAGTTTCTGCATTAAACGGTAACAAAGTTGAGCATTCAAATAAAGGCATGTTTAATTCCCCTCTAGCAGAGGTGAGAGGTCTCAGGTTTCAATCCAGCTTCCACTGTTTCTACCTTTAACCCTTTGAAGGCCACTTGCGTAGGGGTGTAAGTTACGCTTTACCTACTCCCACCGGTTAGCAGGGTATTGGTAGGGCCTTTGTGAGTTTTCCCTAACAACCTAACAGGTTGTCACTCAAAAAAGAGTGTACTTAACCTACCCTTTTCAAATTATCTTGTTCCTCCATTAATACAACCTCTTCCCTTTTAAGTGCAGCCAAAGTCTAGAAACAGTTGATAAACAAAACTATGTTAATTAGATATTAAGATCTTTTAGGAATTAGTTAATAACGGAATCTGTTTAATAACTCACTTTCTTCTTTCTTGGCCTCTTGGTTGTGGTTCCACGAGGTGGCGTAACCTGCAAGTAATCCCAAACAACTCCTCAATCAATAAATTCACAGATAACAGTTTGTGCATAAGTAATGATACCATATTACCATACACACAAAACCAAGAAGTTAAACTCAAATTTGAACAAAAGTATGCTGATTAGATCTTGGGTAAAGCATTAAAGCTACAAGAACTTGACATCTTTGCATAAAGACAGATTCTTTTCACATTGTTCAAACAAAATAAACTGAAAAAAACAATCTTTTTCCCTCAATATTTTTAAGCATATGCGTACTCATGTTTGTTTGACATGTGACACACCTAAACATGCCTCGGCGTGTAAATTACTTGCATCCAAACTAATCGGCAAAACGCAGGGTGGTCAAGGGGATGAGCCTCCAGTCAGAATTTTCTTTGTAAAAGCTAAAAAGAAAGTTTCTTTTGTGGCCAATGAATGCAGTATGCAATTGGCTACTGCTTTTGTATTTTGTAGCCAATGAAACTAGAAGCATTTGACATATATTTTCAACTTGATTATTAATTAAGATAATAAATATGTATCTAACCATCTCAAATAAAGAAAAATCAATGACCAATCTTCCTTATGTTTATTAAGGAAACCCACTAATTCCCTCATCATCACAGTCTGTCATCCACGATTCAAGGCTTCCATATTTGTCCATAATATATTTTTGTATAAAATCAATTTGTATTAACTTCTTTATTTGTTTGCTATAATTCCTCGTAGTTTTCTATATATGTATATTGAATGCCAAAGTTTTCTTCATCTTCACCGACCCTTTCATATGGTATCAGAGCTTGGCTCTAACCATTCTTCTCCATCTAGTTCTCCTTCCCGACCATCATCACCCCCACACACCACCATGTCTGTCAGCCACGAGGAGCACTCATCCATGTTGCTAAATACATCGATGAAAGACCTCACTGTGGTCACATTCCCAGCAGCTCTAAAACTTACATCCACAAATTACCTACCAACAACTTACCAAACAATCCTCTCCATTCTCACCAATTAATCCTGATGATTGGCTTCCCATCACAATCCCTGTTACACATTCTAACATTACCTCAAACCATCCTACACCCACTCATATTCCACTGTCAAATAATGCAACACCACAAACACCATCTCACACTCCCTCCACTAATCCCTCATCGGCCCCACATCCCACAACCCAAAATATATCCGCTACTCAATCCTCTTCTGCTCTGTTGACCACTGCCTAACTTCCACAGTGAAACACTCACATGCCCATATTTCTCCTATTACCCACTGTCCCGAAACCCAACTCTCGATATCATAATTCTGAGTTCCGATTATATACCAACTCTCTTTCATCTCCTACCGAACCTCCGACCATCGCTCATGCATTAAAACACCCTTCATGGCGACGAGCCATGCAAGATGAATTTGACGCACTTAAGCGAAACCACACCTGGTCACTTGTTCCTTCAACGCAAGCACCCAATCTAGTTGGTTGCAAATGGGTTTACCGCACAAAATACAAACCCGACGGATCTGTAGACCGCCTAAAAGCACGTTTAGTGGCTAAAGGCTTTCACCAAAGACCCGGTATCGACTATGTTGAAACCTTCAATCCAGTCATCAAACCCGCAACACTCCGTCTTATCCTTTCTATTGTCGTCTCCAAAAATTGGTCTCTTCGCCAACTCGACATCAATAATGCCTTCCTACAAGGTACCCTAAACGAAGATGTTTCATGGCTCAACCCCCGGGATTCGTTAACCCATCTCTACTACTCATGTATGCAAAATTAAATAAAGCCATATATGGGCTTCGCCAAGCATCACGTGCTTGGTATGATGAGCTAAAATCTTACCTCCTTTCTCATGGTTTTAATCCAACCATTTCCGACTCCTCTCTCTTCACTCTCATCATTAGCACTTCTACTATCTATGTCCTTGTTTATATCGATGACATTATCATCACCGGTCCATCTCCCAAACTTCTAGATCGTTTCATTCACCTCCTAGCCAACAAATTCTCTCTAAAAGATCTAGGTTCTCTCTCTTATTTTTTGGGTGTCGAGGTCATTCCTCAAACAAATGGTCTTCTCCTTTCTCAACAAAAATACATTCAAGACATTCTAAAAAAGGCCAATGTGAGTGATTGCAAACCAATATCCACACCTATTACTTGTTCCGAACCCCTCACCCTGCATGGCGGTAACCCACATCCATCACCCACCGAATACCGTACCTTTGTTGGTGCCCTCCAATATTTATCTCTCACTAGACCGGATATCTCATACACGGTCAACCGCCTATCCCAATTCATGCATGCCCTCTCATCCATCCACTGGTCAGCCTTAAAACGTCTCCTACGTTACCTATGTGGCACCATCCACCACGGCATTCTCTTACGCTCCAACTCTCCCCTAAATCTACATGCTTTTACAGATGCAGATCGGGCGGGCGATAAAGATAACTATAGAAGCACCACGGGTTATATTGTTTATTTTGGCTCTAATCCCATCTCATGGAGCCCCAAAAGAGAAAGCACCTTGGCTCGTAGCTCCACCAAAGCCGAGTTCAGGGCTGTAGCATCCACCACAACTGAGGTCCAATGGATCCAGTCCCTTCTAACCGAACTCGGTCACACTTCACCTACCACACCCACCATCTACTGTGACAACTTGAGTGCTACAACCTACTCCGCAAACCCGGTTTTCCACTCACGTATGAAACACCTAGCATTGGACTTCCATTTTGTTCGCGAAAAGGTTCAAGCCGGTTCCTTAAGAGTTGCACATGTTGCCGGTGACGATCAATTGGCAGATGCTCTCACCAAACCGTTACTCAAACCACGGTTCACATCCCTTATCTCCAAGATTGGTCTCATCTCCGGACCATCCATCTTGCGGGGGAATATTAAGGAAACCCGCTAATTCCCTCATCATCACAGTCTGTCATCCACGATTCAAGGCTTCCATATTTGTCCATATTATATTTTTGTATAAAATCAATTTGTATTAACTTCTTTATTTGTTTGCTATAATTCCTCGTAGTTTTCTATATATGTATATTGAATGCCAAAGAAATAAAGTGAATAAGTTTTCTTCACCGATCCTTTCATACTGTTCACCCAAAAAGGAACTTTTAGTTGAGAAGAAATATAAAATATAAAATATAAAATTAAGACTACATCCATTTTTTGACCAGAAAGTTCACTGGCTGGGACCAAATCTGATAAAGAAAAAATATAAATATAAAATTAGGACTACTTCCATTTTTTAGTGTTTAGATCTCAACTTAATTCTAACACTAAAAACATTGTGTGGTTGTTATCACTTTTGGCTTTGTCAAACATGACTTTCTTAACATTCAAGTGTGTTTTTTTTGTATTTAAACTCTTTAAAAGTCACTCATCCATTGTATTTTATCTGATCTCATTAGCTAACAGAGTACTGGTTATTTTATCTGATCTAGTAACTAACAGAGTATTGGTTGGATTTAGTAATTGGTAAAAAAAAAGTTATAGACTTTCTTGAATCAAGAAAAAGATTTAAAAACATAATCATCCTAATCCACATTTTTACAAGAGTAAGAAAATAATGTGTTGTGATTTTATTCATTGGGAAATCCCCAAAATGTCCTTATTACTTTTATTGTCCCCCAATCCGTCCCTTTGACTATTTTCTTCCGAAAAAGTCCCATCATGTACCGTCAACATGGTCGCCCGACGCTGTTCTCAGCCAACTACAGGCCGCCACGTGTCCAAATCGCCGGTATGTTTATAAACATCGGCGGATCCAACGGCATAACACGGTCGCCCGACGTTGTGCTCAGCCAACTACAGCCACCACGTGTCCAAAATCGCCGGTATGTTTATAAACACCGGCGGATCCGATGGTATCTTTGTTTTAACAAAATTGTTGAGGTAGGATCTCTTTGTATATGTATAATATCATTGAATTTTTCAAAAAACTGTTGAGGTAAAAAAAAATTGCAAACACTGTCGGATGACGGTATAACACCGTCCGATTTTTTCAAACATTGTCGTATTTTTCAAACACCAAATACCATCGGATTTTTTTTAAACTGGGACATTTTGAGAAAAGGGTTTCCTAATAATGACATTTAGTGGATTTTCTGTTTTTTTATTACTAAATATGTAACAATTAAATAGCTCCATACAATTTATTACTAGAGCATAAACAAGAGTTAAATATATCACAAAAGGGGAATGACTAAAAGGACAATCAGATACACACTCGCACCAAACACATTTACTTGCCACAAAAGCACGCCACAGATAAAACTGCTAGATACCCTTCTAAATGAAATGACCAAAACACCCCCCACACACCCCACCCCACCCCCACCCCCACCCCACCCCCACCCCCACCCCACCCCACCCGCACCCCACCCCACCCCACCAAGAAAAACAACAATTACAAAGTTACTATTGTGTTTTTGAGTGGCAAGCCCAAAGTAGATGGATATGATATCGACAATTATGTTATGCATAAGAGTCATCAGTCTATCAAGCCAGTAAAATGGCATAAATACCCTTCAAAAGGAAGGCTGTTTTGGCGACTTTTAAAGGGAGTGGGGCCCGCGTGGAAGAGGAGCGACTAGGGGTGTTGATCGGATTTGGTATTTGGTTAATCGATCGGGTTTTTTATATTTAAAGTCTAATAAAAACCCTACTCTAATAACAATCGATTTTCGGGTTAATCAGTTACAAGTAATACGGGCTCAGGTGAATTCGGGTCGGGCGGATTAATCGGTCACCAGTAAAATCGACGTGGGTAGGAGGACAACGAGATCTGTGGTAAATTTTGCATTGAAAGAGGGTAGAACGGTCAATTGCAAAAAAAAAAAAATATTTGTCTCTACAAACATGAACGCGTGACTGAAATTGTGGTTTTGTGAAGGTTATTATTGTAAAAAATAAAAATAAAAAAGATTAACCGCATAACGTTACAAACCTTAGATCTCGGGATATCTGAGCGGTTGTGATTTGGTTGTGTGGGAGTGGCACCGGTCCACGATAACGAAGTGGTAGGGCTAGCCGTAGGCTCTTCCAATTTGTTAGAAGCAGGGTGTAGTGGTTGCGTCCTGGACCGGCGTTGATGAATGGTCCAGCTTTGCAGTGGCGCTGGTATTCCACGCTTTGACGGCAGTGGTAGGGTCGCTGCTCGGAGTTTAACGAGGATTTCCGCCGCCATAGCGTCGGTGACCCAGTCGTCTTCAGTCATGGTGTGTGTGGAACAGTGGAAAGGAAAAAGGCTTGTTTGTTAAGAATGGTGAAAGGGGTGTGAAGTTCAACTTATAGGAAGCAAGGGATTGGAGTTGGTCAGTTGGGTGGGACCCACTCCTTATTCTTATTTTAATGGTTTGAGTAAATTACAAAAATCGTCCTTTATGTTTATATCATTTTTCACTATATGTTCTTTAGCCCAAAAAATGTCAAAACTCATTTTTTACGTTTACAAATCTTACACGTTACGTCCTTTGGCCCTAACCCAGTTAAAATTCTCAGTTAAGTTTGGTCATGTGTAAAGCACATGAGGGTATCTTTGTAATTTTACATATTTAATTAAAAAATATATTAGTTAAAATATTTATACCCTCTCTCTCACACACACACGCACGCGCACGTGCTCACGCACACAAAATCAACACATTTCAAGATAATGAGGGTGTTTGGGATTACTTTTTAAAACTACTAATCAACTTATTACCTTTTGAAATAAGGTAATAAGTTATAAGTTTGTTTGGTAATCCCAAAATGAGGTTTCAAAATGACTTCTGAAAAACGAGGAAAAAGCTGATTTTGAGAAGTAAGAAATTCTTACTTTTTTATTCTTTTGAGGTGAAAATGACTGATCGATCCCTCCACAACAGCCTCTCCAACCCTAATCGATCCCTCCACAACAGCCCCTCCCAATCGCGTCCCTCCCTCTGTCGATCGCTGTTGCTCCGACGACCGCCGCCGCCGTCGCCGCTTCTGCGGCTCCGACGACCACTGCTGCTCCTTGCTAATCGCCTTATGCTTCTCCTTTGACCACATCGTCTATTGCTCTTGTACTATCTCGATTTCTCTGTGATTTCTCAAAATAAGTTCAGATATTTGTGTGATTTGTTCGATTTTTTGTTTGAATTCTGAATTTGTGGGCTATTGGTTCTTGTTAGAAGATGGATTTGGTTCTTGTTTCATGGATTCCTTGATTTGTTTGTGTGATTTGTTTGAATTATAGGGAAGAAAGTTTGCTCCAAAGAGAAGAAAGTATCAGGATTATGGTTAAAGAAAGTTCTATAATTTGAACAAAGTATCAGGCCGATACACCATAATCCTGAAGGCTTTTGCCTCTGAATTCGATCTGAACTCACCGGATTTGCAAAAGATCTGGGGATGGCGTGGTTGGTGGTGTGGTGCTGAACGATGGTGAAGGTGAGAGGGGAAGGGGCTGGAGTGTGGCGGTGGTGGTCGGTTAAGGAAGCTAGGGTTTCGTGGTGGTAGTTGCAGGTGGAGGAATCAAGGGTTATGGTGGAACCCTAGCTCGATGGGTGCTATGGTGGCAGAACCCTGGCTGGTGGTGGTGCTTAGATCAGAGGAGGGGAGGGTGGTGCAGTGGTCGGATCGTGGTGGTGCTATGGCGGTAGTGGGGAGAGATGAATGTAATTTACTATTTTTCTTTATATATATATATATATTTGTGAGTAAAAAGACCAAAAGACCCTCATGTATAAAGCACATGAGTGGAGTTAACTGAAAAACTTAACGTCCGTTAGGCTAAAGGATGTAAACCGCAACAAATATAAACGTAAAGGATGATCCCTGACATTTTTTAGGCTAAAGGATATACAGTGAAAAATGGTATAAAAATAAAGGACGATTTCTGTAATTTACTCTAATGGTTTTCAGTTTCATGCTACTTTCTTTTTCTTCTTCTTTTCATCAACTTTTTTTAACGGCGAATATTGAATGTTGTGACGTCGTATCTCCCGTTATATGAGAGAGTCTCGTCTAACTACGCCTAATATGTTGTTTTAACCGGGCTCACTTGACGTCAGAGTTGGAGAGTATCCAAGAAAAAATCTCATCCAATACCTTCCGGGCTTGAGGGAGAGCCGAGACTCGAACCCTGGATCATCGTGGGTAAAACCCTGGTACATCAGCATAAGAACTAGGCCTCATTTGCATGTCTCATAAATTAATGGGAAGAGCATGAATTGAACTTGGATCACAATGAACACCATATCTCTTCCTTACCACTCCACCACCAACTCATTGGCTTCTTTTCATCAACTAATTTACTCTCTTTCGACTGCGTGTTTTATGCAAAAATGGAAATCCAAGGGTCTAATTTGTCACGAAGTTTTTTCATATTCCCATAAACAAATGATTGTAAAATCGGGAAAATTTACCGAGAAAAATACCAAAATGTATATAATTCTCTAAAAAATAGCAAAATGGATATTTAGCCGGAACTAAGACGGCTAAGCCTTTAGTTTTTGCATGCTAAGCCTTTGAATTCAGTCAACGCCTTTTTTATTTAGATGGACAGAATATCCATTTTGGTATTTTCCCCAAATTTATTCTAACACAAAATCATGAAAATGTCTTGTTGGTTGTTTTTATGATATGGTATACCCTTGTAAACCAGTAAGTGATTGTTTATGAGTAATTTGACATGGTAGTTGCATATCTGGTTGTATGTTTTACCTTAACAAAGAAACACGAAAGTTAGTAAGGAAAAATCATATTATATATATAATGCAAAGGATAAACTCAAAACTTTAAATTTTTTTAAAATTTTGAGCAGGTCAAACTGACATTTTATAAAGTTTGGATGAGTTTTTTCATTTGATCAAATTGGGGAGAAGAAGTGATTCTCTCATCTATAAATAAAGAAACTTATGTGACAAAAGTAAAAAAAATTACTATTCTTAAGGAGTTATCCTTTAAAGTTTCTTAGTAATAGTAATTTGAAAAACTTAGGAGCATTATTATATTTTTATGGGACGCTTTGAAAAATTAAAAGGGTAATATTGTCTTATTTAATGGAGTCTTTTTCAAGATTTAAGGGGTAATATTGTCATTATAAAGAGGACAGTTAGAAAAAAACATCATATAATTTTGAAAATAAGTTTCAAATTTCACATTTCTCCTCTTTAATCCAAATAAAGGTATAACTTAAACATTTTAGTTTTATTTGAATTTTGAATAACCCTCGAGTTATTTCATTAAAGGTATTAATAATAACTAATTAAATTAAGTATATATGTTATGTGGTTAATGAGCTAGTGGTGGAATAGTAAGGGAGAGATCTGGTATTCATAGTGACCCAGGTTCAATCCTTGCTAGGCTGTAAACGAACTGAACCGAACCGAACGAAGCCTTGTTCGTGTTCGTTCGTTAAGCATTGAACTTGTTCACGAACACTAACCGAACAAAATTTTATGTTCGTGTTCGTTCATTAAGGAAATGGGTTTGTTCACGAACGTTACCGAACGAAACGCTGTTTAGGACTTTTGACGTCAATCATAATGCTTACATGATTTAGGATTAAGGGAAGCTTACATTATTTAGGATTGAGAACTTAGAAGCCCTAATCGAGTAATAGTGGATAGGGAAATGACGCATAAATGAGAATATGGTTTCCTACTTTACTTAGTTAGTTGTTAGGGTAATAAAAAAATTAAAAATTAAAGAATATAAAATGTTTAGATAAAATAAAACTGAAATATACAAAAATCTTAATGAACATTTTTAACAAATGAAAATGAACAAACATAAACGAACGTAAATGAACGAACGTTTACGAACAACTTATCGAACGTTCACGAACAGATTACCGAACGTTCACGAACACAACTGAACGAACGAGACATCTGTTCATGTTCGTTCATTTAGTTAATCGAATGAAATTTCTTGTTCATGTTCGTTCATTTATTAAACGAACGAACGTAAACGAACTTCCCGCCACACGGTTCATAAACTGTTCGCTGAACGTTCAGTTCGTTTACAACCCTAATCCATGCCCTTCACATTAGTTTTTGCGGCATGCAAATGAGGGCTAGTTTAGGCTGATGCACCTGGGTTCTACCCACGTCGATCCAAGGTTCGAGCCTCGGCTCTCCCTCAAGCCCGGAAGGGGCCGTATTGGGTGAGATTTTTCCTTGAATGCTCTCCAACTCTGACGCCAAGTGGGTCTGGTTAAGACAACATATTGGCCGAAGTTGGACGAGAATCTCTCATGTGATGGGGGTGTGACGTAATAACATTCAATATTCGCCGTTAAAAAAAACATGTTATGTGTAGTTTTCTTATTTTTGTTCAACGAGTGTTTTTTTTTCTTATTGTTGGTTTACAAATGTATTTTGTTTTCTTGCTTATGGTTTAATATTATGGTTACTCAATTAACTTTTTGTTTAAATACATGTATGATTGTTAATTAAATAAGTATGAATTGTTTTAACCCAACCCATTTTGACCTAATTTATTTTGACTCGACCCATTTTTGCCCCATCATAAAAAAAGTCTGGATCCACCAATGACCAAATTCACTCGTGTATCCTTTTTTCTAATACATGAAGCACTTGTTTAAAATCTTATTGTATGTGAAACTAATTTCGTGTATCACATTTTCATCGTGTATAAATTGCATGTGCGTTTTTGCTGATAAAATCCAGTTCGTATACGAACCTAACTCGTATATTCTACGTAATATTCAAGTAACTAACTATTAATGTTCCTATTTAATTAGTGAAGTTTAAATACGTCTATAATCCAATATTCATAACTCATCTAAGCACGTAAAGACTCATAGATCGATATGAATCGATGGTATTTAACTTGTGATGATGATGATCCAAGCATATCATAGAGCTCATTCAAATCACAAGATCAATCACTATTTTGATTAGTTCGTAAGGTTAACCATGTGAACGGTGTTGTGTAACTCTATTAACTTATCAAAAGGTCATAGCACAACTGATGCTACTCATATACAAGGTTTTCATGATACACGGCGATAAATGATAGGGTATACATCTCACATATAATCCAATATTTCCATTTTGCCCACAAAGAACTCACATATTTGCTTTTGATTGCCCGTGTGGAGACTTCATGGGATGTATCCCATCCCGGTACTTCTCTAAAGTATCACCTGAGCACGTTTAACTATGGAGTTCTATTGTCATCCACAACCATTGTTCCTAAACGCGTTGGTGATATTTAAGACGAGACATTTTTTATGAACTCAACTTCTCTTTTATCCACGTCGATGTGGAATCTGGCTATGATGTTATACGTCTAGTTTGTTGTTAGTTTAAAAGAGTTGAGTTTTCTTGCCTTTTTTTTATAAATGTAAAGTTGCATATCTAAGGTTTATAAATTACAAGGCTCTTAACCTCTTATCTACGCATTCTCGGAGAAAGCATATCAGAGGGAATATTGGCTAAATTATTTTTAAATTAGGTAACAACTCATTACAATCAACATTCATATTTTGTACATTTTCAACATTTTGATGTGGATGTTGCCCATAACATCTCTACCTTTTGTGGTTATATATTGTTTTGTTACCATGGTGATCAAAGTTAACATCAAGTGACATTGATATCACATTTTTCTTGTTTTGTAGTAATCCATGCTTTTAGGATAAAGAGTGTCATCGGGGGAGGAGGCCAAAAGTAATCACTATACTTAGGATTTAATCTTATCAAAATAAGTTGATACATACATGTACTAAAATGTAAGCCTGGTATTCTTCCTTCATGCGCCTATTTCTTTTGGTAAATACCAATACATTTGGTCCATGTCGTGATAGCAATCTCTTATTATTTGGTTAAATGCGCTCTCTAAATTTATAAATTTATAAGAAAGAAAAACTTCTATATGCTATTAACCAAAAATATTATTACTACCTACTTAGAACATTTAAAGCTGGAGATTTAATTACAAAGTGTTTTCTCTTTTGTGAGGCCGCTTTAAAGGTGGATCAGACAAAGTTGCTAAATACGAGAAAGTTGTTTAGAAAATCAACATGTTTTTATCGTTTTAATATGTAAATCTTTATTAATAAGTGTTATAATATTGTATTTATTCAACACGTGTAATACACTGAGTTTCTAACCTTTACGAAATTATTTATAAGTTATATAACTTTTTTATTTTATTTTTAATTTTTATTTCTTATTTTCTTTTGGTAATGAATTGCTTACTTCTCCCCCTAGGGTTTCTGAAACACCAAGAATCTGATAGCGTCTCCAATGGTGGCGACGGCGATTTTCCTTCATTTTCGTCCCAACAGACACCACCGATTCCTCCTTCAAAATGCTACTTCCGGCGTCCGATTCTACTCATCCTCATCTTCAAATTCTGATGACAATGGTCAAAATCGACCCACACCTTCACAATCACCATTTTCTTTCAGTGATGTGAAAGCGAGCCTCAAACAAACAGCGCCGTCGCCTCAGCATACACGTCCGCGGTCGTTCTTCAACTCTAACCCTAGCACTCGTGCAGATCCGACTCGAAAGGTGCCTTCCCTAGAAGAAATCCATAAAAACCTCTCGGAGTTCCGTCGCCGGACCTCCGTACCACCACCTCAGCCCTCCGCACCGAGTATCTCGTTCCAGGAGCTTTACAAGCGGAATGTAACGCCGAAAGCCGATACCGACCAAAGCACCGAGTCTATAAAAATTGGATCGGAATCTCTGAAGGCAATCCGCATGAGTTTAAAGTCCGTACCGCGGACTCTGTCACAGCCACAACCTGAAAATGCTCCTCGGAGGTCACCGCTCGCTAAACTTGGCCTGGATCCGAATTTGAGATCAAGGAGATTGAACGAGGCGATGCCGAAATTTACCGCGAAAATTAAGGAGGGCTTAGCATCGGATGAGACGAGTTCTGAGTTTGCTAGGACGTATACCAATGTGGAGATGGGGAAGAAGTTGAGGAATCTGAGGCCAGCGAATAAGAAGGCTAAGTTTTCTCTGGAGGAGTTGAACGAGAGGCTGCGATTGCTCCGGGAAATGGACGAAAAGGAGATGGAGATGAAGATGGACAACTTAAGCAATTTGACATTTGGTCCCTTACGGCAGAGCCTTATTAAGATGCATGATGAGAATAAGAAGGAGAAAGAGAAGGCGAAACCAGGTATTTTGATTTCATTTCAATGAGACTTTGATCAATAATTCAGGTAGCAATTTACGTGCTGTTATCGTGATCATTTCATAACCAATAATATTAATATACGTTTGCATAGTGCATAGAAGATGATCAAAGCGGTTGGATTGAGAAAATGTGGCGGTTACGTAACTGCTTTACGCTTCATGTTCAAAACAATGTGTACATGTGTATTATATGGTTCTTGCAGTTCTAACATATTATTGGTTTTGAAATGAACGTCCCTCTCGTGCCATAAGTAGTATTAAGTTAATTTCATTTATATTAGTAGTTGCTCTTTAGTTTGCTATATCTTAATCTCACAAAAACTTTTATATACTTTTGCAGTTTCAAGCTATATACTCGATAATACTCCTAAGTATAAGTTACATCCTCCAAAGGAGACCTTAGTTGAAAAGGCAAGTTCTTCATTCTTTGCAATGGTTTTTCTATTTGAATGATGTAGTTGATGAATTAAACATTTTGAATTTATGTTGTTCTGGACAGTATTTCTATCCAGATCATATGTCATCTGCAGAGAAACAAAAGCTTGAACTTAAAAGTGTAAGGGAGAAATTCAAGATTTCTGAATCAGACTGTGGATCAGCTCGTGTTCAAGGTATGGAACAGAACGATATCACTTTTTTTTCTGCATTCTGGTTGTTATGTTTGTGTATTATGAATTTTGTTACTTATGCTTTCTGCACTAATTTAATATGTCATCTGAGTCACGGTTACGCAACTAATAATAATATAATATTAAGAATATAAAGACTTGTTTTGAATCCATTAACATTATCTGCCTGAGAGATTTGTTAAGAGCTTACACCAACCAAAGTGTAGATCGACTGCAAAACGAGGTTAGGTTCAGGTTTGTATTTAGGTTCGAGGTTTCTGGTCATTTGGAGGTTAATTTCCATGGTGGCTCTTATCTTCTTATTTCTTAGTGTTCTTTCATATGTCTTAAACATTTCTTTTATGCGTTTCTTAACTTGTGCAATTGACTTTCTTTTTCTTTCTTGCCTTAGAACACATGGTCTCTTAGAAACTTGTTGTACCTAAATGCTATTTTTCATTTTAGGGATGGTTTTATTTTTTACAGTAAAATTTTTGTTAGGGTTAATTGCACCAAAATGTAACTTTTAACATTTATTGTAGCTGTGTGTAACAAACTTAAAAAAAAAATCAGTTTTAATGTAACGAATGTTCAAAAGTTTCCATTTAATGCATCCAATGACCTGAAACTTCTGGGTGATGATGTGCCACTGGTAAATGTATCCAACTTGCACCAAAATGCATCCAACTTTGATGACATGGCACCGGTTAAAGTTTAGTACTATATTTATAATTTAGGGGGCGGTTAGGGGTGTGAATGGTGTTGGAGGTTTGTTCCATTTGTTTGACCTTCATCGGTTTCCTCGAGTCTGACAATCACATTGCTTTTCAAGAGCATCTCGGATAACTCCTACTGAGCTCAATAGTTCTTGTATCTTTTTATATAGCGCCCCTCACTGTATCATCACTGGACAGAGTTTCAAAAGGGGTAAAACTTTTTTTCCTGTCATTTTACACCATTATCAACAATGCAAACTAGTCATCACATACGTGAAGCCGCATAAGCAAGTTATAATCAGTCATTGAAGTTCACACGTCCTTTGTAAGTGAGTTACAGGCAACTTGTGAGTCTGGATAGTGTATACATTAAACTGTTATTTTAGAAAGTTCGCTACATCAAAGTTTAGTTTTTGAAGTTTGATGCACATGGTTATGATAGGTGTCAGGTTGGATGCATTTTGGCGTAGTTAACCAAATCTTGTTTTGTTACTGCCAATGTCTGTATTCGTTCTTAATCAGTTTATCTTTTTACCATTTTCAGTGGCACAACTCACAACAAAGATCAAGCACCTCGCTACTGTTCTACACAAAAAGGTAACCGGCATAACATATTTTGTAACTCCAGCCTGTTGCATCGTGTTACCAGTAAATTTTTAGAATTATAGACTCGTTAGTTTTATGTAAAAGTAAATGTCAAAAAGAACCTATGAAGTTTTACTAAATTTACACACATGTTAGTGTGTCAAATGACTTCTACTTTTAAATGATTAAATCCCCTAACTGGAATTTTCAACAAAAAGAGCCCCAGACTTTATTTTTAACATTTATTTCTTTCTTTTTACATGATTAGTCCCTAAACTTATAAAGTCTCAACAAATAGGTCCTTGTTTTTTACATGGTCAAATCCCTAAACTTCATATAAAGGCCTTTTTTTGTGAGTTTTTATAAGTTTAGGGACCTAAAAAATTCAAGAAAATATAATCTAATGCACAAATTCAGAGATATTTTTGTTTACTAGAGCTAGTGTGATTGTGTTATTTGTGGTTAAGCTGAAATGGATGGAAAATGGTGCAGGATAAGCACTCTCGAAAGGGTTTACAAGCTATGGTGCAGAAAAGGAAGAAACTATTGAAGTACCTTAGAAGAACCGATTGGGATTCGTATTGCTTTTGTCTCTCAGAACTTGGTCTTCGGGACAGCGCCGATTACAAAGCTTAAAATTCACTATATGTTTTATTTGTGCCTTTTGTTTTTTATTTCAAGCCAACTCGAGTAGAATAAAAACGGGTTGATAAGCGTTAGCATGCCAATGAGGAATGTTTCGACTCGTACCAAATTAACTGTATTTCAATCCAACCATATATTTGACATGTTTTAGTTGTGATTCTAATATATTCAGAGGTGAGCTGGTTTGGTTTGGTAGAGAGAATGATATATGGTTATGCAGGGTAAATAATCACGTATGTGTCACATTTAAAACAATATGACCACTAAAATTGGCTATGTATTGAACAAATATCTCTACACGTATAACTAATAACTATAATAAAACCATAAAAGTCTGATTTATTAATTTCTTTATAAAAATTGAAAGGAAACACTAATTTACAATTACATACACACAAAGGGTTACTGAAGTTGATCTAATTACAAAACAAGACGAGACTATATACAAAGGGAATACATTTGATATCCAAACCTAGCAATAAGCAGCATCCAGATCAACTCGGTTATAAACACAACTACTTATCACAGACTAGGCATCCATGTCTCAACATAAGCTGCCGTTGGCTTTCTGTAGTAACAGCATAAGAAGGCGGGACCAGTTTCCTCAACGACGGCCTTGTATGAACCATCCAATCAACGATAAACACATGTAAATTAAGACACCCCATCAAATTAACCTCCTTCAACTTCTCACAATTCTTAACCATAAACTTAACCGCACTTGTGGTCACATGCTGACAACCTTCAAGATCTATCTTCACAAGCTCATTACATCTAACCGCTATTCCAACTAACCCTTCATCATTCACGCCTGATCTAGCCATATACAGCTTCTTTAACCTCAAAGGTTCAATCTTTAATCCTATATTCTTGACCCCACTGCAATCCTGTATGCTCAAATGCTGAATCTCAGGACAACTTTTCAAGATCTCACCTATGGACCATGTAATACCTGAACACACGCGCACTTCAAGCTGCTTTAAGTTGGGGCAAACCAAAGTAATCTTTAAAAGGCATTCATCAGTCAGATGTGAATTCCATCCCAAGTTTAATGACTTCATACTTGATGATTTTGCGTGTCCGCCGTTCAAAACGTTCATAAACGTATCTTGATCTTCTTTCTTGCCCAGACTTGTATGTTCCATTTCAGCGTGTTCAAGAACCGAACAGTTGATGATGAGAGCACACAATGATTTGCTCGTTAGCTTATGACAGAAATTGAGCTTTACTGAAACAAGATCACGAAGATACTGAGATACAGCTATAACAGAATTGTCACATAGATGGTTGTTTTTAGTAAGATCTAAAAACTTAAGGGAGTGATACATGTGCAGGAAGCTTGAAAGCCCATCAATGGAGTAATTACAGCTATCAGAAAGAGCGACACTCTTCAATGGTACACGCGCTTTTACAATTGAGTTGAGGAACTCATCAGAAATATCAGAATCATTGAAATGAAGACTGGATAAACGTCTGCCCGAGGTAACAGGGTTGACGAAAAGAGAATCAGTTCCATGAATATTAGAAATGAGACACATGGAGATTGATGTCAGATTAGGGCTATTATGCAGCATAAATCGGACACCTTTCATTGTAATCATAATGCATCTTGAAAATGATATCTCTTCCAAACGCAAGCAATTCGAAGACAGATCAAAAAGGGACTTGTCTGTAAGAAGAGGATTCATAGAGATGTTAATTTTGACAATATTTCTCAGACCACATGACAAGCCCTCAATTCCAGCATCAGTTATCATAATTTCACTTATGCTATAACTACGCCATGCATCAATTTCAAATTTATTACGAGGAGAACTAATATCTAATTCTTCCAGATCTGGATGGAATTTAGAAATAGCTATCAAATCCACATCACGCAGTTTAAGAACATTTGCACATTTCAACACCTTAATTTTCCGATTACTTAACCCTAACTCCTTTAAGCTTTCAATCGGAACCGAATCGTGATTAGAGATATCTAGAATTTCCAAATTCAAAGCAACAGATGAGCGAGCAATCTCACGAATTGCAGTTTCGACATAACCGTTTTTTAATTTGCTAAGATCTAGGGTTTTTAGGTTTTTGAATCGGTAAATGAATCGACAAATAGTACCGTGAATGAAATACGTCGGATCGACGACGGTGAAGCGGAGACGGAGGCGATCAGTTAACGACAACAATCGTTTGCTTACTAATGAAAGTGATTCGAATTCCGAGTGATGATCATCGCCTAATCGGTTCAATATTAGCTCCCAGATTTCCTCCGGCAATTCCTCATAGTTGGCTTCCATAATCCGATCCGGCTATTGAATTATGATAAAGAAGCGAACAACTTCGACGATCCAATTGAAAACTGTAGATCGTGTGATTGAGGAATCAAGATTGAAAGGCTTTACACGCACAAAAACACACAGTGAGAGTGATGATTTTGATTTCTGTTAGAGGAAATGGAAACTGTATAGCTTACGGCAATTGTTAACCATTAAATGACATGCATCGGACCCCGCCATGATGTCATGATTGCATTAGCACACCGAGTTAGGTTATGTGTAATTGTAGGGTGAAGGTGGATTTTTGATGCCACGTAGACGTCACGTAGACCAGAGCCTTATTTACCCACGCCCTCACCTAGGTTTGTAATGGTGTGGGTGAAGGTGAAAGATTGTTAATGTGTGTGTGAGAGAGAGACTTGTGAGAGAGACTTGTAATGTTTGTGTGTGTAACCCCTTCTCACCCCTGTGAGCGTCACCACCTTGCCCCACTCACCCCCACCCACCCGGGTCCGGCACGGTTTTTCACGCCCGTGGTGGGTGAGGTGGCACCACGCCCCTCTTCTCACCCTCCCATTACGTACAGTCTTAGAGCATTCAAAGTTCAAACAAGGAGCCGATTTGTACGATTTGAAATTTAAAAGGGTTTAAGGTTTAAGGTTGGTTTACGGTTCAGTTTTGACAGTAAACGGTTGAATCCAGTTTAAAACTTATAAGACTTTGTAGTGGTCTAGTAGTCAAGTCAGTACGGATAAAAAGAGCCGTCATGTAGGCGACACAAAGACGGTAACTTTGCCAGTTTAGTCACCCTCACACTCATTAAAGGCATGGTGTATACCAAGGTAAGTGAGCCTCAAGCGAGAGTATTTTTTTTGTCACGTGGACGCTCACGTCTCCTGGTTTGGTTACTTACACCATTCTCACTTGGTATATGATATATCAAGTGAGTAAGAATTATTTGAGTAGTGTGATTGTAGTGTGTGTGTGTGAGAGAGAGATACCAAAGAAGTTGCTCATGCCCCCCTCACGTCATGGAGGTGCGGTGTTTCATGCAGGTCAGGCCCTCACGAGCTCCTTCACGTAGGTCGCCCTCACGGGCTCCTTCACGCAGAGTACACCGCACGCCCTAAGGGTGTGTAGTGGTTAGTAAGTTAGCTATTTTTGTAATAATTACCTAATCATTAACATTATTTTCTTTATAATTATATATATTTTTTTGTAAATATTTATTTAAAAATAGTACTAATTTTTTACGAAAAATAGTTTTATATCCATAGTATTTTTTTTCTTTCATTTTTTTCAAACACGTGTCAAAACCATTTACGAGACAAAAAATATTTTTTTTTACAACAACCTCATTTTTGTTAAAATTTATACCGGCATGTTCAAGAAAAAAAAAATAAGCAATACTACGTATTTAGCTTTTTTTTTAAATAATTACCGAACACAAGTTATTTGATAAATATCAAATTAAATTCTAAACTAATTATTATTATAATTAAAAAACTAGAAAGTGGATGGGCTCACGGAGAGATGCCCAACGCCCTTCTCACGACACACCGACGTGGTGTGTCAAGCCCCTCATGGTGCAACATCACCCACACCCCTTCTCATGATGCCACTACGTATAGACTAACCGGTATATAGACCTAGTTTGGCGTTAAATGTTATTTGTATATTATAACCATAAATCGTCTTTACTATTTTAAATATTTTAAATACAAACTAAAAAATTTTAAAAATAAAAAATAAATATCGGCTCAAGCCTTCAATCCAAACCGTTAAGTCGCCTGGCCGGTCGAGCTAACTCGGCTGAGTTTGATTTGTCGTTTCTTGAAACGATAGTTATCGGTCTAATCTAATTTTTTTTTTGTTAAAACCGGTTGGACCAGACACCTGTGAAATTGCTGTGTTTTTTTGTATTTTACCC
Source organism: Smallanthus sonchifolius (assembly GCA_023525975.1). NCBI lineage: Eukaryota > Viridiplantae > Streptophyta > Magnoliopsida > Asterales > Asteraceae > Smallanthus > Smallanthus sonchifolius. Next base: position 1,200,720 of record JAKNSE010000034.1, on the reverse strand, counting down.
TAAATTTATCCTCTCTGTCCTTTGTAATAAACCACATTAACCTCTAGGTTGACCATGGAAGGTTGCAATATAGATGTGTTTGAAGATGGTAAAACATCTCCTTGTTACAATACGTGGATGACTATTTTAAGTGTTAAGTGATTAGTTGTTAGTTTAAAAATCATTAAGATCTAATCACGTGTACCAACTTGACTTTAGATGTTTGTGAATACATGGTAAGATGGGCTTCAAGGTCCCCAAGAATTCAACCACCACCTTATAATACTATTTTGTCCTTAACCTGTCTAAATTCTATTTCAAAACATTTTCAATTTTATACTTTTTTTTTCTCTTGTTCAAATTATCATGGCATATCAACACTTAAAGATTTAGCCTCTGAAGGAGGCAATCATATAAAAATTAAAATATGTAATAAGAAGAAGTAATACCAGATTATGGCTTCAGACTTCAAACTTCAAACTGGAAAACTTAATATTAAGAAAGGGTTGTTTACAAGAGAGAGAGAGAGTTGGAGTTGTACTCCGGGGTGTCTTCTACAAACACAAAGAGTCCCCTTATATAGGCGGGGAAAAAGAAAGAAAACAAATACATAAAAGACTCATATGGGGCCTACATGACTCAATTGTCAAAAAGAGAACAGTAAAAGCAATTATTTTGCTGTCAGCTGGCAATCTTGATTCCAGAGCGAATTATCTTGTCGGCCAAATTATTTTTGGCATCTTTTTTCACGTGGTTGTGGGCCTATTGTTTCTTGGACTTTAGTTTTCCAGAAGATTCTTCTGGTTGAAAATTTTTTTTGTATTCTATTAGAACATTGTTGATGTAGTCTTCATCAATTGGGTCGTCATTGTTGATAGACTGAGCCTCTTCTGTAAGAATATTATCTTCATCTTCTACTGTGAGAATATTTTCTTCATCTTCTCCAGCTTGTGAGGAGGTGGACATTGTGGAAGGAGATGCTCCTTCTTTTCTAAAATTTTTTAGCATATCCTTCTTCATTTCGGATAAGTAGAAATCCATAATTTCTTTATTACTGATTTCGTCAGTACCTTTAAGAGTCTGAATCTTTCTAATAATATGTTTGAATGGACTAGGAGCCTCTTTATGGGGAAGACTATTTATTTGTTCTTTATAATCTTCAATAGTCTTCTCAATCCTTTTTATAGTGTCATGGCTTTCTATAACGCCATCAATATTATTAAGAGTCATCTTCTTCCAAAATTTTGTATGGAAGATTCTTTGGATACATAGGATGTTCTGGTTGTCATAGTCAACCTCAGGAGTCCATTTCCAGATCCATGGAATGCTGGATTGAACATAAAAATGAAGAGCAGGAAGATTTTTTATGAAATTATCTTCTTGCTGTGCCTCTATGAGAGCTGGAGAGACTTCTGCCCATTGCTTATAAAGCTTTTTAAATAGGTCTGGAAGAATATTGACTGTAGGACCAAAGGTTTTCCACCAGTTATAGAACCAGACTGGAATTTCCTGTCTGTAAGTATGAGAACAAACCTTAATAAACCACGAATGCTTATGCTTCGGGTTCTCATATAAAAATGTTTTATAAAAAGCATTTTTATAGTCCCAATAGTTATAACGAATTGGGGATTTAGTTTTTGGATGTATGAGTTCCCTTTCTTTAAGTGGGGAAGTTCCCCAAGCTTCAACAGATAAGATCTGTTTGATTACAATTTTGCTGAAGTTATAAACTTCAGGTTGACCTGAATGATAATGCTCTATTTCACATTTTTCTTTAAGCAGAATCTGCTCATAGAAATATCTAGGCTTATAAGCCTCAGTAGGATAGAATCCTGTATCCATATATCTGTTTATTAACAGCCATGGATCTTCTTTCCATCTTTCATCTCTTTTTTCTAAAAGAAGTATGACTTTTTTTCCTGGGGTTTTTTCCCAGTTAGAAACATCATCTTCTGCTTCATTTGAAACAGTCCTGGCATATGATGTTGATGATGAAGAGCCTTTATTAGACTTTTCTTGAGAAGCTTTATGAGCCAAAAATTCCTTATAAAGAATGTCATCTGATCTCGGAGATCCTGATGATGAAGCAATATTTTCGGCTATGAGCCTTTGACCTCTAATTTGGGATATAACCCTTGGATGAGGATTATTTCCTCTACCTCTGTAGGAAGAAGATCTTCCTCTGCCTCCTCTTTTTCCTTGCTCCTAAGGAATCATTCCTGAAAAGAAAAATTTATCCACAAGATAATATTATCTTTTTCTGTTTTAAAGAACCAATTATTTCTTTAAAACAAGAAATCCTATTTTTAGCATTATAAATAATTATCCATTTTATTTTTGAATTAGAAAATTGGTAATATAAATGTATTCTATTAATAAATTCTTCTTCTCGTATAATTTGAAGAGAACGTCCTTCAATTTCTTCTTGAATTTCAAGAAGAACCTTCCTTAATGGTCATTTTGCATGAGCCATATCTGAAAGCTTTATCCACATGAGATAATTTTCTCTTTTTGTTTTAATAAACAAATCTTAAATCTATTAGAGGAAATGTGAATATTAAAGTTTTCAATCATTTTCCTTTTAATTTGTGGAGTAAGAAAATTATTAGTGAGTGTCACACCCCCAAATTTATTTACTTACTGAATAAATAAATAAATTAAGGTTGCAACGATTGGTAACATTACACAACAGCGGAAGTTAAAGTAAAGACTTCTGAATATTGAACACCATTACAAATACTATAATAAACTTGTACATTGTCCTAGAACCATGTATAGGTGAAAGACATCTTGAGGTTTGACGATCATACTCCTTCGGCTTCTAGGGTTTAATCCAAAAGGCTAACCTATTCCAACCATGCCATGACTATGAATTACCTGAAAAACATACTTAAAAATGTCAACACAAAGGTTGGTGAGTTCACAGGTTTGATTGTTGCAATGTAAAGTGATTTTCCTTGAAAACATTGATATTGTGTACATGGCCATGATACGAAACTGTTTTCCTTGAAAACATTTAAAATATGTACACGGGTTTAATGTAAGGTTGTTTTCCTCGAAAACATGTGATGACTTCATAGTCATAAAACGAGTAGTTTTCCCAATGAAAACCTGTGATGACTTCATAGTCATAAAACGAGTAGTTTTCCCAATGAAAACCTGTGATGACTTCATAGTCATAAAACGAGTAGTTTTCCCAATGAAAACATGTGATGACTTCATAGTCATAAAACGAGTAGTTTTCCCAATGAAAACATGTGATGACTTCATAGTCATAAAACGAGTAGTTTTCCCAATGAAAACATGTGATGACTTCATAGTCATAAAACGAGTAGTTTTCCCAATGAAAACATGTGATGACTTCATAGTCATAAAACGAGTAGTTTTCCCAATGAAAACATGTGATGACGTCATAGTCATAAAATAAGTCGTTTTTCCTTAAAACATTGATAATGTGTACATGGCCATAATATGAAACTGTTTTCCTTGAAAACATTGATAAAAACATTTCCACGTAAACGAATGGCAAAACCATTGGTGTATAAGTGATTGGCAGATCCATCTGCACGAAAACGTTTCAATGAATATGATAAACAAAACAAGTAATGTTGACCCATTTGTAGACTAGCTAGGAATACAAATAATATGTACATACATGAGGCATAACCAAACCATGACACATGTGTTTTGCCCCTCGCTCGTACCTCACGAGCAATGATTGAACACTATGCGGTCATTTGGCCAGAGGGACCCATGGTTAGCGCGACTAACCATGACCGGGGGTGTCAATCCCAATAGTACTATCCATAGAATCCCAGGCTATCCTTAGCTAATGGTTATAAAATATGATGGTCAGGGGGCTTTACGAGCTCCAAACGTGTTCACTCATGCAAACATAAAGGTCGGGTCTTGTTTTCTTGTTACCATATGAAAATGTTTATAAGTATGTGTTCCATGTTTTCTAAGATGTATCAAGTAATGATGATTCGTGTTTTCAAACGTGTTATGGAAGTATGTTTCTCCCCCGATGTTTCTAAAACATTAAAAGTTAAAAGGGGACAGTGAACTCACCTCAAGTCCAGCAAATGCGATCACAAGCTCAACTGACAACAAGTGAGCGCAACGATCCTAAACGGTTCCTATTGTTCAAACAAGTGTTGTCAATATCAACAACAATATAACTAGGATCGTGCCCTAACATTATGGTTTCAAATCTAAACCCAACCCATGTTGAGGACATCTAAGTTGTAGAAACCAAATTCTTTATTTTTAACGAAAATTGGGCAGAGTCCCGTTTGTTTTTGGCTAAACCCGACAATATCCAATTGTCCAATTACAACACCAACTTACACCAATAATCCAATAAACCGCACTTTAGATCCTAATACTAAAGTCATACTTCAATTCGACAATTATTTGATAAATATATAAAAACTATATCATTATAATACAATTTAACGTGCCCGAAAAACGTTCTCAAAAGACGTCCCCGACAAAATTTATAGGTCCCGTGCTACTATCTGACAATAGATATATAAGTGTTTCGGGTCATACCTTAGCCTACAAGCCGTTCTAAGCGGTTTTGTACGAAAAGCTGAGCACGACGCGAGAAGAAACTTGTTTCGCTCATAACTTGATCATACGAACTCCGATTGAGGTGATTCAAGCGGCCATGAACTCGTCTCGCCAAGCCCCACCAGCGCCGCCGGTCTCCGCCGCCGCCGTTGCCGGAAAAACGGACAGTGGCCGGATTTGGTGGTTTTGGCCGGAAAGCTTCACTTTTTCGACCCAAACTTCTTCGTATGCGTAGATCGGACCTTTAGGAACCCTTTTCTAGCAAAAGCCCCATTTTTCGAGGTCGCCGGAAAAGTGTTTTTGGCCGGAATCTCCACCACCGTCGCGATCTAGTGCAAACCACCACTACCATCGGACTCAGGACGTCGAGATCTATCAGATGAGGTGGTGCACTTGCCGCCACTCGCCGGTCCGCTGTGATCCGCCGCTGTGCGCCGCCGCCTCCTGATGCTGTCGCTGCGCCGCTGCTCTCCGCCGTTGTTCTTCCGTTCATGCTCGCCGGAGGAGGCCGCCGAAAGGTGGCCGACCCCCCCTTCCTTTCTCTCGTTCTCTCTCTGAACACACACACACAAGTGTGTGTGTTTGTTGTGCAAATGAGGAAAAAGATGAGAAGATTTTATATATATATATCTAGCGTTTTAAGTGGGTAGGCTACCTACCAGTAACGCGTGTCAAACCCAAAATATCGTCATGCATTTAGTTCCCGATTAATATTTGTCGTTCATAATATAAATATTAATACTAAAATAAATATTCAAATAATTTATTTTGTTAGCTTATTACCGGAGAATATTCGAGTCGGTATGAGCTGACAACGCGTGTGTGAGTCTGTTCGTCGGATTTATCGTTTCACTCTCCGGTTATTAATAACATTTTTATTATAAACAAATATTTATAATATTTGTCGTATCGGTAATAACCGTACCGCTATCGTTAGTTTTACGAGGATCTAACGTGGTTTAACATTCGTATACACGTACTACACGTGTATTTATCCGAACAGTCTTTTCAAATGAATATTAATACTTAATATCAATAATTCATTTAATCGTTCTGTCGAATACCCGGTAAAAACCGTTGTTTAACACGTTTAACGTTTAGAATTTCTGAACCGCGTACGTTCTTATATCTTTTCTTAAATTCTCAGAATCGCGTAACGAGTCATTAAATGAAATCGTGTGACTAATATGATATTCGGATTGTGTAAATTTGGATTTCTAACGGGCTTGGATCCTTACCGGGCCTTAAATGGACTTGACTTCCTATTGGGCCTAGTTGGGTTTTAGCCCAACAACTGGGTTTTGGATTCTGAAATTTTGCAGGTGTCACAGTGAGGATGTCCTCTATTGCCACTTCATAATTATTGATCTGAAGAGTGTATTCTTCTATCATCTCCTGGATCTCTAGGAGAGCTCTTTTAATTGGACCTTTAGGATGAGCCATTTAAATATTCTCTGGTAAGAAAATCAGGAAGACTATTATCACTACCCTTTTTATAAATTATTTCAAAATTCAAAAGGAGCTAAATGAGACTGCCATCTTGCAAACATTTGTTTTGAAACATCATGTTTGAAATCTTTAGCAAACATAAATTTAGCTGCTTGGCAATCGGTTTTTATAATAAATTTTTGATTATATAAATCATCTTGAAATTTTAAAACACATTTTACTATTGCTAGAATTTCTTTTGCAATAGTAGCATAGTTTTTCTGGCTATTATTCCATTTTCCTGAATGGAATCTTACCAAACTTTCTTGTTTATTAACTGGTGAAACTTGTTTCAGGATTCCACCATAGCCTATATCCGAGGCATCAGTTTCAATAATTTTTTCCCAATCTGGGTTTGTTATCATTAAGCAAGGAAGATTTTGAACCTTTTGCTTAATTTTTTTAACGGTCTTAGTATGGTCTTCTGACCATGGCTGGGGATTCTTTTTTAATCTATCATATAATATTGCAGTATCTTCTGCTAAGTTTTTATAATAGGGGAGAATATAATTCAGACTACCTAAGAATCTTTGAAGTTGGGTTTTGTCATAAATTTCATCCGGAAATTTTGACCCGAACTCAATACTTCTATTAATAGGAATAATATTTTCTGTTTCAATATTATGTCCTAAGAATCTTATCTTAGTTTGAAAAAGCATCATTTTTTGCCTCGAAATTACTAAACCATTCTTTATTATTATATTTTTGAATATATCAAGATGTTTAAAATGAGTTTCAATATCTTTTGAAAAGACTAATATGTCATCAATATAGACAATTATAAATTCACTATAAGGGATGAAAATATCATTCATAATATTTTGAAACTCTGAAGGGGCATTTTTTAGCCCAAAAGGCATAACGTTCCATTCATAATGGCCAGTGGGGACAGTAAAAGCAGTTTTATATCTGTCCTCTTCTTTAATCTGAATTTGCCAATATCCAGACTTTAAATCGAATTTCGAAAATACTATAGTGTTATATAATTTATCCAGTAAATCTTTTTTATTAGGTATAGAATATCTAATCCATTTTAAAACCTTATTAAGAGGTTTATAGTTTATAACTAATCTAGGAACACCTCTTTCTTTTTCAGAATGTTTATTAACATAAAAGGCAGTACATGACCAAGGAGACTTGGATCTTCTAATTAGGTTTTTATCAATAAGAGAAGTTATCTCTTTTTTGCATAACTCCATATACTCGGAGTTCATTTGACAAGGTCTAGCCTTGGTAGTGATTTGGCTATCACTAAAATCATTTTCATAGGGTAAAGAGACAATATGTTTCTTTCTATCCCAAAAAGCGTTTAGGTGATCATTACATATTTGTAATGTAAACTGATTATTTATCATTTTGATTTTATCCTGGAGTTTAGGATTATTTATCCTATCCTGGATGTTTAAGGAAAATATTTCTTTTTGTAAAAAATCAATTTGATTTATTTTTGCTTGTAAGAGAGATTCTTTTATATTATTCAAAGTCCTAGAAAAAAGGATTTGTAATAAATGAAAAATATATTTCTTTATTTTGGAAAACTCCAGTTATTCCTTTATTATCAATGTTTTTTAAAGGAAATATTTTATTAAGAAAAGGGGTTCCCAGTATAACTTGGCTAGTAAGATTTTTTACTAGAATAAAACTAGTAGGAATACAGGTTTTATTATGACAAATCTGAGCCTGTGGTATTTTATAATTAATTTTTAGTTTTTCTTCTCCAGCAGAACTTAAGTTATGGGAGGTTTTATGAAAATACCGAGTTGGAATAATTCCTTCCTGGATACAATTTAAATCAGCACCACTATCAACTAATGTTGTAACAGTTATGAAAAAGTTATCTTCTATGAGAAGTTTTATTTCAATATTCCATTTTTGTGTAGTTATAATATCTACAATACTTTCTAAAAATCCTTCTTGAATATTAGGGGGTTTTTCTTCAGAGTTTAAAATATGAGGAATCTCTAGTTTAAAAATTCTTTCTTCTAGGTTTTTATTATCCCTATGAAGAATTTTAATGTCAGTTTTTAGATTATCAATTTCAATTTTTAAATCATGTATATTAACAGGTCTAGAAGTTTGATTTCTTTGGGCTAGTTGTCTTTTTAATTCAACTAGAGAAAAAGGTTTTAAATCCTGCGGAGGATTAGTTGAGGAAGAAGTTTCCTCATTCCTTTGTTGTTTTGAAAATTCAGAAATTAAATTTTCTTTTAATTGAGGATCATTTATTACTTTTAAGAGATCCAAAATTTCATTACTCAAAACATTAATTTCCATATTTTGAAATTGAGAAATAATTTGATAAAGTCCATCTTCTGTTATTTCAGAAGGGTTTTTGCAGCAATCTTTTTTACAGTTTGCTGAACAATGATTTTCTTCTGATTCAGAAGAATCAAAACTCTCGTATTCTAAAATATTTAGATTTTCCTCTTCTGAGGATGATTGCTTAGAATCAGTATCAAAAGTTTCATTTAATAAGACTTTATTAATTTTGTCTTTTAAATCTCTATCTTCAATCTTGTTAAGTTTCTTTCGAACCCAACAAGTTTTTGCCTTGTGGCCTAATTTACCACATTTTCTACATTTTATAATTTTTTTAAATTCATTAGGAAATTCTTTTATTTCCTTATATTTTTTCTTTTTATAAGGTTTTTCTTCTCTCCTATATTTTTTCCTTTTATGATATTTCTTTGGAGAAGAAATTCTTTTTCTAATATCTTCAATAGTCTTATCAGACTTATTTTCTATGCCAAATTGACCACAGAAATCTCCTAATTGTTTTTTCTTATTTAGAGAATGTTTCTTAATCTGTTGATTAAGTTTTATCTCATTACAAAGGCTTATGCCTTCCTGGACACATGTGCCTATGAGTTTACCATAAGTATAACTATCATAATTTATGACCCCATCTATCCTTATTTTGCTCCTAATTCTTTCTGCAAATAAGTGAGGAAGTCCATCTATGAACTTTGATTTCCAATGAGAGCTATTAGCCTCAGGGAGCTCCATAACTCTACATAAGAAGGTATCCTTATACCATCTAAAAGATGTTAGAGTTCTACATCTTAAATTCTGGAGAAGAGTTCTGATATTTTAAGAATCTTCAGACCATCTTCCAGTAAAGTGTTCTATAATATTTACTATCAGGGTGTATACAACATTACTTTCGGTATTGCTAGTACTAGCGCCTTCTTCTAGTTTGACGCTATCAAGGATTTTATCCTTATCAGGTTGGGATAAATAGTTGTCCCACCATCCTTTTAACTGACCAGTAAAACCAGATATTATCATTCCAGCTATGGTTTTGACCGAATTGTTATTATTTTTACATATTGTACTATACATAAGCATCCTATGGACTGTATTATAAATTTGTCCTTTCGACTGACCATCTATGTTCCATTCATAGATCATTTTTCCACTATAAGAGTTATTAACAATATACTCTTGTTCTTCTATAAGAACGTCTTGTGGGGTAGGTTGTAACGAACCAAAATCCGGGTTTCGTTTTCAGATAAATAAAGCATTTTAATAAATATTATGGTGGAAATAATATTTTGAAATTAATTGAAACAAGCGGGTTTCAATTTGGTAACGGGGGTTATACTAGTTTTGACTAGTTTAGAAGGAAAAGTGGTAAAATGAAAGTTGAGGGGTTAAAGATGTAAATGACCAAATCTGCCATATTTGACTCTCTTGGAGTCAAAATTGAACCCATTTGAGGTGTGGGAGTCGACGGGAACAAGAAGAAGAGAGGAGAAAACGGGATTGAAGCCAAAATCGTGCATTTGAAGCTTGAAACTTGAAGGTGTTGGCTCACACATCACCTTTCTAACATCAAGTAAGTGTTGATCATCCCTTTCCTCTCATTCTTGAGGTGTTCTTGGTGGGTTTTGGTAGAAACTCGAATTTATGTATGCATGTGGTGAAATGGTGTTAGATTATTAATAATCTAGCTAAACTAAAGGTGTAGGAAGGTGAACAACACCATGGAACCCTTTGATTTTGATTTTTGAAAGTTAGGGTTCATATGGAGGAAATTGAGGGTTTTGGGGTTTTGATAAAAGAATGGTGAATTAATGAAGATTAAGTGTTTTTAAGATGTTAGACACTTGAACAAACACCAAATTAACTTAATAATAATTTTTGAAAGAAGAATTAGTGTTAAGATTAAGTTAATAAAACTCAAGTAGGTGAGTTTGTGGTGAAAGAGGGTGTTTGGTTATGAGGATAACCCAAACGGGTCAATTTGGGTTGGAATTGGGAAATTTAGTTGTGAACTCAATTGTAATGAAATTTTGGTATATGTTAGATTACTAAACTAGGTGTATATGTTTAGGTAATCAAATTGCTAAACTAGAAGGAGGTGCGGGATCTTCAAATCCGCAAGGTAAGTGCCGTTGCACTTACTTAGTAATGTGATATGTGATGTATGTGTTATGTTGTGCATAGTATGAATGATACATGAAATGAATTGATTATGCATAAGTGAATGTATGAATGTGAATATGGTTATAATACTATATTGAATATGTGGAGGTTATGATCAAAGAATCATAATGGAAAAGAGGAGGTTATGATCAAAGAATCATAATGGAAAAGAGGAGGTTATGATCAAAGAATCATAATGGAAAAGGGGGAGGTTATGGTCAAAGAACCATAATGGAAATGTGGTAAGATCTTGGTCTATGTACCAAGATGAAGAATGAAAAGAAAGTTATGACCTTTGTGTCATAAATGAAATGATAATGTAAAGAGTAAACAAGACTTGTAGGTGAAATACAAGTGGTATGCAATCAAACATAAATTTGAATGTTAACGGGTCAAATGGGTGAAAGGTGTGAAAACAAGTTGTAATCACTTGTTTGATTATGTTTAACACATTACAATGGTAATATGTTGATGAAATGCTAATGTATGGAAACCATAATTGACCAAATAGATGCAAACGGGTCAAATGGGTGATAAGGGTGAAAACAAGTTGTAGATACTTGTTGGTTATGTTTATCTCATTACTAATGGTGATATGTTTATGTGGTTGTAGGAAAAGCTCCGAAGTAGTCCAAGTCAAGTCTAAGGTGATCACGGGTTCTCGTATATGTTTTTGGTGCATAGTTATGAAGTAAATTGAATTTCCCGTAAAGGATGTATATTTTGAACCTAGAAATCGTGTTTTTGGTGTTAAATTGGTGGTATAAGTGTGTGTTCAAATGCCCAAGTGTTTGGGATTTTATGTTTAGATGTATTGGTAAAGTTTTGATGTTAAACAAAATGGAAAAAGTTGAAAAAATAGCTAAGTGCTGAAACCTGCAGGAAACTGGAAACTTTCTGTGAAAACGGGCCCCTCGCGCTACGCGAGGGGGGTGGCATGTAAGTGTCGCGCTACGCGACGGGTAAAAAAAAAAAAAAAAAATTTCTTGGGTTTAAGACTTCCGCGCGTTAAAGTTTTGATTTTAAAAGTGGTGTGTTTCATAGGTCTAATAATATTTCCTCTGTGTAGGCCTATCTGCCCATTTTGAAAGTTTGGAGATTTGATCTTTAACTTCCTCATGATAATTCTTTTCAGAGAACTCCGTCAGAGTGCTAATTTTAAGACCCTTTAAAGCATCCATTGTCTCATTCAATGTTGCTACTAGACTATCTTTTGATTTTAATTTAAAATTAGTAACTTCTGGGGGAAGTTGTATACTAGGAGTAGCTATTTTTTCTATCTTAGCAGATATTGTTTTTCCTTTTAAATAAGATATTATCCTATCCATTTTAGAAGACAAATCCTGAATCTGTTCTCCTAGAATTATCAAATTTAAATTTGTATAATTCTGCTGTTTAATTGAATCATTTAAATGAGAAATAGTGGTAGGTAAGGTGTTTCCTTCTAATAATTTTTAAAAGGTTTGATAATACCTTACCTCATTATCTTTTTCAATTTTAAAAGATTGAGTAGGAGGAAAAACATTAGAAATTATTTTTTCTCCTTGAATAATAAAATCTCTTTCAATAACGGAAATAATACTTCCCGTGTATTTTTCTATAAACCAAAGAATGAATGGTATAATTTCATTTTTTATAATTAAATCCTTATAATATTCATCTTTAAAGAATAGCACTTCGGTTTCTTTAAAATTATTAAAAAACCAATTTCTAAATAATTCCCATTTGGGTAATTGAAATTCTTTATTAATTTCTTTTCTGACCAAAGATCCTGGTTTAAAATCAATTTTTTCTTTAAAATCCATTAAACAAAATTGACTTCTGATTCGGTTAATTCCGGATCAACTTGGACTCCATGGACTCCTGTGACTATATTATCAGCATTTAAATTTAATCTATTAAATGTTTCAGTTGCAGGAAAAGTTTCCCTAACTCGTGAGGTTGAAGCTCTAGAAGGGCTTCTAACAGTATATCCTAGAGGAGATATGTGCTGTCGAGAGTACATAGACCTAGAAGATAAAGATCTTGGTATAGAAGAAGTATTTCTTATTTGTTCAAACTGGATTTGGACAGTTCCTTCTTCAGATTGTATAATTTCTAAAGGATTATTATCTATGTATTGATTAGATGTTATAGCCTTATCAAGGACCCAATTTTCTGGAAAGTTAATTTCTTCCCATTTTATCTTTCTTCTAGTAGTTATATTAGACTTACCGAAATTAGTTTCTATGACTATGGTTTCATTTAATGGTTTATCTACCATTCTACACTGAGGATTTAAAGTGTATAAAGGTTTATAATATATTCTATAACAGATACAGATAACTTCTGAACCTGGAGCATAGTTATAACCATGAGTTTTAACATTTAAAGTTAAAGCATCTGAAATATTAACGTCAGATAAAGATAATTGAAGATTCGGATAAACATTAAAATAAACTGGTCCATGAGCCATACTAGTTTGGACAATCCCTATTAGAGATTGTTTCCAGTCAAGATTTCTAGCATCTCTTAAAGCTGCTACAAAACTTTCTGGAAGACCTTCTAAGGTCAAAGGTTTGAATGCTATTTGTACTAAACCTATATGAAGGAATTTATAATCCTTCTTATATTTATTTAGATCTTTGTTTAACAATAGTTTAATGACCATGTCATCTTTATTTAAAGAAAATGTTTCTTCAGTTGTTTTTACAACTTGTTTTAATCCCAATTTTTCAAAAGTTCCTAATTTATAAATTAGTTTATGTTCCATCTTTGGAATAGTCCATTTATTTAATAAATCAAGATTATGAGGAATTTCATATTCCTCTTCAATACTGTTTTTAACATTATCGTTGCTCTTCAGAATATTCAACATGAATATACATAAGTGTTGATCTGCACAGTCAAACTTGAACAAAACTTTATTTTAAGAGCACATGGCTCTGATACCATTTACAGAATCTAAAATAAACTTAAAACAATAAACAAACTTAAAATAAAATATAGACAAAGTAGTATTATATATATATATATATATATAGGGGGAGGATCAAATAAGAAGTTGTTTTCGGCTAAAAACTCTAAGAAGTGACAAAAACATTAAGAAACGATATCAAACGAACTCGGATTGAGCTCATTCCAGCGGCGTTGGAACCGTATCGTCGAACTCTACCATCTTAGCTTTTAGGGTTTAGATCTTAGCATTGAATTTTAGGATTTTAGCCTTAGGGTTTAGCTTTTAGGGTTTAGATTTTAGGGTTTTGGTTTTTTTTGGGGGGTGGGGGTGGGGGTTTAGGTTTTTGGGGGTTGGGGTGGGGTGGTGGTTTTAGGCTTTTCGGGGTGGGGTTGGAGGGGGGGGGGTTTAGGTTTTTGGGAATGTGGGTGGAGGGGGGTTTAGGTTTTTGGGTCCGGATTAGAGTTCGATGAGACGGTTCCAACGCCGCTCGAATGAGCTCAATCGGAGTTCGTTTGACCCACTTCTTAGCGTTTCTTAGCGAAAAACCACTTCTTAGCGGAACCTTCCCCTATATATATATATATTACACACTAAAAGTAATACAGTCATAATCATTAGGCTGCCGGAGGACACGTCATCATTTGTGTTGTGGCGGCATATCTATAGGAATCTCCGGTGCCTGTGGCGTTGAAAACAAAGGTTGCACTTCTGTCATTGGACTCTCATCTACTGGTGGTGGCATTATGATTTCCGGCAACTCCCCTGTCCCCGGAAATGGCATTGCTGATTCCACCGGCGGTGTAAACGAGAAGGGCGGTGGTAATAGGGAGGAGTCCGGCGGATTGGTATGGCCGGTTGGTGGTGAGAATGATATTGGAAAAACCGCTGGAGGATTTATATCAAAAGTCGGTTGCGAAAATGATATTGGTGGGGCTTGAAAGGGATCATCAGTGTAACATCCATGTTTTTCCTATTATTTAATGTCGTACAATGAAAGACGATTTCGCTTCCAATTCTACATTCACCACTTGTCACAACATTCATTATTTCCTGTGCAATGACGAAGACGTAAGAACATACACACATTTATGACATTACAATAATAACTAAAATAACCCTCCATTATCTTACAAACCCCGAGGACCAAAACTGATCAAAACTCACAACAACGTCAAGACTAGAAAACTACAAGGACTATTCTTGTATTTACCCAAAATTGGTGCAAGCACGGTCGTGCTTGATAGAAGCACGGTCGCGCTTAAAGACCACGACCACGGTCGTGCTTAAGATTAAGCACGGTCGCGCCTCCGACACAGTTTGACTTCTGAAAAGTCAAACCGACTCAAATCTTGTCCAAAAATAGAATTGAGACGCGTTTTAGAAACCGTGAGACTTGTAGAAGAAGTTACTCGACCAGTTGCGACGCATACCCGACCAAATACACATGCAATCGTCCAAATACTCGCAAATTCTAAACCGACTTCTTTTTAAAACGAATCAAGTAATTGGGGCAAGAAAATCAAACGAATTAAGTAATCAAATACCAACCCGCGACCTATATAAGCTTCCTTAAACCCTAAATCCGTCATTACATCGTCTCTATCTCGTCTGTCGATCAAGAAAAGCCGCGATCCTCCTTCCGTAGCCGTCTGCACTTGTTGCCCATTCAGAACAGGTTAGTATTAGTCCAATAGATTCGTCTCTTCACGTAAATCGAAAGCCCTAAACTCATTTGAATCAATAATACACGATTTGTCCGAATTGAATCTGAGTTTGATAAATAAATGGTTTTAATCAAATTATAAGTTAAACAGGATATAAATCCAATTAAATGGCATGGATAAGTTCGTGAACAGATCCTCCATGAAAACCCTAAGTTTCTAATCAGTTTTAATACAAGAATCAGGCGATTTGTGTCTGAAAAGGACCAGACACGGTCGCGCTCATCAAAGAGCGCGGTCGTGCCTGACCAAGCACAGTCGTGCCCGGGTGTGGCGCGGTCATTCTTAACGACCAAACAAAATCCTGACCTAGTCAAACCCCAGGCGCGGTCGTGCCGGGTACGAGCACGGTCGTGTCTGATGAACAGACCCTTGTTGTGACTTCTGACCAACCACGGGCGCGTTACCGGACAAGCACGGTGGCGTTTGAGCCGAGCACGGTCGTGCCGTGTACGAGCACGGTCGTGTTCACCCTTTAACAGAATCTTTTATTTAATATATTTTATATTTTAATCAGTTTTAATGTTATAAAAATTATTTTATAAAATATCCAGAACCAAGTGTTGCTTATTAAAGATCAATCATTCAATATCTCTTTAAATTAAAATCAATAAAATACTACAAGTTTTATAAACAACAATATATTCCATACGTTTCATCTTTAACAAATATTATTTATTTAAACTTATATTTTAAATTCTATTACTACTGATTAAATAAATAGTATATTAAAACAAACCTTAAACTTAAACAAATCCACTTCCAACATCGAATAACGCAACTCAATAATACGTAAATCATATTGTTCATTAGGTCGAATCTAGCGATCTACAACACACCGCCGTTTCCCATTTGCTTGTGCAATCTATACGCTACATAACACGTGAGTTACATAGCCCCTCTTTTACTCTATTTTACAAACGTTTTGGGGTGGAACATGAGTTCTATTTACATGTTTTCAATTATACACATATACAGTTCCATCCTATGCATGTTTACAGTTTTGCGCTTTGTGCTTGAGTACATTTTGTAGACCAATTATTATGCTCTTCATGTACAATCATTAACTAACAGCCGACAGTAAACAGTGGTAGATCTATTGAGTCTGACAAACCCACCCAGGTAGGGTGACTGTTACTGACAACACAAATTTTGAGTGCAAGTTACAAAGGTTTGATTGTATAGGTCACACGATGTTTTTCTCTCCATAAATGCCTTAATTGTCATGATTGTATTGAACTGTATGCACACAACACGTATTTTGCTATCACACGATTTAAACCTATGTACTCTCACCAACTTTCTAGTTGACCCTGTTTTAATCATGTTTCAGGTACTAATGTTTGAAGTGATCAAGATATGCTACACATAGGACTTTGGACCTAGAATTTAATTAAACTAGCTTATTTGATGTAATTTACATTTATGTTTTGTGGATTGATTGTGCTTTGTTGAACTTATCTAATTGCAATGAAAACAATTATTAATTATTCAAACATTAGCAAACCATGAGCAATGAACAGTCTGCACGCTTCACGCCCCGACGTTTCCGCCGTCGGTTGGGGTGTGACAATCAGGTGGTAGCTCGGGTACTGCCGGAGGAAGGATATAGTCCGGCGGTGGAGATAACACATCCGGTGGCGGCGTGGGGTCCGACGGTGGAGGTGAAGCAACAAGTGGTGGTGGTGGCGGCAATGATGATGGCGGAAGAGGCGATGGAACGACTGGAGGAGGTGGTGGTGGGGAAGGTGCAGGCGCAGGTGGCAGAACTACATGAGGTGGGGAAGGGACAAGTGGCGGAGGTACAAGTGGCGGAGTTCGTGGTTGTCTGCGAGGGGACGGCCTCGATGTAAAAGGATTATTTGGGGAATTACGAGGGAAAGGCCATCGGCCGCATCTTCCAAATAGATACTGGTATAGTGGATCACAATTTGCTGATCCACCACCGGTTCTTGATGTACCAACGCCACCCAACCTCTGCCCACCGCCACGACTACTTGCTCTACCGCAGTTCCTAGGCAGAGTTCGGGTTACAGTTCTCTCATCAACATCAAACTGGCGGTGAGGATCCAGAGGACGGGTGGAGATTGGATCCGAAACAGAACATGTAATAAACAACAATGCAAGGCATATCGACACTAGAATGTTGTGTTGCACCACCATAATCTACCACTAGGTGTGTCAATAGGTTTCCGGTTGAGGTATTTTGGAACATGATCACAACCAAGAGTATTTATAATTTTACAGATTAAACTTAAGTTATTAAATAAAAGTTGGGTTTTTAAACATAATGAAATGTTATGTTTATCTTGAACATCAATATTGCTTTAGAAAAGAAGCCAAGCTAGATGCGCATAAATGCATGGTCAAATTAAGAGAGCAGCTTGGTAGATTTGATTGAATTGAATGAGAATGGTCTCCCTAGTTTTACGTGCCACATTTTAACTTAGTTTTACAGTCACTAGGCTATCCGTAGTGGATAACGGAGGGGGCGTGGGACGTGGAACATCCCGTTGTCCTTTCGTGAGAGGGGGAGTGGGAGGCAATCGTATGTGTGGTCACAAGCGTGAGGGCTCTTCTCTGCTCATATATGAGATGGTCCAATGATGGGAAAGCGTGGGAAGGTGGGGGCGTGACCCACTACAGATAGTCTAAATGTTCCATGGACGATTGTGTATCGGAATAATAATGTGTACGTATCATTGGTAGCGGAGACGCACAGAATCTTCCTGAACAAGGTGAAAAATAACGTGTTACACTACTATGGTAGGTGGATACATACTAAATCACCATAAAATAAAGTGAACCACTATGAGCATGGGCGAAGCTTAGTGAGTGTTAACGCTGTGTATTATATACTTTTGGGTAAAACGCCTCAAGGGGACAGTTGATGGAGATCAGTCTCACAAATTGCAAGTTTGGTCTTGAAGTTTGAGACCATCCATTTTAAAGACCATCAATGTTACGTTTAGACAAACTTGTGGACTCTCAACATAGTTTTTTAAACTTAAGACGCTGTATTCCCGAGTCTCATTTAAAGAGGGAAAAGAAAGGAAGAGAAAAAAAACTTTTGTTCCATAGTTTTTTTTAAGAGAGGAAAAGAAAAGAAATAGAAGGATGAGTGTTCCAGAGTTTTTTTTAAGAAAGAAAATAAAAAGAAAACAAGGTTTATATTCATCCTCCCAAATTAGAGAGATTTGAAAAGAAAGAAAAAGAAAATAAAGAAAACAAATCATTTTTTTCTTTTCTTCCTTTTAGTAAAACTTATATGGCCACCGTTTAAAAAAAACTTATATGGCGTTTAGGTTCATTTAACACCACGTGTATAATCAACAACCGGACAAACGGTTCTAACTTCTAAGATTAGAAAGCTAAGGGGGTGTTTAGGATTACTTTTTGAAACTACTTATGACTTTTACAAAAGTCATTTAAAAAATAAGTATTTCTTAATTTTAAATTTTAACTTTTTCATTTCATATTTTACGTCTTATTTTGAATTATTCAAACAAAATTATAATTTATTGACTTAAGCCCAAACACCCCCTAAATTTGGTACGCTTTTTAACAAAATCTACTTTCGTCTCTCTCTCTCGAACTTATCGCACAAAACGTCGAACGCATGAGCCTGGCGCCGTTACCTCCGTCGCCTGCCGGTGGAGAGGACGATCACATGACCGGTAATGACCCTACACCAACTCCGCCGCTGTCACACGGTTCTCTAGCAATCAATTCATCCTCCTCCCCTATTCCTCCAGGTATACAACTGTACCTACCTCAGTTCACCTCTTTCTACTCCACTAAACCTAATTTCGAGTTAGTTAGACGTTTTTATGCTTTGAATTGCATGCTGTTAGGTTTTAACCTCCAAAACCCTATCCTTGATAATATATATTGTTCTGATCTGGTTCCGAAATTAGGTCCGGTGAAATTAACAGCGAGATCATGCTTGTACGAGATATGTGCGCAAAGCCATTGGAATCGTCCTGTATTCGATTGTTGCAATGAAGAAGGTCCGACTAATCTAAGATCGTAAGTTCATCGACTCCAATTTAGTCTCAACAATCACTATTTAGTAAACCATAGGGATTATTCAACATAAATGTTAGATTATATACTTGAAACAGGTTCACTTACACGGTCAGTATTGAGATGAAAGAAGAGTCAGAGTCAAAGTTAGTGATTGAGTGCATTGGCAAGCCTCAGTTTAGCAAGAAGAGTGCAGCAGATTCAGCTGCGGAGGGAGTTTTGTGGTACCTCGTGCATTTAGGTTATCCCAAAAAGCCTAACCGGTCCAAGAAATTAAGGTGATTAATTGTAGTTTAACTTAAGTTGTTATTTAATCATCTTGAAGGCATTAAGCATT
Source organism: Smallanthus sonchifolius (assembly GCA_023525975.1). Classification (NCBI taxonomy): domain Eukaryota; kingdom Viridiplantae; phylum Streptophyta; class Magnoliopsida; order Asterales; family Asteraceae; genus Smallanthus; species Smallanthus sonchifolius. The sequence goes on along the minus strand of JAKNSE010000034.1, from coordinate 1,181,228 downwards.
TCAAACCATATTAATCTAGTAATGTGTTATAAAACCATACGTGGTTCTCTTTGCAAGTGCAATATGATTGAAGTAGTTTAAATCTCTGATCAATTAGTTTTAGTGTGTAATTTCATCTTGCACACATTCTTGAAATTGGGATTGCAATGAGTGACATTATATGCATGAGAATATAACACAAATATAAGCACTTCAAGAAGTAGTACATATTGACAAAATGAACAATAAGGTACATATCTACAGGGAGCACTGAGTTAGATACAATGATTGTAAGGAAAATAATAAACAAAGGCTGCCTAAATCTTATTTCGCCAACTGCGGATCCTGTGTAATTGATCTGTCTGCTGAACTTATTCCAACATCTCATCCATTCATTATACTGGATGAAATTAAAGCTGCAAAATAAACCTTTTAAATCTTATTTCTCTGTGCCAAAACCTTTACATAGGCGAACCAAACTACTTCCACCCAAGTATTTTAATATTATACTGTATAGTGCTGTTGAATGGTATCAATATCAAGACCCTTAAGCTTCACTACTGATTCAACATGCCCCTTTATTGTATGAAGCTCCCTCAATCTGTAACAAGTTTGTATAAGAAATATAAGAATACAAATAGTGATGAAATAATTCTTGTAGAATGACCTTAATTACCTAGCCACTTCAGCCCGCTTCTTGGCCTGTTCAGCAAGCTCAGACAACTCCCTGTAGCTACTTTTATCATTAAAAATTTCTGCCTGCTCTGCTGGCTGGAGACCGTGGACTGTCCGTTGTTCCGTGGCCCATTGGGCTTCCCTTTCTCCCCGCCCATAGTCCTTTTTGGAAGTGAAAGCGGTCTAATTTCTCATAAGACCAGAAAAAAGAAAACCCATTCAATCATAAGAGTTAACAATTCTTAGAACATAACCAAAAAGATGTATTCTACCTTATTTTGGAGCAGGTTATCCCAAGCCCTGCCAGCCAATGCATACCGTATGCAGAATTTGAAAATATCTAGAGGGATGTAGAAGATTATACTATATATCCAGATCACACCAGCCCATCCCCAACCTATTCCATGGATTCTTGCAAAATCCCAGTTTGCATAGACCGCAATCAGTGTAGCAATCTTCATCAAGAAAGAACATTACAAATTTAGAATACAAAACAATATTTTTTAAGATGATATATAGAACTTTAGATATGTAACAAAAAAACTCACCAGCTGTGCTATCAAGAAGGCTGTTAAAAGCAGAAGACCGGGTCGTTCAATATATGACCAACTTCTTGACCTAGTGACAAAAATAAGTGCTTGACTCACAATGCTTACCTGGAGGTACAAAGCTGCTGTAAGCTCATAGTCATTGTTTCTGATCGATCTTACACCAAATTTTTCCTGTAAACCCAAACCCCAGTATACACTATTAAACCCAGATAAATTACACCAGATCCTTGTTAATTAATTAATTTTACAGTTTATCTTACTGTAAAAAACTCAGAATCTTGTGCTAGCCAGAAGAAAATAACAGTCATGACTGCTAAGTAAGTCCCGAAAACAATCCCAGTGATAAATATTTCCTTCAATTTCCACGAATCTGGCATTGGTGAAGGCTTGACTTTATCCTTTGATATGGTCATGATAGTTCCATCATTAAGAATAGCAATAATCAGAACCATGAAAGGCGAGAAATCAAACTGCCAGATCAACGCGAGTAGCATGAAGCCAAGAACCACACGAATGGTGATGGAGACAGCATAGATGGTGTAGTTTTTCATTCTCTGAAAAATGGCTCGGCTAGTAAGTACTGCACTCACAATCACACTTAGCCCAGGCTCAGTCAAGACTATGTCAGATGCACCTCGGGCCGCATCGGTTGCATCAGCAACCGCGATACCGATATCGGCCCGTTTCAATGCTGGTGCATCGTTTACACCATCCCCTGTCATTCCACAGATATGTTTTCTCTCTTGTAACTTCTTCACAATCTCATACTTGTGTTCTGCATTGCTCAACCCCTTCTACAATTTTAGTTCTAAGTTATTTAAAATATATAATAAAATTTTATCTGCATTCTTACCAGGAAAAACGCCAGCAAAGCCATCAGCTTTCTCGATTAGCTCCTCAATAGGGATATTAGCAATAGCTGCATCTTTGTGTTGGCCTAGGAGGGACGAAGAGGGGTACATATTTGTCCCCATTCCAAGCCTCCGGCCCGTTTCTTTACCAATGGCTAGTTGATCACCTGTGATCATCTTCACATTCACACCAAGGTGTAGGGCCCGTCTAATTGTTTCAGCACTGTCATGCCTTGGCGGGTCAAACAGTGGTAGGAGACCAACAAACACCCAAGGCCCTCCAGGACTCTCTTTCGTTTTTTCAGGTACCGTCTGCGTATAACCGCCAAAAACCACTTTCTTAGATCAAATGACTAAGCCTCCATATACAAGAAATATTGGTGGCAAGACAGGCCACGGGTCGGGTTGGAACGGATCATTTTTTAAGGAGGTCGTATGCATTGAAATTAGACTTTAATTGACTTTTAATCCGTTCGACCCACATTTTCTTTCTTTGACCTGTTTGAGATGAGTTGAGATTGCCACCTGTACTAGAAGTATAGAAACTCACCTGTTGACAAACAGCAAGAGAACGAAGGCCTCGTTCTGCAAATTTGTCAATAATGTTGAAAACCTTTTTGCTAGTATCATCCTTCAGGTTGCAAAGCTCCACAATCTGATAGCTTCCAAGCTATTATATTAGTATCTAAACGACACAAAAGAACAAATAAATAAATAAATAACCAAAAATCGACCTGCTCAGGTGCACCTTTGCTCACTCGATGCCAATCTCCATTTTGATCTATATATGTTATGGCTGTTCGTTTATCCACAGGATTAAACGGTAGAAAATGTACCTCGGTGATCCCTGCTCTTGCCTAAATTAACAAAACAGTTAGCTATTCTTTTGGTAACCATGAACCATGGACCCCATCAATACCTTGCTAACCAGGTAAAATGCAGCTTGTGCTGGGCGGATGGCTTTCAAGGGGATTAAAGACTGAAAACCAGTTGAAGTTGGATTCAAACCTAAGACCTCTGCTAGAGGGACTCAAGTGCTTACCACTGTGTCATCCCCTTGAAGGTTAGTAATATTATTATTTATTAAACACTTGATTATATTTTTTTACATCATTACCTCCTTAGGATCAGCAAGCATTCCTACAATGCAAGCATCAATTGCATCCTGATTCTCCACTCTTGAAGCCCTTGCTCCCATTAAAATCACAGTGTCCTTGTCCATATCCTTTACAAATACCTACAGTCCCAAAAAAAAGTCAACACTTGACTCTTTCTTGTTTGAAATTTGACTTTTGACTCTACCTCGATAAGAGATTTATCAACTGTGAGCTTGTTAAGTGTGAGAGTGCCAGTCTTGTCACTACACAAAACATCCATCCCAGCCATTTCTTCAATGGCTGTCATCCTTTTAGTGATTGCCCCCTGCTCTGATAACTTGTGGGACCCAATAGCCATTGTAACCGACAACACGGTTGGCATTGCAATTGGGATGCCACCTATGAGTAAAACCAGCAAATTATCTATTCCGTTTCTGTAGGACCGTTTCTGAATTGGGTACATCACCACTATTTCTATTATCAGCCCAACAGCAATCGAGCATATACAAAAGTTACCAATCGCTGTTAACACCTAACAAACAAAAACCAAAGATATCATCACGAGCGTAAATTTGACCCGTTTACTCATGTAGGGATTGGTTTGGGTTACCTTTTATCTCTAGCGGGTCAAACCAGTAAAATAAAGAAATAGCTTAAAATGAAACATATCAAGTAGTTGATATTTGATACTGGTCAAACAGGTTGAAAGTCATTTTTTCTGTGCATCCAGTGTCCCAAGTCTTTTTTTTCTTTTTTTTCTGTAATATTTGTTTTATCAGAAAATGTTTCAGGTCAGACCGACCCGACCCATTTTGACTAGTTACACAACCTGTCAGACCCGCACATTTTACCATCATATGACAAATACCTTTTGGAAGTGGCCGACTTGATTTGTGCTATCAACTAGGTGAGCCGCCTTGCCAAAGAAAGTGTGGACACCAGTAGCAATCGCAACAGCTTCAATCTCACCTTGTTTACATGTTGAACCCGAAAAAACACTATTACCAGGTTTTTTAGTTACCGGTAATGACTCACCGGTCAATGCAGCCTGGTCAATCTTGAGCGGGTCTCCTTCTAGAAGACGCGCATCCGCAGGTACAATATCACCAAGCTTAATGCTAATAATATCTCCAGGTACAAGAAACTCTGCATCTGCTTCAGCCCATTTCCCATCCCTTAAAAGCTTTGTTTTAGGAGCTAAACCTGCCATTAATGCTGCTGCTGCATTTCCTGCATTGTTCTCTTCTATGAAACTTATGGTTGAGTTGATTAATAACAATGTTGTTATTCCAACAAAATCTTGCCAATCTGGTGGCTTCCCCTGCAATAATATTATATAAAAAATTATTATTATTATTATTATTATTATTATTATTATTATAGTATATAGATATAGAGAGAGAGAGACCCCTCCATTAGCCAAGACAATGGCCATAATAGCAGCAGCTTCCATGACCCATGAAAGAGGATTCCACATAAACCCTAAAAACTTGAGGAATTTGCTTTCCTGCATGAGTGACATCATAAAACCATGAAATTAAAGTAAAAAAATGTATTAAAGTATAAATTAAAATTGTGACAAGGGAAATGACCTTTTTCTCCTCTAACTTGTTTGGACCGAATATTCCAAGCCTTCTTTTGCCTTCTTCACTTGTCAATCCTTCTTTTGTGCATTTTAATTGATCAAATAACTCATCCATTGGCATATGTTCCTGTAAATGATACAAATTATGTTTTATTTTAATTTTTATAAAAAGAAAAAAAAGAGAATATTTTATTTAAAATTATAAAAATATCATACAAGATCTACAGTCTCCTTCATGATATCATCCCAGGTGATGCCCTCACTCTCTGCCATTGTTAAGTTTGTGAAAGCTTTGTTTGCAGAATGGAAGAGTCAGTAAATTATAAAAAAAAAGTATGATACAGAGGTAGAATATGAGAGGAAGTTGAGTAATTTACGTAATATATTTACCATCAAAATTTACATGCATATGTATGTGTATATGTATATATATACAGACAAACACAAACACTTGTTTAATTACTTTTTCAAACTTGTGGATATTATTCAGAGAAGACCCAACAGTTTAGGACACTATATTTACGCGTATGCCAACACTTTTACCGTACATACTATCCCACATTAATTCACTACTTTTTATAACCGTTATCATATTTTTCTCTCTAATAATATCCACGTCACTAATTATTTCTACTTTAAGTCATTTGGGTCACACCATCTTGGATTTTGATAGATTAAAAACCCACACAATTAACATCGACCTATATGCTATATATAATCAATCAAACAATCCACTTTCTTGATCATTTCACATTAGGATATAAACTCTTTAATCTCCCCTTTAATCCTAATGAGGACTTGCCTCTCGTTTAGAGCAAACCTAGCCGGTTATTGTCTTGCTCTCGTATGCAAAGTGGTCAAACATACCACGTTCATAACACATGAACAGATGAACTCACTCTTGTCTTTGTTTCCTCGGCCCGAGCCTCTTCCTCATCCTCTTTCTTCTCGACCAAAACTTGTTCCCTGACCTCTACCTCGACTTTGATTGCCATATCGTTGTCCCCGTCCATAGTGCCAATCCTCATGATCAACCCTTTGATTGTTTGAACTTGCAATTAAGAGCTTACCTTGATAATATTCCTCTTCATCTTGACTTTTGATCTGTTCTTTGTAACCTTTCAGTCTTCCCACGACTTCTTCAAAATGCATGTTCTCTATTTCAGAATATTGCTCGATAGAGGCCACGGTTGATAGGAACTTCTTTCGAAATAAGTTTAGCACTTCCTGAAAATTACTTCATTCTTCAAACTTGAACCAAGACTATTGAACTTAGCTACTATCTCAGATAAGTCATTGACCGTCTCACCCTCCTTCATCTTAGCATCTCCAACTCGCTCCTCAGGGTTTGTAAATGTGCTTTATGGCCTCGATCGGCTCGTAGATACCGAACTCGAATCGATTCCCATACTATTTTCGCGTTCTTGTGTTTTGCAACTTGTAAACGCACTAGTCTAGATAAACATGATAAACATACTTACTCGATAACTATTCAGACGAAACTTTCAAATTTCTTTCGATTTAGCCCCTCCACTTTCTTGATTATTTCAAATTAAGATTAAAATTCTTCAGGATCCACGTACTTCTTTTTTGTACGACCGGTCATGTTGTTTTCAACTTGAAAACGTCTGTTGTTATGCATTACTATAAAAAAAAGTTAATCTTCTAGCATGTTAACTTTTTACATACACATGTAAATCGTACTATTATTAAGCTTTAAACAAATAGCATTTTGGTACGTGAAAAAAACGACATGATTATATGATCTTCTAGATCTGAATTGCGTACCTTGTGAGATCTAGAAGATCATGTTGTTCAAAAAGGCAAAATCACATGGTTTTGTCAATATGTCACGATGATATTTAACACTTTAGAATTGACTGATTTACGTGTTTCTTTAAAATTCAAAATGCTACAAGATTAATTTTGCGGTCAAAGAGTCATTTAGGCGATTTGGTTTGCCAACATGATCATTTCAATGATTTTCTCTTCCAACTAGTTCGGGTCAGAAAGAATTAACTTGATGTTAACCCTAGTTAGTTGAGTCGTCCTAACACTCTCTTGTTGAATTGTTTTATAACTTTTTAAAAGGACATTGTTTGAATAAATGTTAGACAATTTTTGACTTATTTGATCCATTCCACTCATAGTTATTTTTTCCATTTCTCGTTTTAACGAATTGTGAACAAGACATACCCAAATTACTTATTATAACAATTAACAAGAATGAGTTATACTTTATAAATTGTTATACAACTAGTGAATAAATTGTTATACAATTTATGTATTGTATATTATATATAAAGAATATAGAAGATGGTTATTATATTAGCCACCCATGCGTGGGGATAGAGGTGCACAAACCGGTTTTTTTTCCGGAACCGGATCCGGACCGGTTCCGTCAACGATGGTCAACAACCGGATCCAATGGAACCGGTTCCGGATCGGATCCGGTTAAGAGAGTGGAGACTTGGAACCTATTGGGACCGGACCGGATTTATGGAACCGGACCGGACAAAAAAAACCGGTTCCACCGGATTTTTTTAAAAAAAAATTTTTTAAAAAAAAATTAACAAAGATACACTATAAAATACATGTTTTATTTATTTTGTAGCTTTTTTAAGTGATTTAACAATAGTTCGTAAAAAATAAATACAAAAAACATAATTGAATCACAAAATATATATTATTTATTATGTTTTCAATCTTCTTCGTTGTAGTCTTCGTAACATCGGTTTTCATTCTTCTTCGCTTGAGATACGTTGGGCTTCATCATAAGCTTGTTCTTCGTCCGAAAGTGGATTCGCCGCCCCTTGTTCTACTTCAAATTCATGTATTTCTTGTTCAATGTCAAGCTCGCCTTCTAGTTTTGCAACATGTTGTACACGTTCGGCGGCATCCAAATGGTCCTTCAAGCAAATACACATCTCCATAGATTCCGGTGTAAGCCTCGTTCTTCGAATAGATAAAACCCTGCCACTAAGAGAAAAAACAGATTCCGAAGCTACCGTAGAAGCTTGGACGGTTAGTAGGTCACGGGTCATTGCGGCTAGAACGGGATATTGGGATTCCCTTCCTTGCCACCAACTCAAGATATCAAAGTTTTCAAACTCTTCGGATCTTAGAGTTGAAATAAAGTCGGTTGCTTGATATCTCCCAAGCTCGCTACTTGGTGTAGTTCCACGAGCTCGTTTAGTATTTTCGTTTCTTAAAGTGTTAAAAAAATTTAGCATCGGGTTCCTTGAACTACTAGAACTTGAACCCGAACCCATTGATTCACGTATGTTTGATGGATCACCACTTCCACCATATTTGCGTAAATAATAATCAAACATATTATTAAAAGCCGAATTGAAATCCCTTATTGCCTTTGATTCAAAATTTGTGTCTTCCTCGAACATATTTAAATCATCCGATATTGATCCAATTAATGTTTCAACACCGGTTACATTAATCGTTGGGTTTAAGGCGGCCGAACATGTAACAACGGCCGGCATTTCCGAAAAATATTTTTTAAATTTAGCTTTCATAGGTTTTACCATTTTTTCAAAAATAGGGCCGTGATATTCAAACTCTTTTAATTTATTACATATTAAGTATAATTGTTGAAGTATTAGCGAAGACGTGGGATAATAAACTCCCAATAAACATGTAGTTGCATTTTTAAAAACCTCAAGCAAATTAGTTAGTTTCTCGATCATATCCCAACTTATATTATCAAATTTTTGTGAACAACGTTTCTTTTGTACAAGTTCATCATGGAAATGTTTTAAAGTAACTCTTTGCCTTAAGGCCGATTCAAACATTTTCCATGTCGAGTTCCATCTAGTAAGTACGTCCCAATTCGGACCTAAAAAGATGGAATCCGTTTGTTGGCACAAGTTTCTATAGTTTATATATCTTTTTTTGCTTGTGCTAAAAACTTCACGTAACATCACTTTAAAATTTTCTTTTACGTCTCTTATTTCTTGGACGTTTAGACCGTCTTGCACAACCAAGTTAATGATGTGTGCAACACATCGACTATGAAAGAAAACACCGTTACAAGACGTTTCATATTTTATTTTTTATTTTTCCACCGCGTTTGTGTTATTTGAAGCGTTATCAAAAGATATTGAAAATATTTTTGGTTGAATTTTATAAGTTTGAATGACCGAGTCTAAAATATAAAATAAGTTTTCACCGGTATGTGGATATCCAAAATAATCAAACGCAATCGTACGCTTCATCATTTGCCACGACTCCGGTTGAACCCAATGTGCGGTAACGCAAAGGTACGATTCGGGTAAACCATGTGGAGCGGACCAAACGTCCGTTGTTAAGTTAATGCCGGTATTAAAATTTTCAAAACCTAAAATTAATTCTTTTTTAGTTCTTTTCCACATTTTTAAACAATCTCTTCTCAAAGTAGAACGACTTACATTTGTGTAACTCGGTTGAAGCGTCTCTTGTATCATCCTCGTCAAGCGCGGATTATCAAAGTGATCAAAAGGCAATCCTTCTTGAATGACGAAATGTGCCATTCTCTCACGAACCCTCTCGACATTGTATTGCCAAACTCCTCCATCCCTACCAATTTGAGTTTGATCTTCACCTTGAGTGTGTTTTGCGTGATTAGCAATATGTTTCCTCAAAGTGCTATTTCCCGCCGCACCCAAAATTCTACCACAACGTTTGCAACGAGCCTTTTGCGAACCGTTCGACATTTCGCATAAATCGAAATAAGCCCATATCTCTTGGTTTCGGGAGCAAGGAAGTATTGACACCACCGTGACATCGCTAGTAGAACCACCAACCGAATTTTGAGTGCTTGCGGAAGCGGAAGCCATGAGAGAGGTTTTTTTTTTGCGTAAAGTGAGCGTTTTTTTGCGTTTTGAGAGCGTTTTTGAGTTTTGAGAGCTAGAATGTTGTGGTGAACTAACTCATACACTCAATACCTATTTATACTAAGTTTCAAGCCTTAAAAACAAAAAAAAAAAACAAAAAAACGGCTATATAGCCATTTTTTTTTCTTCCAACGGCTATAACCGGTTCCGAACCGGTTCCAAATTGCCCGAAAAAAACCGGTTCCATTTTGTCCGATTTTTATCCGGTCCGTCAAAAAAACCAGAACCGGTTCTGGATCCGCCGGTTCTCACAAAATCCGGTCCGGTCCCAAAAAAACCGGTTCCAGACGGATTCGGTTTCGGATAATCCATCGGATCGGATTCGATTCCGGTTCTTTTGAGCACCTCTACGTGGGATCCTTAAACATGTATAATGATTCATGCATGTGAGAATGAGGCCCCATATTCTGCTCACGTGTATTGTTGTTGACTGATTATGGAAACACCACATAAATAAATAAATAAATGCATACACTATGCATATATACATATGTTCATTTTAATGCAAACATTATGGCAAGTGCCTCCCTGGTTCCTAATTTACTTGTATGGGTAATGATGTTTTAAAAACCGGTTTTTAAATTATATCGGATTAGGCTCAGAAATGGTTTAACCGGTTGTATCGGGTGGTTTAACCGGTTGTATCGGGTTGTATCGGGTGGTTCAACCGGGTTGACTAGTAAACCTATATTTTCATAAAAATACAACTCTAACTCAAAAAATACATGATTCCATGCTAAAAATTAATCCAAAAGTTAATCTATAATCAAAAGATAATCCAAAAGCAATCAATTTTTTTGATAAAGTTTTTTTTTAATAAAAGTGCATAATTGTTTTATGTCATTAGAGTGTTAAATGTATTAATTTCATGATTGCTTAAAAGATAAAAATTCACTATCATTGTCATCCTCATCAACAAGAGCATAACTATTTTCGTTTCCTACAATACTAAATAAGAAGTTTTATCGCTTAAATGTTTTTAACGGCAAACAGAAGGATGATGGTTAAACATAGTTTTTTACATGGGCCGCTATTTTCTGAAAAGGAGCATATCAATTGATTTTTTTTCTAAACTGTGTTGTAGGTAAGGTAATTGATCAACAAGCCTTCTGTTTGTGACATTGTGTATATCCCGGCAAACAATTTTTTTTAAAGTTTAAACATAAAATTTTACTTGTAACTAAAACCAGTACAACGGTATAACCCGCTACTACCGGTAATACCAGCGGTTCAACTAACATACCGGTTTTCTAATTTACCGGGCTCAAACTTACCGGGCTAGTGGCCGAGACCCGATTCAACCGGTATTACCGGCCGGTTTAAACCGGTTTTAAAAACATTGATGGGTAACATGTTTAGACGACTCATGGGCTACCACATAAGTTAGGTATCAAAAGAATTAAAGGGTTGTATTTAATATTATTTTTACTTTTGTTTTTATGTTTGTAGTAGAAATAAATGATTAGACTATATGTAGTGGGGCGTGAATACGTGATAGACTGGCACCCCTATCACGCCTTACACACCGCCCTCCCCGCGTGGTAGGGGGAGTTATGGGGCTCTTCGTGATAGCTTCAACGGGCGTTGCAAGGGTTTTGGTTTTTTTTTCCATCAATCATATACTACACCTCCTCGTCTATTTTTTTTAATTAAAAATCATATTTTCAGACAACATAATACCCTTTATAGTGATCACCTGATCGTATACGTGGCACCACTTTTTTATCACTATCACTAATCCACTACGGGTGATTTTAGCAACATCATACATACAAAAGTACTAACTGGATTAATTGCCAATAACTAAAAACATAGATAACTTTGTAAAAACAATGTAATTCTTTTTCACAAAGCCTTAACCAATATACTAACTGGCATTTGATGCTCGTGCTCCGCAGCAGGTCGTGGGCTCGAACTAAAATATAAACAATCTACACGTCCAAAAAAGATGAATTAAAAAAATCTGGATTAAAAAAATTAAAAAAATAATAACACATAAAACACCACCCCAAGGTTCAAACCCGAGTGATAGGGAGCACAGGGCGTGGCTTGTCGGCGTTGACGTTGGGCCAGGAGATCATTGGTGTTTAAGCCTCTCCATTTAATCCTTTATACAGACACAAAATCGTAGGAAATAAAAAAAAGGTTCAATAACCACACGACACCTGGCAAAGCCGCCCCCACCAACCAATTATTATTTAGAATGTAGACACCATAACGACGAGAACTTTAGCCCATTCATGTAAAAGAGCCTAGCTGAGCTCGAGCTCGTTTAGTTTAACAAAGCTCGAGCTCGAACTTGGCTTGTTTAGAACTTCATTTCTAAAGCTCGTTTGTGGGTAGTTTTTTAAGCTCAAGCTCGTTTAATTTAAGAGTGCTCGAACTTGACTTGTTTAGAGCTTCATTTCTAAAGCTCGAGTTCGGTTTGTGGGTAGTTTTTTAAGCTTGGCTTGTTTAGAGCTTCATTTCTAAAGCTCGATCTGGTTCCTAAGTAGTTTTTAAGCTCGTGCTACGCTCGTTTATAATTTGTTATTTATATAATTGTTTTATTTATTTATTTAAAATTATTTATGTATATATTTATAATTATAAATTTATACATAACATAATATGTATTATTTAATTGTTTTTGTCATAATTTTTATAAATAATAATTATTATTATGTAAATATATATTTAATATATCAAATAAAATCTATATAAATAAGAGGTTTCAAGTCAAACTCGATACGTGAAGTTCGATATGTCAACGCGAAATAGAGCATCCAAGTAGAACTAGGTATTATTTAATTCACATAACTACATATTTAAGATAAATATAATTTATTTATATAAAATATATAACTAGAAAACTTCATTAACGGTTTCAAACAGAACAGAACTCAATTGTCCCATAATCAAGCAGCTCTTCAATCATTTGTTCTATATGTTCATCTTCAGGAGACTTGTAACTGTCCCTATGCTCCATCAACTTCCCTGTGTCAGAACATGTAGGCTGCTGTTGCTTTTCTTTATCTTCTTTGCTACCCACCACTGTTTTCTTTGCCATTTCAAGAGATGTCATGTGACATTTATGTAATTTAGCTCTCAGAGTAGCAGACAATAGCTTTGAAGAAGATGACTGCGACCCTTCTGCGTCATGAGCGAAATTTGTTCGCGCTCTTGTCCCGCACATTAGCCTAGCAGCTTCGTCGTATGCTCGTGCTGCATCCTCTTCTGTCTCGAATGTGCCTAACCATATTCTCGTCTTCCTGTTCACAGTCACGCGCAAATAATAAACATTAGAAAACGAAACTATTAACCACAAACACCGGAGTCCTGGTTAGGAAAACTTCACACAATAATAACAAAAATTTTCAAGCGAACAGTTCCATTTAAGTCACAAGAAAATATTTTGTTTCTCTAAAGTCACTCAAGTTTTTTTATTAAATGTTTCAATCTTATATAATTTTATTTATGAATATTAAAAGTTTTTAAAATTAAGTGAGGCAAATGTAATATATATGAATATTGATTACTATTTAGTGAGTATCTTTTTCTTTTAAAATTACTTGAAATAGAAGGTAACCGTGAAGAAAAAATTCACTAAATAATAACCATGTTTTATACCAATAAGTCGACTTGGAAAACAAATAATCAATAAATAGTAAACAAGATTTATATATATTTCATTTGTCTCACTTAATTTAAAAAAAAAATTACACAAGATTGAAGCAACTGTTGAAAGTTGATTCACCTTAAAAGGAACAAAAAGGTTTCCGGTGACTTTCGTAGTAAGACACCTGAGAAACTTAATTACTATTCTGTAAAGTTACCACTTAGTTCTTTGAGTCATATCAACAAACAGTTTGTGTGTTTTAAACGAGTGACATCAAAGACTAGAAATTTACAGGAGAGGGTGGCGAATTTCGGAGACCCAAGATCCCCAATGTCTCTGGCGAACGCCTCTGTATCGTTGTTGAGATCTAGCCATGGTGGCTTGATTGTTGCAAGAGCGCTTGGCGAGGTTGCCCTTAAGGTGTTTGTGATAATGTCTCAAAGAGAACACTAGAACAGGAATTGTATGTTGTATTAGTGATGCTGCTTGGGGACCTGCTAGTGGCAGCTTATATATGTGTTCGATTAACGTGGATGGGTCCCCTGACTTCTATTAAAATGTCTAATTTGATTAAATTAAGAACTTTTTATGTTGTTGGCAATGTTTTAAAAACCGGTTTTTAAACTGTACTGGATTGGGCTTAGAAATGGTTTAACCGGTTGCACCGGGTTACATTGGACGGTTCAACTGGGTTGACTAGTTAACTCTATAATTCCATAAAAATACTTACCGATGGTTTGATCGATTGATGCAGGAAAAGGAAAGGCCGATTAGGAATGGACTGGTCGATCGATGGCTACTGGATAGGTTAAGAATTTTGTGAGGCCCCAAACCCGGGAGACCTCACTTATTGGATTTACTCATCAACACATAGCACTTTTAAACATAAGACATTCACTAACACAGCGGAAACGTTTTAAAATCTCAACATACGCAGCGGAAACATACATGTCTAAACATAACTAGCCAATTACAACTGAAACTTGTCTTAATCAACATAATCAAAAGAAACATAACATAAAACATAAACGGGATGCCAGACACTGATCTTCGGGTAACTCTTCTCTCTAAACCAAGCATCCACATCCGTCAACTAACCTGCACTTAACTGATATGCATACTAAAAATCAGCAACGCTGAGTGAGTTCTAACGTTTACTTTAAATCAATTATACAAAAGATTTACTAAAACATATTTATACTGCCCATATGGCTAAACTTTACATACTTTACTTTTCAAACAGTTTAAAACGTATAATAAACCGTCAATTCCTCTTTACTGTACTGCCCTCATGGCTTACATCCATGAACCGACAAGTACCTGGTCAATGCCCCCATGGCTAACGTCCATGAACCGACACTACCGCTTAACCGTCAATTCCTTGTCACTACTGTACCGCCCCCATGGCTAACGTCCATGAACCGACGAGTACCTGGTCAATGCCCCCATGGCTAACGTCCATGAACCGACATTACCGCTTAACCGTCAATTCCTTTTGTTACTACTGTACCGCCCCCATGGCTAACGTCCATGAACCGACGAGTACCTGGTCAATGCCCCCATGGCTAACGTCCATGAACCGACATTACCGCTAAGGGGAGGTTGCGTGGACCTCCCGAGCAACCGCCGTCACTCATCCCAGTTGTACAACCGTTAACGAACCCAAAGGTTCTTACTAATGGGTAGAACCCATATCTGACATCTTGTACAAGTAACATCTGTCCCAAGGACCTTTATAGCTGGTACATATTCCCGAAGGAAAACTGTTCACTTTACTGTTCATAAAACTTTCTGTAAATCTTGTTCATAACTTAACATATATCATGCCTTTGTTTATGTATATAAAAATATAGTAAACGCTTGCCAAATGATATATCTTTGCTTTTACTGAAATATATCTTAACACATATATCATGCCTTTGTTTATGTATATGAAAATATAGTAAACGCTTGCCAAATGATATATCTTACTTTACTGAAAACATACTAGCACATATATCATGCCTTTGTTTATGTATATGAAAATATGGTAAACGCTTGCCAAATGATATATCTTACTTTACTGAAAACATACTTTTGCCTCTTTTAAACTTTACACTAAACATAGCTTTTCACTTCAGTTTATAATATATAAAATATAATAAACGCTTTACACTAAGTATGCACACCACCCCTAAAGAAGGCAAAAAGGGGATTAGAACTCACCTGGTATCTAAGCTGCAACGGCCTACTGGATCTCACACAATCTGAACAATCATAGCAATTTGACACTTATCAGACTTAACTCGACGCTAAACGGTTTAACCACTCTAACATACTGACTTTACTTAATCAGTCCTGATGCCTGCGCACTTAGCAAGTGCGCAGACACTGCTTCCTGCGCACTTAGCAAGTGCGCAGACTTCCCTTCCTGCGCACTTAGCAAGTGCGCAGGACCTGCTCGGTGCGCACTTAGCAAGTGCGCACGACCTGTTCTTGGCGAAAAACCCTAACTTTCGCATTCGGGTCTGATCACTTCAAGATCCCGAACCTGTTTGCATTCAAAACGTTCGTTTTCCATTAAGGAACTCAAATCTATGCTTATCTTTCCGTTTCATCCGATTAAACATAACCTTTTCACCCAAAACCCGAAAAACCCAAAAACGAACTAAAACTCAGATCTAGGAGAATCGGTTACCTGTAATCACTTCCTTTTCGTTGCTAAACACCCACGAGACTCTTGCTAACGATCCTTGAGGCTCTAATCCAAAAACCGGGACTTTCTCTCTCTAGACTCTCTCACTTTCTCTCTCTAGAATCCGGAAATGAGGATGGAAATGGGGCTTTTGGGTTGTTCTTGAGGCCTATAAGGGCCCAAACCCTTCCCCTTTCGGCCCATTCACCCCGGCCCAAGCCCGCTTCCTTTTTTTTTATTTAAGTTTTAATTCCTCGTGAATTCTCTCGTGCTCTAAAACTCGGGATGTTACAAATTTTTAATCGGACGCTAAAACCTAATTTTTTTTGTTTAAACCTAAAATTTTACTTTGGCCTAAAACCGGTAACGGTCTAACCCGGTATTACCGACGGTTCAAGTTCAAACCGTTCTTTCAATTTACCAGGCTTAAACTTACCGGGCTAGTGACCGAGATCCGCTTCAACCGGTATTACCAGCCGGTTTGAACCGGGTTTTTAAAACATTGGTTGTTGGAATAAAATCAAAAGAATGTAGTTCAACCCAACCATCGACATATGTGATTTATCGAAGATATTAAGGACATGCCTCACGTTAAACTTCCTAATTGTAGGAAACAACCCATGTGCATGTTCGTCCGGACACAAAAATCATACCACATTCGATGCACATAGTATTTGTTTTATAATATTTTAGTAAATGGAAATAGTAGGTGTATTATCATTTATCATCATGATCCTTAGATTAATTATATTTAAGATGAGATTTATATGGTTTATTAAGATACGGGTTCGGTTTTAATGAAGTAATACATGTTAAAGATGAAGTCGGTAGAATGAAGATAAAGCCACCATATGCACGACGTATGTTTCATGTTTAGTTAAAAAAATATGTATGACGTGACTGTTAAACTTGACGCAAGCAGAACATGAATACGAACTCGAGTTTTGTAGAACTCTTTACGACTCTTTTCTTTATTAAACGAAAACTGGGTACAATTTATAAACAAAACTAAAGTCCTATTTATAGACTAAACTATACTTGTTCTCCAAGAAAAACTAAATCTATACCTATTCAACTTAGGAAACTAAATAATTAAATAAATACCACACTTCACTAACAAGTTAAATTTAATTATTACTTCTAATCCTTGGACTTTTGATCTTATTCGAATTAGTCATCCGAGTTGATATTGTTTCGTTTTTCACACTCCCTCTCAATATTAACTTTCTTCACTCAACCATTCTGGTTCCTCAAGTCGGTATTACTAAACTTTTCACTGTGACATGTGATGACACTCGACACATTTGATTAAAGCTTATTAGACTATACATTTATATTTATATAAATTAGTATGATAACATGATCAATTCAGTAAAGTAAACTACATGTATCACCTAGTTATTATTATTATATATTATATTAAAAGGCAAGTTTTCTTTGTGAGGAAAAATCACTATACAATATGTACAAGTTTGTTTACATAGGATACAAGTCTTTGATACAAGGTTTTATTGTTTTTTTTATTCTTTTTCTCAGATAAAGTTATTGGTTAAAAGTTAGCTTTTCTAAACTAAAACAAAATGACGAAATGGTTTTAGACTTGACGCAGGAGCAGGCCACCCGGGCTCGAAACCCACTATTTTTGACATTTTAATTTTTTTTCTTGCGTTTTAATTTGTAACTATACCTCTTATACGATATTCTCGCGCTCGGTGAGTTTATCTAAACGTTTTGGATTTATTTTATAAGATTTCGAGAACACTAGTTTCTTATAAGGTTTAATACTCAGTAACGCGCGTGTATAAAAGCTAGCATTATCGTCGGGAAGCCGTCGCAACGCGTAGGACCTCCCTCTGGTTGCTATTAAACCCTAACTTTATAAAGTACTATCCTCACTAAGTCAACTTGTTACAATACTTTTATACAATTGGAGTATTTTGTTTATAAGTTAATAAATAAACAACTATTTACAGCTATACTTTTAGCTTAAAGCAAATATGAGTTCTTTTGATAACTAATTAATACTTTATATAATATTGTCAAAATATGATACAAGTATAAAATATAAATTCAATAAACAAATGTATTAAAGTAATAAATTAAGGTTATAGAGAAATGAGACTACTAGTGTTGCTCTATATTTAGAGAAATATGAGATTTCTCTATAAAAATATATATGGTATTCAAAGTAGTGGTTCTCTCTATCTCTATATTTAGAGATTATAGGATAGCAATTGAAGATACCATTTAACGAAAAAACATTTGAAGTGATGTAGTGCAATACTCTATTTTAGAATTGTGTAAAAAGGTTATTTAAGTCGAAATTATGGCCTTAATTGGACAAGAAATGATTCGACGTGAAATTGAAGTCAAGTAGATAACCATGCTCGTTTTACATGATTAAATTGTTTAAATCGTAATTTTTCTTGATGTTGTTAAAGTTATGTCAAACATTTAACACGAATATCATTCCACACGTTATTATATACAATATCATTGTCTTGAAAGCTATTTAGAAATATAAGTTACAACTATTGACAAGATATTTTATAACAATACTAAATGTTCTTACGCATCTTAACGTATTTCTAATATTTATAGAGAGGTTATTATAGGGAATAGACTAATCATCTAATCAACAATTCTATCATGACTTAAGAATTCGTTCGTCTCTCTCCCATAACTGTGAGTTATTACGAACTCATTTTAACCATATTAATCGTACACCCTAAACGGGAACAAGATCCTTATCATAGATCATGACGTCTTTTCTCTCATCGATTAGCTTAACATGTATGATTTACATTATTGTTTTCCATTGTCATGTTCAAGAATTGCTCAACATTTTAATTTTGTTATTATTATTTTAATTATTATTTTGAATAACAATAATATATTTATTAATTGACTACTAGCATCTAAATACAGTTAGAAATCAAATAGCTAGAACTTGAATATTTATTAATCTATAGACTAAACATGAGTCAAATAACAATTAATAATCAAGACATCCAACTATTCAAAATTTAGACCAAAAATTCAAAAACATACCTAAAATTCGGGATTGTTTTGGAGAGTTGGAGGGATATTCGAGACATCTCAAGAGTAGGGAGGGTCGTTGGCATGGTATGTAATCCACAACAACAAGCTAGAATCATCTTATCCAAACGGCTATAAATATTTAGGCAGACATAGCAATGAAAGACATAAACATATCATAAGAAAACATAGTCATAGAAATAAAGAAAACTTGAGTGAATAGCAAACCAGGCTGATCTACACGTGTATACGCAAACCGGATGGCCATATATTCAATTCCTCCATCCCTTGTAGTCTAGATCTCGTCTTGAGAACTCATAAATACTTGATAACCGCGAGAACTCGTATAAAAAACAATCAAAACATTTTTTTATCATCTTTGTTATTATAATATAACATAAAAATGACTTATCACTCCAGTTAATTGTTACTGTTTGTCATGAATTCTATGCTAATATCGGTTTATTAGCAAAAGCTTTAAAGAATCTTATAGATGAGGAGAATTTACCTTTTATAGGCCATACTTTTGAGGTTTGAATGTTTGATAAAGTTTTATGTTTTGTATTTTGCATGAAGGGCATCTTATGGACGTCTCTTCCTTCATTCAAAGTTAGTGGGAGAGAGGAATCGTTCTTTGTTCATTCCTATTCTCAAAGACTATTGATTTGAGTATAAAGAGACATTTTTTTTAAATATCAAGAAGATATAAAAAGTTCAATTTATTTTGGTCACTTGGTATGTAGATGGATGCAAGTGAAAAATATAGTTATATAATCGTTCATTAAAAGTTATCGAACCTTGCAGAAAATTCTATGATTTAACATGTTATTAATCAGTTTGATATAAATAAAAGTAAAAACATATTAGCAAATATTATATACTATATTAAACGAAAAAGTGTTAGATTTATTTTATTTTCACTTTATAATATATGTTTTTAGTTCGTTAAAATTTTTAATTATTTCATTTTTCTTTGTTAATTTAAAAAAAACAGAATATGCAACTATTTTTAGTTTTTTTTGTCGACAGTTTAATATTTTTCTTTTTAAAACGAAGTTGTATTCGTAATTGAGTATTTTTTTTGTATTGTTAGCTACAATGGGTAGTCGAGTACCGTTATTGTTCCGGTACCGTGACTAACCGAACCGATAATGATCGAACAATATCGTTGCCGGTATTGGTATTATCAGAACTGGAATTAGTGTTCGTTTCTATGGTTTTCGGTAGATGTAAAGCACAACTTTATTTTTCGAGTTACATTGTACAACATCTATGTTATGTAACCATCGCAAATAAAATTTTTTTTTTATCGTAAACTATACCGAGTCTCAGTGAAACCGAACCAATAGCTAACGAACAATATCGGTACTGTTATCGGTATTATTGTAACCCACGTCATTATTTTTTTATTGTTTCAATCGATGTAAAACACTTGTCATTTTTAATTTATCTTTTTCTTTATAACTATTTTTATGGTTTTTTGTTCACGGCGGCTTCACACGGTTTATCTTTTCGTTAAACGACTTTCTTATTCGTTTCATTTTCATTTTTTTTTCATTTATACAACGTGATTTCTGAAAATATCGTCACTAGATGTTTTTTATCAATGTTTTTATGTTCGAAACCGAGGCGCTAGTTTTTAATAATTTAGCAACTTTAGAAAGTTAAATAGTTGGGTGATGTATTATTTATTATTTTTAGATTTTAAATTAAAATTAAAAAAAATAATAATCTTATTATTGTTGTAAAATAAATAGGTATTGTATTGTAAACGAAAGACTGAAAAACTGTTGTTAATTTAGAGTTAAAAAATAGTTCGTAGAGAGGATATGATATATTGAAGATGCGTCGTGCTTCGTTGAAAAAAGGCTCAGCTAATTCCACAACATCCACTAATTCTTCTGCCATGGATCTATTCCGCTCTGGTATTCAATCAATTCTATGTTTCTCGATTTCAATTTCCTCATAATTAGGTTAACTATTGCTTTAATTTGTTGATTTCCTTCGATTCCAACGCTAATCAACAGCAATTTATGAAAAAAAAACACGTTCCTGTTCGCGTTGCTCCATAGCCTTATAGATCAATTTCAATCGAGTTCTGTTCTTTAGTTAGATTGGCAGGGATCAGTGTTGAATTATTTGGTAGAAGACTTAGAAAGAGACTTCAAATTACGGTTGTTGTTCTTAAACTGGAAACTTTGTGTTCAGTCGTTTTAATTTTGATTATCTCAAGTAATAATAAGAAGAAAGAGTGTAATTAAAGGATTCTACTATAGATACACCGGGTGACATCATCGTACCGGCTGTATAGACGGCGAAAAAAAGGTTATACGGGGAAAAAAGGTTATACGGCCCGAATAACATATGTCAGTGTATAGTTTTTTATCATACGACATGTATAAGAGAAAAGCACAACTAATACGGCATGTATAGCATAGCATGGGCTCGTGTCTATTTAAAACATATGTAACCAACAGATTGAGATATAAAATTTTTAATCAATGTGATTGGCTTTAAGCTCAATTTATTGCTAAGACAGTCATATCACCGTATATTCGTATACATGCTAGTATGCTACTGATTCTTTATAAGACATACAGTATCTGATAAGAATGCAAATTTGTTTGTTAAACACTTAAACTTTATCTTAATTGTATTCATATGACATCGATTAACTTTGTTTATGCTGACTGATCTATGAATTGGAATGTAATTCAACACCAGTCAACATACTTGTAAATAATATGGGTCGATATAAACACATGTAGTCAAATAAGTGTATTAGTGATATTCAG
Organism: Smallanthus sonchifolius; assembly: GCA_023525975.1. Lineage (NCBI taxonomy): Eukaryota > Viridiplantae > Streptophyta > Magnoliopsida > Asterales > Asteraceae > Smallanthus > Smallanthus sonchifolius. The sequence goes on along the minus strand of JAKNSE010000034.1, from coordinate 1,159,498 downwards.
TAAGGATTGCAATCAAAACATTAGGTGAAACTTTTTGTTCAATGTATTAGGAATCTAAGAAGTATTCGCCCTTTTTTTAGAAGTTAAATTTCAGATAATTGGATTGATATGAAGAGTGTTGGAGTATAAGGATTTTATATTGAGCATGTCTAGTTTGAAACAATCCCATATGTTGAAGAGGTTCTTGTTAAGTAAGAATCGGTTCAGACCGTGCAGTGAGGTTTTGTGACCTAAACCCAAAAGATGCAATAAAGTGATGCTATGCTCCTAAGCTCCTTGATTATTACCAGTTGACAAGAAGCTATCAGATTGATAAATTATGGCTCATATATGTGGATTAAGATCATCTTCAAGAAAAACTTCCTGAAAGCCTAATAAAAAGCTACCATAGTTGTTATTAGACAGCATAATATATAATATAATACAAAGTAATTTTCAGGCCTTATTGAGTTTCACATCTAGTGTTTACCTTTTTCTTCAGCTTCAGGAAAAGCTGCAACAAAGGAGTTGGAACGTATTGATCAGTTATTCTGTTCATATTCAAACGAGTCTTCTGGTATGATCGAGTAAGTGCAATCTCTTTGTTTTGGGGATTGTAGTTGTGGCAATAGAAGATTTGCTTCTTCCTTTTGTTTTTGTTTTTTTTTAATCTTCATTTTGATTCTTAACACATTATTTTTTCTGTGAACAGCCCAGAAGGAATAGAGCATCTTTGTTCGGACTTAGAAGTTTCACATACAGATGTAAGGATATTGATGCTTGCTTGGTATGTTCCATTTTAGTCCTTTTCATTTTACTACACCTTTTATTTTTATCATATTTTGTGTCACTTCCATTACTGATTGGTCTATGTTTTCCAGGAAAATGCATGCTGAAAAGCAGGGATATTTCACCCTGGTAATTAAAAAGTAGTATTTTTTATCTAAGTACTGGCATAACATGATATAGTTGTATGTTTAGGTATATCCGTAACATATGCATGCAACTTATGATATGATTATTATGCACATTTTATTATTTTAACCCCAGACCATACCGTAAAATACATCCTGATGTCAGTGTTCCACTTCTCTAATTTTATTATGCTCTTGTACATGTATGATTAGAGGTGAAAAATGGACAAGTTGGGTAATGGGTCAAATTAGGTACTTTTGGTGTGGGATGAAACGGGCAGGCTGGGTTGCATTGACCCACAACATTTTTCGTCTACCTTTTTCTTTTGTATATGATTAGTGTGTCAAATATGATTATGACAATTATATTAATAATAATATAAGGTTTTAATAAAATGATTTAGGAGGTCTTATCACATATGCAATATACATTAAGATTACTCTTTAGCCGACTTTTGACCCGTTTGACCATTTTGGCCCGTTCCTTTTTAGCTATTTTCTTATCCTACACAATTGACCCATTAGACATTAAACCTAAACGTCACCGAAACTAATGACCTTTGAAATTCTTGTTCTTTTTGCTAATTCTGTATAGGAGGAGTGGCGGAAAGGCCTAAAAGCATTACGTGCCGATACCATAATTAAATTAAAAAAGGCACTTCCTGATCTGGAAAACGAGGTATTTTTGCATGCTATTTCATTTTCTATAAATCCTTTTGATTATAAAATGAGGAGGTTTGTGTTGCTAACCTATTTCTTCTTTTTTTTTTTCTTTAAAAAGGTATGCAGACCATCAAATTATGTGGAATTCTATTCTTATGCATTTCGATATTGCCTAACAGGTATAGATAGTGACCTTATGACATAACTGTGAACTTGCATGATTCACTCATTATGATTACATATTCTTATTATTATTATTTGTTGTTATTATTAATTTATTATTATTATTATTATTATCATCATCATTATTGTTTTTATTATTATGTAGAGGAGAAACAAAAGAGCATAGATATTGAGAGCATATGTGAATTATTGGAGCTTGTTTTGGGGTCTCAGTTTCCTCAGCAGGTGGATTTGTTCATTCAGTATCTAAAGGTGAGCAGCTATATGTGTTTGCATGGCCTACCTGTTGCAATAATATCTTCTGTTCCGTTTTTTTATAAAACAACTATGGTCCTATCATTATCGTCCACCACTCAATAAAAGATAAACAAACAAACATACCCAGTAAAATCCCACACCAAAGTGGGGCCTGGGAAGGGTGGGATGAGGACAAAACTTACCCTTATCCCAAATGAAAGAGAGGCTGCTCCCAAGAGAGACCCCCCGGCTCAAGAAAAACACCCCGAAATTTTGAGAAAAACCCAATTCATAGATGATTATAAAAATAAGAACATGCTTACAAAAATGAAATAATCAACTCATACTGATTTTTTTGGTACAATTTGCAGACACAGATTGATTACAAGGTCATAAACATGGATCAATGGATGGGGTTCTATAGATTTTGCAATGAGGTAATCAGACATTATTGTTAGGTTACCATTTGATCATTTTTATTTGGCACTTGTTTGATGACAAATAGAGCTAGCAAAATGCATGTGTTACCACTTACCACGAGTCAAAACAGGTTATGTTTTGTCCGGTTCGAATTGGGTCAGGTAGATCCAAATCACTTTTATCGAAAATTTTTGTAAACACTTACTTTGTAAAATATGATTACCAAAGTTACATTAATAATCTGATTTTTGAATAAAATGATTTAAGAGGTTTTATGCATTAAAAATACACTTTCGACCCGTTTCTTTTTTAGTTTACTTGTTGGAGATAAAACATAACTATAATCAACCCGTTCATAACTGGGTCGAAATTGCTACCCCTAATATTAACAAAATTTATCTTTTTTTTTTTACAGATAAGTTTTCCTGATTTTAATAATTATGATGAGGAACTTGCTTGGCCCTTGATTCTAGACAACTTTGTTGACTGGGTGAAGTCAAAACAGATCTGATCATATTTCATAAGAGCAAAGCCAAGTTCTTGAGCAGGTTTCATTATTTTATAGTCTAAATCAGTGTGCAGTATTCTCTGCTGAAACAAGTAAACAACATATGTTGTATGAAAAAAACATTCCCTTTGTTTACAAACATTTGTATTTAAATGTAGAGGAAATGAGTGTTTTTTATATGTATATTGAGTGCAAGAATCCAACCATTTCACCCAAATGTGACAATTTTGATTCATAGATTATTCTAAGTTTTGTTTTATCTCTAATTGGTCATACCGATAAAATCAAAATGACTAAGAAAACAAGTTGAATTATTTAAGAAGTCACCCAAAATTTATTTTTAATGTATAAAATATCCTAAATCAAAATTTTTAAAATAATTATGGTTGAAATAACGTAGTTTTTTTGTAATTACATATGATACACTAATTGGGTCGGGGTCTATCACCTGGAATAGAGGAAAGATTTGTCCTCATCTCATCCTTTCTAGACCTTACTAATAGTTTGCCATGAGTGAAATTTTACCGAGTATATTTATTTGTTTGTTTGTTATCTGATACACTCATTATTTATGAACAATTAAGAGACGGTGTTCAGGTAAAGCAACTTTTGCATTAGGTAGAAATTATATCTATCGAGGTTTAACATAAGACGTTGAAATAATTACACGGATAGTTTTTGTTTACGGATTTGACTCCTTAACAGTGGAAACAAAAAGTGGTGTAATTTCTCGTCAACAGTTGTTATTTTCACTAAAATTTGGAATGCGTTACAAAATTTCGATCTAGCGAGGCATAATTGGAACCAGGGGCGGATCTTATAAGGGTCGGGAGGGAGGGGGTCCGGGGCCCCCCTGATTTTGGGCTTAGAAGTTCTAATTTTAGCCTATTACATGTAGATAATTTTGGTAGATTGTGATTGGCCCCTCCTATCCAATAGCCCAATTTCAATTTTTTTTTCGGCCCTCGACTTTAATTGTTTAAGTTCCGCAACTGATTGGAACAATACCATCAAACCAGAGGACTACAAACACGCTAAAACTAAAGACATCGTGTTTTAAGTTGATCTGACTCGTAAAAAAAATGACACATGCCTGTTCATATATAGGTTGCTTAAGGGACCCATCAACACTTGTATAGTCAGTTCAGAACTAGGTTATAATGTTGGTTACTGATTTCTGAATGTATCTAGCGAGACCCTACATGAACCTCAATGTTTTTTATTGACTCACCACATGCACCAAAGGAATCCAATGGAGAATGCCATAGATGGGGAGTGGGTCATGTACTCACGTTACAGGTACTATTGGACCTAAAGTGGGTCCCATGTACAGGTGGTATTTGAGCTTGCAAAGGTAACCAAAAAACAGTGTTTTCATAATCGGATCGAACCGGAACCGGTCCAATTTTGCTTGTTTAAATTGTTTTTTTTAATAGGCCGGTTACTGACCAGACTGGTGAACCGGACCAGGAGGTTAGACCGAATTTCCATATTGTTTTTTTAAAGTATCTTTCAAAATCTCATTTTTTAAAAATTAATTTAGTACTACAAGTTACATATTTTATTTATTTAAATTATCACCTCTCATTAAAATTACAAATTGACATTAAACATAAAATATATATTATTTATGACGTGATTCAGTTCTTAAATTCCGGTTTAACCGGTCCGACCGATGGACCTCTATGATGTTCGGTTCGTTATCCGGTCCGGTATGATAAAAAAGCAATAAAAAGGAGCTAAATGATTCAGATGAATGATAATTACACTCGATTACAAAGCCTTCTGTGAGAAGCAGGAGACATGAAAAGGATATACCACCATCGCTGGATTATAGAGAAGACGATGAATGGTGATGATGATGATACATAAATCAATCAATAACTTAAAAGAAAACGTATTAAAAAAAAAAGAAACCGTTTGATAATTGAAAGAAAACGTTAAAAATCTGTTAGGATTTAGAAGCATCTAGAATCAATGACTTCTACTCCGAGCAACCGCCGGTGACGTCCACGACGACGATTTCTCAGATTCCGGTGAACAACTAGAAGATAAGGTAGATCTGCTCGAACTGCTCCTCAGTTTCGTCATATCTTCTTCCTTATACACTTTGTTATCTTCAATTCCGACTTTAGTTGAACTTATACTCGCCGGAATTATGCAATTGCACAAAAAACCTGCAACATCACCGATTCACCGGAAAATAGTTCAGATCTTAATTTGTTGATACACGATCTTCTTACAATCGGACAATTACACTATTAGATTTAACAAAACTGGCTTACCTATTCTGGCGAGCCGATTAATCCAGCTAGGGATCGAGTTTCCGGTGAGTCGAACACATACATCCTTGCAAAAGTGATTACAGTTTCTGGTAATGAGATTATATGAAATTCCTTTGTAATCTCCGGCGAGATCTTCCATAATTCCTCTCACTTCTCTTAGATTCATCTCCGTCCATCCGATCAGGATCTGCTTCCTGAACGTAAATCCTTCGCACTGTTTCGGTTCTCCTTCGAAGATTCCAGTTGTAGCTTGATCATGACATCCAAACGCATACTCAACTCCATGAACTAAATTCAGGAAAAATTTATTCCAAATTATAACCTAATTCGCTACGATAATTATAATCGGAGGAAAAGGTCGTGAATTCAAACCTTGCACGCCGGAGTGGTAGACGCCGAGGCCGAGCCAATAAGCGTAGCCGTTCATGGAGGTGAGATCGTATACATTGAGGTATACCGGCACCGATCCTTCCTTCCGGCATTCTATCGAGTTTCCTTTGCACAGCATTTTTCAGTTGAGATTGAAATGAATAAAGCTTCGTATGTTTATCGAGAATCGACTAGCAGCTCGCACTTTGCAAAAGTAACATTTTCAAAATCTGAAAAGAATTTGATAGAAATGCTGAAAGTAATCTACCGGAGAAAGAAAAAGAAACAACGGAGCTGAAGCAAATACCGGTGTCACCGGCGGCCATATAAGCATCGCGTCCTCTACTTTTTGGCGGGCCACCACCACTACTCTTTGTATTACAACAATCATATAAATGCTTCTAATACAATTAGCTATCTTATTTCTGTTTAGTTAAACGAAAAAGATAAGTTTATATTTATATTATATGGGAGATTTCGTGGTTTTTCGCAAATAAATCCTAAGAATCGGGTCAAACGAACTCCGATTGAGCTTATTCCAGCGGCGTTGAAACCGTCTTATCGAACCATAACTCTGACGCAAAAACCTAAACCCCTTCCACCCGTACCCCCAAAAACCTAAACAAACCCCCCCTCAATCCCACCCCGAAATACCTAAAACCACCACCCCCACCCCCACCTCCCAAAAACCTAACCCCCCTCAATCCCACCCCGAAAAGCCTAAAACCACCACCCCACCCCTCAAAAACCTAAACCATAAAATCTAAACCCTAATGCCAAAATCTTAAAATTCAACGCTAAAATCTAAACTCTAAAAGTTAATATGGTAGAGTTCGACGATACAGTTCCAACGCCGTTGGAATAATCTCAATCGGAGTTCGTTTGATATTTTTTCTTAATGTTTTTGTCATTTCTTAGATTTCTTAGCGAAAAACCACATCTTATTTGAAACTCCTCCTTTATATATAACTAGTATTTGGCTATGCACGTTATGGCGGGACATCAATATCGTTTTGCAAACTTCGTTACGTATGTTGTGACGTTAGTATTAACATGAAGTTGTGTCGACTCGGTTCGGGAGACTAAAACATGGATAGAAAACCGTTGTATGATGACACTGGCGTTCTTTCAGTCAATGTCGATCTCATTCTTCATGGTACCACACACGTTACCGTCAGGCGAAATAAATCATGATACCTAAAAAATACTCTATTTTAAAAATAACTATGTATTTACCAAAATTTATATCGAGACACCAAGAAAAAAATTAAACACGGCCACAAATTATTATTATTATTATTTTAAATTAACGAACGAAAGTTATTGAAAAAAAAATTAGATTATGTATACTACAAAGGTTAAACTCTAAACTTTAGAAACTTAAAAAGGTCAAAGTTACATTTTACAACGCTAAGGGGTTAGTTTGACCATTTAACAAAGTTAGGGTAAGTTTTGATCAATAGTCAAGCCGGCTCGAGAGCAACTCGAGATCGGATCGGTAAAAAGCTCGAACGAGTCGAGCCTTAACGAGCCCGAGCCAGATCTCGAGCCTAAAATATGGCTCGTTTAGTTATCGAGCTCGAGCTTTGCCTTCTAAGATCGTTTAGGCTCGCGAGCCTTAACGAGCCTAGTACAAATTTATATTGTTTTATTATATACCAGGTTAGAATCCCGTGTATTACACGGGTTGAATAAATATAATGTTATATATTTAGTAATAAAAAGTTTATGTTTATAAAACCCGTGTAATACACATATTAAATAAACACGTGTATTAAACGGGTTGAATAAAATATAATGTAATCTATTAACACATACACTCATCAAAATGGAACAATATGAATATGTAAATATATGATTAAAAGTTTTTTTTTTTAATCTTAGTTGCCTATAAAGTTGTTTTCAGTTTGTAAAATTAATAAAAATATGTTTGAACAAATTAATTGATGTTAAACATATTTTTAAATTAAAAATGTGTAGATAAAATTGAAACAAATAATTATTTTAGTTGCCTAAAATAATAGAGTTGATTATTAACATGAGAGAGATGCGGGAAAATCAAAATGATGAGGCCTACAAAGTTGACAACTGTCATCTTAGTTTACTTATTTATTATCAGTATAAATTTAATATATTATTCAATTTAACCCCCCCCTAAATCGAGCTCGAGCTCGAGCCGAGCTTAGGCTCGTTTAAGGCTTCCTACAAACGAGCTCGAGCCGAGCTTTTGCTCGTTTAATCGTTATGAATGAAACCGAGCCTTGCCGAGCCAATCTAAAGCTTTGTTTTCACTCACGAGCCGAACTCGATCCAAAATCTATAGACTCAAACCGAGCTCGAGCTCGAGTTTCATGATAATCCAACGAGCCGAGCTCGATTAGTGTCAGGCTCAGGCTCGGGCTCGGGTCATTTACACCCCTGCATAGTCAAATATCTTTAAAAACTTGAGGAGGTTAAAGTGAAATTTTAGAAAGTTAAAAGGTTATTTTTGATACTCTAACAAAGTTAGCAGCACTTGGGGTAGTTTTTGGTCGATAACATTGCTAAGTGTGTTTATATTGAATTCAAAACTATTTATGTTTTAGAAGATATTCAAACATATTACAAAATAATCAAACTGAATGTGTATTTTTAATTAAAAAGTAAATTATTATGTGTAGTGGGAGAAGTGTGTTAATCATGGCAAAGGTGGAGCTAAGTGGACATTATTAATAACAGAGCATGTTATGATGAACTATGATTTAGTTTGATTTTCTATATTTAGGTATTTTGTAATGGTTTTATTAAAAAGTGATTCACGCCTTGTCCTGTTTCATCACGTCACGTTACTGTCACATTAATACATGGTAATCATTTAACAGAATCACTAAGGTATGTAAAGGTTTTACGCCCAACATTAATGAGTGATTTATTTTTATTTTTTTTAATTAATTTTTTACAATCAATTGATATTTAGTTTTTTAAACAATTATTAATCAGTTGAAATGTCGATACAAACACGCTAAAAAACCACTTACGTGATGAAAAATAGTTTTTTTTTAAACAACTTCGTTTTCGTTAAAATTTATACACGGATGTTCAGAAAAATAAAATAGACATGCCATATATTTCGCTTTTTAAAGTAATTACCGAGCATGAGTTATTTGAGAAAAACCAAATTAAGTTATAAACTAAATATTGAATAAAAAAATGAAAAAGAATTTATTATGTGTCTACATTTGATTGGATAAATTATATGTGAGTTTTGCCCTTACCCCGTGAATCCCTTCACGCCAGCCCCCCACGTCCATTCATATAAAAAAGGGGTGGTGTTCCACGTCCACAAAATGATCAGGTGGCTCACGATCTGGCTTTCACACTTCCACTGTTTTTAAAGGATTGAAAGTATTCTAAAACTACATTTAGTTCCCATCTGTTTTTAAAGGAGTTAAAGTAATTTTATTAAATTTAAGAACTTTATTTAAAAGAAAAACTATATTTCGGTCCTTAAACTTATTAAAATTGAAGTTTCAGTATTTATATTTATTAAAGAATGTTTAAATACAATTTATTATTTAAAAAAGATGTTAGAAAATCAAATTTAATTCGTCTAAATCTATAAAAAAAAAGAGTTGATTATCGGAAAATGTAACACCCAACCCTAAGTTTTTCTAATATATATTATATTGGAGCCAAAATTTACAATGAAGACAAGGAATCAAAAATGATGGTTTCTTTGTCCGTACAACTCTTGGTAGAGCGAATAACTTTTGGTTAACAAAGGGATCTCAACAATGAAAAGTTATTCTCGTTGGTCTAGTGATACAGTGTTTGTTTTTTATAAAAATGATTTAAGTAAGTAGGTTGTGTAAGGTTATGTGGAATTCATTTGTAAAATTTTGTTGTTTAAAAAAAAGTAATGAAGAGTTATCGAGACAGACTTCAACAAGGTAGCTAATGAAAACGCGATTGTATATTTGAACTTTGACAAAAGGGTTTCTAGTCCAATGGTACCGAAGGTGTTGGTTGAATTTCCTATCAAGTGATGAGAGTTCAAGTCCTATTATAAGTAAAGTGGTGTAATTTAGAAGTAGATTAGTGTGTGTGATTTGCTGTTAAAAAAATATTTAAACTTCGGATGTTAATAAAATTATGTTAGGTAGGGTAAAGATGATAAAATAAGCAGTCATTTTAAGCTTGTTAATGAGCTAAAACGGGTCAGTTTTGGTATGGGTCGACACCCATATTTTTTTATATATTTTATAAATAGTTAAAGATGATAATTATCATAAGAATAATATGTATTTATAAAAATATGAATCTTCGTATCATTAAAAAAAGAATCCTTTGCTTATTGCGGAGTTTGGTTTTTGGCGTTATACTTAGGTCTTGCTTCTATATAAAACTAGTATATATTCATTGCCTACCATTACAAAAATAAAATAAAAGTAGTTATTTTTTATTTTGCTTCACTTCACCTAGTCTTCTACTTCTTTGAACGGTTTGGGCCAAATTCAACCAAGGAATTCTCGTTAATTACCATTTTTATTTTGGGTCGTTATACCCATCAAGAGGTGAAAAAAACCAGTTTTTTTAATATAAACTGAATCGGTTAGTAATTGAACCTTGCCGGTTTGAGGATTTAGTGAGTCGAACCAATTATTCAAGAACCAACATTTGAACCGGTTATTACCGTTGCCATAAAAAATAGTCGTTTTCTAATGGGTATATAGCCATTATAGACGTTGAATCGACATTTTTGGACCATTTTACCCTCATAAGTCATATGTTGGTATAACCAGGTATTGAATGTATTGACTTGATCACAACACTTGTCTAGCTCTCAAAATACACAAAAAAACCCTCACATAGCTAAAATGATTCTAACCGTCATACGATACTCAAAAGGGTCGTTGCAAAAACTGCAACACGTTTCTCAATTTTGAGTCCAACTCCACTTTAAGAAATCATTTGGATAAACATTACAAGGCATTGTAAACCAATCCGGCTAGTATTCGCGTAGTCGAATAATTAACACTAAACGAAGCCGACGAGTCGACAACGGCATCGTGTACTCACAACTTTCTTTGTTTTTTTAACAAAATCATGTTTTATAATTTCTAAAATTTCTGAAACAAATAAAAAAAGAACTTCATAAAATTTATTTTATATATTTAGTATTTACTAGATTTTCTTATAAAGAAAATACCGTTTTTTTAAACCTGATTATTTCAGTTAAACAATCCGGTCAATAACTTAACCGGTTTTAACAAGTAGGGCTTTCGAACACCCTGGAACCGGTTATTAGGAAAACTGGATTTTGACTTTAACCGAATCGTTTAATAACCGAACCGTGTTTAGTTTTGTTTCTTTTTTTTTTTTTTAGAATAACCGATTTATTAACCTCTTTTGACTTTAATGGGCCATTTTGGGCCTGATTTTGTCCGTCTATCTCCGATATCAATATGGTCCTGCTCATGAAAACCTAAACATTTTCCCTCTTCGTATCTCACAAACTTGCTTCTCGCAGTTTCATCTTCATCTTCTCGAATCCTTACAGTAAGCGTTCTTCCCAAGCTTCGATATTTTTTCTTCCTTCCAAATTCGTTGAAAATTTCATGTTGTTTGATTTATGTGTGAAGTTAGGTTTAGAACGAGTTACAGGCAATTTTATGTTGTAATTTGGATTTAGCGAGTTAGTTTGGGCATGGTGGATTTGGATTTTAGACTTGTACCTCTCTGATTTAACATTCTCTTGGCTAGTATAATCCTTAGATAAACCCTAATTCATATTAAATATCAATCTTTATGCTTGTATTGTAAGTTTCTGATTAGGTATAATGGTTGCTTAGCCTACTAACCTCGTGTTTGTTTACTTTGTTTTTACCTGTTTGTTGAAAGTTGATGCCTCCAGATGTGAATTTCAGTTTTATCAAACGAAACACATTGTAAAATATATGCTGTAATTGTTTTTATTTGTAGCTTATTATAGTTTCAGGACATAGTGCATGATCTTGTACTTTAAGCTTACTTTCTGGAACATGTGTTTGTGAGTTTGTCTGTGCGAGGTATGGAGTATCTGAATTTTACGGATAAACTAAAGCCTGAATTTCGAAAGATATTTTAGGCTTTGCGAAGGTTCTATAATTTGTATTGCCTTTCTCATAATTGATAAAAACAAACACTATTGTTTAATCTTTATCTTTAAGATTGCATACGAATTAGTTTGAATGAAGTAATATGCATCAAATTTAGCCAAACTCAAATAGACTTTTGCAGTTTTACAGTAGTAATATGAAAAAGAAGTGTTTTTAAAAGATTATTCTGGTCAAACGAGCCGTGTTTTTGTAAATCTGTGAAACACACGGTTTGTGTGGTTGGCCCGTTTAATTATTTGTGTTGTCTTAGGTTTGTTGACATTTTAATGGGTTTGTGTCATCGGGTTCAACATGTGAACACAACACGTTTAACAGCTCAGTTTTACCAATAAATAATACTTAATGGTCATTGTAACTTATAATGCTAGTGGTGTTGTAAAGCATGTAACCTTTTTGATGTTAAAAGGCAGCATATTGCCTGTCAAGTTTTCTATTGTAACCAGGCTAGATATATGCATTGACAGTTCAGTTTTTTATGTATGTGTAATGTCATGAATTGTATTCAGTTTGTTATAGACAATTGGTCATAATTGAAGCTACTAAATGGACTGATATAATTTTTCTAACCTTATTCTACTTAATTGTATATTTGAAACACATGTAAAATCTCTTATATATCTATATGCTTTTATTAGGTGATATCAACCATCATGGCTGATGAGGAACCAAAGGCTCTTGATTATGTATCTGAGATTGTATTGAAGAAAAGAAAGAACAATGAGGACTGGGCAATTAGAAGAAAAGAGCAGTTGGAGCAGAGGGTCAAGAAATCCAAAAGTGATAATTTTGTTATAAAAAAGCCCGAACAGTTTATCAGAGAATATCGTGATAGAGTAATGAACTAACCCTTGCTAATTTGTGTTAACCAACATATATATGGTTAATGATTTTCCTGTTTTTTACGGAGCTAACATTGGTTTTTAATTTTTATTCAGGAATCTGATCTCATCAAAATGAAACATCGGTCAAAACAACCATTAAAAACATCTAAATTGTCTCATTCGAAGCTCCTTTTCATCATACGAATACAAGGGTATGTCACGGGTGATAGTTTTTACTTTTCTATTTTATTTGTTTTTTTTACGTATTTTTTTTTGCTTTTTTTAGTAAAAGTGACATGCATCCGCAGACAAGGAAACTGTTGTACTCTTTGAGACTAAGGAGGATGTTTACTGGTGTTTTTGTTAAGGCAAATGACAGAATATTGGATGTTTTACAAGAAGTGGAACCGTACGTGACATACGGGTAAGTCCATACATAGTATTTTGACTTTATTGATTTTTTATTAATATCATGTTCAAGATTTTTATTTTCGTTTGGTGTCTTATGAAAGATTTGCTTATTTTTTTTTGTCAATTTGAAGGTATCCTAATCTCAAGAGTGTGAATGAGCTGATATACAAGAAGGGTTTAGCAAAAATTAACAAGCAGATATTTCCTTTGACAGACAATAACATCATTGAACAGGTATATGATTTATTCTTTTTAGAGTTGGTCAAATGGGCGGGTCAGGCGGGCTGTGTTATGGGTCAAAATATGTAAACTTTGTACAGATTAAAATGGGTCAGGTAAGGTTGATCCGGAACACCTTTTTTTTCCAGTTACTTTAATCCCATAAGTAACTAGTGTCATTTTTTACTACAACAATTATTTTATTTTAATAATTATCGAGTTTTAAGCTACTTTTGACCCCTTAAACATAAAAAATAACACAAATTGACCCATTTATTAGTAAATGGGTCAAAATTGCCACCTTTATGGGTATCCTTGTTTGCTTCTCAACTTCTTTTTTGAAGATTATTTAAAGATTCAGTTTACATGATGGGTTTTCCAGGCACTTGGAGAGCATAAAATTATATGCATAGAAGACATTGATGTCGCTCGGACGGTCTATAAAAATAACTATATAAAACCTAACCTAGACTCTCTAGCTTTAAATTTATAAATCTAGACTCAATCTAATACTAGACCACACAACCGGCAAGTGTACCGATCAATGTAGTAAAGCCTAATGAAGTCCGGATATCGAACCCACGAGACACTAGCAATAACCCTACCTAGACTCTGACTCAACTAACTAAACTGAAATATATTGGGGGATTTTGTGTTGTAACTTAATGTAAACTTTCTAACTAACGACACTCAACTATCAAGCAGAACTCTTTAAACGAATTCAAGAATAGGGAAGGCACTACCTAGGTTAAGAATCTTACTTGCAAAGTATAACTTCTATCGGTTCTGAAAACTATGATGGATCTGGGTTTCTAATGAAACAACTCTAGATAACCTAATGGATTCCTGATCACTCTCGGTCTCGGGATGTCACCAACTCAGCTACCTAAAGCGTATTAAACTCACCAGATAATTGGATCACTTCTCAGGTATTTCCAACTATGACAAGTACCCTAATAAACGGATTACCTCTCAGTCTCACCGTCTACCATACACTCAAGGAATGCACGGGGTAATCTCAAGCTAACTACTATGATTCGGATAGCTAAATTCACTAGACACCTAACACTAACGTCCTCTCAGACTGTTAATACTCGGATTCCTAATGACGAAGACTAAACGACTAATTCTCACCTCTCGGGTATTGAACTAGGACACACATTCACTTCTAATCAGTAATCACTTATGAATTCCTATGGCTACTACGTCTAGAAACCACTCACAATCACAAACCCTAAGATCTATGACCACAAAACGAAGATCAAACTGGCAGACAACCACAATCAACGCAGGAAATCACAAACAACCACAAGATCAGCAGTAAATATATACTAACATCATACATAATCAACCAAAGATCTTTACTAAATCATAAACCCATCAATTGAATCCAAAAACCAATAAAAATCATAACTTTAACATGCAATCATCTTAAACCTAGGCAGTATGCAAAATCTAGCCAACAAACATGTTTAAAACAACCAAAACAGAAGTAATAAACATAGTCATAGGTTCAATTAAACAAAGTAAAGATAAAAGAAGAAGAATCATAAACCGAACGATCACGAATAACCAATTCGGGTTCCAAAACTCCAACTCCTTGCTCCACTAGCCTTCTTCTTCCTCAAAATCGCCAAAAGGTTCTAACTTGACGGCTGGAATCGACCTTTTTTTTCAATAACAGCCGACATCATTAATAAAAACCTAAAAATCCAATTTTTCCGGATTTACGACTCTCTCGCGTACCGCGAGAGAATTTGGTCCAGCTCCTCGCGTACCGCGAGAGCCAATTTAGTCGGGCGCGCTTTTGAAGATCTTAGCGTACCGCGAGACTTCTCCACTCCTCTCTCGCGTACCGCGAGAGACATAAAATCTAGAAAATTGTCTTCTAGAGCTTGGACTTTTTCGGGCTTGGTTCCTTTGCTCGTTTTCTTCATGTATTCACTTGTATTCCATACGAACTCCTACAAATATGATAAAGACTCAATTGTACATAAAAACGACTCAAAACAAATATAAAACTAACTAAAAACACATTAAAACAACGGAATAAAGACATGTGCTTTCGCACAATATCAAATATCCCCACACTTAACCTTTTTTCGTCCTCGAAAAATATGCAAATGGAATCATAACTGGCATCTAACTCAACAAACATAAATTTCAATTTTCAAAACATACTCACGTGTTAAAAAGCAACAATTAGTATTTCTGTCCGATTAAACCCAAGCACTAACTTTCAAGCCCCCGTTACGTGTTCTAAATCCATTTTATACAACATATCAATCAATCTATGTGACTCACACTTAGAAGTTACAGCTCTACCTAATCCCGTCTCAAGGTCATGTTTAGGCACGGATTAAACCATATAGATTTACCCTACCACGTTAAACTACTATTTACAGGTTTTTAGAAATCAGATGAAATCATGAATGAATGGATGATAATGAGCATAATAAGCAAAAGAACTTTCGTCTAGAGGTGTTTCAACCAAGTCACTATCCCGGAGGGTAACACATAAACTAGATTCTAAACAATGAAGCACATAAATCTCACTTAGGGGTGTATCCTCCAAGTCGCTATCCCAGAGGGAAACACATAAGCAAAACTCAGTATAGCTCATAAATTATGGAATAATGGATGCAGGCGCCACCAAACTCGGATTTATTTTCATAAAAAGAGAGTGGTGTGCCATGAAAATTTCAAAAACCTCTAAATTTTAACTTAATCGTGGTACCTATCACCCTATATTGACAGTTTCAGTATTACCATTACTCTAAGATGAATACCCACAAGATATCATGATTTTATTCCGTGATTAATCCTAAATAACACAAACAGGATATTTAAGCTCTACTAGTTAGCTGGGTCTACCAAAACATCACTAATTAGACACGTTTTCAATTATTTAATCTTTTAAACTCATAAATAGATCCAGTTCTACTATCATTTTCCAAATATATGCAATTATTTTCAAGAACATTTTTCAAATTTTTCAATTTTTTTTTTTTTTTTTTTTTTTTTTTAAAGACACAAACTAAACAAACTAGACACTCACATCCTCACACTTGAAAGACACATTGTCCTCAATGTGAAGCAAAACACAACTAAAAAAAATGCAAAAATAAAAAAAACAAAACAGAACAGGAAGCGACTTAGCTGGTAATGTAGATGCAATCTAGTATGCAGCTTCGTTCTTCCTTGTGTGCACCGTATAGCATTTCCTTCGCGGCTTGCACATCTCACTGACGGGTTGCCTTTACAAGATAAATAAGATGATAATCAATCCCGCCCGAATGGAGATTGAGTACGGGCGAAATGATAAAACCTGCAAAATAAACCGCAAACATACCCGCAGCATCAAAGTGACTCAAAATAAAAATAAAATAAAAGACTCGACTGACTCACTAAGAAATAAAAGACTCAAGATAGATAGATTGCAGAGAAAACATACTCGATAGGTGGCAAACACATAGACATGAAAGCCACATTACGTAGATCATCGGTCATGAACGGTTTCTAGATCTCCCGTTGTAATGATGGTCGGTGAATGATGATGTGTGAATTAATGTGATGGATGATGGTGGTTAAAGGTGATGCTTCATGGTAGTGGTGGTATGAAGGTAGGTGATGAATAGTGGTGGTGAGTGAAAACGGGGACGGAAACGGGTAAGGGAAACCATGGGAACAAATGAAAAAGTTTTGGTCAAGACCCCCTCGCGTACCGCGAGAGACATGTGGCTGGCTCCTCGCGTACCGCGAGGAACAAAAGACTGAGCCGGCCACTCTTTTTGTCTCTAGCGTACCGCGAAATATTGCATCCAAACTCCTCGCGTACCGCGAGGAGGCATCCTTCACAGAAAGATTCGAACTTTTTTCACTTTTTATACTTAGAAAAATTTTTGATCATTTAAAATCTTGTTTCACCCAAACTCACTAAAAACCGTCCCAATCATAAAAACGAATGTAAACATACCTGGAACTTCATTCCCGATGATTCTCCTCACCGAATCAAGCATGAATTACTGCAAAACTTGACACAAACAAAACACACTACCGAAAAAAAAAAAAAAAAAAAAAAAAAAAAAAAAAAAAAAAAAAAAAAGGAAAAGACACGGACTCACACTAACGAATGCACACAAACTCTACATCCCGGGCACTTGCCCGAGATTCAAGCAAGCCTACCTATCAGGAGGCTTCTCCTTTATGCCGCCCCCATCCGGCCCGTTTAGTATGATTGGTCTACCACCTTTTTTACAAACATGGGTGGCAGACCTTAAGAACAATTTTGAAAATTCAAACGGGTCGGGCCACCAATACTTAAACTTACCTGGACCAAACTTGATACGTGGCATGTAATGTGGTGCATGATCATCTCCAGTATACTCCTTCCTACGATCCGTGTATGACCATCCCAGGACCTTCATAACATGCCGGTCCATACGTCTTCTCGCCCTGTCCCGTGGTCTTGATGATCTAGGTGGCGATCCACCATCTTCTTCCTCCACGGGCTCTTGCCTTTCTCTACCTTGGGTGAAAAGCTTAAGGTCCGACACCAGCTCGGTTCGTGGTTCGTTGATAACCTCTTGCACTTTCACCTCTTCTTCTATCCCCACACTTGGCTCTTGATATAATAGATCTTCAAGAAGTTTTAGATCGCCAAGTGGGTCATATTCTCCATCTTCTTCAAAAGTTGGCAAACCCACCAACTCGTCACCAAACTCTTCTTCCCATGACGCCTCATCAACAATCTTAACTAAAAGCTCATCCTCACTATTATCATCAGTCTCGAACAACCCGGCTAATCCCTCTTCAAAGCATTCATCTTCAATCGGGGTTTTAGGGATTTCAATATTCTCTTCATCATCAATCACATCTTCATCATCGCTCCAAAAGCTATCATTGTCACTCTCATCCCAAGAGAATTCATAGACACCCGGCCGAATTTGCTTAAGACCCTGCAGGTCCGAGGGTGGGACTACTACGCCCATTTTTGTCCTCGGTTCCGGAGGTTCCTCTTCCTGTTGTAGCTTGATACTTTCTAGCTCATCCATGAGCCTCCCATTTTCTTCTAGAAAGTGTAATTGTTCGGCTCTAGTTATCAGGTGCCATTGATTGTTCATGATATCTTGCACCTTCCTCTGCTCCTCCTTGATTATATCTTCATTCCTTATTTCCTGCACCAACTCATTCTCACAAGACAAGTGTAAAGTATCATAATGAACTGTGTTATCTTGTGTAGAAGTTGACACACCAACATCAGTAATATAATCAGGGTCAGAATATATACCTGGAGGTGGGACTTGTGCTTCACCTTCTGTCACTGTGCTTTGCACGTCGTCCATTGTATTCCCCAGTATTAACTCCCCTGATGCAGTTTCGATCCCAATCTCATTCCCATCTTGATCGTAAACCACACGATCTATATTTGTAGGCCGGTGTGATCCAATGCGAGCTAATATTGCTTGGATATCCCTCTCGTACTGCTCGTTTGCCTCTTTGCACCAGGCATTCAACTCCTCTCGAGTTCTGTATTCCGCCTGTGGCTGTACCTGCGGATAAGCATACTCATAGTAGTTTGCAGATTCCCCCGATGAATATGGGCAACGACAAGTAAAATGGGGTCCTCCACAGATTTCACACATAATGAAAAAATTAATAAAAATTAAATAAAAAAAATTTAATTAAGCAGACTCAAGATACAAGCTAGACACACTAAAAACAAAGACTCACTAAAGGACACACAAACTAGACTCAACAAAATAGAAAAGACTCAAAACACAAAAGACCAAATAATCAGATAAGTTCAATCAAAGTTAGATACGCTATCGCCTAAGTGTCCCCGGCAACGGCGCCAAAAACTTGATGTCGCTCGGACGGTTTATAAAAATAACTATATAAAACCTAACCTAGACTCTCTAGCTTTAAATTTATAAATCTAGACTCAATCTAATACTAGACCACACAACCGGCAAGTGTACCGATCAATGTAGTAAAGCCTAATGAAGTCCGGATATCGAACCCACGAGACACTAGCAATAACCCTACCTAGACTCTGACTCAACTAACTAAACTGAAATATATTGGGGGATTTTGTGTTGTAACTTAATGTAAACTTTCTAACTAACGACACTCAACTATCAAGCAGAACTCTTTAAACGAATTCAAGAATAGGGAAGGCACTACCTAGGTTAAGAATCTTACTTGCAAAGTATAACTTCTATCGGTTCTGAAAACTATGATGGATCTGGGTTTCTAATGAAACAACTCTAGATAACCTAATGGATTCCTGATCACTCTCGGTCTCGGGATGTCACCAACTCAGCTACCTAAAGCGTATTAAACTCACCAGATAATTGGATCACTTCTCAGGTATTTCCAACTATGACAAGTACCCTAATAAACGGATTACCTCTCAGTCTCACCGTCTACCATACACTCAAGGAATGCACGGGGTAATCTCAAGCTAACTACTATGATTCGGATAGCTAAATTCACTAGACACCTAACACTAACGTCCTCTCAGACTGTTAATACTCGGATTCCTAATGACGAAGACTAAACGACTAATTCTCACCTCTCGGGTATTGAACTAGGACACACATTCACTTCTAATCAGTAATCACTTATGAATTCCTATGGCTACTACGTCTAGAAACCACTCACAATCACAAACCCTAAGATCTATGACCACAAAACGAAGATCAAACTGGCAGACAACCACAATCAACGCAGGAAATCACAAACAACCACAAGATCAGCAGTAAATATATACTAACATCATACATAATCAACCAAAGATCTTTACTAAATCATAAACCCATCAATTGAATCCAAAAACCAATAAAAATCATAACTTTAACATGCAATCATCTTAAACCTAGGCAGTATGCAAAATCTAGCCAACAAACATGTTCAAAACAACCAAAACAGAAGTAATAAACATAGTCATAGGTTCAATTAAACAAAGTAAAGATAAAAGAAGAAGAATCATAAACCGAACGATCACGAATAACCAATTCGGGTTCCAAAACTCCAACTCCTTGCTCCACTAGCCTTCTTCTTCCTCAAAATCGCCAAAAGGTTCTAACTTGACGGCTGGAATCGACCTTTTTTTTCAATAACAGCCGACATCATTAATAAAAACCTAAAAATCCAATTTTTCCGGATTTACGACTCTCTCGCGTACCGCGAGAGAATTTGGTCCAG
Organism: Smallanthus sonchifolius; assembly: GCA_023525975.1. Classification (NCBI taxonomy): domain Eukaryota; kingdom Viridiplantae; phylum Streptophyta; class Magnoliopsida; order Asterales; family Asteraceae; genus Smallanthus; species Smallanthus sonchifolius. The sequence goes on along the minus strand of JAKNSE010000034.1, from coordinate 1,139,143 downwards.
CTCCTCGCGTACCGCGAGAGCCAATTTAGTCGGGCGCGCTTTTGAAGATCTTAGCGTACCGCGAGACTTCTCCACTCCTCTCTCGCGTACCGCGAGAGACATAAAATCTAGAAAATTGTCTTCTAGAGCTTGGACTTTTTCGGGCTTGGTTCCTTTGCTCGTTTTCTTCATGTATTCACTTGTATTCCATACGAACTCCTACAAATATGATAAAGACTCAATTGTACATAAAAACGACTCAAAACAAATATAAAACTAACTAAAAACACATTAAAACAACGGAATAAAGACATGTGCTTTCGCACAATATCAGACATCGTAAGTGAAATCTCGAATGTGGGCCCACATTTCAAAGAAGTTTGCAATTTTCTGTGTCCTTTCAATCTAAACAAGCCTGAAAAGGCGTTGCAGGGTAAGAAAAAGCCCTTCAGGGACGGGGGTGACTCGGGAAACCGTGAGGATCAGATCAACGAGCTGATTAATAAGATGAACTAATCATATACATCTAAACGTAAAGTTACCTTGTTATCCTTTCGGCTTTTCCTGTCTGGTTGTCTTGTATCATTTCCAAATTTAGCTTTAATAGTTGATATTTTTGGGATCAAATTTATTTAAGGTTTGCATTTTTGAAGAAAGTTGTTTTATGTTTTCATCTGTTTGCACCAAAAAGTGGGGATTAATAAGAGAAGATTCAAGCTTCTGTTGGTTAATTGTGTCCCATTATGAAAAGTCTTGGTTTTAGTATTATTTCGTATGTACAATGTCTTAGAATATAAATCTTTGCACTAGCCAGCCATTGGCTATGATATACGAGTATTAAAGCAAAACCTGGCGAAGTCAACTTGGACACGACATGTTTACGTAAAAGTTCTTTTTCGTAAGCACAAACAAATACGTTTAATAAGTGGGTTGCTTCTTTTCCGTAAGCACAAACAAATAATAAGTGGGTTGAACGATATATTTAACGCGAGTACATGTAAATGGTTAACTAACATGGATGACATTACATAATTCATTTAACATGAATGACACTACATGATTATTACGCGATACACCAAAAACGATTAAATAAGACACAACTGACACAATAAAATTATTAAACGATGTTGTTCTAATAAACGGGTTATAAAAGTGTTATAAACGTGTCGTGTCGACCTATTAAGCTATTTAAAACGTCATGAAGCTTTCTTCAGTTCTTCGTTAAATATCCCAACAACGAGTTCGGGTTTTTGCATCCGCGGCAGCGCCTCTAAGCAAATCACCGCTAGCCAAGTGGCACAAACAGTAGGCATCTTCATTTGAAAGTTGAAACACTCCAACCGATTTATTAGTTCAAATTTTATTTGTTTCTGTAAATTGCAAGTTTTTTTTAATAGCAGAAAAACCCAAAATTATGCGTGACAGTATAAATGCCCCTCTGGGTATATGACAATAGGCGTTTAATAAAATTATTTATCAGCTTGAAAAGATTTTGGGAAAATATTTCAAAGTGGTAAAGGGGTGTGGGGGCTTGAAAATTGCAAAAATTGGCGTGTAGTCCCATATCGGCTGGTTAGAGAAAGCATAAGGGGTGAAAACCACTATTTAAAACAAGCAGGTGGAGATTTAAAAGACACGCAGTCATGCATTCACCACAAATCAAACTATTCTTTCGTCTTTTACTAAAAAAATACCTTGTGCTCGCTCCTAGCATATTCCTATTTTTGGATAGACCCTTCCTTAGAAAGGCTCCAACCAATCTCTTAAGTTAAAAATTTATATTTTTTTATTCTCCAAAACAAGGATTAGATTCAGGTAAAAAAAATTTTAATTCTAATAAGGGTGAGAAAGATTTAAAGTCATTAGATCAAATTATAGAAAAGATTTAATGGTTGATATTAAATTGTAGGAGAAAAAGTTGTTGAAAAGGTTGACCACTTTTGTTGACTTTTTATCAAGTTCCCCCCTCATTTTTAAACGTTCATAACTTTAAAAATTACACCATAAAAACGAACGTTTTTTATCTTTAAAACGAGTATAGTGTCGTTATAAATAAAAAGAAAAAAAATTACGTTTTCCAGCTCATTGTGTAATACAAGTTCATTGTATAATATAAGTTTAATGTGTAATACAAGTTTATTTTGTTATATGTATTTATCATTGTGCTTTACGTTTTTCAGCTCATTGTGTAATTAGTCAGGTCATTGTGTAATACAAGTTCATCGTGTAATATAAGTTCATTGTGTAATACAAGTTCATTGTGTAATACAAGTTCATTGTGTAATACAAATTCAATGTGTTATATGTATTTATCATTGTGTTTTACATTTTTCAGCTCATTGTGTAATTAGTCAGGTCATTGTGTAATACAAGTTCAACGTTGTGTAATACAAGTTCAATGTGTTATATGTATTTATCATTGTGTTTTACAATTTTCAGCTCATTGTGTAATTAGTCAGGTCATTGTGTAATACAAGTTCATTGTGTAATACAAGTTCATTGTGTTATATGTATTTATCATTGTGTTTTACGTCTTTCAGCTCATTGTGTCATACAAGTTCATCGTGTAATACAAGTTCATTGTGTAATACCACGTCTGGTCATTGTATAATATCTGGTCATTGTGTAATTAGTCAGGTCATCGTGTAATACAAGTTCATTGTGTAATACAAGTTCAATGTGTAATACAAGTTCATTGTGTTATGTGTATTTATCATTGTGTTTTACGTTTCCAGCTCATTGTGTAGTTAGTAAGGAAATTGTGTAATACAAGTTCATCATGTAATACAAGTTCATTGTGTAATACAAGTTCATTGTGTAATACCACGTCTGGTCATTGTGTAATACAATTTCATTGTGTAATTAGTCAGGTCATTGTGTAATACAAGTTCATTGTGTCAAATATTTTTCATCATTGTGTTATATGTTTTCATCATTGTGTTTTACGTTTTTTAGCTCATTGTGTAATTCACTCATTATTGTGTAATTCGTTGAAATATGTTAGGTCATTGTGTAATATGCTCAATGTGTAATATCAGTTCATTGTGTAATATCAGGTCTGATCATTATGTAATATCAGACCTTGTATTACACATTGACCTGGTGTATTACACATTGACCTAGTATATTACACATTGACCATTATGCCATCCCTTTAAAAACAATAAAATGACACATGTCAAGCTTAGAATCCTTCTTACCCTTCTTATTTTTAAAACCCTTTTTACTATAACCTAACCCCTCCAAACAATCTCTTTAGTTAACAAACAGATGGTCTATATTATAGACCATCTCTATAAAGGGGTAGGTGTGTAAATTCGAACAATTGAAACTAGTACGTCCCTCGTCTAAAAAACTTGTCGCATTTTGATTGATTCCTACGCTTCACTCGCAAATATTACTTTGTGTGTGTGCCTAATAGATAGAGAGACGATCAAATACAAAGTAAAAAAATGGTGCGAAGTGTACAACGTAAATCTGGACTATTGATCAAGATAACCAATGGTTGAGATGTAAAGGGATGACATGCGTATACACTAGAACGAGTTAAAAAAGGTTGTGAGGGTAAAATAAGAAAACCCACAATTGTTATCTTTAATTTGGTATATAATATTGTTATATCTTGAAAACGAATTCGGGTTTTAGCGTCGGTGGCAACAACTCTTATCATATCACCGCCAACCAATTGGCACAAACAGTACTCATCATCGATAACCTGTGACTCGGTATCGGCCCAAAGTTTTCTAGAAACCCTTCTTTTGAAACCCTCCAACCGATTTATTAGTTCAAATTTTCATTTGTTTCTGTGAACTTTAAGTTTGTATTTTCTTAAATGCCCATATTGTAGCGTCCCGTATCCACACCGAGGGGTGATGGACAGAGGTTGCCCGTTTCTAGTATTCTCGGAAGAGTACCTACGCCACATCTAGCCCTAAATCTCGTCACGAGGGACCCCGAAGGGATCCTCCATGGTTATACGGGTCAGCTCTGTCATCTTCTTGGGTCTTGATCAAGGCTGCATCCACAGGAAAAAGCTCGTTAGAGGGCCGGGGGGTTGCCCCTGAGGGCACTCCGACGCTCAAGTCAGTATCATCATCAAGATATACATATATGTGTGTCTCCATATATTAGGGAGATATATAAGGGAGAAGAAAGTATGGTGAAAATGGGGGAGAAGAACCTGTGTAATGAAGGGTTGTGCCTCTTTATTTATAGCAAGTGTGGTGGGCTTTTCTAAGATGGGCCTAACTTCTTTGGGCTAGCAACTGGGTTATTGAAGGGGGTAGTCCCTACAAGTCCCCCTAGTCCTTTGTGCTTGTCATTTATGATAAGGATAAAGGATTCAATTTGTCCATGTTTTGTCGATTTCTAGATATGTTTGATCTCTAATCTTTTGGGCCTCGTCGTTGGACCACTGATGGGGGATAGACCTATAAGTCCCTCCCGGTCTAGCATTATGCAATGCAAGCTGCATTATCTCAGACTCCTCAGTATGTCGTCATCGGGTGCCGTATGGAGCTGCAATACTAAGTCCCTCGAATCTATCACTGTTGTCAAGTTGCTTCGCATCCATTAATAACCTTTTTCCACAACATGGTGACTTGTATAGGTTTAGTAACGCTTCGTCTACATGAGCTTTATTTATGTTTTTGTCATGGATGGGCCATTGTTTTGATGTCCCTTGCTTTGGACGTTCTTGGGCTTCCTATTTTTACCATGGAGTATCCAAACCGTCTTTTTTTCTATCTTTATCGTGCGAGTGTATATAGGGCCTTTTACAAAACCTACGAGTCCCTGTGTCACCTTTAACCCGAAAGTAAGTAAGGTGGATCTGACCGAGGCCATGCTTGAGAACCACTCATATGCACACCAAACAACCTTCTTTATAAACAATTATGTATATAGACCTAATTATGAACCATTAGGTATATTTATGAACCTTTGACAGGGTAGGCGACGCCTTGTTCTCCTCCAAGGTATTTTCACATGCTTGGTAAATGATTACCAATTGGTGCTCTGGGCAGGTATGTAAATATGAGATCTTTTCTCAGCTTGTGAGGGTCTCCTAGTGATCATACCATCCTCCTCTTAGCTAGGGGAAATATGTGGGTTTACAAGGAAGATATTGCTTATATGTGTGATTGCTAGACAAGAGACCTTATGTTTGATGGATAACGAAACCCTTATGATGTGCGTAATAAATCCCGCGGGGTAACTTCTAACAATAAACTACTACATGGGGTTATACTCTGCTAGCCCCCCAGTTTAAAGCTGTAAAGTCATGTTTGCAGTATTAAACTTGTAAGAGAGAAGAGAGTCTTCTGAGAGGAGGCCATTCCCCGTAGGGAAGAATAGATAAACCGAGGCTTTTAGGACGGGCAACTTCTACTCAGAAATGGAAACCAATTAGTTGAGTCCCTTAGCATGGGCTCCTTTTCTTAAACAAAATTCGGTAGGTTTGAGCCTTACGAAGGAGCAACTTCTCTTTCTACGGCTTAGTTTACAACTTGAGATCATTCTAAATAGCATTTTTCCCTTCTCCGTGGGGAAACTACTTTAGTAGATGTCGCTCTTTAAGAGATAATACCGGTTCGGGTCTTTTCGTAAGGAGATATCAATTCAGGTCCTTCTAGACGGAGAGTATCAGTTTGGCTCCTTTTGAAGGAAGAATGTTAGTTCAGCTCCTTCTGGAGGGAGGGTATTGGTTCAGCTCCTTCTGGAAGGAGAGTATCGGTTCAGCTCCTTCTGGAAGAAGAATATTAGTTCAGCTCCTTTCGGAAGGAGAGTATCAGTTCATCTCCTTCTGGAAGAAGAATATTAGTTCAGCTTCTTTCGGAAGGAGAGTATCAGTTCATCTCCTTCTAGAAGAAGAGTATCGGTTCAGCTCCTTCTGGAAGGAGAGTATTAGTTCATCTCCTTCTGGAAGAAGAGTATCGGTTCAGCTCCTTCTGGAAGGAGAGTATCAGTTCAGCTCCTTCTGGAAGAAGAATATTAGTTCAGCTCCTTTCGGAATGAGAGTATCAATTTATCTCCTTCTGGAAGAAGAATATTAGTTTAGTTTCTTTCGGAAGGAGAGTATCAGTTCATCTCATTCTAGAAGAAGAGTATCGGTTCAGCTCCTTCTGGAAGGCCTTTCTTGTCAGATGGGGATAGAGACGTGTTTCCACTTGACGTTTCACTTCTCCCCCATCTCATCGGATGAGAGTATAGTTGTGTTTCTTCTGGAAGTTTGTTTCTCCACCATCTCATCGGATCTTAGTTATCACTTTGTTTTTTCTTGAAAGTTTGTTTCTTCACCATCTTATCAGATGGAAGTAGAGTTGTTTTTCTTCGTGAAAGGATTTTTAATCCACTATATTTAGATATAGGATTTTGTAGGTCTCCACCATCACACGAGATTGGAGTTTTTTGATCCACTATCTTTAGAGATAGGATTTTGTAGGTCTTCACCACCACACGAGATAGGAGTTTTTTGATCCACTATCTTTAGAGATAGGATTTTGTAGGTCTCCACCACCCCGGAGTAATCTCCACCATCACACGAGATGGGAGTTTTTTGATCCAATATCTTTAGAGATAGGATTTTGTAGGTCTCCACCACCCCATCGGGGTGGGAGTAATCTCCACCATCACACGGGATGGGAGTTTTTTGATCCACTATCTTTAGAGATAGGATTTTGTAGGTCTCCACCACCCCATCGGGGTGGGAATAATCTCCACCATCACATGAGATGGGAGTTTTTTGATCCACTATCTTTAAAGATAGGATTTTGTAAGTCTCCACCACCCCATCTGGGTGGGAGTAATCTCCACCATCACACGAGATGGAAGTAAAATGATTATCTACTTCAGGATGGGGCTATTTTGTAAGAGACTTATACGTCCCTTTTAGTCTACGCTTTGCAAGTATGCGTTCTTCAAGTTAGGAGAACACTTTTATAACGAGCCACTAATCCTGCAAAACTCTATTAGTAGTATTTGTATTTATGAAGCAAAACATCTAAGTACTTTAATTGGTTGTGCATCATTTCTTCTTCCACCCGATGGAGATATTTGGTCCATCCCTGGGGATCCCAACATTTTTATGAAGAAGTTGAACATTGGTAGCCATATACCATGCTAGCCTCCCAGTTCAATGTTGCTAAATCATATTAGTAATATTTAACTTGTAATAAATCATTTAATCAAATATCATAAACAATGTAAAGATGGGTGAACACTTGTACCGTTCATGTCTTTGATGGAAGTCGATCTATCGATGGCACAGATGTCCGGTCGTAGCCCGAGCCGATCATCCAAGTTATGCGTTTGTTGCCTTCTGACATTTACGGGTGGACTTGCCCCCACCCTTACATGTAATGTGGCTCTATGTAGAGTCTTTTAGTCCCGAGTCTTGTAGATATTATTAAATCTTTTTAGTTCAATATTGAATTGCCATACCGAAAGTAAACGATCGTCGCTGGCCATTAGCGGGGTCATACTTTGCTGGCCTCCCTAGTTCTATGTTATTAAATCTTTTTAGTAGCATTGAACTCGTAAATAGCCATTGGTTGCTGCTTTATCTTCACACTAATGCTTCTTATTTCGTCGTCCCTGATCTGTGTTTGATTACTACACCCCGCTCGATGTTTTCTCTAATTTTAAACAGACCAATTAGCTTTTTGTAAACTATGCTTTATTACTAGAACTCGTCTCTGTGTCTGTTTTATAAATTGAGGCCGGTTTCCTAGGTGCTGCTATTGTTCTTCTTTTTATTGACTTCCATAGTTGCGGGTGCTTGAATTGAAACTAGATGTCGCCCATTGTTGGATCCGTCTCAGTTCTTGTGCTGTCCAAGGAAATTGTAGCTAAACTTGTATAATCTCCCCCTCCCTTTTTAAAGTTTGCGGGTGTATGGCACACGCTTGTACGAGACGTCGTTCTTCTTTACTGATGGTTCTGGTCCACCCATTTTAGTACCACAAAATCAAGCAGGCCATGATCGGTTCTTTAACAATCGATAAAGGACCGTGTGCGGCTGTAAACGCTCTATGATACTTACGTCTTCCAACATCTTGAAGACCAGAACTTGCTTTTGATTTACGTCCCTCAATAACATTCACGTCTCTCATAGACGATCCGCGTGGAGGCCGTTAACACCTACGTTCTTAAACAAGATGTACGTCCCTCAACATGTTATAGATGTAACAGGTATGTGGACTACTGTATGACGTGAGTTTGTTGCTATGTCTTTACTTTTAGTTGTAAACTACCCCGAATCGTGGTTACTAGCGCTAAGCGATATGCATGTCTAGCTAGGAGAGGCCAATTTTTAAGCATATCACGACAAACCTGAGCCAATCTTTAAGCATATTGTCGGCTACTTTCTTGACGATGGCGTGCGTTATGAGCCTCCTATTTTTCAACAAGTAACCATCATGTTGTAACAGCTTCAATCATTATTGGAATCGAAGGTATGACAAAAACATTAACTTCGATCCCATCGAGAACTTCGAGCCTCCCTTCAGACAGCTTGGCGGTCGGGTTCCATCCCAACATATTGACGAGGGACACGTTGGGTATGAGGGAGAATTAATCTAAATTTGACAACGTATTGACATTGCATCGATGTCTTTGTGGATATGACCTTGTTTTTATCTACCCTAACACAACTTCGTTCCATCAAGATACCGGATGTTCAACGGGTTGGCCAAAAAAGAGATGGTATCAGAAATCTCAGGATCCACGGGTTGGCCAAAAAAGAGAAATCGTTCCATTCTCATCTTCGGCGGACTACCAAAGCAGCTTTAAAGCATTCAAGAGTTGCACCTATACTTCTGAACATAAACTCATAAAAGTTGTTGTCATCATTCATTCATTTTTTTTAATAAAACGCCACCGCCTTCTCTACTTATCTTGTGTGCGTCAGACCATAGCAGGTGGTAAGGTAAGATTAAAATACTAGTTTCCATATGCCAGACCTCTTTTCTCGAGAAGTTAAATACAAAGATTCCTTGTATAACAGGCTGACCTTATGCCACCAAAAACCTACTATCTTCTAAGCCACATCATGAGCAGTCAAAGAATGCTGGATAAATCAGATGCTTGTGATAGAAAGGTTGCCTCTCTCTGACTTTTGAACTCACCCACTTCTGACCAACATTTGTACCCCTTGTGCCTTGCTTTTTTATGTTCTTCCTTCCTTTTTTGTTAAATGTTCTAGCACACCCATGTGATATCGTACTATGACTTCTTCGTTTGTCACCTTTCCCTTCGGTTCTTCCCTAAGGGAGTACAGTGAACTGGGTTTGTACCCTCTGCCTTGTGTGTTGTATAACAATTCGCATGTAACCTTGCATGATTTACCCAGTTGGTCAATCTTCCTTCCCACGGACTCTACTGCCGGGCACTTTGATTAAATTTGTGTCCTTTCTTTAAACATTATGTCAACTCTTTTTCAAAGAACAGTTCTTTTCCATAGAACCAACCACTCTAATATACATAAATCTTATTTAAATAGAGATAATATGCTAATGGAGCGGTAAAGACTAGACCCTCTGATTGACAAGTATATGAAAATATTATTCAATAGGAAGTGGCATGAATCAAAGACCTAACCTCCTTACCCAAAAGTCTATTCCTCCGTCCATGTTCATGTTTTCGTCTACCCTTCTTTCTTTCTTTTCTGTTTGATTCTCTCCCTTTGACAAACTTTCTTCATCCATGTCATGTGGAGAGATCGAATATGTTAAGTTGAGCAAAGGAGGCAATGGACATAACTTTCTTCATCCATGTCTTGGATTTCATATTCGTCCATCCCCTCGACACCTTCTATGAGTGGAGCATCCTCGTTGTCATTCCAGACGGTAGAGGTTCGGGTCTTTTCCAGCTCCGTTTCGTTGTGAGGCTGGGGTGGATGCGTCTACAACTGTGTTATTTCCTGGAACCGACGGTAGTATTCCTTTCTATGACAGTCATTCCTTCTTGGTGCCTACCATCAGTAGTTTTTTGTTCCTTCCTAGTCTACCATTCATATGTTTTTCTTTCTTTTAAGTGTAATTCAGTGAAGTAGGAGTTCTTCAGGCTTTGTTTTTTTTTTCTGGACACAAGGTCCCACGGATGGCGTCAATGTAGCATCACGTATCCACACCGAGGGGTGATGGACAAAGGTTGCACGTTTCTAGTATCCCCGGAAGAGTACCTACGTCACGTCTAGCCCTTAATCCCGTCATGAGGGACCCCGAAGGGATCTTCCATGGTTATACGGGTCAGCTCCGTCGTCTTTTTGGGTCTTGATCAGGGCTGCATCCACAGGAAAAGCTAGTTAGAGGGCCGGGGGGGTTTCCCCCGAGGGCACTCCGACGCTCAAATCAGTATCATCATCAAGATATACATATATGTGGGTCTCCATATATTAGGGAGATATATAAGGGAGAAGAGAGTATGGTGAAAATGGGGGAGAAGAACCTGTGTAATGAAGGGTTGTGCCTCCTTATTTATAGTAAGTGTGGTGGACCTTTCTAGGATGGGCCTAACTTTTTTGGTCTAGCAACTGAGTTATTGAAGGGGGTAGTCCCTACAAGTTAAATCTTAACTATTGATCAAGATAACCAATGGTTGAGATGTAAAGGGATGACACGCGTACACACTAGAACGAGTTAAAAAAAGGTTGTGAGGGTAAAATAAGAAAACCCACAATTGTTATCTTTAATTTGGTATGTAATATTGTTATATCTTGAAAACGAATTCGGGTTTTAGCGTCGGTGGCAACAACTCTTATCATATCACGCCAACCAATTGCCACAAACAGTACTCATCATCGATAACCTGTGACTCGGTATCGGCCCAAAGTTTTCGAGAAACCCTTCTTTTGAAACGCTCCAACCGATTTATTAGTTCAAATTTTCATTTGTTTTTGTGAACTTTAAGTTTGTATTTTCTTAAATGCCCATATGATAATAATCAAAGGTCTATCATTACACTTTGCGTTTAACAAAATTTATTTATCGGCTAGAAAAGATTTTGGTAACATATTTGAAATTTGCAAAAACTGGTGTGTGGAGTCCGTCCCACATCGGTTAGTTAGAGAAAGCAAAAGGGTGTGAACCACTATTTAAGGAAGCTGGTGGGATATTTGAAGGACACGCAGCCATGCAGTGAGCACAAAGCGAACTATTCTTTCGCCTTTTACTAAAGAATACCGTGTGCTCGCTACTTCAAGTGGTATATGACTATTTTTGGAGAGACCCTTCTTTAGAAGGGCTCCAACCAATTTCTTAAGTTAAAATATTTTTCTATTCTCCAAACAATCTCTTTAATTAAGCACTTTTTGCCAACAAACAATTTTATAAAATAGTAATCTAGTTTTTTATATGTTTTATTTAAGGCATTTATTTTTTTTGTTTCACTTAGTTACTCATCTGTTCTATTTTAGTCACTTAACTTTTTCTTTTGTATTATTTTAAAATATATGAGAAACTTGGTTACTATTGTGTAAAGTTACATTTTTTAACTATTTAAGAATCTGTGCAAGTCAGATAGTGAGATAGCTTTGAGGATATAGAGGCATAGAGCCTTCAATACCTCTGCTTTGATCAATGTGACATAAGAATAAATTGTTGATGCACATGAATGTTATATATTTGTTTGATAACCGTCAACTGTTCGATTAAATGCTTGCTACAACGAAAAAAAATGATTCATGTTTCTTTGTATGATTGCTACGGATGTAAATTACGATACTTGAAGTTCATATACTTGTTTACATATACGTAAAAAGGTAATAGTCACTATTTGTTAACATTTTTCTTGTTTCATTAATGTTTCATCATTTTTCTAAACATGAATAACTTTCTTTTGAAAAAACTGTACCATAAATATGAGCATCTTTATATTGAGTTTGGTATTGTTATATTGTAAGAGAATTGAAGAAGAAATCGTAAGAGAGGAAGACTCAATTCATTATCCAGATGATCCGATTACAAATGACCAGTAACGACTTATAACCAATTCGTTACTAACTAACTAATGAACAAGTATAACCTTGAACTATACAACAATTACAATTAAGCCCCTCTATTATTTAATACACGTAACATATATACTTATATTGTGCGCCTTGATTTTTTAACGGTGCATCAAAAAGTGAGATTTTCAACGATAGATCTTGATTTTTTTAACAGTGCATCCAGATTTTCAACGGTCCGTCCACGCGTGTATATCGCTACCAGAATTTTTAGGTTTTATTGGAAGCAATTACCCTCCATCCTTTGGGGCATGTGACGCATCGGGATGGCTTTCTACACACCCATATTGATTTACATTTAATTTTACAAGCAAAACCCCTAAAAATTGTATTTTTATAATATGCTCTTTGTTTTTAAGTGCCTTGCACCTAGGCTCCGGGCTAAGCCTATGCGCCTTGACAATATCAATGATCAATCAAAGAAAACGACTACCGTTTGTACATGGTATGACAATTCGAGATTTGATGGCATTTGATCTGTTCTTATGACATAAAGGGAGGAAATTTGATTGTGTGTAGACTGGATTACAAATCTAGATCATCTGAAATTCAAGAAAACACCAAGCAATAATAAAAAAACAAGTACAAAAATCAAATATTTAGCTTAAATTACCCTGAACCTGTGGTGCCATATACAACACACATTATAACTTTAACATACACCTACCTCTGTTTCAATTCTCAACACCCAAACCATACAACACACCAGCATACTTCTCCATCGAACCGCTAAAGAAATTCTCTTTCAACTTCCTGAACGTACACGAAGTAAGCAAACTATCCGAACCAGCTTGATGACAAATCCCAATTCTTTCAACTTCCAACAGTTCAGCAAGCTTGTTCAATCCCCCATGAAGACTGTTACAGAACTTCATTAAATGCTTGATGTCATAAATGGTGGGAAAATACATGTTGATCAAATTGAAGAACCCGGTCTGCGTATCAGGCAGGTTCTTGCAGGTCAATACCTTCAACAAGTAACCGAAATCATACCCGCTGTGAAATGTCACCCAATACACATTGTCATTCAACACAATCCCTGACGACATCAACAGCTCCCCGAACCGCCGTGCATCGATCCCCTTCTCATTGTTTTTATTGAAATCTATACCGCTCTCTCTCAAAAGCTCAACTGAATCGTTTGCAAAAACGTCGTCGTTTACGTTGAATTCACGGAAATTGAATTGCCATATGCAGGGTTTACTTGCTCCGCACGTCGGTAGATTCCCTAGGTCGTCGGAGAAAGTTAACCCTAACTGAATCAATTTCAGCATATCGACGTTGTCTTTTAACGTCTGGTAATGATAATCGTTATTGTTTTTGAAATTACCGACGGGACGAAGAACAATTCCTGGAAACTCGGTGTCCATTGCTATGTACGGAAAGTCATCAACAATACCTCGAATCAACGCGAATTCTTCTTCCAGATTGTCGTTCCACACCTCTCGAATCTGAATCGAATCGTCTTTTGGCAAAAGCGACATTTCTCGATGCAATTATTGTATTCGTTCAAGTTCTATTGCAGAAATTTAAATTCGATCCAGATCTGGAAACGTATACGACGAATTTCTCGATACAATTATTGAATTCGTTTAATTTCTATTGCAGAAATTAAAAAACCGATCCAGATCTGGAAAACGTACACGACGAATTTCTCGATGCAATTATTGAATTCGTTCAAGTTCTATTCTAGAAATTGAAAATCGATCCAGATCTGGAAAACGTACAGGACGAATGAATCAACCACGCGTGATTTAGAAAAGGCGATGTGTGTGACGGATGCTTACCGGTAATCGAATAAAGAGGGAGAAAAGTAATCGTAATCAGCGATGATTGATATGAAGCGGCAATTAGGGATGCGAGTTGGAATTGGATAAAATTAGGGTTCTTAGAAGGCGGATGAGAGGAGGTTTAGCGTTTTCCCTGTCCACCTCCTTCACTGCAATCCACAGAAAGAGAGAGAGAGAGAAGACAGCACCAATAAGAACTGAAATGGATGAATTATAAGAAGGGTGGGGGTGAAGAGTGAGTACCAGCTGTAAATCGATATGGACTTGCAGGAATTGTGTGGCCAGCCATCGCAGTTATCGTCGATTTATATATTTTAAATTGAAGATATTTTAAGGGATAATTTTTGGAACCATAGCCACCCTAATAGTTATCATTAAACTAAGCCAACATTAAATGAATCATTTTTAAACCGTTTAGCGAGAAATTTGTTTATGTCGGGTCATTTTATAAATGAATGAACAAACACTAATATAATCTTTTTTGTTATTTAGTTAAATAAACGAATATATGAACATGTGTCGTTGTTTGTTCGTGAACATTCTGTTCATTTATTTACGTTTGCTTATATCCGTTCATATAAATATTCGTTCAAATTTATTTATTACAAATGTTAATTTAATCAATTTGTTTTTAATAATGTAAAACCTTTAAGCCCGGTTTAAAACTAATCTGATATTTTGCTTAGTTTAAAATTGTTGGATGTAAAGATGATTGTATTCTAGATTTTAATTCCAATATTCACGTTTTTTTAATTGATGTTTATTTATGCTTGTTTACGTTTGTTTTATTTATTTATGTTCATGAACCGTTCGTTTAGTATATTAAAGAACTAACACGGACACACTCATTTTCATAAGTAAGGCGAGTATCTCTCATACTGAGCTAGGTGAGACGGTTACGGGCGTGCCCAGGAAAGTAGATGGACGATGATGAGGAGTCTAGGTGTATGATCCAAAATTCAAAAGAGATCCAAAATAGAATGAGACTAGGGAAGGCAAAATAACCCGAGCCTGACGGGTACACCCGAAACCTGAAATATTCGGGACGGGTATGCCCGAAACCGGACGGGTACGGGGCCGGGTATGGGATTAATTCTTATATACGCTTAATTATATTAATAAAAACTATCCGAGTACATGGTCCAATACTGATCGTTATATGTGATTTATGCTTAAGACGCATGTGTTTTTATAAAAGTTTAATAGTTTCAGACATTAATATTTATGTTTTTTGAAACTTAATCATTGCATATTTCTTAGATAATATGCTTATACTAATGTAAGATATATTAATTATATTATGATAGGTTATAGTAATCAAATAAAACTCAACTTATAACAAGGAATATTTTGTAGTTTTATTTACTCTCAAGATTCCCATTGGTATGGTTAATGATTGTTAAAGCAGTTTTCAACTACAAAAGTTGTAAAAAAAACACTCATAAACCTAAACATTTCTTCGATGGTTGACCATCAGCAGTTGGAAGTTGGAACATCAAAAGTTGGAATGTTGTTTGGTTGGTGAGCTTCTTGTTTCTTCTTGTAGCCGTTGCTCTTAGCCGGCTTACGCCTTCGGTCAGGTTTCTTAATCTGTTGGAATATCAAAAGTTGGTATGTTGTTTTGTTAGTGAGCTTCTGGTTTCTTCTTGTAGCCGTTGCTCTTAGCTAGCTTACGCCTTCGGGTCAGGTTTCTTAATCTTCTGGCCAGAAGGGCAACCTCTTTAGTAAGGATTTCCAACTCATCATCATCATCATCATCATCATCACAGTCATCTTCACTTTCTTCTTCAATGTTGCTAGACACCATTGTTGCAGGCTCACTTCTTTAAACATTCACAGTGTCCTTTATGTCAATATCATTTTGACCTTCTACTAGCTCATGGCTTAACATAATGTCATAAAACCAGCTAAAGTGAGAGTCTTGATTCTGCCACTGCATCTAAGAATAGTGACCATGAGCTTCCATTGATCCGGTAATGCACGTATGAAGTTGTTAACCAACTCATGGTCATCCTTCTCTATACCAGCACTGTTAAGATCATTTACCAGACGCATAAATCTAGTATAGGTCTGGGTGAGTGTCTCTCCTTTGTAAGCAAAGAAACATTCATACTCCCGAATCAAGGGATCCTTTTAGCTTCTTTCACTTCTGTACCCTCATAAACTATACTTAGAGCTTCAATCATTTCCTTGGTTGTACAACATTTTTGAACAAGATGAAAAACAACATTCGGTAAGGCGTTGGAAATGTACCATTTTGCCCTTGCATCAAGGTTATATACCCTTTTATCTTCATGTGTCCAACAATCACACGGTTTACTTTCTTTGGATGATCAAACTGGTACATATGTGCCATTGGCAATGATTCCAAACATGCGAAAATCAAGAGCGTGAAGAAATAACCTCTTCACTGCAAAAACGGATACAGCGAGAATGATTTACTTGAGCAAAATGAAAAATTAGCATAATCAAATGATATAATCAGTCTTCCAACACAATGTTAGAACTTAGATATGAGTATTCTACTGAATGGGAGTTGTTCACATACCCTGGTTCCTGGTAATGCCATGGTTTTTGTTGAATGTTGACTAAATCTTCAATTCAAACTGCACCAAAATGGCATAGGAAAATGAATATAAAAATGTATATTACAATTAGAGTAACGGATATATAACATATCAGAAGAAACACTGCAAAACAAAAGATGAATCAAATATTAAGTATCAAATTAGTATTCGATGACTAAATATGGCAAGCCACAAAGCAGCCATGGTTTAATGTAGTTTTGGAATCACTCAATCGCACCTCCAAAACTTCAAATTTTCATGTTCTTGCATCCACAGAGTTGGATGATTCATAATGTTACTGCCAACAACAATTATAAATAAACATATATCTTTAATCATTCTACTTGTTCATCATAAAGATGTTTGAAGAAGGATCCTACTACAAATCATAAGATATACTTTTGTAGATAAAATTTGTAATTCTGAACTAATACATAAGAACTGCCTAAAATCTAACCGGAGGAAGTTGGCGTTTAAGCTCGATTATTACTAAATCACAATTGATGATATACACATATATCTCAATCTATTAATGAAGTTATTAATATAGATCGCACAATACGTCTTATCAAACAAATCTCAAAAACTTAATGCATAAGAATCGCTTAAATCCTAACCGGAGGAAATCGGCGATTTAAGCATGATAACTACTAAATCACAGTCAATTGATGTGCATTCTATTGATGTACGCGTATATCTCAATCTATTAAGGAAATAATTAATCTAGATCACCAAATACATCTTATCAAACATATGAACTCGAAAACTTAAGACATAAGAACTGCCTAAAATTTAACAGGAGGAAATCGGCGAATTAAGCTTAATAACTAGTAAATCACAGTTTGATTGTTATGCATTCTATTGATGTACGCATATATCACAATCTATGAAGGAAAACATTATTATAGATCACAGAAAACGTCTAATCAAACATATAAACTCGAAAACTTAATACATAAAACTGCCTAAAATCTAATCGGAGAAAATCGACGATTTAAGCTTGATAGATACTAAACCACAGTTCGATTGCTATACATTCTATTGATGTACACATATATCTCAATCTATTAAGAAAAGCATTAATCTAGATCACATAATATATCTGATCAAACAAATGAACTCGAATTACATTGTCAATTAAGCGAAAATCAGTGTGATTTCGAGATATATCCATGGCTATTATGAAAGAAAACTTACATATACAATGACGATTATGAGAGCCAGATACGAAATTGAGAAGAAGATATGCGTATTCTACTAAAATGGATGTTGATTCTATATATAGCATGAGGGGACCGATTCTAAAACCCTAGGTCCACCGTATTTAAATTATCTACTCTATGTTATCGTCCTTTTATTATTAATTTTGTACATTTTTAATCATTTTAACTAATTGGTGTTAATTTTTTATATTAAATATAGACATGTGCATTTCACATGACATAACTAATTGGTGTTAATTTTTTATATTAAATATAGACATGTGCATTTCACATGACAGTATAATAGTTTTTCTCTTTTACCAACAAAACCATTATTTATGTCATTTATTCAGACACCATCACCATACCCCATGTCCTCCCCATCCCCTGTTCTCCCTTGGTAATCCTAACCGGTGCCGACGTTGCTGCCCACATACCAGATCTAATAGATCATCTTTGCAAAAACGAGAAAAGGGAGGTGGTGATGGCTTTAATCTCTAAGCAAAATCAATAAGTTGTCTTTAATCTCGCCTCAAAACCTGTAGTGGTTCCTTTAATCTATAACCAAAAACTAGTCGTCGACATTAATAAGCATGGAAGAGGAGGAGTAGGCGGTCATGCTGGCGGTGGAATAGACGGTTTGATTTAACGTTAAAATGTATACGGAGTTAGTCAGTTAGATGAAAATGATTATATTTTAAAAAGTTAGGGATGAAAAAGCTAAAAAAAGTTTTTAAATGAAACTGACTAAAATGGTCAAACCAAAGGGACAAAAATGACACTTTACTCTATATTTTATAAAATTATACAAATTAGGTGATAAACTGTAAACCATAAAGATAATTGTGCAACGGATACAATGAACTTTTTCCTTAGATTCTTCTCTAGTTTATTATACGTTATCAACACGGGCATTGCTTTCTTATGAAATTTCAATCTGTATTCCGACGATTCCACACGCAAAAGAAACTCCCCCCATTTCCATATACAACCATATCAAGAGATTTCAGTTGGAAATCGCAAGATGACATCGACTCCGTGCAACCATCATTCTGTCGATAGGTACACACCTTCCACTTCTCCCGAAACAAAAAGTTCTCTTTATCGCCGTGAAATACCCCTCTCACAGTGCTACGACCTACGAGAAGAGTACCCACCACCCTTATAAGCACATTTCATACACACAATTTGTTAGTGATATTAGCTATGTGTAATTCATAATAAGATTAAAAACACCATCGTATGTAAAATATTGATACATACAAATTTATTTCCATCATACATATTCAAAATCAAACTTTTAAGACGTGTTAGAATTTAGAAACACCAAGATTAAAAACTCCAAATGCACCTTCAACTTTCCACAAACAAAACCCCAAATTAATCTGATTTTGCGACTGTTATTTCTTCGTCATGAATCTCTGAAAATCACTCCACTATTCACTAACATCAAAGCTCGAAACCGCAATCACTCGGCTACTTCTTCAAACATCGATAGGTTTTCCGTACCTCCGGGACCGGAAATTAGGTTTTCCAACCTCCGCCACAAATACTTGCGTAAAATCAAATCAACATTTCGGCTTTCTGCTTCCTAGGGTTTGTGTTTGAGTGCGATTGAATTTTGGAGATGGATTATGTCTCTCCAGTTGATGAGTTGGAGCAACGGCTTAAGGAAGCTGGAGAACAGCTTGCATTTCCCCCTTCTTCCACCAAGGACCTTCTAGAACTTCTTGATGTAAGCCATCGTTAACCGTTTTTATCTTCTATGTTTATCTGCTGCTTCATTAATTTGCAATTATAGTCCAAATTCTTCAAATTAAGGATTCAGGTCTAGATATTAGATCACTGTATGTGTAAGCCCTAGTTTAATTTCCCCTGTGTTGGTAAATTGTGTGTGTGTGTATTGAACCAAATAGCAAATGCTTTCTCATTAGGGTTTTTTTTTCTGTGTTTTTGAAGTCAAATTCTATGTTGAAAATCAAGGGTTTTAAAATATGAAAATCAAATTGATGTTAAATTAATATTAGTAATAAATATAAGTGAACGTGAACTTCCCCCTGAACGCTTTACGAACTGTTAATTGAACGTTTGGTTCGTTAACAGGCCTACCTGTTTAATTGGCTTTTTTCATTGATAATTTTCTGATGAATTTATGTTCTTAATTTGTTAATGATCAAATAGGCAGCTACTACTATATTGTTCTTGTTACATAGATGTTATTGACTATGATATGTCTCTTAGTTTTCTATTTTTGATGTGCTAAATTACACTTATAGTACTTGTTATTTTTGTTTTGTTTTTTTTTCTATAAGAAAACCGAGCAACTGTTGATTTTTGTGGGTCAAGCACCATCTATTACAATGCAAGGTGCACTTGTGCACTCAATGGGAGCTCTAATTGCTGATGGACTATTAAAGCATTCAGAAATTGATGTTAGAGTATCAGTGGCATCATGTCTTTGTGAAGTAGCAAGAATTACTGCACCGAAACCGCCATATAAGGATGAAATTATGAAGGTATTCCAAGAACTGAATTGTTTTTAACAAAAGATTCAATTGGTATTATGACTTAATGGTTTTTTTATTCCTTTTTATCACAGGAAATCTTCCAGCTAAACATGTTGGCTTTTGGGCAATTGTCAAACGTGAAAGGTCAAAGTTATCATAAAGCCATTCACATTCTTGAGTCTGTTGCTACAGTTAAATCATGCTTATTGATGCTGGATTTAGAGTGTGATGCATTGATCCTTGAAATGTTTGAGCATTTTTTAAGTGAGATCAGGTGAGAGCCCTCAATATGGTTAAATTTAAACCCTTTATCATGTGCATCTGATGTATGGATTTGTTTGACTTCACAATCATGTAAAATTGTGAAAAACTCGAAACTAAAAATTTCCTTTTGATGAAATCTAGGGCAAATCACCCTCACACAATATTCTCAGACATGGAAGCTATCATGACAAATACCATTGAAGAAAGTGATGAAATTGCTACCGAGCTTTTGTCCCTTCTAATTTCGCATGTTAAAAAAGAAAACCAGGTACTTGATTTTCCCTCAAATCTTTTGATCTTTTCCTGTTTGAATGTTTGTTTATAATTATAAATTTATAACAATCCTGAAGGCTGAAAGTTGAAAGTTTTAATTATTATTTGGTTTTCAGATTGCAAGACCCGCTTCTTGGAAAGTAGCAGAAAAAGTCCTGAGAAATTGTAATAGTACGCTGAAATCCTACTCCGAAACAATGAAGAAGCTCATAAAGTCAAATCCGGATGATTATGCTGAAGTGGTGACTGTCTTATGCCAGAATGCCCATGAAAATGGTCATGCGGTGAGTTTATATTAATCTAAAATTTTCTTTTTTAGTGCTTTATATTATCTCCAAAACTCAAATCATCATTGCAGGTAATCAGATCAACAAGAACTAACAGTACTCACAAGAGGGATCTTAATACTTTGGAGAATGGTGGATCCATGAAGAAGCAAAAATCTATTGATAAAAATCAGTTAAAGGGAAAAGAACTAGAAACTTCCAGTAGGGGTCGACCGAAGAAAAATAAAAACTGCTTAAATCAAGATAATGGTCCTAATTTAGTTCAAAATTCACAAGAAGATACGAGGAGAACTAGATCTCAGAACAAAAAGCAATCGAGTAAAACCAGTGGCAATATTGAGAATTCGGGTTCTTTATATAATGTAGTCATAAAGAAGGAAGATGAGACTATATCTGATTATGGTGGAGCAGAACCATTAGTGCAACAAACAAATAATAATAAAATACGAAATAGAAGAAAACCTTCTTCCAATAAGCGTGTTGCAAATGGATCTCGTGGCAAGGTACTACTTAAATGTCTGTTAATTTCCATTAACAATTTACAAGCATGTTCTTTTATACATTTTGCCTTTGTGCTTACAAATGTTAATTTTCTTCCGATACAGGAGATTCCAAAGAAATGGGGGCAAGATTTGGTGGGGCATAGGGTAAAAGTTTGGTGGCCATTGGATAAAATGTAAGTACCATTATATGGATTAACTAAATGGATAATGTTTTAATTGTTTGTAATATCATATGCTCAGTATTTATAAGCTTCTTTGCGGGCAGGTATTATGAAGGTGCTGTTTCTTCTTATAACCCTTTAGATGACAAGCACAAGGTGAGAGTATGTTCAAATTGCTGTTTGGCATATGATGTTTTTACTTTTTTTATATGATCTATGGAAATAAGTTTTTTTCATTCTTTTTTATGGAGTTTGGATTTTGGATTTTTCTTTAATGCAGGTATTATACGCTGATGGTGATGAAGAACTGCTGGATCTACATCGTGAAAAGTGGATGATGCTTGATGAAATTTCACCTAATCAAGTTACTTTCTTTTCATAAATCTGTATTTTTCTGTTATTTGTTTTTTTTTTAATTTTAATCTCTGTAGTAATTTTTTTTTATGTTACTAATTTATCATATTAGCAACAGGTGCAAGTTGCTGATTTAACAAGCCCCATGACTACACCTGCCAAGTCGGTCTTGTATTCATGGTTTTTGTTGTTTTTCAGAATAAAAAAAAATGTTTCATAAAGATGATATTTTTGTTGATTAACATTTTCAGGTGGCCAAGGCAGAGAGGGAAAAGAAAGCTAGAATCCTCGCTAAAACAAGAATACAACTCCGATTCACCAAAAAGGTTAGTTAACAGTTAACCTAAATCAAATATTATTTTATCTGATTCTTTTGTATTCGGTCAATGGTCAAATGACCTGTTTTATCACCACCTAAAATGGTCAACTGTCTCAATAACAGCCCACGACCTGCTGACTCATCAAAAACCGCGGATGTAATCTGCAATGCTGATAATCAGGAGAATAATCCGGTCCCAACACCTGACGTTTCTTGTGGGCTTAAATTAACCGAAAAGGCAACTGGTGACATGGAAAAAAATGGTGACTCAAACCCGAATGGAGAATTGCAAGAGAAGAAAGTGTCTGAATCAAGCGAGGTAACACAAAGATTGGAAGACACCGACAATTTAGTTTGTGAAACTTGAGGATGAAAAATATAACCGGCAAAAGAAATAGATGAAAGATTGTTTACTTATCACTAAATTTTGATTGTGTGTTCTTGTAGATGGAGGCCCAAAAATTGAATATTTAGTGGTCAAATATGTAGTGTAGATTTTAATCTTTTATGTGAGATGTTCAGATGTTGAAGTAGAGTATTTAAGCATTATAATCTGCAGTTTCTATCATTCTTTTGAATTTCTGTGTGATTTCCTTTTGCCCAGAAATGGGTTTTGTTTGAACAAAGTTCTGGGTCAATTATAGCAACTTACAGAGAGATTTAAAATACATGTCAACTATTATTAGAGGTTATAAAATGCACTATTTATTATTATTATTATTATTATTATTATTATTATTATTATTATTATTATTATTCTATTTGGATTTGGTAATCTACCTAGAAAATGCAAATGGAAGGCACTAAGCTGCTTCTAATCATTGATTTTGGACCATTTCTTATTGAATTGCATCTTGGGATATTTTATTATCTGGTTGTTGATCACGCATGTCAAAATAGATGTTCGGATATGAAATATTAATAACTACCAAATATCAAAATTATTATATTGAGATGATAGTTCTTATATATAATAACAAAATTTTAAAAACAAATAAACCCTGCATAATGGTATTATTTTTAAACGTGAAAAGAGTCTGGGAGGGTATAACGACATTTTTTTAAAACATGTATAACTTTTTTATACGACATTAGTTTTTAAAAAAGTTACACCATAAAATCGAACATTTTATTCTCTTTACTTTGAATATAGTCTTGCTATACTTTTAATATAAAAAACCTACTTTTTTTAAGAAAATGTCGATGTGTTGTGTGTGATTATTTGTATAACATGCATGATTATCACCAACATTATTATTCGTATAATATGTGTTATTATCATTTTAAAACATGTGTTATTATCACTTTAAAACAACGTTATTATCATTCTATAACAAATACTATTATTAATATTCATATAACATGTGTGATTGTTCGTATAAAATTATATTGGAACGCTGACAAAAAAAACAGCCGCTCACACCGTTTTTTGAAAAACTTAACGAACGAAAATTATTTTTAAAAAAATTATTAGAAAGTTAAACGAGTTAAAAACGTATTAAATATAATATAATGATGAAAATAAAGATTAAAAAAAGATCAAAGAGCATGACATGTCAAAATGTAAATGGAATTGACACTATTCTACTCGGTGTACTTTAATCTTTATTAGGGTGTTGGAGGCCATTAACCTCAATACTCATTTACTCATCAAAATTGGCCAATAGAATTCCGTCACCTCAAAACTACTCATTTACTCAGATTTCATTGGAAACACCCTACTCATTTACTCATTTATTCATTTACTCACCAACTTTTTTTTATAATTAAACATTTAAATAATCAAAAACATACTTTTTTATTAATTAAAAAATCAAAATACAACTAAAAATAACAAAATACAATAATAAAGTTACAAATAAAAAAAACAAAAAATTAAACATAATCGTCTTCCGAATCGCTGCTGACCCACTCCGGTAGTGTAGCAAAATGTTCAACAAGATCATATCGTAGTCTAAAGTGTGTCTCTTGATCCCGCAATTCATTAATTACACCATCGTCTACTACTTCATTGGTTGGAGGGTCTATCACGTAGCTGGGTGAGATTGCATTTCCGTCATGCTTTAAAAGCATATTGTGCAATATGATACATGCGTAAACCACATTTTGTATTTTTTGACGTTTATGTGACCGTTGCGGACGATTAATTATTCCCCATTTAGATTTTAAAACACCAAACCCGCGTTCGACGTCTTTTCTAGCCGACTCTTGAACTTTCTTAAACCTTTTTTCTTTTGGGTCGACAGGGAATGGAAATGATTTCACAAAAAACAGACCAAGTGGGGTAAATCCCATCCGCAAGATAGTAGCCACGTTTGTATTCACGACCGTTAACTTGGAAAGGACACTTCGGGGCGGTTCCATGCATTTCGTTATTGAACAAAGGGGATTGATTGAGAACATTTATGTCGTTATTGGAACCGGCAGGACCACAAAACGCATGCCAAAACCATAAGTCATTTGACACCACTGCTTCCATCATGATCGTAGGGTATTGGTGATCACCTCTCATAAATTGGGCACGCAAACTAGTCGGGCACGTCCTCCAAACGACATGCGTATAATCGATGCTACCGATCATCCCTGGAAGGCCCCATCTAGTTTCATGCGCATTATATAAATGTGCAATGTCGTGGCTTGTATGTCTACGTAAAAACTCTTTGCCGTATAACATAATAATAGAATTGCAAAAGTATTCTAAACATTCACGAGCAATCCTACCGGACATAGATAAATATTCATCATATTCGTCAGGAGGGTTACCTGTAGCAAGTTGACGAATAGCAGCAGTGCATTTCTGAATCGGCGTGAAGCTCTTCTTTAACCTCCCGTCATACCCTTCGTGAAACCAAGAAAACCTTGAATCTATGCTTATATCCCTTACAATGCTTAAAAACAACTCTTTCGGTAAGCGAAATCTCGCTCTAAACGTATCGGCGTCGTACCTGGGGCGTTCGACGAAGTAATCATTCAACAAATTTGTGTTAGCAACTTCACGATCACGATTTACACATTTTTTCTTTGATTTTGCCGTATCCTCAAGCTCACTAGCCGCAACTTTGGACAAAAATTCAATGCCACTTGAGTCGGAAATGTCGGAAAGAAGATAATCAAAATCACTAGCATCGGATAATCCCGAAGGAACAACACTAGAACTGGATGAAGACATTTTGTTAAAAAAATTGGAGAGGAGAGTGATTTGTGAGTAATTTGTTTTATATATAGATGATAGGTAAAAATATATGTATGTGGAATGGGGTATTTATATGTAATTTTTTTTTTAAATCACCCAACCCACCCCCCACCCCACCAATGGCTACCTCGCAACGGCTATCTCCCCCAACGGACACCCGAGTAAATGAACTCGAATACCCCTACTCGGTTCATTTGGGGCGGTGTTCCCCTTTACTCGTTTACTCGATCCACGTACTCGAGTCACCCGGGTTGAACGCCCCCAATACCCTTATATATAATGGAGGTTCGATGTGGACCATGTGGTTAACTCAAGGGTGTTAGAGCATCCTCGTATATTTGTGAGTGTGGTCCTCTATATTTTAAAAAGTGGTTTAAAGTGGTTGTAAGTAGATGAGAGAGAAAATGTATAAGTTTTTTTTATATTTGGAGAAAACAATATTTAACTGCATAAATCCTTTAATATTTTTTGAAAGTGTTATGAGTGGAGGAGAGAGAAAAAATAATGATAAATTTATAAAAAAAATATTATTTAATTGAAAAGGAGAAAAAAAATGTAGTGATTTTTAATGTAATTATAGAGATGAGGATAGAAAAGCTGATTGGAATGCTCTTACACCGTAACTTGTTAGGTATCAAAGAAACTGAAACATGAAGAAAAGAAACTGAAGCATGAAGAAATTAGATTTGAAATTTATCAAAGGATTTCGAACTTATAATGCATTTATATAACAAATCAATCATAAGAAATTTCACTATCACCGCCACCACCTATTTGTCGCCGCCGCCTATTTGCTCACCTAGCATCGCCGTCACGTTCTGCACCGCTGGCGCCACCACCACATATCGGTCGCAACGACCACTACCACCCACTACCGCTTGTTTGTCAATAGCGGAGGATGACGAGGTTGGCAGCGGCAACGTGGGATGCAGCGGCGACACCGACAATGGTGGCGAGGCGTGCAGTGGTGGTGGTGAGAGAGGCGGCAATGATGGGGGTTTGCTGGTAGCAGGGCGGGGTGGGGGGTGATGGCGGTGGCGGATGTGACAACAATGAGTGGTTAAAAAATTCAATTATTTTTATTGAATTCTTTCAAAATCTAGAAGAGTGATGTAATCTTTTAATATAAGTAATTTGAATGAATTAATTACAAGTAGAAGTTAATTCATTTCTCAACAAACACATTAACTATGAAATTTATCTTTCAATTCCAAAAATTTTATGAACCAAACATGTTAAAAACATGAAATTCAGATTTCAATAAAATTGAATTATGAGAACCAAACGTTTACTAAATATTTCAAATATTTAACTTTTATAAATATTTAGTTAATATCCTATTGGTTTCAAAATACTGAGTCGATTGACTTGGTACCAAAAGGTAGGCGAAAGGAGACCCGTAGTTGGTGAATCTCCATCTATAAATACTCTCATTTCTCCGTTCAAACTTCAGTACCCTACCCTCAACCAATCTCTCAAAAGCACAATCATGTCTCCGGCATCCAATCAAGTCATCTGCGTCACCGGCGCCGGCGGATTCATCGCCTCATGGATGGTCAAATTGCTCTTGGAGAAAGGCTATATTGTCAGAGGAACCGTTAGAAATCCAGGTGGTTACAATTTCCAACCGAATTCCAATTTTCATTTCTCGATTTTAAATCACTAAATTGTCCTTCATGTTTTTGATTTTAGATGATCCGAAGAATAATCATCTGAGAGAGCTCGAAGGAGCCAAGGAGAGATTAACTCTATACAAAGCCGATCTTCTCGATTTCGAGAGCTTGCGTGAAGCCATCAACGGTTGCGATGGCGTTTTCCACACCGCATCTCCTGTCACCGATGATCCTGTACGTCGATCAGTTCATTTACCAGAAGGATGTCCATCTGAATGAATGGATCGAATTAATCGCGTGTTTATGATCTGTTTACAGGAACAAATGGTGGAGCCGGCGGTCATCGGAACAAGGAATGTGATAGTAGCGGCGGCTGAAGCTAAAGTCCGGCGAGTAGTATTTACATCGTCGATTGGAGCGGTGTACATGGATCCTAATCGGAGTCCTGATGATGTTGTTGATGAGAGCTGCTGGAGTGATCTTGAATTCTGCAAGAACACCAAGGTTTGTCCTCTCTTAATTGAATCAAAATTAATTTGAGTTTACATAATCAATTTGTTTACCTAATTTTCGGTGACTATGACATAACTATTTACATTTTCCCCAAGTTTGGTATGACTTGTTCATCACTCCACATCATGAGTTTAAATATTCATTATAATATTAGACTACTATCTTCACCAAACTTTGTGATTAGACTATGACATTTTTTTTATTATTATTCACGGGTCAAACTATTAGTCAAACCTCACCTTACACAAGCCTGATAGACGACATACTTATGTAGCATCTATTTTGAGGTCGGTCCTTGTAGCAACTGGTAAGGTTACTGTTTTGTATGGGTTCAAACAGCCTTCTGCACAAAGTGTAGGATAAGTTAACATATATTAGATTGCAAAAGTGGGAGCTGAGTCAAGCACTCGGACACCCTATATAAGCAAAGAATGGTAACAATGGCATAAATAATTATACATATTGTTTTAGCTTCTATATCTACTGCATATAAAGTAGAATGCTTATGTGATTCTTTAATTCTCTATTTAAAATTGGTTATGTGATTAAAAGTGATTTCTTTTTATTTTCTTTTATGTGTATGTTATGCTTTGATAATATATTTTCGGTTAACTTTTATAAAAAAATATATTATATATAATGATCTAAAGATATATAGACAAAATATGGGAATATACTCATATAGAGTACAGGCGGTGGAGACGATGGACCATTCTTGCAATCAAAGCATGGTTCCTTTCAAAATTACTTTTGATTCATTTGGGGCCATTCTTATTTCTTACACATAAAAGAAACAAGAAAGTGTACCTTATCTTGGAATATGTTTGAAGACATTATTTACATTATTATGCAAAACATTTTTATTAATCTTTCATACTATATTTTTAAAATGAATATTATTAAATGTACTGCATATTCATGTCTCAAAACATTATATAAATACTTAGGTATACAAATTTATATAACTAACTATATTAACTTGTATCTTAACATGGGTATCACAGAATTGGTATTGCTATGGAAAAGCTGTGGCGGAACAGGCTGCATGGGACGAGGCTAAGGCAAGAGGGGTTGACCTGGTTGCGGTGAACCCTGTGTTGGTGATGGGACCACTTTTACAACCCACGGTCAATGCGAGTATTATTCATATCTTAAAGTACCTAACAGGATCAGCAAAGACCTATGCTAATTCGGTTCAAGCATATGTTGATGTACGTGATGTCGCCTTGGCGCACATTTTACTTTTCGAGACTCCCTCGGCTTCTGGTCGATATCTATGTGCTGAGAGTGTGCTTCATCGCGGGGAAGTGGTTGAAATTTTGGCTAAATATTTCCCTGAATACCCTATTCCCACCAAGTAATTACCCTTTCCTTCTGCATTTTTAAAATAATTTTTAAGTCGGAATTATTTTATATCTAATAGGTCAAACGAGTTAGAATAGAATTTCTTTTTTGAAAAGTTCATAACAATAAAAAAACCTCTCATTTTAGACTTTATCTTTGAAGTAAATAGATCAAACCTAACTTATAAAAATACAAATATAAAAATAAAAAGTGGATATGTATTTGTGGCCAATACAATTCCTCACCAACCCAATTTACCCAACGTCCTATGTGCGTGACTGGACCCACCCACCAACTAGGGCCCATTAGTGCACAATTTCATTAAACCAAGAAATTAAAAAAAATAAAATGAGAAATAAATGTAAATATGGCTTTATTTATGCTTCGTTTATTTTTAAACATAAAATGGATGCTAAAGTGAGTTATGGTGAATTACAGGTGTAAAGATGAGACAAAACCACGAGCAAAGCCATACAAATTCTCAAACCAAAAGCTCAAAGATTTGGGTATTGAATTTACGCCAGTAAGAGAGAGTTTATACGATACTGTTAAAAGTTTACAAGAGAAGGGTCACCTCTCGGTGCAACCAATCCAGACCGATGACCCGATCCGTATTCACTCCTACTAATTTGATTTATCATCATTCTCCATGTTGTAACACGTATTCTTTCTATCAATGTCAATCCATTTGATGCAAAGAGTTGTGAAAATGTAGTAATTTATAAATCCGCACGAATATCATGCTTTTTAATTTGTGAATTATGTAGCTATATATTTTCTTGAAAATTTTCCCCATCTTTTGCAATATTCCATGATACTTTATGACGTGGTAAACGACTATTAATGTAACCATCGATAACTCTTTGTTGTTATTTTTATAACAATTTCTTGTCCATGATGTGATATGATGTTTTAACAACTTGTCATTAAATACTCGCCATGATCTCTCGAATTTTAGAATGTCATGATTGGTACGATATATTTCACAACTAACAATTGTTGACGATGTAATGATGGTATTAACGTATTTTATGGGCATATTCCCTTCCCAAAGGAATGACAAGCATTAACCGCTAAGATCCTCTTATCTTATATAATCATGTTCACAAGTGGGCTTCGGATAAAACCCGTGGTTTGGGCTTCGGAGACTAAGTCTGCATACTGCCAGGGATACTGCTGGAAACCCATTCTCCCAGGAAAAGTTAATCCCCTGGGGAGGGGGGAGGGTTGCCTTAGATCCGTCCATGGCAGGGAGTGTAGGAAAGGGTTGTACATGTTTTCAAACCCAGGAGCAGGGTTGTTAGCTGTCATGTTCATGAGTGACATTGCCGGTAGACTGATGGGTATTTCCGCTGCCTCTGCAGTGACTACCACATTTTCTCCTTTAGGAGAGGCTGGGGTCAGAGTGACGCTTGGTTCTTCTTCGTAATCTAGGCGAGTCTGGACTCCTTGCAGCCGTGCCTCTTGGGCATACTCGTTCATGAGTTCCTGAAGGCGAGGGAAGTTTTCCCACTCAATCATATCTGAGATATCGACTGGACCATCAGGAGTCTGGACCATTCTTCAAAGCAAAGTTATTGATTAACTTGTCATAATCCAAACTTTGTAACATCTCGTGCTTAATAGCTAGTATTGCTAATCCATTTAGTCTTTCTTGGGCCATTTTAGATCGTAAATAAGACTTCAACAACTTCAACTTTGAAAAATTTCTTTCTACAAATGTCACCGTTACTGGAATTGTCAACAAAACTATGTATGCAATCGATGCATTAGGAAAATAATCAAGATTTCAAAGCATCAACAGGGCTGATAATTTCACTAGGTAATGATGAGTCAATTGATTTTAACTCCATGTAAAGTTCATTAGCATCGATATCTGATCCTTCCTCATTCTTCAACGCATTTTCTAGACGAATACAACACAAGTTCAGATCTTCATCTTCAAGTTGCCTTAACTTTTTGGGAAACAAAAAGCCAAAAAGTTTTTCATAATATTTATATTGTTTAAATCTGGTTTCAAAAGAAGAAATTGATTTATCAACAATAAATAAAAAGCAATTAACTTTAATACTCTCTTCCGCCAAAAATTGAACCTCTTGCTCACTTGAATTCTCATCAAATTGCTTTTTCCTACGAACCGGACGCTTTTGAGGGAATACTGGCTAGATATCCATTTCAACGGCAATTACCTTAGCTTCATCGATCGCATTAGGCAACCCTGCTTCTCTAAAAAAATATTGTATTTAAATTAAAATTTAATTTTAATGGAATTTATACAAAATATAATTATATATATAAATTTAAAAACATTTCTCAAAATTACATGCCCGGTGCGAAACCATCAAAATTATATGCCCTGCAACGTCGCACATGTCGCACATGCCACTGAGCCACCTCTGCATAAGAGATCCATATACAAGTATAATGCATTCACTATGAATGCATCAATCATGCTTGTAACATCTTTGAATTTAGTATTCATATTTCAATTCAATGTAATGCAATTTCAAATTCAATACTCGTGCACTGCCTTGTTATTTTGCTTACAGTAAACTAAATGCAATGATTCAATACAAATTTACAAGTTTTGCTCGATTATATACACTTAAACGCTATACAAGTAACTATTTATATCAAACTAATCAAACCTGAAAAGTCAAGGACAAAAGTTGAAAATTTATCAAGAAACCCTAATTAGCACGGTCGTGCTTCGTCCTGGCACGGTCGCGCAAAGTGCCTCGGCACGATCGCGCGACGGGTCCTGGAACGATCGCAACCCTCTTGGGCACGGTCGCGCCTGCGTAACAGTTGAAACGTAAATGCAGTTTAATCACCCGATCATTGGAAATCCGTAACAGTCATCCGTTTCTTTTCCCCTTAACGAATGAATCACAATTTTCGAATTCCTCAAACGTCTCAGTTTCATATTACCAATTTCGAAAAACTCTCTCAAGCTTTCCAAGAAACTAGAATCCGCTGTTCGATCCGAATCCTCTCAATCCAGCAGCAGAGTCTCGATACTCAATCATCCCTGAAGTTCCCAGGCTATTTGGATTGGCCGGAGTTGCAGTAAAGATCGCCGGAACTCAAGCCGTCGACGCCGGAACTCCTTCTTGTCGATCTCTATCAATCCTCTACTGTTTCGGGTAATTGAAATCATTTATTTTAGTTAATTAGTCTCTATATCGAAAGCCCCATAATAATTTAGGCTTCCATCATAGAATTTACCCCGAATCAGAATCGATGTTTTATTTAAAATAATTTAATCGAATCCACTGTTAAAAATGTTGTTAATACAATTAAAATATCTCAAAAGACTCGTAATAACCCATTAACCAAAAGCCCTAACAATTCCAGCGTTTAAAATACAAGCATTTGTCAATTCGTGTCTGATTTGGAAGAGACACGGTCGCGCTAATCATCTAGCGCGGCCGTGCCTCATAGAGCGCGGTCATGCCGACTAGCAGCGCGGTCGTGTCCTCCTGTCCAGACCTTGTCATGCCCTCTGGGCTAGTCTCTGTTGTGTCTAAAGATCATAGACACGACCGTGCCGGGCCAAGGCACGGTCGTGCCTGTTTGACTGGTCTAGTTTGTGCCCTCTGTTGATCAACCCGGTCGTGCCCCGACTAGCGCGGTCGCGCCCCTGGCTTGAGCACGATCGTGCCCTTTCGAGGCACAGTCGTGTGTGACTCAGAAACTGTAACAAAATTATAATTTTATATTTTTCGATCAATAAATGTTTCGATTTTATAAAAATATGTTTTCTGTATTTAAAAATGGATTAAAAGTTTAATCTTGGCATAAATATAATTTATTTAAAAGTTTATGAAAAATTAAATTTATATTTATTATCTTACACTTAAATGATATTTTAAATAATTAAGTTACAAAATTTATAAATAAATAAGATAATGATTATTTATTTAATTTACATTTTAAATCAAAATCATTTATTTATTTATACTTAATTACAATTAATATTTACATTATTTCATAAACTATAATTATATATTTATTCAATTATCCAATTCAAACCTAATCAAATTGTTTCAAAAATATTTTTACTTCAAACTCTATATATTTTTCAATACTTTTAAATACAAATCAATAGTTTTATACACAAATTCAACTTTCATTTAGACTTAAACTTTATGCATCTATTTGATTCAATACGCATTACTCTTTAGGTTAAATTGTGCATTTCGAGGATCATATTTGCTATCTATAATCCTTGTTAGCTACACTTCCATACCAAGTGAGTATTCACAACCCCTTTTTACTCTTTTACACTTTTGGGGTGGAACATGAACTCTATACACATTACACATTACACATTACACATTACACATTTACATAAACAACACAAGTGCAAAAATCCTATTTACATACATGTGTGCAAAATTTGAGCTTTGTGCCCGAGTGCTAGGTGTGCTAACCTTTGTATGCTCTTATGTGCAATCATTAACTATACAAGCCGATAGTTTTCAATGATAGATCTATTGAGTCTGACAAACCCACCCATGGTGCGCGGTGATTGAAACCGACAACACAATTTTTGCATGCTAGTTACAAGGTTTGGTTGTACATGGTTACACAATAGCTGCTCCCCATAAATCCCTTATTTTATCATGTTTTGTAAAGGATTTGTTTTCAACTATATGCTATCTACATACAACTGTGTTATACTCACCAACTTTTTAGTTGACTTTATTTTATTCATGTTTCAGGCCCCAATATGTGAGATTGATTCAAGACGTGTTCAACATAGGATTTGGACTTAGCAATTTAAATCAAGAACTTTATGAGTGTTTTATGTTTCTTGTTTGAATTTGGTTTGTACTTGGATTATTTGTAATGGAAATTTAACTTTAATATATTTCAATTTAGTCAACCATGTGCTATGAACAGTCTTACATGTCCCGCCCCGATGATTCCGCCATCGGTCGGGGTGTGACAGATTGGTATCAGAGCCTTGGTTATAGGGAATTAGGTTATTAGACACCTTGACCTAGACTATAACTTTAGGACACTCACTTATACTATGCTTCATGATTTTTGTGCTATGTGTTACATGCTATGTGCTATATGATATATGTTACATGTTTAGTATGATTACTTATTATTGCATTATGATGACTTATGTGTTTTAAATCCATGACTTATTAGGATATTCTTAATAATTAAATAAATAATATCTTTTCCTATATTTTAAAACCTCATAATATTTCTATCTTCTTTTCTATCTTTATCCTTTCTAAGCATGTGGAAAACTCTTGAAGCAAAAATCTTTAAAATTTTTATTTCTTCGTTAAGGTTTTTAAACTTGTGAAATTATTTGAGGACACGTGCAATCTGGAAGGGTGACACCTGTATTTTGGGTTTTCTGTCTAGGAAAGCATTTCGCATAAATCCCAATCAACCGAGGGACCCGTATGCTTTCCTGGGAATTCCCTAGATGAGTGTTTACTTATAGGCTAAAGCATGTCTCCTTGAAAATTTTATAAGTTTAATTAACCTTAATGTGCCATGGTATTCAGGTGATTTTGTCACTTTTGAGTACAATCCAAACTAAGAATATCTATTTTATTTTGTTATCTCATACTATTAAATCCTATCATATCTCATAAGTTCTCACAATTTTTCTTGTCTTGTGACAATCTGTAGAATGCCTCCTCGTCGTGCTCCCGCAACCAACGCCAACACCGACATTGCTGCTATTCTCACCCAATTGGTGACATAACTCACCCAAGCCAATGGTGCCACCAATGGCAACAATGGTGGAAATGGAAGCAATAGTGGTAATAATGGTGGAAATGGTGGAAATGGTGGTAACAATCCACCTCAATGCACCTTCAAGCACTTCAACTCAAGCAATCCCCTAAAGTTTTATGGAACCGAAGGAGCTACTGGACTCCTTCAATGGTTTGAAAGCATTGAGAATACCTTTCTCAATAGTGACTGTCCCGACAACCTCCGTGTTCGTCATGCTACAAGTGTCCTACAAAAACGGGCACTTACATGGTGGAATGGGGAGAAAAGAAATAGGGGTGTTGATGTAGCTATGGCCTTACCTTGGGATGAGGTCAAAAGGCTTATGACCGAGGAGTTCTGTCCTCGAAATGAAGTGAAAAAGCTAGAAGCTGAATTTTGGGATCTTGCCCAAGATAGTGGGGAAAGCTTAGCATATACAACTCGGTTCCATGAGTTGAGTCTTCTAGTGCCCCACATGGTCACTCCTTTGTCCCGTTGTATCGAGAAGTATATTGGTGGGCTACCAAGACAAATCCAAGATACTGTCTTAGGTAGAAATCCTGCTACTCTGGAGGATGCTATTCGTCTAGCCGCTACCTTAACTGATAATCATGTGAAAGCTGGAACTCTTACCAAAAAGGGTTCTAAGAAAGTTTCTGAAACCATAACCCCTCCTACTCACAACAAAGAAGCCACAACCGAGCCCTCTCGCAATAATAGAAAGAGGAAGGTTAGAAATTTTGCTGTGGTTACTCCTGCTGTTCCCGTCAACCAAGCTGCACCTATGATTCAAGCGCCGGCTAAAAAGCCATATGTTGGGATCTACCCTCTTTGTGCCACCTGCAATTTTCATCATCCTCAAAACATCCCATGTCGTCTTTGTACTTATTGTGGGAGATATGGTCATACGGTCAGTGTTTGTAGGACCAAATCCCTTACGGGCCAAGTCAACCCTCCAAACCGAACCGTACCTCAAGTGGCTAACCAAGGTGCTCCCGCCATTTCTAATGGGCGTGCTTGTTATGAGTGTGGTGACCCGAACCATTTTCGTGATCAATGTCCAAGACTTGCAAATGCTAGACAAGGTGGAGCTCGTGGGCGTGCGTTCAACATAAACGCCAACGAAGCTCAAGCCAACAATGACGTGGTCAATGGTACGTTTCTTGTTAATAGTCAATATGCCTCCATTTTATTCGATACCGGAGCCGATAAAAGTTTTGTGTCACTTAATTTTGAACCTTTACTTGCAAAGACTCGGTCCCAATTAGAGAAAACATTTACCGTTGAGGTAGCAAATGGTGACTCCCTTACAATTGACTCCATAATTTATGATTGCTCCTTAGAACTAAATGACCATTCATTCCCAATAAGCCTTATTCCAATGCCACTAGGAAGCTTTTATATTATCATAGGTATGGATTGGCTATCAAATCATCATGCCGAAGTCATTTGCTTTGAAAAGTGTATACAAATTCCGCTACCATCGGGAGAAACCTTAAGAGTTTTTGGTGAAAAGCCTTGCAAGGGACTTAAGTTGATGTCGTGTACTACCGCTCAAAAGTACTCACGAAAGAAGTACATTGCTTTCTTAGCTCATATTGTTCAAAAGGATGTCAAGGAGAAGAGTATCCAAGACATTCCGATCATTCGGGATTTCCCCGAAGTTTTTCCTAAGGATTTATCCGGTCTTCCTCCCGTTCGTCAAGTAGAGTTCCGTATTGATCTTATACCGGGAGCTAACCCCGTTGCTAGAGCTCCCTATCGTCTTGCACCTTCTGAAATGCAAGAACTTGCAAGTCAACTTCAAGAACTCTCCGACAAGGGATTCATCCGTCCGAGTCATTCACCGTGGGGTGCACCCGTCTTATTTGTTAAGAAGAAGGATGGATCGTTTCGCATGTGTATTGACTACCGCGAACTCAACAAGCTTACTATCAAGAACCGTTATCCTTTGCCTAGAATCGATGATCTCTTTGATCAACTTCAAGGTTCTACTTATTTCTCGAAGATTGATCTTCGATCCGGTTATCATCAACTTCGTGTTCAAGAAGATGACATTCCTAAGACTGCTTTTCGAACAAGGTATGGTCATTACGAGTTCATGGTTATGCCTTTCGGGTTAACCAATGCACCCGCAGTTTTCATGGATCTCATGAATCGTGTGTGCAAACCGTACCTTGATAAATTCGTGATCGTTTTCATTGATGATATCTTAATCTATTCCAAGACTAAAGCCGACCATGAAGAACATCTTAGATTGGTTTTGGATCTCTTAAAGAAGGAACAACTTTATGCTAAATTCTCCAAATGTGAATTTTGGCTAAAGGAAGTTCAATTTCTTGGTCATATTGTCAATGACAAAGGAATTCATGTTGATCCTGCTAAGATTGAAACGATTAAGAATTGGAATGCCCCGAAGACTCCTACCGAAGTTCGTTCATTTCTTGGTCTTGCGGGTTATTATCGTCGTTTCATCTCAAACTTCTCAAAGATTGCTGTCCCGCTTACCGCTCTGACCCACAAGGGTAAGACTTATGAATGGGGACCAAAACAAGAAGAAGCCTTCCAAACCCTTAAACAAAAGTTGTGCAATGCTCCCATATTGACTCTCCCCGATGGAAATGATGATTTAGTTGTCTATTGTGATGCTTCTAACCAAGGTCTTGGTTGTGTTCTCATGCAACGAGGCAAAGTAATCGCTTATGCATCAAGGCAACTCAAAGTTCATGAGAAGAATTATACGACGCACGATCTCGAGTTGGGTGCGGTCGTATTCGCGTTAAAGATTTGGAGACATTACCTATATGGCACTAAATGTGTGGTATTCACCGACCACAAAAGCCTTCAACATATTTTCAACCAAAAAGAACTTAATATGAGGCAACGACGTTGGGTCGAACTCCTTAACGACTACGACTGCGAGATTCGCTACCATCCCGGCAAAGTGAATGTTGTAGCCGATGCTTTGAGTCGAAAGGACCATGTTATACTTCATTGTGCCCGTATTCAAACCGATATTCAAACCCGTATCTTAGAAGCTCAACACGTCTCGGTAACCGAGGGTAACATGTATGAAGAAATGTCGTGTGGTGTTGAACTTCTTCTTGAATCAAAACCCAATGGCCTACTATATTACTTGAACCGTATTTGGGTTCCCGATCGCGACGATCTCCGTACATTTCTCATGAACGAGGCTCACAAGACTCGTTACTCTATTCATCCTGGTGCGGATAAAATGTACCAAGATCTTCGCCAACAATATTGGTGGCCCGGTATGAAGAAAGATATTGCTCTTTATGTGGCCAAATGCTTAACCTGTTCCAAAGTCAAAGCCGAACATCGACGTCCTTCTGGTTTGCTTGAACAACCGGAAATTCCCGTGTGGAAATGGGAGAACTTAGCCATGGATTTTATTACCAAACTCCCTCGCACCTCGAGTGGTTATGATAGTATTTGGGTGATCATTGACCGTCTCACTAAATCCGCTCATTTCTTGCCTATCCGCGAAGACTTCAAAGTGGAGAAACTAGCCCGAATCTACATTGATGAAATTGTGAGTCGTCATGGTGTTCCTTTGAACATAATATCTGATCGAGACGCCCGGTTCACTTCTCGATTTTGGCAATCTCTCCAAAAGGCTCTTGGTACTCGATTGGATTTGAGCACGGCTTATCATCCGCAAACTGATGGTCAAACCGAGCGAACAATCCAAACTCTTGAAGACATGCTTAGAGCTTGTGTAATCGATTTTGGTGGCAATTGGGATTCACACCTATCCCTCATTGAGTTCTCTTACAATAATAGCTACCACACAAGTATCAACATGGCTCCATTCGAAGCTCTCTATGGTCGCAAGTGTCGTTCTCCTATCTGTTGGAACGAGATTGGTGAAGCACAAATCACCGGTCCCGAGTTAATTCAAGAAACATCCGACAAGATTATTCAAATCCGTGACAATATTCGAGTAGCGAGGAGTCGGCAAAAGAGTTATGCCGACAAACGTCGAAAACCCTTGGAATTCCAAGTCGGTGACCTTGTTCTTCTAAAGGTGTCTCCATGGAAGGGCGTGATCCGTTTTGGAAAGAAAGGCAAGTTAGCACCTCGTTATGTTGGTCCATTCAAAATCCTTGAAAGGATTGGGAAAGTGGCTTACAAGCTCGAGTTACCTCCATCTCTTGGAAATGTGCATCCTACATTTCATGTATCTAATCTGAAGAAGTGTCTCGCCAATGAAAATCTCCATATACCGCTTGACGACGTGCGCATTGATGAAACGATGCATTTCGTTGAGAAGCCGGTGGAAATTATGGATCGTGAAGTCAAACAGCTCAAGCGAAGTTGCATTCCCATTGTCAAAGTTCGTTGGGAATCTAAGCGTGGTCCTGAGTTCACTTGGGAACGAGAAGACCAAATGAAGCTCAAGTACCCTCATCTTTTTACTAATACTGTTGTATCCTCTAGCTAAATTTCGGGACGAAATTCTCTCAACATGGGGAGACTGTAACATCTCTGAATTTAGTATTCATATTTCAATTCAATGTAATGCAATTTCAAATTCAATACTCGTGCACTGCCTTGTTATTTTGCTTACAGTAAACTAAATGCAATGATTCAATACAAATTTACAAGTTTTGCTCGATTATATACACTTAAACGCTATACAAGTAACTATTTATATCAAACTAATCAAACCTGAAAACTCAAGGACAAAAGTTGAAAATTTATCAAGAAACCCTAATTAGCACGGTCGTGCTTCGTCCTGGCACGGTTGCGCCAAGTGCCTCGGCACGATCGCGCGACTGGTCCTGGAACGATCGCGCCCGGTGCCTAGGCACGGTCGCGCCTGCGTAACAGTTGAAACGTAAATGCAGTTTAATCACCCAATCATTGGAAATCCGTAACAGTCATCCGTTTCTTTTCCCCTTAACGAATGAATCACAATTTTCGAATTCCTCAAACGTCTCAGTTTCATATTACCAATTTCAAAAAACTCTCTCAAGCTTTCCAAGAAACTAGAATCCGCTGTTCGATCCGAATCCTCTCAATCCAGCAGCAGAGTCTCGATACTCAATCATCCCTGAAGCTCCCAGGCTATTTGGATTGGCCGGAGTTGCAGTAAAGATGGCCGGAACTCAAGCCGTCGACGCCGGAACTCCTTCTTGCCGATCTCTATCAATCCTCTACTGTTTCGGGTAATTGAAATCATTTATTTCAGTTAATTAGTCTCTATATCGAAAGCCTCATAATAATTTAGGCTTCCATCATAGAATTTACCCCGAATTAGAATCGATGTTTTATTTAAAATAATTTAATCGAATCCACTGTTAAAAATATTGTTAATACAATTAAAATATCCCAAAAGACTCGTAATAACCCATTAATCAAAAGCCCTAACAATTCCAGCGTTTAAAATACAAGCATTTGTCAATTCGTGTCTGATTTGGAAAAGACACGGTCGCGCTAATCATCTAGCGCGGCCGTGCCTCATAGAGCGCGGTCGTGCCGACTAGCAGCGCGGTCGTGTCCTCCTGTCCAGACCTTGTCATGCCCTCTGGGCTAGTCTCTGTTGTGTCTAAAGATCATAGACACGACCGTGTCGGGCCAAGGCACGGTCGTGCCTGTTTGACTGGTCTAGTTTGTGCCCTCTGTTGATCAACCCGGTCGTACCCCGACTAGCGCGGTCGCGCCCCTGGCTTGAGCACGATCGTGCCCTTCCGAGGCACGGTCGTGTGTGACTCAGAAACTGTAACAAAATTATAATTTTATATTTTTCGATCAATAAATGTTTCGATTTTATAAAAATATGTTTTCTGTATTTAAAAATGGATTAAAAGTTTAATCTTGGCATAAATATAATTTATTTAAAAGTTTATGAAAAATTAAATTTATATTTATTATCTTACACTTAAATGATATTTTAAATAATTAAGTTACAAAATTTATAAATAAATAAGATAATGATTATTTATTTAATTTACATTTTAAATCAAAATTATTTATTTATTTATACTTAATTACAATTAATATTTACATTATTTCATAAACTATAATTATATATTTATTCAATTATCTAATTCAAACCTAATCAAATTGTTTCAAAAATATTTTTACTTCAAACTCTATATATTTTTCAATACTTTTAAATATAAATCAATAGTTTTATACACAAATTCAACTTTCATTTAGACTTAAACTTTATGCATCTATTTGATTCAATACGCATTACTCTTTAGGTTAAATTGTGCATTTCGAGGATCATATTTGCTATCTATAATCCTTGTTAGCTACACTTCCATACCAAGTGAGTATTCACAACCCCTTTTTACTCTTTTACACTTTTGGGGTGGAACATGAACTCTATACACATTACACATTTACATTTACACAAACAACACAAGTGCAAAAATCCTATTTACATACATGTGTGCAAAATTTGAGCTTTGTGCCCGAGTGCTAGGTGTGCTAACCTTTGTATGCTCTTATGTGCAATCATTAACTATACAATCCGACGGTTTTCAATGATAGATCTATTGAGTCTGACAAACCCACCCATGGTGCGCGGTGATTGAAACCGATAACACAATTTTTGCTTGCTAGTTACAAGGTTTGGTTGTACATGGTTACACAATAGCTGCTCCCCATAAATGCCTTATTTTATCATGTTTTGTAAAGGATTTGTTTTCAACTATATGCTATCTACATACAACTGTGTTATACTCACCAACTTTTTAGTTGACTTTATTTTATTCATGTTTCAGGCCCCAATATGTGAGATTGATTCAAGACGTGTTCAACATAGGATTTGGACTTAGCAATTTAAATCAAGAACTTTATGAGTGTTTTATGTTTCTTGTTTGAATTTGGTTTGTAGTTGGATTATTTGTAATGGAAATTTAACTTTAATATATTTCAATTTAGTCAACCATGTGCTATGAACAGTCTTACATGTCCCGCCCCGATGATTCCGCCATCGGTCGGGGTGTGACAGATTTGTATGTAGATAGCATATAGTTGAAAACAAATCCTTTACAAAACATGATAAAATAAGGCATTTATGGGGAGCAGCTATTGTGTAACCATGTACAACCAAACCTTGTAACTAGCATGCAAAAATTGTGTTGTCGGTTTCAATCACCGCGCACCATGGGTGGGTTTGTCAGACTCAATAGATCTATCATTGAAAACCGTCGGCTTGTATAGTTAATGATTGCACATAAGAGCATACAAAGGTTAGCACACCTAGCACTCGGGCACAAAGCTCAAATTTTGCACACATGTATGTAAATAGGATTTTTGCACTTGTGTTGTTTGTGTAAATGTAAATGTGTAATGTGTAATGTGTATAGAGTTCATGTTCCACCCCAAAAGTGTAAAAGAGTAAAAAGAGGTTGTGAATACTCACCAACTTTTTAGTTGACTTTATTTTATTCATGTTTCAGGCCCCAATATGTGAGATTGATTCAAGACGTGTTCAACATAGGATTTGGACTTAGCAATTTAAATCAAGAACTTTATGAGTGTTTTATGTTTCTTGTTTGAATTTGGTTTGTACTTGGATTATTTGTAATGGAAATTTAACTTTAATATATTTCAATTTAGTCAACCATGTGCTATGAACAGTCTTACATGTCCCGCCCCGATGATTCCGCCGTCGGTCGGGGTGTGACAATGCTATGGTGTGTGCTCACTATTGTTTAAAAAATGCATGCATTTTCAATAGGAATAACATGGGTCCTAAATCATGTATCAAATTTTCCTAATTAGTAACAGGGTTGTGATGCTTGGAACCAGTTGCAACTCCCTCTGAATCCATCATGATCGACCTAGAGGCATGGACGTTAGAAAAAAAAAACCTTACTTTAGGGTCGATAATTTTTTTAGGGATTAGGCTTTTGGTAGTGAATGGAAATGATATTTGACTCCATTTCTTCAATCATAAATTCATAACATTTGTAGTGTTGTAGGCCTAAAATTTTAAAGATTCAACTCGATTCATTGAACTTGTTGGCATGCATTTATAAACATCAACATTATTCATTAGGTGCTACTTTTTTGGTCAAGATATCAAGATTTTTCCAAATATTAAGTTGATTCGTAATATTTGTGTTACTTTTGTCGTGTGATATAATATGGTGATTCCAGTGCGACGAGTTCGTTTGTAGCTTATGGTGATTTTAGTGCGACGAGTTTGTTTGTAGCGTATGCTTATGTTATATGCCAATGATTATGCTAAGTTATAGTTAGGATTGTAAGCAGAAAAATTTTGCTTATTACAAAAGCAAAAGCAAGATTTGTAGTTGCAACTTGAGAGAGTGGTTATTGGACTTGGTTGTGTGGTTGTTCCGCATTATTCGGCCCAGGCCCACTACCTTCGAATCATCCTGCTCCCATGTGGGTTTTCGTTTCAAATGGGAAATCACTTTTGGGCTTGGTCTCAAATAATACTATTTGTGTTGGATTCTAGCTTTTTTTATTACATAGGTCATAGGTGAACAGGTGATAGTGTGATACGTTTTAATAATATTCATTGTAATCACCATATTGGGTCGAGGGAAACCGGTTTTAGGATGAACCGGGTCGGGTTAGAATCCGGTAACCTGGTTTAAAACCGGTTTGGTTGTACACCTCTAGGTGATAGTGTGATGCTTTTAAGATGTTTTTAAATAGGGAAAACAATGAAAAACATGATTTTAATTTTGTATTTAAAAAATAAGATTTACAATAAAATAACCACAAAATTTGCTATACACACTTTGCATGTGTAACAAAAACCCTTCATTGATAAAAACAAATTATTTTAAAAACATTATTGAAAAAAAAATTATGTTCGTGAAACAACACAAAAGGTTCATATATAAAAGCAAATATATCTAAAATAGGCTTAAACACATACACGTAAACATAAAATTGTGTACAAACGACCCTTGATATTTAAATAAAAAAACTTAAAAGTAACAAGTAATTATTCTAACGTGATTGAAAAAAAGGCACTAGAAAAAAAACACCACTAACAACTATTGAAATTTCGGCTAGTGATGGACAGATCAATGCCGGTGCTAACTTTTTCAACGTGTTATTTTGCATTTTCAATTAAATAATATATATATTTCTTTCAACTTCGTTTACTTTTTTACTTTACTAGCTTAAAACCTATGTATTACATGGGTTGAATAAAAAAACTTTTTGAAAATCAGCAATTTCTATAAAAGATTTTTGTATGTTGTATGTTATTGGTGAAATAGTTATTTTTTAAAAGTATTTTATAAAAATTAAAGAAATGTTCAATTTATAAAATATTTTATGAACAAACATATTTTTTTAAATAAAAAAGGTTTATAAAAATAATTACAGGATTCATTTATATTTAATAGGAGAGATAAGCGAG
Source organism: Smallanthus sonchifolius (assembly GCA_023525975.1). Lineage (NCBI taxonomy): Eukaryota > Viridiplantae > Streptophyta > Magnoliopsida > Asterales > Asteraceae > Smallanthus > Smallanthus sonchifolius. The sequence goes on along the minus strand of JAKNSE010000034.1, from coordinate 1,095,134 downwards.
AAAAAAATATTGAGAGTGAATGTGAAAGTGACAATTGTCACAGCAAAACCTTTATTTATTATATAGTATAGATAGGTGCGTGATAACTATTAAGCATATAGATTAAAAGGCAACTTTTTAGAAATAGTATTTCACTGTGATTGGACCGTCTTACCACGTGACATGCATCCATTAATTTTTTTTTGGGATATCCGTGTTTTTTTAATTGTTGTATAGATTTTACTCCGATTTATAAACAAAAAACTCTCTGGTTCACATGGTTGAAGCGTTGTCCCCCCTCCCCTTGAAACCGGTTTCAAATCTAGGGGCTGTCCTGTACATATTTTTTTTTATCAATTTTTCTTTGTCCACTTTATTTAGTTTTTTCTTAACTATTTTGCAGTTAATTAAGATCAAGTTTGGTTTAGTTTATTTTTCATTCTTGATGCGGTTTAGTTTATTTTTCATTCTTGATGTATTATTTTTCCGAGCTCACATTTTAATCTCTTATGTTTAAAGTTTCTCACACACGATATTTAGGAGCGTGGCGAGGTTCCCAGTGCAACACGAGGGTTAATGCAACTAGTTGAAATAAAAATGTATCACATCAAAAGATAAATAAAAAGAGGTTATTGGCGTGTCATAACAAATCAAACAATAAAATTTAAGAAATATGACAAAATCAATGATAAATAATGAGAAACAATATTTAAAACATTGATTGAATATTAAAATAAATTAAATGTACATTTATGTTGATGAGTGAAATACGTTTGATTAATATTCTTGATCATCAAATTCTAATATTTGACTCATGGTTTGAATTTTTAAACCATATTTTAGAAAAAAAAAACATTTTTAAGAGTTTACTACTTATTTACAAATAACCGATTATGTAAATAATCGTCAACGTTCTAATTAAAACCTTTATGAAGAGCTTGATTTAATTATTATTAATATTTTTTTTTGGAAATGTGTCGTTTATTTGTAATTTAGAGTCAAAATTCTAAAAATTAAATAATTTTACTAAAATATGTAAAATATCTATTCAAATTAAAATATTGATACATATCAACTTTGTCTTCATTTATGGCTAGCTTATTTAAACTAATTAAAAGTTCTTACTAAAATATGTTAATTTGGGCATTATGTTTGCTTGTAGATAAGCATCAAACTTCTACAAAAATAAATAAAATAAAAGTATGATCTTATTTTGTCGGTTTTTTTTCCTTCTTCTTTCACAAGTAATTTCCAAAGGACATGGATTTTAACCATGCCCAAAGGACACTAGATATATTCTATAATACAAAAAAATACAAAAATGTCGACATGGTAATAAATTATCCCTTATATAATTGAAATTTATTTATTTTGAATTATTTAAACTTCTAATTGTTATTCATTTGAAGTGTACGGTGTCCCACGACCACAAAATACTAAAAATAAATAAAAACAAGAAATCAAAAGTCAAGAAATTGAAATGGTATAATATGGGATGGGACATAAAAGTCAAAATCAATGGGTTTACGATGGACATTAATTTAGGTGTAGGTTTGCACATGACATCATTCGCGACATCATGGAATGAATAGTTTTCTTGATGGTCATGCATGAGCTGTGCGACCGGTGGATTGCACCACAATTACCTTTGTCAAGTGGTAGACACCATCCTTAGGGACCAAAATGTATTTCAGGTTTCTAAAAATAGTTATACAATGATAATCGTACCAGTAAATTCCACACTTATAACAAATCTATTGATAGGGTCTACCTTTAACCCTGAGAAAGAAAGGCGGCTTCCGATGACCCTTCCGCTTACTTGAATTTATTGGATTTTTTTTTTATAAAATCTAAATTTTCTTTCAGAAAAACATATAAAATCTGACTTTCCAAATGTAGAGTTACAATATGTATAACTTATTACTTTTACATTTATTCTAACTATACTATTGAGAAGTGTTAAACTACAAGAAAACGAATAGCCATCTAGCATTAGAGGAACCAAAGGTGGTCCGATGACCCTCTGGATACCGGAACTTGTGGATTTTTTTTATAAAACCTAACTTTCCAAATGTGGGGTTATTTACTTTTAAATTTATTTAACTACAATATTGACGCTATTAAAGGTCAAACTACAAAAAAAGATGAAAGAAAACTAATGGTTAATGGGACCTCGGATAGCCATTTAGCATGGGAGGAACCATATACCGTCTAATGATTCTCCGGTCAAAACTTTTATATAAAATCTTAGTTTTTTTAAAGAAAAAGTATACGTTAGACCACTTTAGTTGTAGTCGATAAAAAAATATTATGATAATCTCGAACCAATAAGTTGTAATCTAGTTCTATTACCAAGTTCCACTCATATTTCAAAAGAAGTGATTAAAGAAAGTAATTAGCATAAGACAAGGGAGGCAAGTTGAAAGTAGAAGACGGATAAAGGGAAGTGAGTGCCGTGTCAAAGTTGTGCCGTACCAAAATATTATCTATTTCTTTATATAGTTCCCAGCTTGGGGCAACTTTTCAAATTTAGTGGACTGTGGGTTCCATTTCCATACGTGAAACATGACTTTCATCCACGACTTTATTACATTGATTGTTAAAATGAGTCATGTTTATGGGTTGACGGTTTACCCCGAATTAAATATTAAAATTTGACATAAATCTGAACATGACCTTAACAAGAAAATATCATAAGACACATGAACCCGAACAATGCACAAATATTCGATGATTGATACGAACAAAAATGCTAACATGTCATTTCTTAATTTTTTTTATATGTTAATACTTTACATTTACAAAAATAATAATAATAATAATAAGAGTAAATTTCATTTTTTGTCCTTATTGTTTGCCATGTTTAACCATATCAGTCCAAAAAATAATCTTTTAACATATCAGTACCTGATATTGCATTTTGTTAACCATATCAGTCAGTGGCGGATCCAGGAATTTTTTTCAGGGGGTTCACTATTTTTAGTTGTTCCAATTTCATAGGGTCGGACATAAAAAAATTCGGTTCGGTTCAGTTCGATTGTTCGGGTCGAGTAAGGTTTTTCACATAATAAAAATATGATACAATAATAAAAAATACATCGTCATTAGAAATTAAAAAACATACAATGTTTTCAAAACCGAACCGGACAGTGAACCGGTTACGTTACCGGTCCACTGGTGAGACGCTATGTATAATATAATATTTATAAATTAGTTTTATCGCCAATATTTTTAGAACCGGACTGTACATCAAACCGGGCTTCTAAGAGGTTCACTGGTTCGACCGGATTTAAAAACCGGATTACGTTATAAATATATAAAAAAATCCAAATGTTTATGTAATTAAAAATTCCAAATTTTGTTGAAGTATATCATATTCTTGAACTTAAAATAATAAAATAAAGTCTTTATATAAATAATATAGGTAAATAAAAATTTGATAAAAAGCATAAATAAATTAAAAGGTAACAAGATTTTGAACATGATAAGACATACACACTTTTCGATTTTTTATTTCATTCCTCAAGTTCTAACTAGGTGATTTCTTAAATCTTTTTATGTGAATAGTTTTTTTTAATACTTAATTTCTTTGTTTTTCATTTGATTTAAACTCTTCTTCAATATCTTAATCAGATCATCTTTTTTGCCCCTCTCTATCTTCCACCTTCATTAACCTTTCTGCTACATCTAAGGTCGACAATCACAACATTTATCTACAGCTCTGCATCTGCTCGAACTTTTGCATGGGTTGTCTCTCACTCGCCTGCAATACTACCTTCGGCAAGCTACTCCGGTCTCCGGCAACATGCAACACCACTAGAAATATAGGCTGCTATTTCCGACCCATTTTCCAAATCAACCTTTTTCAAGGGGTTCACCGTGTATTTTTTCAAGTGGTTCACCACGGTTTTTCTATATATCTTTCTACTACAATTTCAAAACTCAAGGGGTTCCGGTGAACCCCCGGACCCTATGTAAGTACGCCCCTGATTTCAGACTCTCTTACTAACTCTGTTAATCTTTTCTGTTAAATACAGTGACATTTTAATAATTTTATTTCTAAGGGACTACTTTAACTATTTCAGTTCAATAAAAAAAAATTTTGATAATTTTTTACTTTTTTAAAAACGTTTTTTTTAACTTTTTTTAAATCATTTTTTTAATCTTAATAACGTATCAGGAATAACAGTAATTAGTGAAACAAAAAGACTTGTACAGACCACGAAAGTTACTCCATCTCTCACGGTACAAACATGAAAATTTTTGAAATATTCTGAACCATTTATGAACATCACAACAAAAATGATTAAAACATTACCACTCAGTGATAAAGGAGGTAGGGGTGCAGAGACAACCAAGAGGTTTGCCTAGAAGCAGCCACCCTTGAAAGAGTGCGTAATAGCTCACTGATCGAGTTTCCGCTAAACGATCTGCGAAAACTATGGGATGTAAAAATACAACGGTAGGGGAACGTTCCGCCTTAGAGTGAAGCACCCGCGCGAGCGGTAGTGGACGAAGAGGAAGCGAGAATGTCGGCTTGAGTAACGCAAACATTGGTGAGAATCCAACGCCCCAAAAACCTAAGGGTTCCTTCGCAAGGTTCGTCCAAGGAGGGTGAGTCAGGGCCTAAGATCAGGCCGAAAGGCGTAGTCGATGGACAACTGGTGAATATTCCTATACTACCCCTTGTTGGTCCCGATGGACGGAGGAGGCTAGGTTAGCCGAAAGATGGTTATCGGTTCAAGGACGTAAAATGCCCCTGCTTTTTCAAGTTAAGAAAGGGTAGAGAAAAAGCCTCGAGCCAATGTTCGAGTACCAGGCGCAACAGTGCTGAAGTAACCCATGCCATACTACCAGGAAAAGCTCGAATGACCTTCAACAAAAGGATACACGCATAATCTGATAGATCTTTTGAAGAACTGATTAATCGGACGAGAATAAAGATAGAGTCCCGTTCTACATGTGAATACCGGCAACAATGAAATTAATAGTAAGAGGAAAATCCATTGGTTTCAAAAATCACGAGGGTTCAAGTCCCTCTATCCCCAATTTGGCTCCCTAATTATTGTGAGGCTTCTTTTCTTATAGAGTCTTTTCATAAAAAAACGTCTTTTTTAAACTTTTTAAAAATGTTTTTAACTTTCCTAAAAGTATTTTTTTATTTTCTTCATAAAAACATTTTTTAAAAACAATTTTTTAGATTTTTATAAAAACGTTTTTAAAAAATGTTTAAATGAGTAAAAAAAATTCGTTCGTAAATTTTTTTTTTTACTTTTTTAAGTGAACAAGTTTTTGAAATAGTTTTTTTTAAAATAGTGACCTATTTATAAAGAAAACGTTTTTAAAATAGTTAAAAAAATATTTTATGAAAAAATAAAAAAACGTTTATATAAAAAAAACAAAAAAAATGTTTTTAAAAATGGTTTTTTATGAAAAAACTAAAAAAAACACAAATTTATAAAAGTTAAAAAATGTTTTTAAAAAGGTTCAAAAAGACTTTTTTAAGGAAAAAACTAAAAAAATATTTTAAAAAAATAAAATAAAAGTTTTTAAAAAAGTTGAAAAAACGTTTATATGAAAAACCCTAAAAAAAGTTTATTAGACTGAAAAGTTTAAACTAGTTCACTTAGAAATAAAATGACTAAAATACTCTATATATAACAGAAAAAGTTAAAATAATTAGTATCATGTACTGAAATGGTTACAAAAATACAAACTCAGGGGCTGAAATGTTAAAAGATTTCTTTTTCGATTTAAGTGGTTATACAGGTCAAACCACATGGGCCAAAAGGGAATTCACTCAAAAGTTAATGATCGTAGTTTTTCCGTTTTTATCTCTAGTTTCCAACTAATTACAGAACTAGCACCGTCTCCGTTTAAACCACTAACTTATCTTGATCAAAACTTCAGATTATTTTACACATTTCATACTCTTTTTAATTTTCGTATTTAAACCTCCACGTATATTTAGAGTGTTTGAGAATGCTTATTTAACTCTAAAAGTGTTTTTTGTCAAATGTGTTTATTGACTTATGAATTTTTTAAAATAATTTTTGAAAAAGTGTTTAGATTAGCTACATGTGGCTGAAAAATGTCAATAAGACAATAAGTTGTTTTTTAAAAAGTGTTTGTTTTAACTTATATTTATTATAGGGTAAAGGGTGTGTAGATTGATAATTTTATATTAAAAAATTCATAAGAAGTTTTAAAAAATAAAGATTTATGACTTTTGAAAAACAACTTTTTAAGTGTTATAAAAAAGTTAAATTAAAAAGAACTTTTATCAATGACAAACACTTTTTTAACTTATTAATTCATTATCAAACTCAACCTCAAACACCCCTTTAATAACATCGTTAAATTTTAAAGTCGGTGGAAATCGAAATAAAGACAACTCTAATAAAATGTTGTATTTATTTCCAAGTGTTAAACATGTGGTTAATAGTAGGTTTTGATTATTATCAAAACTAAAGCCAAGGTGAAATGGAAAGAAGGTCAAGAAAGTAGGCTGTTTGATTAAATTTTGAGATGGTCCAACAGACAAAATCGACAATCGACAAACAACATAAGATTCTTGATCAGAAAGGTCCAACTTGGACTCTTCTTTCTCCTTTCTCTTTTCTTTTCTCCGCACGTGTGTTTGAAATCATTGATTTTAGACGTAAATTAAGTCTTTACTTTACGTATTACACAACAGTAATTAAGTTTTTTATCTGTTTTATTTAGGTTATTCAAACTTTTTTGGTCTTATTTTGGTTTTTTTTAAAGACAACACCTAGATATTCTACGATAATTGAGTTTCTCCGGAGCTACACATAGAACATCCAGAGTATCCCACCTTAGAAGGAAGGCTCTAACTGGGTAAACCCCCTGACCTGGCCACATACCACTTTTTTTTGTTGTGGCCATGATTCGAACCCAAAACCTCCACTATAGGAAGTATTGGAGCTATTATTGCACCAAAATAGCCAACGGTGTCATAACCCTTCAACCACCGTGAGACACATCATATATTAAGACGATAAAATACACGTATTATATTATTATATTATGGTTGGTGGATCAGTGGTAGAGGTAAATCCTCTAAAAACATCAAAATTTGAGAAAGTAATGAACTCAAGAATTCAAGTCTCACTTCCGAAAGGAATTAAGAAATTTGTTTAAAAAAAAGTATATTATTGTTTTTGGAATTCGTTAATAATAATCTCAAGATTTTAAGACCTAAAGTTTCCATTAAGGCTGCAAAAAGGAACACAAGTCTTGGTATCTTTTCAACAACATGCATTTTACCTTTGAACTTGAATTCCGTACGCGTTTTATTTTTTAATTTTTTCAAATGAAACATTAAATTTCTACTTGTCATGTCAGGTGTTGGTTCTTGACTTGACTTGTACACTCATGCAGATTAATTGTACATGGACACTTAATACTAAACCGGTTCGTGCATGTATGTGTGGAACATGTAGAAAACCAACTCAAAACGGTTCAATGAACATAAACCCTAATTCAAATCCAGCCGCTGTTTTATTAAGCTTAAGGTCATATTTGGAATGATAGTTACTGTTTAGAATATATTAGTGTCTAATTTTGACTTTTACAGATATATTAATTGACTTTCTTGATTTGGACTATGAATAGCCGTCAGTGACCTCAGGTATTATGACGTACAAGAGAGTACAACCATGGGATCTTTAAGAGTTACCAAAACAATTATAGTTCTATAGTTATAAACATTATCAAAAAAGAAAATTATAAATCTATATATATAAATTGCCACCGTTAAAAGAAAGTACATATACTTATACATATACATATATATATATATATAAATATTAGGTTATACCGTAGGAGTACTAAGTGATTTGTAAGTGAACTTATGCTGTTACAATTCTTACAATTTTAGCTTATACCAAATTTTTATTTCAAAATGGTATATTTGAACGATACAGTTCTTTTAATGTACGCTTTTTAAGACAATTTTTTTAATTTATATGAAAGTAAGGGTTAATCCATAATCTACTAAAACCTTAATGTTGTCAAATGATTTTTCTTTACCACGGGACGGGAGCCACCTACCCGACTGCTCCTTTCATGTACTTAAGGTTGAGTTTTGGATTTGGGTATTAATAGTATTTCATAGAGTGGCTAGGGCAGTAGTCTAACCAATGACAAATATTGAATTTTAATTAAGGTCTAAAAATTAATTACTGCCATAAGGAAAATTCAACTAATTACGCTGCCGAAAAGACTATTATAAGCTATTTTCTATGAATAATTTTTGTCTTGCTTAAAGATGTGTGTATTTATTGTTTAAGATTAAAACACACCTATTACATGGGTTGAATAAAAACAGTTTCTTATAAATTAATAGTTTTCATGAAGATTTGTATGTTTGATGTATTAGTGAAATAATTACTTTTTAGAAATATTTTATAAAAAGAATGAAATAAATGTTCAATTTAAAAAAAATATTTTATAAACAAACATATTTTTTAAATAAAAAATGTTTTAGAAAAATAATTATAGAAATATTTATTATTTAACAGGAGAGAGAGGAAGACGGGAAACAAATATATTAAAAAAATTTAAAGAAATTTCTATAATTAATAGGAGAGATAGCCGATAAAAAATGTTAAGAATGAATGTAAGAGTGACAAGTGTCACACTAAAATCTTTATTTATTATATAGTATAGATTTTGACTTTTGAATCTTAATCTGTCTAGATATTCAAATTTTGAATAGCATATAAAAACTTTGTCACCGTTTAACGAATCAAAATGCCACCAATAGCAAACACCATAACGTAAACTTTGTCACCGTTTAACAAATCAAAATGCCAAACACCATAACATATCTAGGTTTAAAAATTAATCTAAAAATTTAATTTTAAAATATTTAATCATAATGCCACCAATTTATTGCTCTGCTCTAAAAATTAATCTAAAAAATTATAATTTGTTTGGGGTTGGTGTCGCCCCAAATGAGTTCGATCTCTTTGCTGATCTTTTTTGTTGCAACATGCGGCTAACTTACCTTTCACGTATTTAAGTTTATTGGTTGGGGCAAACATGAACAAGGTGAACAACTGGAGACCGGCCTTCGAATCTTTTAAATCAAAGATGTCTTTATGGAAGTTCACTATCGATCGATGGGAGACTCACACTTCTCAAATCATTCATGGAAAGCCTTCCATTATACTACTTTTCAGTCTAGAAAGCTCCAAATAAAGTAATTGGAGGCCTTTAATCTATTCGGAAAAAATTCTACAGGGTGGGGACGAAGATAAAAGAAGACATCATTGGGTAGAATGGGATAAGGTGGCTACCTCGATCAAAGAAAGGGGATATAGACGTACCCTAATGATTAGGGCAAGATCTAATGAGTGAGCTCACTCCTAGCAGGCCTAAGTTGAAGGCCCATTAGGCTTTAGTTTTACCCCACCTATAAATAGAGGGGTCTTCTTCAAAAAGAATCAGGTTGTATTCTCTCTCTAGCTAGCTCACACTTGCTTAAACACACACATTTCTATGAGGCCTCCACTGAATTGAGCGTCAGAGTGCCCTTGGAGCTACGACTCCCGGGTCTTCTAACGAGCGTTTTCCGTTGATTGCAGACCTGAGACGAATCAACCGACTCCACCGACGATCCGAGATGTAGTTGTCTTCTCATTGATATTGGAGCATTTACCCCTAAATCCTCCATGGCGGGATCTGCTTCCCACGGATGGCGCCATTGTTGAAGCAGATACCGCCATGGAGGATTTAATTAATATCGTTGGGGGTTTGACTATTGATGTTGTTACTAAACTTATGGGATTCACACAAAACTCAAAATCAACTGGGGAAGAAATTCATAGGAGTGATGCAGTGCTAACCGCTATGGGGATATGAATTTCATAAACGGTCAATCTATAACTTGATTTGAACAACAATGGTTAGTCATCTCTTTCAAGATGAGCTTGGTGTGAATGCAACAACGGAGAATGGCCCGTGATTAACTAATAATGTAAATCAATTGCTTCTATGTTCTCTGATTGGAGGTTTACAGGGCTTTAGATACGAGTGGTAGTGGCTGGAGTCTTGTGTTTGTATGGCCCGACAGTGAGATCAATAATCAAACATATGTAATATTTAATTCCTGTATTTATTATTTATTATTTATTATTTTTGTTTGTTTAACATTAAGGGTATTTTAGTCATTTTACATTCACAAAGTTAATCTGCATCCACTCTAGGGACCATCAGTGAAATAAGTTGGATGTTTTTAGAGACTAAATCCGTAATTTCTCAAAGTTAAAGATTAAATCCGTAATTTTGCTAAACCAAAGAAACATCCGTGTAATTAAGTCTCAAATTTAAAAAGTAATTTGACAGCAATTAACAACCAAAGCCTTTTTCTCCTAATCTTTATATGCGGTGTGTTTTTCTTGGGCGGTGGCTTCATATCATTTATCAAGTATGTAAATGGTGAAGGGCTACGATTAAGAATCCTGATTTGACTTGAGGACTTAAGTGGTCTTTTGTCAAAACGAATTTAGGCCGATGTCTTAATCGAAACGTTATGTGAATCTTCATTTTTCAAAAGTTTGATCGAAAGTTATTAAGTGATTAGTATTCTTTAGCGATGCAAAAAATTTGGTCATCGAGTTACTCTTTTAATTTAAGAGAGCTCAATGTCACTCCACATATTTACTCTGTGACATCGAGTTCAAGTTAACCTCGTTTTAAGTCATGTGTCTAAAGCTTAAAGTCCAATCATCAACAATTTTGTAAGTTTGTAAGTTCGATTCCGGCTCGCGCCTTATTTATTATTTAATTATTTTATGTATATTAAATTATTATTTATATATAATATATGTACTATATAGTTTTTTTTATTATAACTATATCTAACAATACTTATTAGTAATTAACTATATACCATATAAATGCTATAATATTTATTTAATATATCCGTTTATATATGGTCGCAAGCCTAATCTAACTCAGAGAACTTGAGCTCGTTTATTAATACATATTAGGTTTAAGCTCTACTTAAACTCATTTAAATTTTACGTGCTTCAAAGTTTTAATGAAACGATTTCTAGTAGCTTACGAACGATAACATAGGAATGGAAGAATCAAAATTATTATGTTTGTTGAGCTTTAAAAGCAAACAAGGCGTAAGAATTCACGCCCACAACATTACTGTGTCGCAACTCGTAAGAGTGTCTTGATTCAATCTTGTGGGTGGCCTAACTGGTAAGCCTCATGTCCTACAAGCATGAGTTATTGGGTTCTAGTCTCTCCATAAGTCCACTTACCCGGTTTAGACCGTGATCTACCTTGTTCTAACCAGTTAATAGAGAATTAGTCGGAGCCCAGGATTTACCATATAAGCGGGTTCCCTCGATTATAAAAAAAAGTTTCTTTGATTCGAAGTAAGCATAGACCATCATATTTCTTAATTATATATTTTTGTTTGAGTTAAATACCGACGCGCCAGGAATTGGTTAATGGGTTGGCGCTGTGTCATAACGTTATCCACAAATGTTACGCGTACGAGACAAGTATCATAAGTCACACAACAAAAGTTTAGTATTCACCCCACTACCATTTATTTTTAAAACCACTTTATTATAACGTGGAAAACATTGTCAAAATGCATGAGACCAATTCATACTCTCTCTAAATATAAACACACAAACGATAAAAGTTTAGTGCAAATGATTAAACTACAAAGTGTAATGAGAAGGGGTACATGTGAAATAATTAAATGGCTAGGGGTAATGATATTTCATCATTTTTAAATTTAAAAAAACTTTTGTATACTTCATATTTTTTAAATAATCATATAATCTAGAAGTGTAGTATTGTTATATTAAAAAAACGATTTTTTCAAAACGTTGATTATAGTGTGGTGCACTTAAGTTGCGTGTTTTTACAGCGGGAATAATGTGATTACTGATTATAGTATGATTACTACGCATTGGGTGTTAGTAGCGAGATTATAACGTGAATTTATGTTGACATATATACTCTCACCTCCATGCCACATGTCGTATTCTGGTAGCTTCCTACTTTTAGCGCGTGAATTTTACTTTGTACAGTAACTTGCAAATTTATACACATACATATACATAAGTAGCGTGTTTTTATAGCGTGAATAATGTGATTACTGATTATAGTATGATTACAACACATTTGGTGTTAGTAGTGAGATCATAACGTGAATTTATGTTGACATATATACTCTCACCCCCATGCCACATATCGTATTTTGGTAGCTTCTTACTTTTTAGCACATGATTTTTATTTTGTACGGTTGCACATTTATACGCATACATATACATACACACAAAAATGTATATGCTAAATTAATTATTATCAAAACTAAAAAAGTATAAGTCTTTAATTTTGTTTTTAACCATAATTAATATTTTTATATTTTAGAGTAAACTTCGTTTTTGCTTCATGTGGTTTGACTATTTTAACCTTTTTGCTTAAATAGTTTGAAAATGGTCATTTTGCTCCATGTGGTTACCGTTTTTACTCTAATATGTTCCCCGCTCCTAACTCCATCCATAATTCCGCTAAAGCTTTGCTCTACTACCCGCTGCTACCCGTCTTAGTGGGAGTGGTGTTTGCTTTACCCTCAAGCATACCCGTTGGACACTCCCAGCTCCCTAACAACTATCAAACAATCACATAGTTTCTTTATCATGGCCCCGCCCATGCCGACACCAACAAACCTAAGTTCTTCAACATGCATTTCTATTCTAATTAACTGATAATAAAATATTTCTAAACAAATTAATGATGTTATGGCAACATTCTTGGGAATGTGAATTTTGTTACTTCTTTTAACCTTTTAAAGGGGGAAAATAGTTTTTGAGAAGTAAGAAAACTTCTTATAACTTTTTTAAAAGTTAATAAAAAACTATAAGCAATCCCACATGCCCTAACTATATATGATGTTTTTATTTTAGAATAAAAGATATAAGTTAGCATTCTTCGTTTTGGAAAATAGAAAACTAAATTTATTTTTAGCTTGATATTTACTTTTATAAATTAAATAATTGAAGGGGTTGCTAATAAGATGCTTCATAATGTTTTTTAAAACGGCGATGAATATTATTATTTAGAGTGAACTTTGTGTTCAATGCATATAAATAAAAGTGCAAAATTTGATGTCGGCCCATGAGAACGGTGGAAAAAGAAATAATAAAAGGGTGGTCAACGCGGACCTGCAATATATCAGGCATATTTTCAGTTTTCAATTTTTCATAATCAAGTTAATAATATACTCGAATTACATAAAATGAGTGAAAAAAATAACATCCGAAATATTACAAAGAACAAAAGCAGCGGAAAGCTGGATAATACATAAATCAGAAATATTAACAAAGACCTTAATTTGGCAAGTAATTTCTTCTCATTTTTAATTGCTCAAATTTTCAAAAAGTTCCATGGGAGGTTATATTACCTAAGTTGTTTTTAAATGCGGAATTAGATTTGGTGGCCGCCTTTTAGCTACGTCATGGTCTTATTTTTACCGACGAATGTTTCACCTTTAGGCACGAATCAACGGCGACGAAACTCAGTGGCGACGACATAAAGGTCATTAGCGACAAAAAAAAGTCGTCTCTAAAACCCTCTTTTCTTGTAGTGAATTATATACACAATAAGGGACACACAAATTACCAGCAAAGAGAACTTGAAACCTTAAAAACAAGCAATCGAAGAGAGACCAATTTAACCATTTAATAAGATTCAAATACGGATCTATGATTTATCCACAAGAACAGTTGTGATTTAATATTTTATTTATCTTTGACTAGGAGTGCTTAAAATTATTAAATACCAACGCATTCCGAGCTTTCCACCAAAACTAAAATATAGCGTTGTAACGGCTAATCTTCATACGCTAGGTGATGGACAGAGGATGCTAGTGACACTGAAATGGTTCCTACAAAACCAACTTTCTTCTCTTTAATAATGATAGAAAAACCTAAGATGCATATTTAGGCGAATTAGCATAAATTAATTTTAATATTTATATGAGCTTAATAAAAAAGTTAAATATATTTTTATAGAGTATACTTAATTTAAAATTAATTAAATATAATCCATCGAAAAAAATAAAAGGTTTGAAAAGAATAACTAATACAAGTTTAATAAAAATATGGATTGCATGTTCCCACCATGGAAGAGTTAATTTAATATGATATGTGTTGAAAACCAGATCCAAAATACAAACACAAATTTGAGCTCAATCAAGATGACTCTTTTATTATATTGAAAATCAAAACCACATTTTACAATGACCCTTAAACCCTATAATTATACTAAAAACTAAACTTGATCACCAAACTAATCTAATATAGTAAGAAAAACAATTCTCCTAAATTAATCATAACCCAACTCAAACTTAATTAAATAAACTATTAAGTCAAATTTGTATCAAAAGTTTTCTTGTTTTTCAAGGTTTAGAATTAATTCACATTTTCCCCCTTAATTATTAACTTGTACAGCCTAGATCTCGAATCCCCAACAAAACCTGTATCTCTTTAACTTTAATCCTTGAACAACTCTTACATCGCATCACCACTTGTATCTGGGAAGACTGTCTCAGATCTTTTTCATCTTCACCTTCTAGGTCGGATATCACACCCCTGCACACTTTCATCACTATCATGATTTGCATCTTTATCAATAACTCAAATCATTTAAGTCTTTCACACCAACTTGAATAATGTTTAATCACCTTCACAACTTTCTTCTGCACAGGTATCACACCTTCATCCCCAATCTGAATAACTCAGACTCTTTGCCTCGTTTCATACGGTCTTCCTGTTTCACACATATCGTTTTTGATCTATCACAGATCTTCTTCCACGCATATCTCACAACCTTTTGAACAATCTCTCACAGATTGAATGTATTATTCACATCGTTTGAACCGCTCACAGGTTCTAATACTTCTCCACCGGTATCACGCCGTACCATCCTGAATCACAGAGTTAAACACTTTGCAGATCTCTACACCCTTCCCAGATGATTGATCCTTCATTCAATCCAAATCGCTCAGATCGATATCTTCCTTGCTTGACTCGCACAACCCTTCATTTGGAACTTCACAGACGCTTTCAAAATTCGAGCTATCAAGGTCGAACTTCAGCAACTTCGTTCTATCTTCTTTCGTTGCAGCCCTGCAGCCACACGAGCTGCTCCCCATTATCAGAAAAACGACTCTCAAACCGACTTTTTTTTTTTCCGAGCTCTGATACCAATTGTTGAAAATTAGGCCCAAAACACGAACATAAATTTGATCTTAACCAAGATTGACTATTTTATTATATTGAAACCAAAACCACATTTTACAATGACCCCTAAACCCTATACTTGTACTAAAAATAAATTTGATCACCAAAATATTCTAATATAGTAAAAAAAACAATTCTTCTAAATTAATCCTAACCCACCTCAAACTTAATTAAATAAACTATTAAGTCAAACTTATATCAAAAGTTTTCTTGTTTTCCAAGGTTTAAAATTAATTCTCACAGTATATTGGTTCAGAAGATTTTTTTTAACTAAATATCAAACCCGTAAAATGTTGTTTAATTAAGAAATTAAAAGGAATAATATTTATTTAAGATCTTAATTATAATAATTAAAAAGAAAAGAAAAAGAAATGGAGAGTTGTGAAATTGAAAAGTAACGTTGGCAAAGGTGGGCTTGACTTTGACAAAAGTCGAAGACTTCTTTAGTTCTTTCTCAACAGCCGACATGACTTTCTAATTTCTACTACTTATCTCACTCCTTTTTTTTTCTTTTTTTCTTTTTCCTTTTCTCGTCTTCCAACCTTTAGAAACTAATTTCCACCTATTTTATAAAAATAAATATTATTTTTTCACTTTAAGAAATACATGCACCGTAATTTCATTATAATATGCGGTATTGTTGTCTACAAGATATATTTGAAGGTGTCCTATAATTTTTAATTAATAAAATAAATAAACACAAATCACTAATCATAGCATACTTATACAAATTGCCTTACAAATATCTAAGAAATTAGAAATGTTGGATAATAGGATAAGCGATTATATACTTATCTTATATCTGTTACAGTTAAAGTGTTTATGTGATTTTTACAATTCTCTATTTAAATACGTTGGTTTTGTATTGAACGCCATTATTATTATATACGTATGTGTGGCCTAGTGACATCATATATTTATTTTTATCAAAATAAGAGCTTAAGTCTTAGTATTACGGTTAGAAAGTATTGTTAATATATGAATTGAGTTTGTACTAGTGTTTGGATTGGTTCTAGCATCTTGCAAGAGGCTAATTGTAATTATATATTTAAAGTTTTCAACCATTAAAAAAAATGATAATATATTGACAGATATGAAAACTTCACTTCCTTTATTTCCTGAATTAATTGAACTTAGAGTAAATTACATATATCGTCCTTTATGTTTATACATTTTTTCAGATTGTGTCCTTTAGCAAAAAAATTATCAGGTATCATGTTTTACGTTTAAATATGTTGCGGTTATCATCCTTTAGCCTAACAGAGGTTAACTTTTTCTGTTAACTCCAGTCATGTGCCTTACATATGAGGGGTGTTTTGGTCTTTTCACCCACAAAAAGTTTTTTTTTAAATTAAAAAATATATAAAGATAATCCCTCTATCCACTAGCCACCACCACCTGCAGCCAACCACCACCACCAATCGACCACCATCGTTATCGCCGCCACTATAGGCTTTTCCGATTCTTGTTCCTCCCCACCATTCCAGACCACCACCGTCGCTATGCCAGTAGCCAGACCACCACCAACGAATCAAACCCTAGAATCAAACCATTCCCTGAAGCTTTTTCGATTCTTGTTCCTCCCCACCATTCCAGACCACTACCGTCGCTATGCCAGTAGCCAGACCACCACCAACGAATCAAACCATGGATCTGTCAAGGCTTTTTCTCCTCTTAGAGGGGAAATCGATTTCAGAAACATCACGAATCATGGAAGATTTATGGAAAAAGCTTGAAAATTCAGATAAAGATGCCACCGTCGGCGTGAAAACCCACTTCCACCGCCATAACAAGATCAACAAAACCCACTGCCACCGCCGGATTCGTGTTCTCCCCTTCTGATTAATCCATTTTTGCCCAAACAGATCGAGGAGGTGGAGATGACAGTGGCGAGGAGGTGGAGATGACGGTGGCGATGGGGAGGGCTGTGTAGGGGGTTCGCAGATGAGGTCGTAGAGGGTGGAGATGATGGTGTCAGAGATGAGGCAAAGGAGGGGGTAGGATACGATGAAGATCTGGTGGTGATGGTGGTTGGATAGGGTAGATAAAGATCTAGGGTTGAAAAAGACTCTTTTGCCCTCACGTGAGGGGTTTTAACTATAAAAGTTAACACCATTTGGGGTAAAGGACATGGGGTGCAAGGATTTTAAAAATAAAGGATGATACCTGATAATTTTTTTACTAAAGGACACAATCCAGAAAAATGTATAAACATAAAGGACGATATCTTAAATTTACACTTGAAGTTATAATGAGGGTAGAAGAAATAATGTTAAAAACAATAAACCATGCATCATATCGTTTTCTGACATGTGTTAACAAGTTTTCTAAAATACAATGGAGAAAGAGAGATTTAGAGTATAATTAACCTTGACCATATATATTACAATCAAATTAAATGCTACTACAAGACAAAAGATAAGTTTTCTTATAAAATACAAACTATATTTAATTTAATAATATACAAATGGGAGGGTCATTTTATTATAATATTATTTTAAAGTTTGAAAGACATAATAATTTAAATATACCTTATATATCTTCATCTTGACCATAATAATATCTTTAACAAGTCACCTTCCTCTTTTCTTCCTTAATCTCAACTTGCACCTCCCACCTTATCTATATATTCTACTCTTTTCTTTCATTGAGTTCTTCAGTTCATCTTTTGATCTTTATCTACAAACAACTGCAAGATCAATCTCCTGCAAAAAAGGGATCTTTTTCAAGAATCTTTCCATGGAATACACAAGCTTGGTTGATACTTCTTTGGATCTTAATACAAATCCTACTCACTTTCTTTCTCTAGTTCCTGTAAGTCCTTACAATATATGCATACGCATATATAATCAAACATGTGTATATATATATATATATATATGTGTGTGTGTGTGTGTGTGTCTTCAAGCTATGTGAACAAAGGTTCACATGTGAAATTGTCTTTAGCTTACAAGGTTTTTTATTTTGATTCACAGAAACAAGAAGCTCAAAGCAACTTCATTGAGCTTGGATTGAAGATGTCATCTGTGAATGATGAGGTACACACCATTTTAGTTTTTACCTTATGGGTTCCTCTCTCTCTCTCTAGATGTATATGTTTCTCTCTCTGACTAATTAGGGTTTTGTGGGGATTTTGATTAGCAGGCAGCTGGTGCTTTGGTGGAAGAGTTGAATAGGGTGAATACAGAAAACAAGAAGCTTACTGAGATGTTGACTGTCATGTGTGAGAACTACAATGCTTTACATAAGCATTTGGCTGATTATAAGAGCAAGAATACTGTTCCGGCGCCATCGGATAGCACCAACAACTCCAAGAAACGGAAGCCAGAAAGCCCGAATAATCAGATTATCAACAATGAGAGAGGAGTTTCTGAAAGCAGTTCAAGTGATGAAGATTCTTGTAAGAAACCTAGACAAGAACAACACATCAAGACCAAGACTTCTAGGGTTTGTTATCGTACCGAAGCTTCCGATACCGGCCTTGTAAGTCCTCTTGATTCCATCTACACATCATTTATTTACAAGTTCCATAAAGATATGAGTGCATACAGTTGGCGAAACTAGAACTTTTTAATCAAAGTTTTATCTACCACTTACAGCTAAAAGGTCCAACTCGTCATGTTTTTTTTTAAATAACACAAATTTTGTTAATCAAAAACTGACAAATTCTGATGATCGAGGGATCAATGGACCCTCTTGAACCTCCCTGGTTCCTCCCTGAGTGCACAGTTACATCAAGATGACATGCTTGACGATTATATTAAAGAAAGATTCAAGAAACTTATGTTTACAAATTACAAAGTGAGTTAATAGATTTTGTTAAAGGGTATATGTTAAAACTTGTTTGTATTTGATGTGAACAGTTGGTGAAAGATGGATACCAATGGAGGAAATATGGGCAAAAGGTCACAAGAGATAACCCTTCTCCTAGAGCTTATTTCAAATGCTCTCATGCTCCAAGCTGTCCAGTCAAAAAGAAGGTGAGACTACAAGTGCCGAATTCGATCTTCGTTTTATAAAACATAATATCGATTTCGTGTTTTAATTTGTTTCCATGTTCAATCTTGTTTACATTAGGTTCAAAGAAGTGTTGAGGATCAATCAATCTTGGTGGCAACTTATGAAGGGGAGCACAACCATCCAAACCAATTGAAACATGAGCAAGCAAGTCCGGGCTTGAACCGAACGGTTGCAACCACCACGCTGGGTTCGGTCCCATGCTCAGCTTCACTTGGTTCATCAGGACCTACCATCACTCTTGACTTAACCAGCCCACCAAAACCACAGCCTAACCTTTATGAGGAAGCCAGTGTTGTTGGTAACCGAAAAGTTGACACACCAGAATTTCAACAGTTTTTGGTAGATCAAATGGCATCATCATTGACAAAAGATCCGAGCTTCAAAGCAGCATTAGCAGCAGCAATTTCCGGAAGAATGATTCAACAAAATCAGTCACAAAAGTGGTAGCTTTATTGATGAGATCATGGATGATGTATATATCACATGGTTGGTTGAAGAAAACAAACTGTTAGTGGTAGGAAGGAAGGTTCGAGGTGAGGGTTGGTTTGGTTCCAATTTTAATGGACTTGGGTCGAACCAGGATACGAAAACCCTTTGGATGTTATTATGTCTTTCACGTGGAAAAATTGTCCAATATGACCCTAGCTAGCTTTACGTGGTCCAATTTGTCAATAGATTTAAAGTGGTCCTTAAATTCAAGATGGAATATTTATTGCGCAACACTTTCACATGCTTTCTCTTTCAAAATAAACAATACATTTTCTTTTTTCAATTTCGAGAGGTTACTTTTGGGATGTATTATTAAATATACGTAAAAACATGTGACAGTGAATATCTAATTAGTTAGGGATCATCGATAAAACCAACCAAAATCCTACAAATAATTAAAAAAAAAGATAAAAAGATCTTATTATTAATTGGTAATTACCGATGGATCCGAAAACTCATAGAGGTAAAATTAATACCAACGATTACCAACACATAGTTTTACCGATAGGCCGTTGGTATGGCGGCAATGATGTTGAGGATTAGATTTCAGCCTGGATTCTTGTTAGGCATTTCAGTCGGTTGTCTGTGTGATAGATTTGTGACGGACAATCCGTCGTTGATCCATTTGTAATAGTTTTTCTATATAGTAATCGGGAGCTTACCGTATGTGGCAACCTAACTTTGCACAGAATTCTTTGTTGACGAGTTCGTAGATTTTAATATAGCTAGGAATTGACTTGATAAGGAAGTACCCCAACTATTAGGATGGAGGTAGGAGTTGTACGAAGAGATGGCCTCCTCCTAGTGTGGTGTTCTTGTTTCTTGGAATTTGTGGTCTAGAAGTTAAAATCTGTTAAAAAAATGGTAATGGAGTCCTCTTGTGTGGTTCCCTAGACTACCAATTAGTTGAGAAGATAGGCATCATTGACATAAGTTTCTTTCTAGCTCTACTTCTTTGAGTGAAACCAAGCTAGGAAATACATATGATAATGTGTTGACGCCATTAATGCATGACCACATATGTTAAATATTTGTGGTGGTTTAGAAATTAAGTTTGTTCCAAACTGGGCATTGGTGGGGGAGACTTCTAATTACATAGTGTTAGAGGTCATCATGTGTCTTTAACAATAAAATGCAATGTTTTTTTTTTATCAATGTACAATTTATCTGCAATATTTGTTATAACTTTGTCTAACCTAAACAACTCATTAACACATTATAAGACCCATTAGTATATCCAACATCACACCCCATGTCTTTAACAACAAGAAAACAACGTACTAACACATTATGAATTTTTTGCTAAAATGGGCTATAGGAGATTGTGTAATCACATTTAGGGTTGTTCTCTTTAAGTTTATACATTTGGGGTTGTCGCCATTTGGATGGGCGACAGCTTCCCCACATTCTCACTCCAATCATTTGATGTGTTTGGTTAGTCAGTGAACCCAAAGTTGTCGCCCTTTGGAATGGCAGCAGCTTTCTTAATTGAATACAAAAGCTGTCTCCATTCCAAATGACAGCAGCTTTGGTGTGTTGTCTAGTCAAACAGAAAGCTGAGATGGAGGTGTGACTGGAAGCTGTCGCCATACCAAAGGGCGACAACTTTGGGTTCAATGACTGACCAGACACATCAAATGATTGGAGTGAGAATTTGGGGAAGCTGTCGCCCATCCAAATGGCGACAACCCCAAATGTATAAACTTAGAGAGAACAGCCCCAAATGTGATTACACAATCTCCTATAACCCATTTTAGCAAAAAATTCACACATTATGTATATAAGGACTATTAATGTACTAATTATCATTCACATGTATTCAATTGTCCCTAGTGTATTAGTGGAAGAACGTCCCTCCGCCAACCAACAAATCATGCTTGATCACTTTTTTTGTAAGCACATATTTAGTTAAGGCTTATTAGTGTATATATGTGCAGAGGCACTATCGGTGGCATCCTAACGTAGAGGACGCGATCTAAAAAATATGGACCTCAGTCATGACCCGTCTGTTTAATGATGAATTGAGTGATATGCATGATATGCAGCAAGAGTGGAAAGACAGAAATCTACAAGTTTTTTAGCCCAGTATGTAATGAAACTATAAAGTAAACTTGTTTATTATTAGAACAAGGGTCAAAGTGTCATTAGTATAAACTATATTTTAGGGTAAAAGTTACAATGTTGTAATTAGAAATGGTTTAACTGTAATTAGTCAATTATGTTAATACGGTGTTTCTATCAAACGTTGCGACGTTTTTTTGGCACCGATTCGTTATGTATATATAAGGTCTATGATGATGAACAAAAATCATCGGAAATCATAATCAAAATTCCAAGCTTGTGTAAAATCAACCATTCTTGTTTTATCTAATTGCTTTTGATTATAATAGTATTGACTTCAACATCATCAAGCCATACCCTCCCAGCTATCACTTATTGATCGGCAAGAGATGATTGACATGTTATATATTATTTTCATTTTAATTCAATACATATATCTGCTAATATTTAATAAAAAAATACAACAAATTTCTACTAGAATCACTCAAGTTTTATATTTTCTGTTAATATTTTAATTTTAGCTTCGTTTTAGACACAGTTTGTTTCATTGTGAAGATCTCACAAAATAGAACACAAACCCATAAAATAATAGCTATACTAATTACAGTTACATATAATTATTTGTGTTCAATGTTGAAAAAAACTCATTTTCCCAATTATTAAAAAAAACCATTTTCACAAATTTTCAAACGGAAAGAACCGACTCCCACTACAACAAATTGACCCTGTCCCGACGCCACCTGTACCGACGACATTTGTCGTCGGCATAGGTCACCCTATACCGACGACATGTCGTCGGTATAGGTCAAAACCAAAATTTTGGCAGGGAGACCCTATAGCGACGACATGTCGTCGGTATAGGGTTGAGGCAGGTTGGAGGGAAAACTGGCGCCCAATGAATTTTTGGGGAAAACCTATAGCGACGACATGTCGTCGCTATAGGTTAATTTTGATTTTCTTTTTGTTTTTTTTTATTTAATAAATTTTCGTCGGTCAAATTTTTTTTTTTTAAAATTAAAAAAATTTCTGGAAAACCCTATAGCGACGACATGTCGTCGCTATAGGTTAATTTTGATTTTTTTTTTTTATTTAATAAATTTCCGTCGGTCAAAATTTTTTTTTTTTAAAATTAAAAAAAATTCTGGAAAACCCTATAGCGACGACATGTCGTCGCTATAGGTTAATTTTGATTTTCTTTTTGTTTTTTTTAGTTAATAATTTTTTTTAAATTAAAAAAAATTCTGGAAAACCCTATGGCGACGACATGTCGTCGGGATAGGGTTTTTCCAAAATTTTGAATGGGACACCCTATAGCGACGACATGTCGTCGCTATAAGGTTGAGCAGGTTGGAGGGAAAACTGGCGCCCAATGAATTTTTGGGGAAAACCTATAGCGACGACATGTCGTCGCTATAGGTTAATTTTGATTTTCTTTTTGTTTTTTTTATTTAATAATTTTTTTTTTAAAATTAAAAAAAAATTCTGGAAAACCCTATAGCGACGACATGTCGTCGCTATAGGTTAATTTTGATTTTCTTTTTGTTTTTTTTTTATTTAATAAATTTCCGTCGGTCAAATTTTTTTTTTTAAATTAAAAAAAATTCTGGAAAAATTCTTTGTGTAATTAACGGGTTCCGGGCTTCCTCATGCCTCGTCGGACACCCATCCCCCCAACCGGCCACCTCTAGGGTTCGGCCGAACCCATGCACACACATGAAGGTTCCCTACGATCACAAACAAGCATTTAAACAGGAAGGTTTTCAAGATTATACCTCTAGATCGGAGAACCCGTGCCAATCAAATTCCCGAATCACCTCGTCTTCTTTGAAACTCAACTTCTCTTCTAAACCCTAGAATTATGAAACATGTGTAGTATTGATTCAAGGATCCCGACACACTAAGGATGATTAGGGATCGACAAAATACATCAAATCGGACTTGAAACGCGATGAACGGCTCTCTCCCTCTCCTCCTTGTGTAATTAACGGGTTCCGGGCTTCCTCATGCCTCGTCGGACACCCATCGGACACCTTTATTGACTGGTCAACACCCTACGAAACCTATGCCGACGACATGTCGTCGCTATAGGCCACCTCGTCGGACACCCATCCCCCATGCCTCGTCGGACACCCATCCCCCCAACCGGCCACCTCTAGGGTTCGGCCGAACCCATGCACACACATGAAGGTTCCCTATGATCACAAACAAGCATTTAAACAGGAAGGTTTTCAAGATTATACCTCTAGATCGGAGAACCCGTGCCAATCGAATTCCCGAATCACCTCGTCTTCATTGAAACTCAACTTCTCTTCTAAACCCTAGAATTATGAAACATGTGTAGTATTGATTCAAGGATCCCGACACACTAAGGATGATTAGAGATCGACAAAATACATCAAATCGGACTTGAAACGCGATGAACGGCTCTCTCCTCTCCTCCTTGCTCTTCGACGGCTGAATATGAAAATGGGGTCTCCATATTTGCGTTGCACCCTAAAGGGTGTTCTTCCCTAGGGCCAGGCTTGGCCCACGCACACCCAAGGTCTCCCGGGCTTGGTTTTGTTCACGTTTTTAAATAAAACCCGCCAAAACCCCGTTAATTACCCGTTAACCTTTACAATAATTTACATAATTACAAACCCAGTTATTTTATGAAAAACCGGGATGTTACATCTTGGGTCGTTGAACCCTTATGAGTTAGTGTTGAAGTGTGGGTTATTAACATGTCAATAAACGACAAATCGTTTTATAAAGGATTGTAATGTTCTGAGTTCAATCAACTGTAGGGTACCCAGTTTGGGGCCATACAGGCTGGTCTTGGGTGTTTCACAAACGTCCGAGACATCGTGAAGGCAATCAACAGACTTCTAATGTCTTGCACGGTGGGGTTCCGATTAAAAATCCTTCTTATTCCATGAATCTTGCTCAGGTAACGGTTTCGATTTTTATCACGAATTTCCCACTTAATTCTTCAGTGAATGAGATTTGGAAGTTCTGCGAGGATTATGGGATAGTTGCAGATGTGTATCTATCCGATCGGTTATCAAAGGTCGGTTCTGTGTTTGGTTTTGTGAGGTTTCTTCGTGTCAATGACGTGGGTCTTCTGATTGAGGATTTACATAACATCTGGATCGGGAGTCACTGACTTGTCGTCGAGATAGGGTTAATTTTGATTTTTTTTTTTTTTTTTTATTTAATAAATTTTCGTCGGTCAAAATTTTTTTTTTTAAAATTAAAAAAAATTCTGGAAAACCCTATAGCGACGACATGTCGTCGCTATAGGTTAATTTTGATTTTTTTTTTTTTTTTTTTAATAATTTTTTTTTTAAATTAAAAAAAATTCTGGAAAACCCTATAGCGACGACATGTCGTCGCTATAGGTTAATTTTGATTTTTTTTTTTATTTAATAATTTTTTTTTTTAATTTAAAAAAAATTCTGGAAAACCCTATAGCGACGACATGTCGTCGCCATAGGTTAATTTTGATTTTTTTTTATTTAATAATTTTTTTTTTAAATTAAAAAAAATTCTGGAAAACCCTATAGCGACGACATGTCGTCGCTATAGGTTAATTTTGATTTTCTTTTTGTTTTTTTATTTAATAATTTTTTTTTTTAAATTAAAAAAAATTCTGGAAAACCCTATGGCGACGACATGTCGTCGGGATAGGGTTTTTCCAAAATTTTGAATGGGACACCCTATAGCGACGACATGTCGTCGCTATAGGGTTGAGCAGGTTGGAGGGAAAACTGGCGCCCAATGAATTTTTGGGGAAAACCTATAGCGACGACATGTCGTCGCTATAGGTTAATTTTGATTTTACTTTTTGTTTTTTTTATTTAATAATTTTTTTTTTAAAATTAAAAAAAATTCTGGAAAACCCTATAGCGACGACATGTCGTCGGGATAGGGTTTTTACCTTTATTGACTGGTCAACACCCTACGAAACCTATGCCGACGACATGTCGTCGCTATAGTCCACCTGTACCGACGACAAGTGGACCTATGCCGACGACATGTCGTCGCTATAGGGTGCAGCGCGAACAAATAGGGAAACCAGACGACAGAACTTCATTTTCATCAAAAACTCTCCAAAACTCCCCCAATTCTGTCTCTCCGGCGATTTCAGCGTTTTTGGGCTATTTGGGAGCAACTTTTACACAAACTCTCGGGATTTAAGGTGAGCTAACATCCGGGTTCATATTTTAGCTAATTTTTTAAGATTTTGAAGTTTTGTTTGTTTATTTTGGTTAGGTTTTGGAGGAATTTCACTATTTCTTGAATTTCTAGCTTTGTGAAGGTAAATACTCGTTTTAATTACTAATTTGTGTTGAAATTTGGTTTAGATCAAAGATTTTTATGATTTTGTATGTATGTGTTATGTATGTATGTTTGTATGTATGAGTATGTATATTTGTATGATGGAATTATTAAATTATGATTAGTTTATGTCATTTGGTTTAGATGTGTGTTTATTTTATATAATTTAGTTTATGTAAATTAGTGTTTGTATGTATGTGTATGTATGTGTGTAATTTGTGTTTATGATGATTAGTTTTAATGTTTAGTTTGTATGTATGTATGTAATTTGTGTTTATGATGATTAGTTAATATGAATGTATATATGTGTATGTATGTTTGTATGTATATGTTTGTAATTATGTAATTGGACATTTATTTATGTTTGTATGTATATGTTTGTAATTATGTAATTGGGCTTTTATTTATGTATGTATGTATGTAATTGTGATGTGTAGGTATATAAGATGGTATTTATTGGGAGCAACTTTCACAAAAACTCTCGGGATTTAAGGTGAGGTAACATCCGGGTTTCATATTTTAGCTACTTTTTCAAGATTTTGAAGTTTTGTTTGTTTATTTTGGTTAGGTTTTGGAGGAATTTCACCGTTTCTTGATTTCTAGCTTTGTGAAGGTACGTTTTAATTACTAATTTGTGATGAAATTTGGTTTAGATCTAAGATTTTTATGATTTTGTATGTATGTGTTATGTATGTGTATGTATGTATGTTTGTATGTATATTTGTATGTATGATGGAATTATTAAATTATGATTAGTTTAGGTCATTTGGTTTAGATGTGTGATTATTTTATATAATTTAGTTTATGTAATTTAGTGTTTGTATGTATGTGTATGTATGTGTGTAATTTGTCTTTATGATGATTAGTTTGAATGTTTAGTTTGTATGTATGTGTATGTATGTGTGTAATTTATGTTTTTGATGATTAGTTTGGATGATTAGGTTGTATGTATGTGTGTAATTTGTGTTTATGATGATTAGTTAATATGAATGTATATATGTGTATGTATGTTTGTATCTATATGTTTGTAATTATGTAATTGGACATTTATTTATGTATGTATGTTTGTGTGTATATATTTGTAATTATGTAATTGGGCTTTTATTTATGTATGTATGTATGTAATTGTGATGTGTAGGTATATAAGAGGGTATTTATTCATATGCTTATGTATGTTTGTATGTATATGTAACTTTATTTAATTTTGTTACAAGTTCGAAACTCGTTGCGGTTGACGAGAGGAAGAACGTCGTACACATAATCAACAAATGCTTGAAATGCAACGACAAATGGATGAAATGCGTCGAATGTGGGATCGCCGAACTAGCAGCGATGATAATTAGCTTGGAGTTGTTGAGCCTTTGCCTTTTTTGTTGGTATTTGTCTTGAACAATTTGCATATTTGTGTGTCGAACAAGTTTATGTTTTGAATGTTTGATTTGTCGAAAAAATTTGTGTGTCGAACAAGTTTGTGTGTCGAACAATTTGAATGTTTGGTTTATGTTTCGGATATTAGTTTTTATCCGATTTGAATGTTTGAATGGTTTATATTTATGATTTGCAGGTTTTTGTTTTTAGAAATTTAATATTTCTGGATAAAATATTAAAAATTAAAAAATAAAAAATAAAAACAGAAAAGACCTATACCGACGACATGTCGTCGCTATAGGCCTTTTTCAAAAATTATTAAAAAAAACAAAAAAAGCCTATACCGACGACATGTCGTCGGTATAGTGTCAACCTATACCGACGACATGTCGTCGGTACAGGGTAGGACTCTATACCGACGACATGTCGTCGGTATAAGGTTTCTTTTTTAATTTTTTAATTAAACCCTATAGCGACGACAAGTCGTCGGTATAGGCTGACCTATCCCGACGACGCTTATCCCGACGACAATCTTGGCTATTGGGACGATGCAATACCGACGACATCTATACCGACGACATGTCGTCGGTATAGCCTATACCGACGACAAGTCGTCGCTATAGGGTCAAAAAAAATCGTCGGGATAGGGTGATATTGTTGTAGTGTCCTAATACAAATCACGGCTCCATAATTAAGCTCTAGGGATTTCGGTTCTAGATGCTAACACAAAAGCGAGCTAAAGCGTACTTCAATACCTAAAACCAAGTTCTATGTACTTCTATGTATTTGTTGAACGTCTAGTTATATATATATATAACTTAAAAAGGTGAAAGTCTGTGCACTCACGAAAGTAACTATTCACTTTAAAAAAGTTTGATATTAAATTCCGTTTATTTTAAGAGATATATCCTCATTTTTATTAGTGGAATACACTCACATGAGTAACCTTAAGTTCATATATATAACAACCCTCATTAAGTCAAATCCAGGCTCAACCTCATGCTTTAACTTATCAAGGTCCACCCACCTATTCCTAATGATTGAATGAACGCAAGACTTTTTGGTTCATACAACCGGTAGTTGTTCAGAACTTGAAATTTACTAGTCACTATCACAGTAACATCTTCCTTTTCTTAAAATTGAAATTTCGCTTTTAAGATGTAGGAGCGGATTTAGGGTATAAAGTGAACTTTGAAATTTATGTCTTTTGTGAAAGTTTTCTAAACATATATATATTATGAAATTTTAAAATGTAATTTTATATGGCGTCAAAATATATAATATAATGTTTAAGCCGAATGGTATAAACCTTTATAAATAAACATTCAATCATTTTGTTATTCATTCTTAATTCTCTTTGAAAACACAAAATGGTGGATTATATATAGATTAAAATATTTTATTCAACTTTTTAAGGGCCTTAAAATTTGAAAGATTAAAGCAGTTGATTATATTCTAGGACGTCATTCCTAACATAGTAAAATTTTTAAAAACTTCATTGTGTGTGAAACCATTTAGTGAATTACATTATTTAGATTAGAAATAGTGACTTAAATATATAAGTATGAGCCCGACTCGTTTAAATTAAAGGAGTTTATGTACGGTTAGTTTTGAGGTTTATGTAAGCTTGAACTCGACTCATGACAATTTTAGGAGTTCGAGTTCAGCTTAAGCTCGACTCATTTAACATAATTTTACAGGTTCAAGTTCAACTGTTGATATGTCAGTTGACGACATTTTGCAAACAGTTGCAATGATTGGTTGTGTTAGTTCCCTTAGTATATAAAAATGATCTTTGGTCAAAATCTGGTACTATGTTTCTATAATAGATCTGCATACCCGTTCTTGTAATCTCTTTATGAATTATCGATTGAACTTTCGATCGATACCATCAAAATATTTCAACCTGACAGCGAAATTTACACATTTCACAAGGTTAATCGAGATTCCAAAACTTACAATTAGCAATAAGACGATCTGTAATAGAGAGCAGTGGCGAATTCTGTAATTTTTCTTTTCTATCGGGAGGGGCCGGAACATAATACCTATAAATTTTTCGACCGAATACGTATAAATTAACACATTTTAGTGAAAAATCAGGGGGCCGGGGCTCCCCGGGCCCTCACTAAGCTTCCCCCATGATAGAGAGCTTAAAAAGATAAAGGTGAATTAATCCCCTATTCACAATGATGCATTGTTACATTAGTAATGTCAAGATTAAATGGAGGACTTTTGTCCTTCAACAATGGATGCTTTAAAAGCATCTGCAACGTAGAGGTGACGGATCTCCTCCATTTCACTCCTTTCTAACGAATGACCTTTTCCTTTCCTCCATCTTTTTCCACATTAGAGTTTGTTGGGGTCGACAAACCCCATTATAGATGATCTAAATACAATTACAAACTGATGTAACATGACATGATATTACAAATGCTCTGTCATTAATTTTTTAAAATTACTAAGTTTGTGTGACAATGGTCTAATTGAATGGTGGGAGACAGATTCTAGAAGCAACGACTAATAAGGAGTAGGTGGGGTCTTTTACGTTGGTTTTTATTGCTCAAGACTCGTCTACTTTCGTCCCGCCTACAACAAGACCCATCACCAATTGCCTGCCTTCACACTTCACACATCATATTTTTCTTCTCACTCACATGACACTTAATTTATTATTTATTTATTTATTATTTATTATTTCACTACACAACAACAATTCAATTCAAATCCCCACGCGCTGGATTCTCTACACACCACACAATTCACAATCACTTCACTTCATATATTCAAACTTTTTCATAATTTAAGGATTAAAACTAGGTATACTAGCTAGTATTAAAAAACTAATTTGTCATTCTTATTTTGGTATACTAAAATTGTTAAATTGGTCTAAAATGCACACTATAAAATAATTAAAAACTTATTAACCTCTTTAAACGAATCAAAATTTAATAAAATGACATTTTAATATATAGAAATACTAGCATGGATAGTTTTTTTTATCATATAGAAAATGAATCCATAGAATATAATATAAATTTGAGAAGAAATGGTGTGAAAAAATGTAAATTGGATGTATTTAAAGGGGAAATATTAATTAAATTAAGAAAATAAACAAAAGAGTCGTTGCAATGGCTAGTTGTCTTTCTTTTATGCCGCAGAATCACCAGGGACACCCAACCCACGCCGTGCCACAAAAAAGGAGGGGCGGTGTTCCTTTGGGTGCCGCAAATGACCAGAATACCACCTAGGACTCTCCCATTCATCCTACATCCTCCTACTTAATAACATTTATAGTTATCAATATGTATTTTTTTAAATAGGTTCAGAGACTTTAGCGTACCCAAATTAGGTATAGAAAACTTATTATTGAAAAATGAATAGTATGCTGGACTTTTATGACATCAAACCTTAAAATTAGGCATGCAGACAAAATCTTAAACGGCCCTAATAGTATCCAAAAACTGGTCCATGTATACTCGGCCCAAATAATATCCAAATACTGGTTTTCGGCACAGTGAGTTTGGAAATTGGAATAGGACCCGATTTGGTATTGACATTAGAGGTGTACAAATTAGGTATTTTCAAGAACCGGTTCCGGTTCTTACCTGTTTCGTTTCTAGTTCCGGTTCTTGGTTAAAAAACCGGAACCTATGTACCAGTTCCGGTAATTTAAGCCAACTTTGCCTTTTCAGTTCTTACCAACTTTGCTTTTTTTGTTCATGTTTCAAAATTCTTAATTGAAGCCAATTTGACCCGGTGCAATGTAAATAAGGTTGTTTTAGCACTGAAGTGTAGGTAGCTTTTGACCATACATGTTATCTTCAGTAATTATTTTATATAAGTTTTTTGAAAATAACTTAGTGAAATTGCTGCAATATATTAAAGACACTAATATGATTCACAAGGTGATTAGCTTTCTTGTGATTATTAAATAGTAATTACATATCTTATTTTTTTTTTGTAAAATTGTTCATTGTCTTGTTTTTTTTGTCTTTTAGGTTAATAGGTATAGAGATAAAATAGTTAGCTTACAAAATGATACTACAAGCACCGGTTCTAGGTAGAACCGGTTCCGTGTATTTTTAGAACCGGTTTTGACTAGAAATATTGGAACCTATCCAGACCCTACGGGTAGGGTCGAATCCGGAAAAACCGGTTTTCGGGAAGAACCGGTTTCGATTCCTTGAGCGGTTCCTGTTTTTTTGTTCACCTATAATCGATAGGATACTTACAAACCTGTTCTTTTTCCTTTTTATTTTAACTCCGGAAATGTACCGTTTAGGGATGGAAGTGGGCCGGATATCTGTAATCACAGTCTCATGCCGGTTGTAAAATCGTGGCCCATTAGCCTTCGGGTTTGTGTCGGGTAATTAGCCGTTGGGTATCAGGCAAACTCGAGTGTATTGCATATACCCGTTAGCATCGGGTATTAGACATACTCGTGGGTATCGGCCAATACCCGTCGGGTATGTGTCGCGTACATTTTTGTGACTCTATTTTTATATTTTTCATATAACATATTAAATATGAATAAATTACATACATTAATATCATCAATTACATATTTGAAAGAAAATTTAATATTTCATATAATAACTTGTTAAAAGGAAGCACTGAAAGGCAAAGCTTAATGGAAAATAAAGATTAAAACTAAAACTTTTCGGGTATATGAATCGGGTATATGGGTTCGGGTTAACAGGTATGTGATTTCAGTTAATCAGGCCGGGTATCACCTAATCTCATACTCATCCCATATCTGTGAAATGTTTTAAAACTAATCTCATACCCGTCGGGTTTCAGGTATACCCATCCCGGATGTTTCGGGTTTTGGGTATACCCATCAGGACTAGGTTTTTTTGTCATCCCTAGTATCGTTACATACACGTGCAAAAGACTAGGTTGGGAAGCGGAACAAGTTTTTAACCCGAACCGAAACCGTTTTAGAAACAGGTTTGGACCCGAACCGTAAGGTTGAAACTGACTTGTAACCCCCTTCGTTGAAACCAGCCAAAACCGAACTGAACCGGATAAAACCGGTTTGAGCCAAAACCCAATGTTGATCAAGTTTGACCAAACCCGAACTGGTTTGGGCAAAAACCGATTTGTGCACCTCTACAGTTACGCAACACAACTGGATTCTAGTGTTACTTAGTCCCCACATAAGGGAGGCTACGTCAAATTAATCTTGTCTTTAAACGTACTTTTTATAAAAGTCGACTTTTAGGAGTTGACAAAACAGGGAGACGACCCTACATAGATCCCAAAGACCTCCAATACCGTCATAGAATAGGAAGAGACCACAATGTGGAAGTGTCTTTATTCGGGCATCTTGGACTTTCGACATTTAGGTTTGGTCATCCGTGAGCTTTTTGTTCAATAAATTCAACTTCAAAATCAAAACCATCACGATGACATTGCGACAAGCTCAGTGGCGGAGCTTGAAGAAAAACGCAGGGGGTTCGAGATTTTTTTCCTATCATGGGGCCGGAACTAAAAAAATTTCACCCGAATACGTAGAAATTAACACTACTGAGCGAAAAATCGGCCGAATACATATAAATTAACACTACTGAGCGAAAAATCGGGGAGGGAGGCCCTCACAAACCTCCGCCCATGTACTAGCTAACTCGGGCACACGACCTGTTTAAAACCCGTGTGTATTTCCGGTCAATGAAAACTGTTTCATTACTATCATTATCCTCACCAGCTTTAGTTTATGACTACACATTCATGAAACCTAAAGCAACTAATAGATGATCATTTGTTATTCCAGCCACTTGCGAGTACGAGTAAATGAATGTATAAAACTCACCCCTCGGCAACCTCATTTGACCAGGTATTTGCTAATCAGATCTGCCTTAGAACTAGTTACAAGACTTGTTTGGGCCTTTGTGTGGGTTAGTTGAATTGGATTACTATGGGCTTATGGTTTACAAATGTAGTTGTCAAAAGACCCAAACTCATCAACTATGTGTCATGCGGTAGAGGTACGCATTTTAACCGATTTTTAAACCAAAACCGAACAAGAATCTGAACTAGTTTTCCAGAAACTAGTTTCTAACCGATATGAACCGGCGTTTTCGCACCGATTCGGGGTTTCTTGGCATAGAACTGGTTACATACCGATTATTGACGTTACAAATAAAAAACTAGGCGTTTTAAAACTGATTTATAGTTGTTTGTTACCGTTTGGATGACTTTTTTGGACCATTTTGCCCCTCTATGATTGTATAAATAGAGATTGAGTGTATTTGTTTGATCACAACACTACTCTGACTCTTAAATATACAAAAAGAAAAAAAAACACTCAAAAACATAAACAAACTCTCAAGTCTCAAAACACTCACATGGCAGTCTCAAGTGAACCAGCCATGGTGAGTACCATACCAACAACGAGGAAGACAAATAATTGGTCAAAATTCGATTTATGTGGATTATCAAACGGTACTCAAAAGGCTCGTTGCAAGAATTCTAATTCGTTTTTCAAATCCGAGTCTGAATCCACTTTAATAGTTCACTTGGAAAAATATTGCAAGGCG
This sequence comes from Smallanthus sonchifolius, assembly GCA_023525975.1. Lineage (NCBI taxonomy): Eukaryota > Viridiplantae > Streptophyta > Magnoliopsida > Asterales > Asteraceae > Smallanthus > Smallanthus sonchifolius. Next base: position 1,061,053 of record JAKNSE010000034.1, on the reverse strand, counting down.
TTGAAAACAATCCAGCTCATGAAGAAGAATAATACTAAACGAAGACGACGACATCACTTGTGGATTTTCGGATTGACTCAAGTTTAAGTATAGGTCGCCAATTTGAAGATATATATATCAAGTAGCGAGTTCGGAATTATGTTTTGTTATTTCAAAAATTTTAAAATTAAATAAAAAGGGAACTTTATTGAGTTTATTTTATATATTAATATTTTTTTATTTTTTTATTAAAAAATATTGTTTAAAAAAACCCGGTTATTCTGGTTAGTAACCTAACCGGTTTGGACGGTTAGGATTTGGGACACCCACGAACCAGTTATTGTATAAACCGGTTTGCGGTACCATCACCACATGTATAAGACTCGGTATTTTATTGAATTTTGGTTGTGGATCTCTCTTCTCTCTCACTGAATGCTATGGGGAAAATTGCATTAATCCCGCACATAAAAATAGAATTGTTCTATTCCTTGTGGAGAATAATTACAGCAGTTTAGAAGTAAACAAGGATTCAAATGTATATAACTATATGAGAAATACAAGTTGGTCATGATTCATGTAGGTATAAGGATTCAAATGTATAACTGCTTGTATGTTGGGCAGGGGTATTGGGGTCGAATATGATGTTCATATTATTGTTGCCGTCTTATAAATAGAGATAAGGTCGAAATCTAGAACCTAATGCTTGACTTCGCTCCTGTATTTGCACAGATTTGATGTACACAACCTTGCCCTACACTTTGTACAGGAGGCTGTTTCCACGGCTCGAACCCGTGACCTCAAGTCACAAAGTAGCAACCTTACCAGTTGCTCCCTTCTATTAGTTGCTCAAGAAAGAAGATAATACGGATATACCTGATAAACAAGACCAGAAAGTAGAATACAAGTATGTTGTCAAACAAGACGAGAAGACCTTATCAAATTTTGTCATGTTAGAAAACAAAAATGAATGCCTTCAAGATATTCTTATACACCTAACAATCTAATAAACCATATACCCTTCAGTCTAATGAAAATACATCAAGACATGAATTCATTCCCATTGTTGTCTATGATTTTGACTGTTTAGCTCGAAACCATTTCTTCTCACGACGCATCACATTTCTCATTGCCGGTTTCTTTATTTGCTTATGTTCATCGTCTTGTGAATAATCTTTAAATAGTTTTGCAAGTTTTGGATCCACTGTAATTCCAATGGAAATCATCTCAGCATATAATTCCCTGGCCTTGGTTACTAACCCATGCTTCACTAACCCGTCCACCATCATCACAAAATGTGCAGAATCAGGTGAAACTTCATATTCTTTCATTTTCACCCAAATTTTCAACACATTTTCAACCTCGTTTAATTGAAAAAGTTTACCAAGTATTAATAAGAAAGTATCCCTGTTCGGACCATTTCCAGATTTCATCATTCGTTCTAAAAGTTCAAAACTTTCTTCAAAAGATAAGTCTTTTCCTTCAAGAAACGCGTGATATGTGTCGATAGTAGGGTTTATGTTTTCTTCCAACATTCTTGATAACACGCGACTTGCATCCACAGTCTTTCCTGCTTTACATAAGGGACGTATTATAAAATTATAAGTGATAGAATCAGGAATGAAACCCATGTCCTTCATTTTGTCCAATATCGTAAGAGCTTCTTCATGGCAATTCTCATGGGCAAGAACATAAACCAAGGAATTATAAACCGTTCGGTTTGGTCTCCACCCTTTTTTCTTCATTTCATCACACAATCTTAGCGAGTCAAAGAGGTTGTTGACCTTTGAGAAGCAAGAAATCATATGGGTGTATGAATATTCATCTGGGATAACACGGTTTTTGTCCATTTCTTTCCAAATTCTCTTTGCTTCAATTATGTCAACGTATATATTACACCAGCCATTAAGAATAATGTTGAAGCCCTCATTTTCAAGTGGAAAGAGTTTTGCATTTGAAAACATGAATTCTTCAGCCTCTTCAACGTTTCCATGCTGACAGAGGGTATCTAGAAGAGTATAGAATGCTTTTTGATCAGGAGTCAATTTGAATTTTTCCATTATCTGGAATGCGCGAATAGCTTCGGCTGGTTCGTTTGCAGCTGCATATCTATTGAAATACAAATAAATTTATAAAGAACCACACATACGAAATAAAATCACGATTGCAGTCCAAAGAATTAATGAGGTAGAAAATTCTAAAACCTTAAATAAGTAACACGATGCAACAAAATGTCAAGGATTATAGAAACAGTTTGCCACTATAAACAGCATATCTATGTTGATGTAAAATGTTCAAAAGTTAAAATATTTGAAATTGTTAAACTAAACATACCCAGCAAAAATCTCACTACAACAGCAGGGTCTGACGAGGGTGAGATGAGCTCAGAAAAACCTCCTTTTTTAAGAAAATACAGAAACATAGAAGGAATAAAAACATGAATCACAACATAAATTATTAGTAGCAAAAGATAAAAGAACATTAAGCCATAAAAATCCCTAAGACTAAAGGCAAGCCTAAAAAGTAGCCAGCACCGAAACCTACGACTAAAGACAACCTAAGTGAAGTACAGGCCAAAATACGAAGTCCCAGGAAACATTAAATCTATACACTCCCCTAAAACTCCTAACCTTTATCCGGCTTCTCCAAGAACTCTTATCACCGATCATGTCCTCGGAGAGGTGCAAGTCTAACAAGAGACAGGGAGCTAGAATTATTATTACTTACTAAATTTCCTACATATTTCATGTTCTTGAGAAAGGAGTAGCATTCTACCAAGAACACAAGCGGTTACTTGTTAATTGCTTAATAAATTAATAGTCAAATAACTAAAAGAGATCTTGATTGAGAAAAAAAAATGTAATTTAGTTTTAACCTGTCAATCATGATGAGCATTGGGTGCTGAGTATCCATTGAAGTTTGATACAAATCTCTAATCAAACACCAACCAGTATTGAACTTTTTATGGTTTCCCAACACCCATATCATCAAGCTCCAAGCTTTTTCATCACTGCACCTCCATCTCTGACCCCATTTAAATACTAAAAATGCCAACTTCCAATCATCCCTCAAACCCCAAATCACTGAATTAATCAAACCCTCACTAGGTTTAATCCCAGACCCATCAAGAACATCCATGGACTCTCCCCCTTCAGGATTAAAATTACTGCGTAATAATTTGACAACTTTAATCACACTCGAGTTTGTACTTTCACCAGTAGACTCTGTTAACTGGGTGAAGTTTATAGTTTCGTAGAGCTTCTGAACATAGGGTGGCTCGAATGTTGAAAAATAGTTGTAATTCAGTTTTCGGGAACAGGTGCCAGGTGTTCGACGAAATGCCTGAAAGAAACTATATGTTGAATGCGTGTAGGATGGAGATGAAAGACCATGTTGGGCAGCTCGTGATCTTAGAATGAAGGGTAAAAAGAGATGAGAATGTGTGCGTTGGTTGATTTTGCGAGCAAGATACGCGGGAAACATCAAAGAGTTTACCTTGAAACCGAAGTTGACTATCTTTGACTGAACCTTGTGTTGGTGTATGAAGAGGAGGAAATTCAATCAGGACTCTTTACATTTTAACAAGTTTAAAAGGAAATGGGCCTCCAGGGCTATATGCTAACAAAAAATATAAAGTTACATATTTGATAGACAAAGGTAATTAAATAGTAACTCCACTTTATATTTTTTTTATTTTTTTTTATTTTTTTAATTTTTTTTTCACTCTCATACTTTGTATAATATACGTTTTTAACCCGTTTCATTTACTTTGTATAATATACGTTTTTAAGCCGTTTAATTTACTTTGTATAATATACGTTTTTAACCCATTTCATTTTCTAAATGACATTGGTATTATCGGAGAAATGGAGTTAAATAGAGTTTTTATTTTGTATCGTAGGCTATAGTGGATGCCAGGTTATGAGCAAATAACACCGTTGCCGGTATTAATATTACCGGAGCCGGTATTGGAATTGGTATGCTTTCGACTAACATCATTGTTGGTTTTGGTATTATCGGAACGAGTATCGGTATGCGTTTCTACGATTTTTGACGATCTGCATTACGCGGGAAAAAACGACCAAACTCCCGTCGCGCCACCGCCGTAACGCGAGGCGGGCAAAATTCCTAGTTTTTGTTAAATATGATTAAGTTCCTATTAGACAAATTATTTGTAATCGAACTTTATATAAATTCAACTAAAATATTTAATGGTGCGATTGCCGGTAATAATTCAAAGTAAGTAAGTTGATAAAAGTTATGTTCATCCACTGACGACTCCACCACCCCGACGCCACTAATAGTTGCGATCACTGTATCGCCACGACCATCGCCACTGTACAGGTATAAAAAATATAGCTCGTGAACTCATTTTAATAATTTTTAATTCTAAAATGACTTTCTTTAACTTTAACTCATTTTTGCAAAGCACTTGTTTTTACCCGAACCAAATTTACATTTTTTTTTTTAAAAACTCGTTTTCACCGAACCCAGCATGGCCCATTACGCGGCCCGAGAGACCAACTCACCCATTTAGCAAGGCTTAGTGTGTACAATTTGAAGTTTTGCCTAAATTATAATAGCATTCACAACAAGGTCTTCATATCCATCTTCATCATATATTTCTTTTATTTTACACCCCTATCATAATCTCTATCTCCATTTTCATCTTTAAATTTTAGAGTTTAGTAAACAGAGATTCTTTAAATATAGAGATTTATTTTTATGAATCTCTATATTTTTGTATGAGTGTCTAGGAAAGAGAAAAAATAAAATAAATATTTGTGAGTGAAATAGAGATAGAGAATGAGATACGGGTGGTTAAACCAAATTTAAAGATAACTTTGAAAAATGTGATTTATAGTTAAACATTTCTTAAAATAGTTAAATTATAATGATTGAGATGGAGATGACGTTGTAAATGGTATAAAATGGTGCTAAAAATCATAAGAAATCAATCATCAACTCACTTATTGGTCGTTGTTGGAACCGTAGGTATATCCATTTTAAATTGCTTTCAAACATAACAATTCAGACTGTAAAATGATTAAAGCTTAAAACGTCTATTTCTAACAAAATGCCTGTTTTTTTTTTTCTAAAAAGGAAGGAAGTTTCTTACATTCATATAAATTTGGTTAAAATTTCAGTCAACATCAGTGGTGAAGCTTGAAGAAAACCCGGGGGGGCGGGACTTTTTCCCCCTACCAGAGGGGCCGGAACTATAAAATTCTCACCCGAATACATATAAATTAACACTTTTGAACGAAAAATCAGCAGAATACGTATAAATTAACACTAATGAGCGAAAAATCATGGGAAGAGGGGGGGGGGGGGGGGCTAAGAAAGATTCACCCCTGGTCAGCATGATTCCAATTGGAATGGATTGATATAAGAGTCTTTTCAATCTGTTTTGGTTTATCCATGTGAGGTATTAAAGTGTTAACGAGTAGGGTAAAAGATGCTTGAAAGATATATATTACCGGTTAAATATCACTAACCTTTTGGGAATGTGACACCAGGCAAAAAGAGTCACTTCATGGTTACGTTTTTTCTTAAACGACTAACTCATACACTCTCTAAGGGGATGTTTGGTAACATTAAGAGGCTACCTCTTAATTGTTAAGATGTAAGGGATCATTTAACTTGTGAGAACTTACCATTAAGAGGTTAACTCTTAACCATTCAGACTTAAAACTACCTCTTAACCATAAAAGCATAAAATTCATATAAGAATACATAAAAAGTATAAAAGAGAGGATTGTGGATTTGTGGTTAGTGAGAGCACTCATGTGATTATTCTAGTGTGATGTAGGAATCAAGGTGTGTATTAAATGTTTTTTTTATAAATAGTTGAAGGTTTTAGTCTTATCATGAACATTAGTCTAAACTTAAGAGTAAGAATATAGCCTCTTAATGGTCATTAAGAGCCTACCTCTTAATAGTTCAAAGCCTCTTAATGGTTAAAAGGTAGCCTTAAGTCTGAATAGTTAAGAGGTAACATCTTAATGGTAACTTCTCACAAGTTATATGGCCCCTTACATTTTAACCATAAAAAGGCTTTGAATCATTAAAAGGTAGCCTAACTTGAATCGAGCAAGCTCTAATACCAATGATAGCTCAATTTTAGGAAGAGAATCTAGAGAGTGAGAATTATCCAAAACTAACCTAACCAATTCGGCAGCCGTAACTAAATATAACGACTTTCCCAAATTGAGTTACAAAGAATGACAAAACAAGTCCCTCAACTTTTACTTAGTACAAAATAACCCTTCTACTATTTAACACATATCATAATGTCACTGAGAGACTACAAAACAGCCCCTAATAACCACGATAGAACTAGAACCCTCATTTACTTATGATGAAATGCATTTGGTATTCACCTTGATACCTACACCAGACTAGGATAGTTACATAAGTGCTCTCATTAACCACAAATCACCCTTTTGTGTATTTTTTATATATTTTTATATGAATTTAAATTTTAAATTATGATATATGTGATATTTATATGGTATTATGTTCCTTAATTCTCTCTTTTATTTTTTCTATGTATTTTTATATGAATTTTACAGTCATTATATGCAGCCACTTATACGAAAATAAGATCATCTAATTATATTTCCAAATCTAGACGTCTAATTTATGTTTTAGACATAGTCGTGTTACTTGGTAGTCCAGGTCCGAAGATCGACTATTAAATAATTATATTTTTAGTGTCTAACTCAAAGACCATCTAATTCCATTTCTAAATCTACACCGCCGCTTTTAAGGCCCCAAACACTGCGCCGAAGTAGGAGTGACAGGGCTAACGCCCCGAGGGGGGAGGCCGGACGTTAAAGTTTCCTCCGACGTTCGTGGGGGGGAGGAGGGGTTTTGGGATTGTGAAGGACGTCAGCCCACTACTCCCGGTCTTGCGAAACAAAAAAAAAACAGATCATAAATTCAGATGGAAAGGCAAATGGAATTCAAGGAAATCTTTATTCCCTGAACAGCAATTATGCAATATTTACACAAGATTACTCATAAAATCAGACATATATGTACACTGAGAGATGAACATTAATACCGTCTATCTATCTCTAGACTCTACTGACATGTTTTTTATATACATAACAGACACTTAAATCACCATTATTCAATCTAAAAAACCTTCAAATATTTCAGATGTAGGGATTAATATGTGAAGAGTAATCTCGGATTCCAGCACCTTCCCAACCCATCCACTCTTCCCACATGTCCCAATCAGGATCGTCCATTCCCCTCATCGGCTCGTCTATCCCTGCATCCGACGTTCCATACATATCCATCTCACCAACACCACTTTCATCTCTCAAATTACTCATCAACGTCTGCAAAATCATCCATACCAAATGTCAGTCCAAAACTTGTTATTTTTAATCAATCACTGTTATTTCAATTTTTTAGATTATTAACACCACCAAAGTGGCTGTTACTCTGTTTAGCAATGTTTTAAAAAATAATTAAAATCCGGTTGAACCGACCGGTTCGACTGAAAAACGGTTTTAAGAGGGTAACCGTACCGGTTAAGTACCCGGTAGTGAAAACACTGGCCGTCAGATTCAGATATGATTTTTCAGATTAAATTAGGTTTTATTTGTCTACTTTTTGTAACCGGATCTGATCTATAATGCAGATCTAATGGATCTTCAAGAAATTGGAAGTAAAAGATCAAATTTCAATATGCGTACATCGTAAGCTTCGTTGATTTGGTGAAATTGGACTCCACAATTGCTACCTCTGCACACATCCGGATGATACTGAAATTAATAAAAAAAAAAACAAGTTAGATCGATTGAATCAAACAAAAACAAACCACCAGAGGTTTACAAATCCATACATAAAATCATTACCTTCAAAGCTAGCTGTCTAAAGGCCTTTTTGACCTCAGATTCAGAAGCTCCAGGACGAACACTCAAAGTTTTATACGGATCTGAAGCCACAGGACTCGTTGAAACACAACTGACTCCAACCCTAAACCGCCGATTTCCTCTCTCCGTCTTCTTGTGCGAATTCTTCAATTTCCCCCACGAAGACGTAGATGACGTCGACGACGACACGTATCCGCTCATCATTCCGGCCACACTCGCCATAATTTTTCTGTTCACAAAATCAAATTTGAAATTGAAATTTCTCAAACACGTTCAGATTGTGCGGATTGATTTATATGTGTGAAAGTTGGATTGTAAACTATGTATAGCGATATCGATTGTTGTTCAATTTGATTGTTGGAGTGAAAGAAAAGGTGAAGATGAATAATATTTGGGGAAGAATTGGGATTGAAGATATAGGAGAGGATAGAGAGAAGGGATAGTGTGTGTTTGGGTGATGTGTGTGAGAGAGATGGGCGGTCCTTATCCGTTGTGGTGCAACACGATGACGTGTCAATCAGCGTTTTGTGGTGGACATGGCTTATCGCTTCCATCGTAATCAGATTATTACTTCGAATCTCCGAATCTTTTTTTATATTTATAATTCTAGTCCTTCAACTCGGACAAATTTTCCCAGACGACCATGAGTTTTGAAACTAGGATTTATTTATCTTTCTATTTTTTTAACGCGTCATGGAACTTTAACAACGGTCGCTAAACGGTTTCGAACTTTATAAAAAAGAGGAAAGCTAAACCATTAAACAAATCAAATTTTTTGAAAAAGCAAAAAAAACGTTCACCAAACCGCTTTGAAATTAAAAAAACTAAACCGTTAAATAAATTAAAGTTTGTCAATAGCCACTAAAAATGTAAAACATTAATCGAGTGTTGATAATATTAAAGATATTATATAGGAAAACGAAACTGTTAAAAAAGTTATTATGTACAAATTAAATAAACGCATTCGAAACTTTATATTAAGAAAATAAAATATCTACGTAAACTCACATGTTGCAGCAAAATAGTCAGTAACATTCCAAAAAAAAATCTATACAAAAAACGAAATCGTAACAAATACAAGCAGAAACAAGTGATTGGTTACTTTTTGTTCACGTCATTCGGTACATATAATAATAAATTTAGAGCATCCACAGTGGTTGATGAAAAAATACAACCAATTGCATCATATCAGATTTTCACTCATTTTTTAAAAACATTAATTTTTACTTCAACAATACATCATTTTTAGACACTCACTTTTTTATAATAAATAAAAATATTAAAAATGTTTGTGTGTAAGAGATGGGGCTCCACCCAACCCGTTTGTATGCGTTCGCCGTTCGAATTTTCAAACACACACAAGCAAACGTCTTTTCTTCAACACATCCGTTTGCTTTTGCCATGGTGGAAACGGATGACATAGTTGTAGATGCTCGTATAGGTTTGATACATATGTAAAATTCATAATTTAATTGTGTTAACACCACTAAATTTCCCATTAAACTTGGAATATATTATGATACGTTTAACCTCTATTTTAACTTTCATTTCACGCATGCATCTCAAGGTAAATTTACAAAAAGCAAAAACAATAAGGGGCGTAATTTAAAATTGAACTTTGTGTAGAAGCGGCAGCCAGACGCGTGTAACAATATCTGCAAATGTGTGGATGTAATTGGTCTAATAATCTTCACTTTTTTTGGGCTTTATTTAGGGATAATGGAATATAAATTTAGCGGATAGAATTAATATTTTGTGTATTTATCACGAGTTAAAATAATTTTACATAAATGTAGGGTAGCTATAAATTGGGGATAAAATTAAACGTTCTGCATCAATTTGGATAAGGCATGGTCTCATCATAGTACACGTGTTCAACTAAGTTGAAACACGTGTTTGATTTTGTCACTTATAATAATTTTCTGATCACGTAACTAACTATTAACAAACAAGTAACCAACTACAGATTATATTTGACCCGTGTGAATATAACATAGACATGATGGACGTAAAATTTACGATAGTGAGCAATTTATGTCAATGACATTTGTGATGTAATGATATTAGTAATTGTTTTTTATAAAAGTGATATAAGTTTAAATGCTATAAAATTTTTAGAATGATGTATAATAGTGTTTTGTTAACAGTATAACATGGGTAAAACATACAGTGACTTGGGCAAAAAATGGCTTGCAAAGGTCCTAAGCTAAGGTACACGCTACACCTCCATGTTTGAATGTCCGCTTGAAATTTCCTCTCTATCTCGTCCCTTTCAGGGCCTCACCCTCACACAACGCCTACCCTCAGAAACCATTGCAAAAGGATATTCCAAATGGCCTTTTCACCTGGGCACATACGGGGAGGAGATAGAAAAGGTGTAAGTTTTAACTTGAGTAAATTACACACCTTGTCCTTTAATTATACTCTAAATTACACTCTATGTCCTTTGACTTCAATAAGTACACCACAGGTCCTTTATTTACATATTTTTATACACTCTATGTCCTTTATACTAACTGGTGTTAAGTTTTTCAGTTAAGTCTTGCCATGTGCCTCTCACATGATGGGTAAAATGGTCTTTTTACCCATTAAAGGACAATTTATGTAATTTCTAATAATATTCCCTCAAAAATATATGTTTCTCTCTCTACCACCACACAATTCCCAGATCCATCCACCGTCATGGCTCAGATCCATCCACCGTCCTCCGCCGTGTCCGTCGCCTCCTCCGCTTCTGGTTCAGATCCATCCACCGTACTCCGACGCCTCTGTCGCTTCTGGTTCAGATCCATCCTCCGTCGCTACTAGTTCAGATCCGGCCGTTTTGGCGAGTTGGCGGAGCTCGATCTGGTTCAGATCCGGAGCTCGATCTAGGGTTTTGGCGAGCTGGCGACCTCGAGTTTTATCAGAAGCCATCACAGAGAAAGCAATTAAGCTTAATATCATCTCACAAACCCTAAACCCTAGCGCCGCTCTCTCAATCGTCACAATCGACGTCACCGGCACTCTCGGCTTCTTAATCCCGCTGCGGATTCTGTTATCAAAGCCGCCGGATCCGTCCTTAGTAGTAACGCCGGTCACCGCCTCCTCCTTCGCCGGCCGGTTATACGTTACGGCAGGCGATTTAGCTTTTGCCAGAGGCGCGACATTGATTGTATGAGAGGATTTGATGTTGTTAGAAAGAGGAGATCTGAACGGAGTGTGGAGCTTGTCGACGGCGACGATGGCGGTGGAAGTGGATGAGGAGATGTCGTCTGAGCGGAGAGGCGAGTCGGCGCGGAGAAGAGAGTGGAACTCGTCTATTTGGGAATCGGTGTCGGAGATTGATCGGTGGCTGGTGGCGGAGCTGTGGTGGCGGTGGTGGTTTTTAAGGAAATTATATCAGACCTGTGGTGAAATGACAATAGTAATTAAATTGGGAATTTAAATATGCAGCTGAAAAGACCATTTTACCCATCATGTGAGAGGCACATGGCAAAACTTAACTGAAAAACTTAACACCAGTTAGTGTAAAGGACATAGAGTGTATAAAAATATGTAAATAAAGGACCTATGATGTACTTATTGAAGTCAAATGACACAAAATGTAATTTAGAGTATAATTAAAAGACAATCTGTGTAATTTACTCTTTTAACTTTTATATACAAAGTTGTCTTTATCGGTTAAAGCAATAATTGATAAAAATGAAGTTTAGATTTACTACTTTTTTTCTTGAAAGGCGAACATTGAATGTGTGATGTCGTACCCCCGTCATATGGGAGAGACTCGTCCAACTCCGGCCAATATGTTGTCTTAACCGGGCCCAATTGGCGTCAGAGTTGGAGAGCTTTCAAGGAAAAACTCCACCCAATACGGCCCCTTCCGGACTTGAGGGAGAGCCGAGGCTCCAACCCTGGATCAGCGTGGGTAAAACCCTGGTGCATCAGCTAAAAGGCCTCATTTGCGATGCCGCAGAAATTAGTGGTGGTGGCAGGGATTGAACCCGGGTCCCTTGGGACTTCAGGTCTCACCACAACCTCTTTGGCTAGATTTACTACTTAATATATAATAGTTTAATTTAATATTTTAAATTGATGTCTAAAATTTCAATTTCGAAAATATTGAAATACTTATTCGAATCCACTTTCTTTTTTTATATTACTCGTTCTAGGTTAGTAATTATATATAAGCTATAAATATTGTGATTAAATGTTACATCATCTTTAAGATATTAATGATATCATGTTAAATGTTATAGTAAATTTAGTTATAATACAATTTCATTAGTCGATTCTCTCTATGTGGTTTACTGTTGAATTAAGTTATTTATGATATATTAGTATTAAATGAAATTAAAACATCTCAAAATGTTAGTCAGCCTTTTATTTTTTTTCTTTGTCAATCAACACATGTAGGATTTTAAATTGTTAAATACTAGTGTTGATTTTGATTTTGATTTGTAAATACTAGTTATTAAAGCCTCTAAAAAACATCTTATTGGTTAAGTGGTGTATACCAAATCAAAAGGTCGGACAAAATCGGAGTTATTAAAAATACTAGTTATTAAAATCATATGATAGCTTGTTGAGTTATTGAGTCATCAAAAGTACTAATAGTTGTTATGACTTATGACGGAGCAAGTCCAAAGGACTAGCGTCTCGTCCGGGTCCCATTGATTTGAAACAAGATTTAGAATTACAGGATTGTGAAATTTAGGTCCGTCGTCAGTTTTACAATTTTAAAGAATATAATAATCATCAATACTCACAAACTTATCTAATTGTAAACTACATATCAAAATCAATAAATAGTCACAATAGTTCACACATACATTGTTTTATTTTTTAACAGTTTTCTCACATATTCGTAAATTATAAATGAACATGTGTTTATGTATCTTCCAAAACGACTCTATTTGTACCGTACGTTGAAGATAACAAGGACTTGATTTCAAACGTAATGGTCATGCGTGTCGTGATAAGAATGAATTATTTGGGTGTGGTCCACTATGTAATGATAGAAACACTACTTATACAGTTATAATTATATTTGCTTGTCAAATATTTTAGTGCTATCAACTAGCTATATAACCAACCCCCTTGATGTATTTGAACCGCCCCGTTTGAATTGGTCGGACTACATAAACCAGTGAATCGGACCGGATAGTCTGATAAAATTTTACTTTCTTTTCATTTTTGTTTCCTTTAAAATCTAACATGCATACTTATTCCTTTACTACTTTGGGCTCTATATTTTATTTATTTAAAGCTTCATATTTTATAAAAGTTATAAACTCATATTAAATATAAAATTGTTTCGTATTTTACTTTCAGTTATATAGATTTTTTTTTAAAACTATTTATGACTTCATTCGTTTTTTAGAACCATTTGAGTGGTACGACTTTATATAACCATTTGACGATGATTGTTATAAAAATAAACAAAATAAAATTATTGTATGAAAATAATCTAATTTACATAAAAACGAATCCTGATACTCTCCTGGCATTAGTAGTGACGAAACCAAAACTTTTAAGCCGGGGTCCTAATATAATTTTTATATACTAATGTATATTAGTAATTATTCTCGAAATCTTTATTATTATTTTTATTGATATTTAACATGTTTGATAAAGTGGTTTGAGGTTTTTTTTTACCAAACTATCTTTACAAGAAACATTTTTAACATGATTAAAATTGTTATGTAGTCATTTATGTTTTAAAAAATAACCTAAAGTTTATGATAGAATGATATGTAAAGTAGTAAGCCCTAAATTAAATAAAAGTAATAAATAAAATAATATATAATCGGCTACAAGTAAACAAAATAAAATATCAAAATGAATGACAAATGATCAAAAGTTAAATCCTTTAAGAAAAAATAAAAAAATAAATAAATATGGAATGGCTTGTGAAGAGAGAGTCGAGAGTAGTAGAAAAGGTTAAATAATAAAGTATTCAGTTTTGTTTTTTTATAAAAACCAGAACCATCTTCTTCCTTGTTTTATCTTAGAGTTGCAGTAAAACTCCGACTATTCATTCACGGGTTAGAAAAACTCTAGCGTGACATTTTTCTTCATTTTTTCTTCTAACTATGAAAGTGATTGTGAGTGCGGTGAAAAAGTGATTATTGACTTAGTGACTTTTTCAAAAATCCGATAAGTCAAAAAAATTGGTATTTTTTTTAAAAGCTAATAAGTTAATAAGTCATTTACAAAAGTCAAAAAATCTTAAATTTTAAAAATGACTTATTGACTTATTAATTTTTTAAAAATTCAATAATTCAATAAGTTATTTCCAATAACCCCCTATTTTACGTTCTATGTAAAAAAATGGTATTATTGCATTAATTTAAAACTAAACATAAAAAAACCAATAATCAAAAGAAATTATTCTTCCTAATATTTTAATATTATTTAAGAATTTGACAGAAAAAAAAAATTAATTAAAAAATAGTATGATTGAAAACCACTTTCTCAATGGACAATATGTCAAGCATATATGTAGACTAATCCGTTAAGAAATGGGGGACATCAATATGACGTGTACAACAAACCTACCACTTGATGGAAAAGTTCAAAGCGTCCATGACTCGCCAAAACAATGATTCTTCACCTAATATTCGCACCAAATTGAGGATTTCATTTATAAGAATTTTAATTTGTTGCTTTTGTGTTTATCAGAATAATAGTACATGTAAATGGAAATATAACAACAAATCATAGCTTTTATAAAATAAATATACAACAACCCGTGTCAGGATTTAATTTCTTAACATTTTGGTTATAAAATACACCACTAAACCACCAGGATAGATAAAATCTATATGAAAATGTTATAAGATAAGTGAAACTTAAGTTATGCACGTGTTTGTTGCCTAATTGTTAATGACACTAAACATGTGTTTGTCGATGCTTAACAACGTTTTAGGTAATCAACTGATTTTAAGGAAGCTTCTAAAAGACTAAGTGTACATATAGAGGAGTTTAACCCGTTGCACTAACTACTACAAAATCAAACACTTCGGTCAAAATCAAGATCATATTGAATGATAAAACTTACATAATTGTCACGGGTTAATTGAGGATTAAAGGCCAGCATAATGCGTTCAACTGTCCTAACAAGATATGACAAATGTCTTCTTAGTGATTACATTAAGATTCTATACCGGGATATTCACTTAAAAAAGATTACATTAATTAGTTGATAATCTTTAAAAGTAAAATTTAAGAGTACACTTCACTTTTAATCTTTATAGTTTGATAAAGATAACTTTTTTAGTCAAATAGTTTTAATTTGGTTTTTTTCATTTATTAGTTTCATTTTCATCCCAATTAAGTCTAGTTGATTAGCACAATCCATTAGAGTAGACGGGGTGAAACTCCTTCAACCCCTAAGTACCGTCAACATTAGCCAATCAAAACACGTCATGTAAAGTCACATCACTTTTACCCTAAACACAAGGGATGGGGAACCGAAACTTGAACCTGTGCCACAACACGCAACGATCACAAACATCACAAAAGGCACGACTTCATGAATTCGGGACTTGAACCTTTGTCACAATCCGTGAGGGTTGAGGCGGTGTTGTCATGAACCCGGGTGAACCCAAACCTCAAAGCCGAGTCCACCCCTTCCATCCTTAGTTCTATTAAATATAATATGACTAAAATGTCCTTAAAATTAAAAAAAAAAAATATAAGTTTTGTGAGACCAACCTAACCCTTTCTTTCTATCCCTAAACTTCCCAATTCACATCACTTGTGTCTCTCTACTCTCTTTATTGTCAAGAGCCCAAACTCACCCCACCCTTTCACCTACGACCAAACCCTCGCCCCTTTTCAGCGACTGATATGCCACCCAAACGAGTATGTTGAAGTAACCGACTCATTTCCGGCGACTCGTCTACCCCAAACCCGCCACCTCTTTTCGACGAAGGTGGATTTGGGTTCCTGGACTTGTTACCAATTGTCGGCAAGACCACCAATACCTTCGGCTAGAACACCACCACTGTGATGAAGGTGATCATAATTTGATTGAGATATGCTTGGTGAAAAAGTTGAGATAAATCAAGAAAATATTTGAAGATAATTCTTATTAGTTTATTATTTGTTTTAATTGTTAGGGGATAATTGTTAGACATTATTTTGTTTGTTTAGTATGTTTCTTTGGCAGCAGATTAAGTCAAATAAAGATAGGTTTATGTTTCCAAGTTTGAGTTTTAATTCTTGGTTAGGAAGTTATATATTAGTATAAATAGAGATGTCAGGGTATTGTATTTTGTGTGGTTTTTTATTCATAATAATAGTTTTTTTGAGCCGTGACAGATTTTCTCCTAATTTAATGTCTCTCTCGCTCCTCTCAACTCTCTCCCCCCGGTACTCGTCATTTTTCAGCGACTCTGAACAAGTAATTGATAAAGAGGTAACGAACATCAACGTTACTCTGGATGTAATATCCTAAATGGGTCAAGATTCAAGGATTTAGCCCAAGCTCAACGGGCCCATATAACAGGCCTATTAGGATTAGGCTTTCCCCCTCTATAAATAGAGAGGTCATCTCCAAGAACAAGGGTTAATCTCTCTCTCTCTCTCTATTTACACGAACTATTATGAGGCCCCGACTGATTTGAGGGTCGGGGTTCCCTCGGAGCTACGGCTCCCAGGCCCTCTAATGAGCGTGTTCCTGTGATTGCAGATCTGAGAAGAATCACCCGACTCCACCGACGATCCGAGATATGGTTGTCTTCTTCTTCTCGTTGAAGCTTCTGGCTCTAAACCCACCATGGCTAGAAATTGCTTCTTTAGTTACTTTGTAACTCACAACTTTATGTCTAAATTTATACTATTGTAAACACTATTTCGTATTTTGTGTGTATCGAATTCCCACCGCATCGCGCGGGAATCCCTCTAGTTTAGTACATTTTTAAAGAATTTATAAAATATACTTGCATAGATAAACTATTTAGAGCATTTACAGTAACATCCATATCCTCATCCCCATAATTACACTAAAATCACTACATTTTCTCTTTTCTTTTTAATTAAATAATATTTTTTTGAACTTTTATCATTACCTTTTCTCTCTTCTCCCTTCACAACCACTTTAAAAAAATATTAAAAATTTTATGCAGTTGAACAGTGTTTTCCCCAAATATACAGAAAATTTATACATTTTCTCTCGCATTCACTCACAACCACTTTAAACCATCCTTAAAATACAGGGAACTCACTCACATAAATATAGGGAACTTATGGGTCTAAGTTTTAATTAAACCGATTTTGACCTATTTGAAAGTTGAAATAATAATAACGAAGGAATCCTCAGATAAGGCCCAATCAATTGACAGACCCAAAACATATTCACTCGGCCACAAGCCCACAAGGCATGCGAGTCTGAACAATGTTCATTTCTACTCGTTTTTAGTCACCTTAAAATAAAATTAAGCTGTTCAAGGCTGTCAAAGATGGGAAAAAGGGGCTTTTATATAGAGTCCTCAACTGTTTCCTTAAGTCATTTAGGGCTGGGCCATATAGAAGAGAAGCTGTAAGGCCCAAGCATCCATGCTCACGTCCACCCTCTAATTTTTTAAGTTTAGATTCTCTTGTTTAAAATCTCTTTTCTCTCTTTTAGGGTGTCAACTAATAGTCTAGCCTATCAGTTTATAAAACCTGTCCTGTCGGCTGTAGCTAGGAAAGATGGTCCGGATGGAGCTTCTTTCCTAGCGGCTAAAACCTGACTTTTCATGTCTGAAAACCGCTTGTATTGACTTTTTTGTGTTTTATTTCCTTGTTTTGTTGTCCTTTTTCTTTGAAAAGTATTCTATGACAATCTTGACTTAAGACATAATGGCTTTTTTCCCCTCATTTTACATTTTTTACATGCATGTATATTAGCTAGACTAGATCAACGATTCACTTCCTTATGTGATCTGGCCATGGTGGAATGTTTGTGCTACATGTTCAAAGCGATTGGGTCACCCAGTGACACCATGCAACATTTATAAATTTTAGTTGGCGAGTATTGGACTGAAGTAAATCAAGGAAACAAAATTAAGCATGGACTAGCGGGAAAATAGTCTAATAGTACTTAGAGAGCTAAAGGTGGATCGATTGGGTTCTGGGCCCAGACCTGTTTGGGTTGAATCCGGTTCCGGTTTGGGTCAAAGATGTTAAATCGGGTTTTTGTCCAAATCGTTTTGGGTGGAAACAGGGGAAAGGATCGGGTTTGACCTGTTCCAAAAGTGAGATTTAACTGGTCCGGGCTTCGGTTTCTAGGTATGGGGGTTGCAAAATGATTTCAGCCCTACGGTTCGGTTCGGGTTCAACCAAACTAGTTTCGAAATCAGGTTTGGTTCGGGTTCAAAACCGGGTTAGGTTCCCAACCCACTTTTTGTGCACCTCTAAATGTACCAACCAAACTACGATGATATCCCCTATAAGCTTAAAGACCCCATCTAGATCCTAACTATTGATGTTTAAGTACATTTATATTAGAGTAAATTACCGTTTGTGTCCCTGTGGTTTACTCGATTTACACAATGCGTACCTAACACGAATTTTTAACGCTTTGAGTACCTGTGGTATACAATTTGTAACACTCTAAGTCCCTGTACTTAACTTCGTTAAAAAATTCCGTTAAAATTTAGGTGAAATGTCCATCGTACATTTTTACTGTATAACTGTCTGCGTCCCTGAAAACATGTAATATTTGTTTGCGTCCCTGTCTGAGTCCATGGACCTAACTCACCCGAAACTACTACATTTGTCCGAAACTACTATTTTCAGTTTGCGTCCTTGTCTGAGTCATTTCCCCCCTTATTCTTCAAGCATCAGAACTTTGACTTGTAAAAGTCAAACCCACGAAAATCCAACTCAATCCCACCAAATCCGCCATTCAAATCTTCCTAGTAAACATTAATATTCAGACTCTTCCTAGTAATCTCCGAACGATTTCAATTTGCACACACACACACTAATTCTTGGTTCTGATGCTTGAACTCAAAATACCGATTATTTTAGCTAAATTGTTCAATTTTCCCTATTAAAGATTTAATATATAGCCAAATTCTACTAATTATTTCCTAGTTGTTTTAACTTTTAAACTTCGTTTACTATTAATACGAAGTTACAATATAATATTTTTAATTTTATTGACTATTCGTCCCAAGTCAAAATTGAAACTTTGATTAGGTCATCCACCGTTATGAGCGGTAGGTGAGAATCTGAGATCGGTAGAAAAAGAGCTGCTAGTGTTGCAGGTATTAAACAAATTTCAATTTATTTTTTACAAAATTCGAAGACTTGCGAAATGACCTGGGAAAGCCAGCGACCAGAATATTGACGTGGTTAATTATGTAAACAGAGGCGTATAAAATTGCGATAGACTTGATTTTGAATATCAAAACGTAAATAAAAAACACGTCGCAATAGTATGTTCAAAAATAAAAGAAAAAAGTCATGTTGAAAAATTAGGATTGAGAAACACGAAAATGAATTTTGAAACAGTTTGGTTTTAAATAAAACTTAGCTCAAAAATAAGCTTGAACAAAAAATAAAGAAATGCTAATTTAAAATATTTAAAAAAATATAAAATTTAGCATTTAGGAAAAGTTTAGAAATAATTAAAGTGTAGTGACTTCAATTTATGTATAAAAAATTAAAAAAAATTAAGAAAAATTTGGTAAAAGTTCTGGATTATATGTTTAGAGTTAATTACATTGATAGTCCCTATGGTTTGTTAAAAGTAGCGGGTAGGGTACTAAGAGTTTCAAGTTGCAAGTATTGGTATTATGTTTCGATTTTGTTACAATATTGGGTATTAAGACTAACTTCCGTTAGTTTTCCTGTTAAATTTAGGTAAAATGACCAAAATACCCTTATATAATCAAAAGGGCCATTTATGTAATTAACTCTATTTTAACTCAGGGACCATTTTTGTAATTTACTTAAAATTGGAAAAACAACATCTGCCTTTGGCAGCAGGTGACCGGAGCCACCACCCTAACCTAACCACCTGAACATTCAAAGTCACCGCCGAATTATCGCCAATTATCTCCACCACCAATCACCGCCAACAAACCTGTCGACATAAAATATGGTTGTCTTCTTCGTTCTCCCTCGACCACCTCCCTCATAAATAATGTATTTTACCGATTACCTCCCTCATCCCGGCGAACTGCAGCTCGTGATTATTATGCTACCAAACAGCAACTAGCGACGGGAAAGGAGGTCTCGTGGTGATTAAGATGCTGCCAAACAGCAACTGCAACTCGTGGTCCGGAAATGGGTTAGCCGGAACTTGTGGAGCTGCCAAGATGATGATAGTGAGGGTGGGGTGGGGTTTGAAATGGTTCTGGAGGGGTCTGAGATGGTGGTGGTTGTTGGCGACGGTGACGGAAGAAGGAGACGGGAGGCGATCAGAGAAAAAAGCCTCCGGTGAGAGGTGGGTGTAGATGAAGGGTTTATTTTATTAGATAGGTTGTGGAGGGCGGAGATACGGCGGATGACAGTGAGGTTGACGGAGCGGCAGAGGGTGAAGGTGAGGAGGAGGTAGGTGAGAAGGGGATGAGATTTGCAGCTGCGGCCAGCTAGAGGGGACGGGATTTGCAGCGGTGGCCGGAAAATCGCCCAGGCGTCAAAGGGGGAGATGATGGGGCGGTTGGTTTGTATTTTTTTATTTTATTTTGTTTTATATTAATTGGATTTAATTACATAACTAGTCCCTTAGATATGAAAAGTTACATAATTAGCCTATAGATGTGAAATGACTTAATTGCCCTTCAACTTAACAAAAAAATTAATGGAAGTTATTCTTAATACCCAACATCGTTACAAAATCAAAACATAGTACCCATACTTGCAACTTGAAACCATTAGTAACCATATTTGTTACTTTTCTTAAACCACAGGGACTATCCATGTAATTAACTCATGCTTATGAACGTCAACCTTACATCATTGTGACATTTTAAAACTTGACTTGATATCCTAATATCATACTAAAATTGCTGTAGTTTTTAAGATGACGTGATCACCAAGAAACATGTTCAATTGAATCTGACAAATTGGAATTTATGATCTCATCGAATTAATTTTCAACCTGAAAATTGGAATGGATTATAAAACTGAGTGATTTATTTATGTTTTTGTATCTTTGAATACAGGTCACTTACTTCAAATGTGTGGGGTTTCACTAAGAGTCGGTATGCAGCACCATGCTGCAGATGGGGCTTCTGGGTTGCACTTCATCAACACCTGGTCAGACATGGCTCGCGGCCTTGACCTCACCGTCCCGCCCTTCATTGACCGAACCTACAGTCAAAGCCTACCTGGTATGCTGCTGGTAAAATACATGACGCGTTAGCAAAGATGGACAACGATTATCTAAGATCCGCACTAGATTACTTAGAACTGCAGACCGATCTAAAGGCCCTCGTTCAGGGGGCCCACACGTTTAAGTGCCTGAATCTTGGGATAACTAGCTGGGCTAGACTCCCGATTCATGATGCGGACTTTGGATGGGGTCGACCCGTATTCATGGGCCCCGGTGGGATTGCTTATGAAGGATTGAGTTTCGTGTTACCGAGCCCGGTTAATGATGGGAGCTTGTCGATTGCAATTTCGTTGCAAGCTGAACACATGAAGCTTTTCAGCAAGTTCCTTTATGATATTTAAAATGACGGATTACGGCCATGGCAATATACTCATTATTCATAAAACCGTTCCGAGACACGTTGTATGTCAATGTAGGCTGAAACAGTTTTTCCCAGAGCTGATCTGGTTATTACTTTTATAACCGTCGTGTGTATCACATTAAAAAAATAGGAACAAATACATTATACCTGATGCGAGAATGAAAGTAATCAAATGGCTCAAAGTCGATTGATACTCAAAAGCTCCGAAGCTTCAAAACCGAAGCAATCAAACTTATCCAATGCGAGTGTATCAATACGGTTCTTAACATATTATTTAGTTGTGAAATGACGGCTCTATATATACAAAGAGAGAAATATATGACCATCACACTTAAAAGTTGCAATAAAATCTTCTTAAGAGAATCTAAAATCGTAGAAAGTGAAGAAAAGATGAGAAAATGGATGAATAATTTTCGGTCTTTTAACCCATGACATTTTATTGTTGGAGAGAGGGGCTACTGAAATAGAACTTATCAGGCCCAATAAGGGAGAATGCACTTAAACATTCAAAGAAAATAAAAAAAAATTCCGGACAATAACAACATGACACGTGATAAAGCCGTCCAAAGCAACAAATCATTATTATTCACCTCTTCTTCTAATGTATATACTTATAATTTGACAATCATTTGCTTCGTATGAATCTTGAAACTACACATTTATTTGGGTATTTAATTTTAGTCCCGTGTGTCACTTTTTAACGGTCTAACTAAAAAGTGAAAAACGCCCCCCATGTAAGCAAAAGGACAAGCAGTAACTAAATCACTAAAGTGTGTAATGGTTTCATTATTCGTCATTAATTTAATTTTTTTTAACCACTAAAAATGGTTTCATTGTTTGAAAAACCTAACCCAGTGTCTCACATTCCTTATCTTTTTTTTCCTTTTAACTTCTTTCTTCTCAGTATTACCGTTATATATAGTCTTATACTAGCTTAGACCCCGTGTAATACACACGGGTAAAAAATATCAATACATAAATTTCTTAAATTTTATTTATGTATTTTACAGTTGTAAAAATGTATTATTGTATATTAAGGATATAAAACAAAATTCAAAATATGTAAAAAATAATATATAATTAGGTTTCGGAAATACGTCAATTACTATTTAATGTAATTTGACTTTCATTTACTATTTAATTGAAAATAAAAATTATATAATTAGATTTCAAAGTTTTTTTTATAATAAAGGATAATTTAAAAATAAATGTATTTTATTAGTATATTATTAATTTATTAAAAGATATGAATGCATTTAATAAGAGAGAGAGGCGGGAAAACAATGATGAGATTGAATATGGTGACGACACGTAGCATACAAAAACCTTTCTTTATTATATAGTATAGATTTCTATATATAACCGTAACACGCACTTAGCTGATGAAAAACTTAGCTGATGAAAAAGAGAACAAGCGGTTGATATTACTTGCAATATATTTCCATTATTATCCCTAGAAAAAGAAGTGTCACGAAAGATGTAAATGATAATCAACAAGTAATATTAGGAATCTAATCTATACTATATACTATATGATAATAAACGTTTTTTCATGTGATGTGTCGTATCAATATTCATTTTTATCATATTTTCTAGTCTTTTTTATATTAAATACACCTCTATCTTTTAATAATAATAATATTTTAAACAAAATATCAAATATACTAATAAAACACATTTATTTTAAATTATCTTTTAGTATAAGAAACTTTGAAATCTAACTATGTAACTTTTATTTTCAATCAAACGGTGGATGAAATTCAAAATACAATAAATAGTAATCAACGTATTTTCGAAACCCAATTATATATTAATTTTTACATATTTTGAATTTTGTGTTTTATCTTTAACATATATGTAATACATTTTTACACCTGTAAAATATATACATAAAGATTTAATAATTTTATGTATTAATATTATTTATCCCGTGTAGTACATTGGTTCTAAACTAGTGTAATACATGTATAGCATAAAAGAAAAAAAAAAGGTAACAGAATATGGTAAAGAAACAAATAGATGCTACAAGAATCCCTTTTGGATTTGCTTGAGTTAGAGGGATCGAAGCAAATTCGAAGTTTCAAATAGGTAATTTGTACTTGCCTTATTGTGGTTAGATGTTTTTTTTAATGGTGTGGGTTCAACTAGCACGTCCCATAAGGGAGGCTCGTATATCAGTCTACCCGAATACCCCTTAAGGAATTCAAAATCTGCAGAGGGTGTTCCTAGTTTTTATGAAGTTTACCTTACAAGATTCGAATCCATGACATGACCTCCACAGAGAGGAAACCCTTTGAAAAAACTTCCCTGACCACCAAGACAGAACCTTGATGACTTATTGTGGTTATATGTGTTCTTTCTTTATTCAAATGCCAATTCGACTAAAAGTTTTAAAATTGTAAAAAAAAACCCTTAAAAACTAGTCACGTTATTTAAGTATTAATATAATAGAATTATGTGCAATAAAATACTCTCAAAAATCAATTACGTTTAGACGTCGTATATGTTTTTCTAGAAATTGAATATTTCCTTTCTATAAAACAAAAGTTTATCTAGTACATAGAAAAGAAGAGGGTATCTAATCTTATCCCATACATTCATAACCTTTTTTCGCCATACATATAGCCGTAAACGAATCGAAACGTTATCCGTTAAGTTTTAATCTGATAGATAAACGGTTCACGAATATATAAGTGAACAAAGTTTTGTGTTCATGATCATTTGTTAAGGAAACAAATCTATTTATGTTTGTTTGTGTTTTATTTGTTAACATCATAAACGAACACAAACATTTATATTTAAACACAAACGAACATATAATAATTTAATTTTAATGGTAAAACATTTTAAAAATACTAAAAATATGTAACAAATAAACATAAACAAATGGACATAAACGAGTAAACATTAACGAACAAATTGCAGAACATTCACGAACACTATTTAAAGAGCGCATCTATTGTTCGTGTTTTTTCATTTAATTAATCGAAAGAAATTTCTTTGTTCGTGTTCTTATATTTATTAAACAAACAAACATTAATGAACTTTCCGTCAAACGATTCACAAACAGTTTGCTAAACGTTTAGTTCATTTACAACAATACATTATACATATACATATTTATCTTGAATAAATATGTTTCTACAGGATGATAAATGACTTCAATCATACTTCATTTGCACTTTTAACATTACAAGTAAAAGCAAAAGCACAAATACCTTGCTTTATACATATTAGCTTAGAACCCGTGTATTACACACGAAGTAAAAAATATTAATACATAAAACTCTTAAATCTTTATTTATATATTTTATAGGTTTAAAAATGTATTACATATACTAAGAATAAAAACAAAATTCAAAATATGTAAAAATTAATATATAATTGGATTTTGAAAATACGTTAATTAGTATTTAAAGTAATTTGATTTTTATTTACTATTTGATTGAAAATAAAAGTTATATAATTATATTTTCAAAGTTTTCTTATGATAAATGATAATTTAAAATAAATGTGTTTTATTAGTATAATTATGTTTTTCTTTAAAAATATATCATTATTAAAAGATAGAAGTGTATTTAATAAGAGAAAAAGACGTGAAAATGATGAGAATGAATATGAAGACAATATATGGCATTGAAAAACATGTATTTATTAGATAGTATAGATATAGATTGGAAATCCATGGAAAAAAAGTTAAAAATTTACACATTATTTTATAAAACACACAAATGTAAAAAATGACAACAATTTGAACTTATAATATTTTAATACATGTTATGTTTTTATAAAGTTTTAGAAACATTTGCGGAGTTTTTTTTTTCTAAAATGGTGTAGTAAGAAAATTATTTACTAAAAATATGTAGTTAAGAAAATATTTACCAAAATGAATTTAAACCTAATTTACTATTTTATTTCTTAAATAATAGTTAAAAAAAGTCGCTGGAAAGGTATTCCAAACCGTGATCACATTCTTCAAGCTACAATACGACGATTTTGTAATTCTTCCCTATGGCGATCACGGTCTACAGTTTCGATCATTTGAAACAAGTTCGAAATTTTGCATCACTTATTTGTGCTAGTGTTAGTCTACAAGATCCCTAATTTGATATAAAAAATTAGATAACCAAGTTCTTTTTTTTTTGGACATTAGTTATTGAAATGGGTGTGATCGATGATTTTGAGGCATCTCTTTTATATGTGCTACTATTGTTCATCCAATAATTTCTTATATCCATCCCACTCTCTTTTTTGTATTACTGTTGTAGTCACCGGAGAATATGAACGGAAAAAATATATAGTCATCGGAGCAGATGATCGGAGAGGGTGATTGGAGAGAGGCTAATTAAATAAACGAATGGTTATTTAAATCAAATCATGTGGCAGGAAACATAAAAAAATGATTCAGGTTAATTAAATCAAAAAGTAAAAAGAAACAAATAAATAAAGAAAAACAAATAAGTTTCTAAATACACGTAAATAAATTTTTTTAACTACACCTTTTTAAAAAAAAAAACTAACATTTGCGTTACCCAACATGATTTTTTTTGATAAAATCCTTAACCTAATAAATGATGACAATTATAATGATTTTCCCGCTCAAACACCATACCCATTTTGGTGAGACACGCGGACCTTTTGCCCAATCGGATCCTCACCCTCGACCCGTTTCTATTTTCTTCACCATCTGGATTTCTTTGGCTACCACAAAACCTAGCCATCGAAGAGCGATACCTCCTCTCCATTTCTAATCAATCCCTTAAAGTTGCAAAATCAATCCCTACATCTAAACCCAAACAAACTGATGATTCAATTGTTAACGATGAAAACAAATTCCCTTTGGATCAAGATGTCAAGTTCAAGGTAAGAATGTTTTTCGGTGTCATTGCTTCAATTCCCATTTGATGTAAACCCTAAAATCGTTTCTCAGATTTATCAAGAACCCTTTTTATGATTTCTTAAAAGCATATCTTTATCACGAACCCTAATTCGGATATATATTTTTTAAATCGAGACTTTCCAATGATTTTTGAAGTCAACACAAGTGTATATTTTTTACTGTTTGATATGTGCAGGCACATTACAGTCCGGTTCCAGTATTTTCATATTGTTGGTTTTAGGTGCGGGCTCAGCTCCGTCTGGTCCCGATCATGTATCTTGGCTATTTTCTTTGTGTTTTGACCAAAAAAATTTAATTTCATTTGATGTAAAGGCCAAAACATGTGATGCTGCATTTGTTCCCGTTGCTGAGACGGCTGAGATGCTTTTTTTACCCCTTTAAAGTGAGTCAATGAACATAGGATTCCTTAATTTCTGATCAGTCGTAATCAGTTTGTTGTTTCGTTTGGCCTAAACAGAGTGATTAGTCATTATTTAGGTTTTCCAGTCATCAAAATCCACGGCTTATAGTTTCCTAATCTTAGCAATGATAAAATTTGTTTGTTAAGTTTCTTTTTTCCATTGTTGTTCTTGCTTTCCTTCTCGACACCACCAACAGAGAAACGGTTGCAAGAGAATTCAGATTAAGTTTAATGATGGTACTTTTGTTGTTAGGGCTTTTAATTTAGGGTTATAGGAAAACAAAAGTTCTGCTCAATTCGATGCAAGTTAAAATTAGATTTAATTCTAGAACCGATTTAATTTTAATCTTCAATTTTATGTATATTAATTTCAATTCTTGATTTAATTCAGAATCAATATTCTGTTGCTCATTGTTAGGTTTGTTTTATCAGGATCACTGAATAATGTTATATGGGAGGGTTTAATCAATGATTATGTTATATGTGTTTGATTGGTTAAATCTTTAAATTTCTTGGTAGATTGCTTGTAGTTTTCTTCATTTTATGTTATTTGTGTATTTCTTCACAGCTTGGTTCTTTGCTGTCAATTTATGGATGCAAGGCCCCTTCAAGAATACATAACACCTATTTCAGATTCCAAAAAGAATTAGCCATTTTTCAACCAAACAGGTACTTCTTCACTACATTCAAAATAGCCAATTCCAAATAAGGTGCACACATAAATACTTGGACATGTTCTGAGAATAAATTGTTTGTCCATTTATACATATTAGGAAAATCTGAACTGCTTGGACATGTTCTTTGTAAACCGGATATTTTTACATTTAGCTATGAAATATGACGACTTATAAAGTTCATGTTTATTAACACATTTTTTTGTGATTCTGTACATGCAGTTTTATTATTTGGTCAATATGAGTTCCTTTGTTTTTTTTATGAATGTTGATAGGTTTATCTTCTAAATGTGATGCTGGTAGTGTTCTTGAAGTTACTAATTGCTCACTCTTTCTGGTATGTCATGTTGTTATTGTTACCTTTTCTTTTAGATAATAGTTTTAGTTTTTGGTACCATGGTTTTTTGACATCTGTAAATTCTATCTTTCGATCCTTGTTTTGTTAATCTTTTTAGTACTCAACCCCGTGTAATACACGGGTCTTAAAGTACCATGGTTTGCTGTTGTAGTTTGGCATCCAAACTGTAAGTTTATTATGTTGTTTTGCAACTAAATATATCGATTTAATGTGTACAATTTGCTTTCTAATTGGTAGGTTTAGTGTGTTAGTTTAAAGCTAATTGTAAATCCAAAGTTCCCTGTATGTTTTTCATTTCAAAATTTAAAGCATTATGCCATTGGAATTGTACATTTAGCTTTGGGTGTTTTTATTTTTATGTACTTGTACTAAATGATCAAAACTAAAAGGTAATGACGAACTTTTGAATAGTCTTGGCTTGGAATGTCTCTAAGGGATCAAATGTTGCCTTTTTTGGTTTGAGAAATGTATGTTAACATAATCATATATCTTATTTATTTGAAGTAATAGCAAAATGCTTTTACAAATAATGGTTACATTTACTACATTTGTTCATTGTTTGTTGTCGAGATTTCTTCTTTAATCTTTTTGAGTTGGTAACCTCTTCTATGTTCACTCATGCACCTAATTTGATCTCATTATTACATCAAGAATTGTATCAGTTATTATTTTTCATTATTATATTTAATTATTTATGTAATTTTGTTTATCACATATGTAATTATGTAAATTCTATCATACATATTATTGTAATTTTCTTTTACACATTATTGAAATTTCAATTTTCTGTTATACGACACCGTGTAATACACGGGTCTATAACCTAGTAATATAAATATACTAAAACACATATTTAAACTATAAAATAGTTTTAATATATTAAGTTATGGTGAAAATGGTTTTAAAAATAAGAACGGTAAGAAGGATTCTAGACTTAACATGTGTCCTTTTATTGTTTTTAAAGGGAGGGTATAATGGTCATTGTGTAATATACCAGGTCATTGTGTAATATAAGTTTTGATATTACACAATGACCAGACCTGATATTACACAATAAACTGATATTACACAATGAGCAAATTACACAATAACCATATCTTATATTACACAATGACATGACATATTTGAGCGAATTACACAATAATGAGTAAATTACACAATGAGCTGAAAAACGTAAAACAAAATGATAAATACATATAACACAATGATGAAAAATATTTAACAAAATGAGCATATTACACAATGAGAAAATTACACAATGACCAGACGTTACATTACACAATGACCTGACATATTTGAGCGAATTACACAATAATGAGCAAATTATACAATGAGCTGGAAAACGTAAAACACAATGATGAATACATATAACACAATAATGAAAACTATTTGACAAAATGATGAATACATATAACACAATAATGAAAAACATTTGACACAATGACCAGACCTGATATTACACAATGACTAGATCTGATATTACACAATAAACTGATATTACACAATGAACTGATATTACACAATGACCTGACAAATTACACAACGAGCTGGAAAACGTAATTTTTTTTTCCGTTTTTGTATATAACAACACTATAATCGTTTTAAAGATAAAAAACGCTCGTTTTTATGATGTAATTTTTTTTAAAATAATGTCGTATGTAAAAGTTATGAATGTTTAAAAAAGAAGGGAAACTTGATAAAAAGTCAACAAAAGTGGCAAAGACTAAACTATCCTTTCAACAACTTTTTCTCCTACAATTTAATCTCAACCATTAAATCTTTTATACAATTTGATTTAATGACTCTAAATTCTTCTCACCCTTCTTAAAATTAAAATTCTTTTTACCTGATCTTTTTCCTGTATAATTAATGCTAATAAAATATTAAAATACTTAAATGGCCTTTACATATATTATCATTTTATTTATTTAACCCATCATTTATGCATGCTCTATTTTAGTTATATATTACATGTTGAAAGATACATTAAAGTGTCATGAGGTAGTTGTTGTGAATCGATAAATAAAAGATATTAATGTTATCCAAAAATTAAAATTTTAAAAACAACATCAGGCCAAATATATACATTATTATAAAATGCATACATGAATAATTGAATATTCATTGTGTTATAAATGTAGTAAAACTGATATATAATTATAAGCTAGATGACAACTAATTAACAACATTGATAGATAATTTCACTCGCTTATAAAAATGAATTAATATTCTAAAACATCATTCAATTCAATTATGGTAATATTACTAAAAATCTTTATCATTGTATATCCATAGCATTGATATTTTATCTATACTATATAATAAATAAAGGTTTTATTATGCCACGTGTCGCCTCCATATTCAATCTTATCATTTTTTTCTCGTTTCTCTCTCATATTAATTGCACCTATATCTTTTAACAAATTACTAATTATACTAATAAAAACATATATTTTAAATTATCTTTTATTAAAAAAAAACTTTGAAAATCTGATATGTAATTTTTATTTTCAATCAAATAGTAAATGAAAGTCACATTACATTAAATAGTAATTAAGGTTTTTTTGAAACCCAATTATATATTATTTTTTACATATTTTGAATTTTGTTTTCTATACTTAGTATATGTAATACATTTTTACATCTGTAAAATATATAAAGAAAATTTAAGAAATTTATGTATATTTTTCACCACGTGCCGTGTGTATTACACGGGGTCTAAGTTAGTTATAGAATATATGATAACAATATAACACTAATATCACTAATAATCTTTATTACTTAATACCAATCTATCCACCAATTTTCTATATGCAAAATAAAAGTATTGAAGTATTATACTATGTTAATTAAATTGGTAAAATGTGCTTCTAATCCTTAATTATATAAATATCGTCGTTTAGCTATGAATTCCACAAAAGTAAAGTCGCTTAAATTATTTAAGCTCTTGAGTTTAAGTTTCACTAAAAAATTTGTCGTTAAAAAAAAGTTATGAATTACATAAACTTGAGAATGAAGAAAAGAATGTATCGTATTACACGAATTCCACAAACTTGAGAATGAAGAAAAGAATGTAAAACCATGTGCTATAAATGCTAGCTTGTGTATCCCGTTTATAACTCGTCCCTTCTCATCTTCATGCTACCTTCCCAATTCTCATCACATTTAGAAAAACATTTGTTTTTGTTTTTGTTTTTATTTCTTCTTCTCATACTACTTAATTACTGAAAAAAGAAAAAAAAATATGTTTGAACATGAACATCCATTAAACCTCAAAGATCTGTGGTCGAAACAGCCGCAAAATGAAGAAGAGCATGAAGAAGACGACGATGATTTAATTGCAGAACAAGACTTTCAATGTGTTTGTTTCCTATGTGAGGAAGAAATCAACTGGTTTCATAGGTATTACTACACATGCTTTCAATGTAATTACTCTTTTCATAAATTCTGTGTAGAGCTTCCAAAAATGTTGGAAGATGGCAATTGGCATGCTCATCCTCTTTACTTCCTCCAAAAGCCTCACCACTTTCGTTATCGTTGTTCACAATGTAATTTTGATGTTGACGTAAAGTGTGCAACGGAAAGGCTGCTAAAGAATATCATCCATCATCCTAGCCACATACACCCTCTAGTTTGCATCACCAAACAAATTTTAAGTGAGTGCGATGCATGTGGTAAGAAACATGAAGGGACCTTCTATCGTTGTACCATGTGTTCTCTCTCATTCATTCATAAAGATTGTGCTTTCCTACCAAAAAAGTTGAAAATCCAAGATACAACAGATGATTTTTACTCACATACGCATCCCCTCACCCTTGCATATTCCTTTCCATATGCGGATCAAAGCTCTAAAAAACACCCACGGTGTAGGGTATGCCTTGAAGGTTTTACCGAGACACTTTGGATTTATAAATGCGAGAAATGCAGATACTATACGCATCTAAACTGCGCAACATCAAGAAATGAGTCGTTCATGTCCATCCTTGTTACACATTCAGGTAGACCTACCTAATATGTTTATAGTTGTTTCTATGTTAGAGGTTTTTCATTTATGATCATTTAAAAATAGTACTCAAATGTTATTTTTTATCACAGCTACAGGTAAAACTTTTAAAAATTATAAAGATGCTGAATATCCCGATCTTCTTCACCTTCCATTTCCTGATCCATCTTATAGCATCCTAAAACACTTGTTTTTCAAGAAAAATGGACCATGTACATTAGAAGTTCCTAATGATGTAACCAAAACACATGATAATATTAGTCATCAACATTCACTCGTTTCTTCAAGAATAAAATCAATATCCTTTCATGACCCAATGAAAAGGATTGAACTTTTGTGCAATGGATGTTTGAGACCAATTACGACCACACCAATATACATGTGTGCCAATGAGGACGATCATTGCAACTTTGTGCTCCACGAATGGTGCTCCCGACTACCTACTGAATTGAAAGACCACCATGGCCACCCAGAACATACCCTAATTCTTCATTCAACAGTCCCTGGTAAGTTTTTCGGTGTGTTCACATGTAATATTTGTAACTTACCTTGCAATGGATTTGTTTATTATTGTGGGAAATGTGAATACCACATTGATGTTAATTGCGCCTTCTTACCAAAAGAAATCACTCATGCTTCTCACCCAAATCACCTCCTTTCAAGAGTTATTCAGAGCGACAACACCTATTATTCATGTAAAATATGTTGGAAGTTTCTTCGGGATGAGAAATTATCATATAGTTGCCATATATGTGATGATTTTCATCTACACCCTGAGTGTGCTTTGTTAATACCTGAGACAACTACGCACAAGTGTGACAGGCATCCTATGAAGCTGAGTTACTTTCCCATTGAAAATCACAAGAGTGAATATTTTTGTGAAATTTGTGAGGAGGAATTTGATCCTGAGTTTCCATTCTATCATTGTCATAAGTGTATGCAGTCTATGCATCCGGCTTGTGCTCCGTCAATACTTCGGTATGAAACATATACTCCAGGTAGCACATATGCGAGAGGTATTTTTGAATTTGTAAATGTGAAGTTTGGGGGCACATTTAACAATTTTAAAATACATCAACATCCCCTTTCTTTCATTCAAGGGATTGAAAGCGATGGTGTATGTGACAAGTGTGGTTATAGTCTACAGTACCGTATGATCTTTAAGTGTTTAGATTGTAAATATGCATTTCATTATGAGTGTTACTTAATTATAAATAACCAGGTTTTATAACTGGGTTGTTGTTTTGTTTTGTTTTTTTAATTTTATATGGCAAATAAACAAATTAAACTAATGCATGTGTTCACTTTTTAATTATATGTCGTAAGCATTAGTTAATTTTTAAATTGAAAATTCATTTGTGGTGTTGGCAATAGACCACCCGTTTATGTTTATAATTCTGATTTTGCAAATCAGAAATGTGTTTCTATTTCTGATTGAAATCAACGGCTGTTTGTTGTTTTGTGTTTCATATGATAGTTGGTGGTGGTGACCAAAGTGTTTGTAGATTAGTGGTATCGTAAAAGTTTTTTCTCCCTGAATGGTTGAGGATTCTAGCCTCGTGGTGGACATTGGTGTGGATTTAGAGGGTACTTGGGTTAGTCGTTCTAAAAAAATTTGGTGGCGGTGGTGATCTCGAAGATGAGAAGGCAGTGGTTGTCGGATTAGGTTGTTGGAATTATATGTCCGGTCACGATTATTTAACGCTACTAACTGAGTTGTGACCCGTAAGAGTTACACCTAGGGCAACGAACATTAAATCCAATTAACTCGTTTAACTAGTAATTACGAACTGTTAGCGAGACGGATATATTTTATATATATATATATTCGTTAGACATGAATTATTATTAAACCAAACTAAATAGCATATATATACCCAATTGCAAAATTAAAAATATGCTATTTAGTTTATAAAAATAAAAGTTTAAAATTCATCCAAATTTATAATAACAAAAACTTATATTTGGCTTTTTATTTTTCAAAAAGCGTAGTTAACAGTTTGGTTTGGAATAACAAACAATCCCATTAGTAGCAAACAATTGGCAGGGTCTACGGATAGTAACATAAAAACAAAGTTTTTCTCTACCCCAGACGATAGAGGAGGTACTCTGGATGAGACCTTCAACTCCAAAAATCCTCTTTTCATATACAATATATAGCATATAACACATATTATTGTAGTACATATAATCATAAAATATAGATAAAATAACAAGTAAAATATAAGAGCTAACATATCAAACTAAAGCTTTGACTTGGAATATTTAGCAAAATCATTCAAACGAGACCATAATATTTTGGTGTCATAGACTAGAAATTATCCAACATCTTCTAATTTAAATATATTTATCGGTCAATAGTTGAATGATTTTCATCTTGATCTACAATAATTATATATTAGTATTAGTAAAAGTCTGTCACCTTTTCTATTCCGGCATATTGGCCACCAAGTTTTCATGCTTTTGTAGATCGGCCATCAAACTTTTACATAATTTTCATTTTCCCCCTCGTACTATATATAATATACGTTTTTAACCCGTTTAATTTTCTAATAATTTCGTTTTTCAGTAACAGCTTTCATTCGTTAAGCCTTTTTTTAAAAACGGACTGAACGTCTGTCTTTAATATTTTTTTCAACATTCCGATATAATTTTTTTTTAAAACGGAGTTGTATTCAAAATCAATTTTTTTAGGCCTGTAGGTTGTACCGAATGCCGTTACCGTTACGATACCATGAACGGTATCGGTATTCTTTTTTATGGTTTTCGACGAGCCCACTCAATAACGATAAAACGCTTGCCGCATGACACGGGGAGGGGGGGAAGAAAACTAGTTTAGTAAATTTTATATTATATAACAACTCTTTTTGGTGGGCTTGGGTTTTTGTTGATCCATATCAACATGACCCAAATGGCTTCAAAAATATGCTTTCGGGTTCGGGTAAACTCAATTCCCGTCAAGCCGGGAATGTTGTTCCAGATTCCGGCAACATCAGATCGATAAAGTTGACGCTGATATGAAGAACAATAAAAAGAAGGATCCATCACCATCGAAAGTAGTTGTATCTCATTTGATTTGCGGGATAGGGTTAGCTTCATCGTTTTGGCTGGCAATCAATGTGTACTCCATCAGTTTGATCGAGAATCCGGTTGAAACTCTCCGTTTAGTATGGGTAATCACTAATTACTCGTTGATTTCATCTTCTCTTTTGTGAATTATATCTATATGATGTTGGTGATGACGATGCCCAATTTTTAATTCTATTAAGTGAAGATGTTATTTACTGTTTTCATGACAAAATAAGATCCAACAAGTATGAGAAAACTGAGGCAATTTAATCAAACAACTAATCAGTTAGTTAGGGTAGTTAAGGCCTTATTTATAGCCTAATCCATCTACTTAGGAACTAACAGTGGTGACCTATTTGTAACTAACACAACTACCTGTAACAGAAATGAGAACTGGTTTTAGTGAATCCAAGATAATGTCAGTATTATCATATGTTCTATACTTCTATGACTGAATCCAAGTTTAGTACATTTATATTCAGCATTCAGCAAATCACATTCTTTAACAACTGAATTTGAATTTGTTCTTGCAGCTGATCCAGGTCCCCGTTGTGATTCTGATATACAGTTTCTTTCGGGAAGATAAGAATCAGAGTTCGGTAATTCATCATTTTTGTTATTTTCATTTGAATGGATTATCTCATTATCATATGTAAAATTGATTGTATATAATTAAATATGTTGTTTCTAAAAAATGTTATATTGCAGTACTTGAAGGCTGTAGCTAGAGGTTTATTGGGGCTTCCAGTTGGTTAGTCTTTACCCCTGCATCTTTTTATATTGTTGACACAGAAAAAAAATTAAAATGTGTTTATGTGTATGCGTATGTGTAAAGTTTTCTACACCAATAAGAGATAGACGGTTCATTCGCGTATACCTAATATTGTGTATAATCTTTTTCCTTTTATAGAAATATTATGATCTTTTCTTGATATCTATAGGCACTTGCATATTTTTATTTTCAGGGGCTGTTGTCAATGCACTTGGAGCTATTGTTTTAGGGGCACCTGTTGGGACTCGGTATGTATTTCTTGTTCAAGTGGAGGTGAAGTATATTGTAATTTGGACATTAATATTAAAATGTTATGCTAGTATGAAACATAAAAATACATTTGTATAAGCACATGCAGTTTTAGCTGATATCTTTTTTTTCCTAATGCAGGTATTTTCAAAGAACCCTCAACTGGTCTCTGGTGATGTCTGCATTTACTGTGAGTGGAAAGATAAATATTATATAATTTGCTCTCTTTTTAGAAATATAATCAAATATTCATACATCATATGGTTTTAGTCTTTGCTGTCTTGGTCACTTGGAGGTTGGATAATGGGTCAAATTGATTTAAGATTTCATTTATCTTTGTGCTCTGTTGGCAGTTTACCGTCTAGGTAGAAAAATAAGTGTGTCGGGGAGGTTGAGTAATGGGCCAAAATGGATTAATTTTTAGGACAGTTTATAATGGGTTTCTGTCAACATAGTTTTATATTATTTGTGCTCTATTAACATTTATAGAGATATGATTATAAAAATACAATTATAGTAAATGTTTTTAGAACAGCTAACTCTCACACCCTCTAATCCTACTCCTAAACATACATCTTTTTGTCCACCATGGGACTTGAACCCTCAACTACTTGGGGAGGGACACCTTTTCTACACACCTTGATACCGCTAAACCACATGCCCTTTGGTACATTTACAGTAATGATCCATTTTTTAAATAAAACAATTTAGGAGGTTATATACACTTGATTATGTTATGATATACTTTTAATCATTTGTAAATCTGTTGTTGATCTTGTATGTGTTGCATCTTTTGCAGTTTGTCCCTGCAGCTTCTGTCTATGGTTCATCATGGGTTGATTGGCACCGTATATTTGCAGATACAAAGTAAGTTCTTGATAATATAAACCGTTCACGTAACTTCATTCTGACACAGTTAAAAATAACATGGCATATAATACAAGTATTTAATGCTCAAGGAAGAAGGATTTTAGCACAGTAGTTATTCTAGTACAAATTAGATAATGTACTCTCTACCAACCAAAGTAAGAGTATCTTCAATATTTTTGCTCAATATCTCTTTTTATGTGGTATGGTTACATCTGCATGTTTTAACATGCAGGCCAAATGGATTTATTGATTATATGATCTGTGTACCTGCATACGGTGCAGTAATTGGAGCTTGGTTTGGGGCCTGGCCCATGCCACTTGACTGGGAAAGGATGTGGCAGGTACCATTTCATTACTAACTTGACTGGGAAAGGAGCTTGGTTTCGGGCATGGCCCTAAAAATTGTATTACGATGTAATTTTGTTTTGCATCATGGTACGGTAAAAAAATGGCCTGTACAATGAGGGGATGCATAAAGAGGACAATAGATGCGGCAAGATGGATGGGCCAGGTGGGCTGGGTAACCGGTCAAAGTAGGTTGGTTTTGAAACAAGTCATTTTTAAATACGCGTCATAGGGGGTCGGGTCAAGTTGGGTTAATCTGTAAACATTTTTTTTGTTCATTTTAATAAACAATCAATGCGATAGATTACAAAGTATTATTACAATAATAATCTAAATGTTTGGATAAAAACAATTTAGAAGGTTGTATGCTTTAAATGTTGATATCTTCAAGAAAAAGAGTTGTACTTGGCTTTAGCTTCTAATAGAAACTGTTATAGGTGGAGTGATCCGGAGAAAAACACTATAAGTGGAAATTTTAAACACTTGTTATGGGTAAAATGTTAAGTTTTTCAAGTATAATGTTTTTTTGTGAGAATTTACAAGCAGCAGGCTTCATCTGAAAACTAAAGTCAAGTAGATGGTAGGTAATAGAGGTGGCAAGATGGGTTGGTTTGGTAATGGGTCAAACGGATCTAAGCCGAAACGTGTCATTTTTAGTACGGGTTGGTTTGGTAATGGGTCAAACGGATCTAAGCCGAAACGTGTCATTTTTAGTACGGGTTGGTTGGGTAATGGGTCAAACGGATCTAAGCCGAAACGTGTCATTTTTAGTACAGGTTGGTTGGGTAATGGGTTTACCCACAAACACTTTTTGCCCTTTTTGATTAATGTGTAACCAGGATGACAAAAGAGTCTTACTATAATAATACTTTTAAACTTTTAATAAAACGATTTAGGAAGTTGTATGCAGTAAAAACAGACTGTGATTTTCATCCTAATTGACACGCTCCCCTTTTAGCCAATATTTTTTTATGTGACCTCTTTGACTTGTTTGAGATAAACCACAATCCAAATCGACATGTTTATAAGTAAATTTGCTGAAATTGTCACATCTATGGTAAACATTGTTTTCTACCATAATTTACTTAACTTTTCTTGTCCATTCATCCTTTTATTCTTGTTAATTACATAACTTTTTGGTTGTTTTACAGGAATGGCCAATTTGTGTAACTTATGGAACTATTATTGGGTACTTGGTAGGAATGTTGGCTTCTTTCAGTTTTGCAGTCTATCATGTTTCAAGCCAACATGTGAAGGGAGATTAATGGGTACAAAGTTGAATTTTTCTGTCTTAAGAAATCGTTGTAGTAGTCGAGGTTGTTGTATGAATCCTTGTGTTATTTCTTGCCTTAAGTGTGAAAATTTAGAAAACAGAATACTAATACAGAAGATATGTTTTATTTTATGTTTTTATGTATTGAGATGTTCAGATGAATTATAGCTTACAAAATGAGACAAGAAATCCAAGAAACCAAAACCTAACCATGACTAAAGCTATAGATAAGAATAAAATAGCTGAAAGAACCTGAAAACATGCAAACTAAGCTAAAACCTAGAGCTGGCAATTAATTACGCAGTGTGTTGACATGACACGAAGATAAACGAGTTAGTTTTTGGGGTAATTGGGTTCGGGACATAAAAGGAGTCGACATGATTAAAACAAGTTAGTTTTTGAGGGTTCGGATTGGGCCGTTTCATAAGATGGTGTCAGGGCAGTGTTGGCCTATTTAAATATGGTTTTAAGTTAAATAATTTAAGTAAACTCAAATTAACTCGTATAATTTAAGGAAACCCGTATAACCATAAATAAACATAAATAGCCTTAATCAACCCATTTCTTAATAATTGATGTAAATTTACATACATTATAATATCAAAAGGACTGTAAAGTCTTGAAGCCCTCAAATCCTTAAAATAACATCATTTATGTACATGGTCATAAGGTTTACAAACAGAAGCTACATCTATGCATACGCTATTCACTCTAACTATACCCGTCTCAACATTCCAATACAAAAGCCATGGAAGAATAGGTTTCATGGTACCGACTTCACGTTCAGTTCGATTAAGTCCCTAAACTTTGTTTTTTGCATTTAGCTGGACGAAAACCTTTAAAATTTGACGAAAAGGTCTGTTTCAAAAGTTAAGGGGTTTAATAAAGCAAATGGAAAGTTTAGGGACTTGATTAGACGAAACATTAAAGTCATCTAAAGGTTGAAGAAGAACCGGGGTAGAGACGCTATCCGAGGGAGATTCAGCAACAACTCCCCAACAGAATCGTTCCTCGGGATGCCAGGTGTGGGCTTATTGTCACCCGCTTCCTCAGAAGAATCTTCCGGAACCTTGCTTCCAGTAGTTAACCCAGTAAACGGGTTCGACTCATCGGAACCCTTTTCCGCCACTAGTTTTTCATAGTCACTGTCAGTTTCGGTTTCACCTTTCAAATCATGAGCTGTTGTGGGGTCCTTCTGTAACAGACAGCAAAGTGAGTTGACTCTCGACATTATGGATTTTTCATCAGAAGTTGACGACGTGTGCTGAGAGTCGTTGAATAAGCATCGGCTAATATCTTCAAGAATATGTAAGCTTTCTTGTTCTTCATGAGAGAGAGGGTGGTGGTCTCCGGGTGTTCGGTTTTTTGTGATTCTGTTTTCAATGTGATCTACTAAATCACTCATTGACATGGATGGGTGTAGGCCCGGTACCATGCCCTTCAGTTCTTTAATCTCGGTTGATCTCATTTCTTCACTCGCTGAGGTGTCCATCACTGGATATACAAGTAATAAGTGAATGGGCTAAAAGAAGATGCATATATAATTCCCAAAAACAGCAACTTAGAATTGACATTTCCAACACGTTTACTTGTCAATTTAGGTTAAATCTCTAACGGGTCAAATGAGTAAAAAACTAAATAAAAGGAAACATGTCAACAAGTCACAAGTGTGTTAAATATTTACAAACTCCAAAAACACTTTATTTAAAAAAATTGTTTACATTGTAATAAATATAGTTTTTTGTTATAACATATATCGTGTTAATTAGAAAAAAAAAATTGGACAAAGAAAGCGTTTTGGGGGCAACCCAACCCGACCAGGAACTTCAATAAATGTTCAAGAAGACCAAGAACAAAGTAAAAATAATTCAAACTAAAACAAATAAATAAAACAGAAACCATAATTGTAATGATAGTTGCACAAGTGTTCTATATTATCATAGATATTGTTGATGTTTTATAAAACAATGTTCAAACAACAAATATATATCTTTTTAAAAATAACCTGCTTTTAAATTCTTCATAAAGAATGGCACGGTATTCGCTACATCAGTAAGTAAAATCTCAAAATCAGTGACATATAGATTGATTACATGCTGACCTGACTTTTTAACTGCTAACCTATCCAGATTATCTTAAATGAGAGTTTATGGAAATTTAATGGTTTTTTCTGGGCAAAAAACAAGCTTCGTTACCCAAATCAGATTATGTACCAGAGTTAGTTAGCGTTTCATACAATTTATCCACCAAAAGAAAAAAGATGAATAATTTGCAGACGGCTTTCTGGATTACCACAAAAAATGAGTAATGTGTTAGTAACCATGTTTACCTGAGCTAGGTGAAGGTGTTTCCCGAAGGAATTCTGAAGGTCCACCAGAAGGATCATGGAACTCACTTCTACAAGAAGAAGACTGACCTCCTGATGATGACGTGCCTCGTAAGTCAACAGTGGAGGGCCCCTCACTACTTAAAGTATGTTCAATGGATTCATTTGGTTCATCTAACACTGATCTTCTTGTTTCAAAGTATGGAGAATCCAATGCTGACTCTATTTGCTGACTCAGAAAATTAAGACGATGGTCACACTGAATGAGCTTTTCGTAGTGCTTGCCTAGTAAACCTTGTGGACAATGTAGAATATGACGCCTGCAGAAAAAGAATAATGCAGCATCTTTAGATGCATTTATATATGGGCAAATAGTTACTTGTGCCTAGTAAACCTCAGGAGCCAATTGCTAAAAAGAATTGAAAGTGAGGGAAAAATGTAAAAATTATATTCATGTAGATTTCAGTCACCACGGCCAAGGACTTAATAATTCAATGCAATAGAACGGTTAGTATACTCAGAACCAAGTAACCAACTACAAAGAAAAGTGTGGGGTTAAGTGACCCCACACAAATTTTCTTAACTATATTATCGAATGTTAATTAAAAAAAGAAAGTTGCTTTAGCGTTTACAAGCTTTTTCTTCTTGCCGTTAATCAGCCCTACCAGATATGACTATTTTTAAGTCAAGTGACCCGAATTGAAAACCGGTTACAGAAACAATTTTTTAAGATCTATTTAAAAATTATGAAAATTGAAAGTTTGAGGGAACTATTCAACTTATGCATTAAAGAACTTTATATTACTTACTCACAATAATTATTTGAGTTTTAGTACAAATTCATCTTTTACAATACTAATGTTTTTTTATGAAAGCAATGTTGCAAAAATTACTTGTATGTTGTAGAGAATTATAAAATTATCTATCACTCTAAAATAGTCAACTTCAGCTTTGGAACTAGAGTTTTAAAATTCAAACTGATTTTATATGTATGGAAGATAACTTCTTTAGGTTCAAATAAATATGGTAATATCTCGCAAATAATAGAACACTTCAATCACAAGAATCAATAATGAAACAAATTTTGACAGCACTTTTGATGAAGTAATTTTATAGAATATTATTATTAGTCCTTTAGATGTTATGGCGACGT
This sequence comes from Smallanthus sonchifolius, assembly GCA_023525975.1. Lineage (NCBI taxonomy): Eukaryota > Viridiplantae > Streptophyta > Magnoliopsida > Asterales > Asteraceae > Smallanthus > Smallanthus sonchifolius. The sequence continues at coordinate 1,019,117 of JAKNSE010000034.1, read as the reverse complement.
TTGAATTAATTTTGTTTTGAGTTGAGATTCTCATCATATTTCAAGAATCTTTTGTTAGGTGCTGAGTTTTAAAGTTGCTTTCTACAAGGCATGGTTAAAAACATAAAATACACACCAAGTTTTGAACCCACTATGCTTAGAAACCTGGTCATAGACCAGCAAGCCAAAGGCTATTATGTGTGTTTTGAAGACAGAAGATGGTGCACACAATCCAACTTTCGCAAATGTCTTCACGATAGACAATAGAACATCACTTAGTAGAGGTGAGATTGGCTATATCTGAGATATACCGTATTCACTACAAATGTTGAGTTAAAAATAAATACAATAATATGATGATAAAACGTGTACCTGTGTAGGCTAGCCTGTCCACCTGTAAAGTCTGATGTTGCTTGCCATAACGTGTGCTTTCTGGGCTGGGGATTTGTTTCTCTGAAGAAGAGAGGCTGCCTGGTTAGCTGCACAAAGAAACACAAAACATCAACCTAATTAATATTACTGGTAGTACTAATACAATAATGGAATCAAAAATAAAACAACCAATACACTAGATTAGAACAATAAAAAAATTAAAGATTACCACTATATCTAGTGTTCCAGGGCCATCATCTGGATAAGTTGCCTTCAGAGCAGTGATGTCAGACCACTGAATTTCAATCTTATTCTTGAGGCCACCATCAAGAACCTCCCATACAAGCTTATGTTTTGCAAAGTAACACTTAGCCACCAGATCCCCTTCATGTTTAGATGTATACTACAAAAGCCATACATGTTAGATGCATCCAATTTGCAAATTATCAAACAAAAAGGGTAAAATAGAAACAAATTCACGCATATGAAGATATTAGTATATTACCTCCCAGGTACCTATCTTAAGGAGTGATGCAGGGAAGTTTGAAGCCTTTAGTTTGTCGGTAGCAGTAGTAGCTTTACAGTCTTTTTTAGCATGCACTACCGCTTTGGAAGAAGCATTTCCTTCAGAAAGCCTCATTTGAATCAAATCCAAGAGAGACGGAGTTTTCCTCAGGCGTAACCCTAATGGACTTGGCTCGTCTAACGGATTGAATTGCATTTGTGATACAGAAGAACCACCGACACCATAATCATGTTGCTGCTAAAACGAAAGAGATGATTAATCATTAACAACACTTATTCACCTAATTACCTAAAGCTAGGTGACAATCTGATTTAAGAATGAAACAATGTTGAGATGCAAATGCCCAAAATTCACAACTACAGCTTTGAACTGAACCCTAAATTTCCCCAACTCAGCGTTAATCACAAAAACAACCTCAATTTCACCTGTTTTTGTCAATCTATTTGTCATGAAAATACAACTGATCGATACCTACAATATTTATTTTGATTTTCCATTACAATTTTCGATCTCGATTTCGTAACAATTCATATATATGAACAAAATATAAGCACAAATGGACAAACCTCTCCAATTACACATCAAATCGTTTGACCTAATCGGTAGATCGCTAACGATGATAAAATTTACAAACGCATAGAGATCCAGGATATTTTATAATCGCATTGACTTCATAAATTTCACGACTCGTAGCACGATTTCAAATTAACTGTAGAATAAGTACTCATTACGCACCTTAGATCGCTTGTTAGGAGGATGTTGTTGATCGTCACGGTGAGTAGATTCCTCTATAATCTCTCTCTTCACCGGCGACATCTGTCCACGCCGCTACGACTGAGATTACCGGAAACGGTGTTGCTTTTTATCTACGTCGGCGCTACCGGCGACTGTTGTGCTTCTTTCCTGAAGCATGATCCCTATTTAGATACTGAGCTGGAACTGAGTCGAGTTGACCCGGTAACTACAGCCCGCTTCTTCAAACGATAACACATATGGTCCAGATGTGGCGTGTTAGGTCGTTTCCTGTGTGTTGTTGGTTAAATGCGACTAATGAAAACTTACCTTTTTGTATATCATGATTTTTGTGCGTTTTCTTGGTAACCCTTACGGAATGGTCCGTGAGTGTGAGCCGTGAGCCACTTACGCTTACGGAACATCACTCCCCTCTTCTGTGAGTGAGCCGTGGCTCGGTCACGCGTGAGTGTGCGATTTAAAAGAAATGCTTAATCACTCGTATGTTGACACGTATGCAATTGATTTTTATAATTTTTTATTATAAAATTTCATTCAACAATCAATTTTATTTTTCTCAAATAACTTGTGTGTTAATTTAAAAAAATAATAATACATTGCCATCTAGGAACTCACGGTTTTTTTCCATTCGACGAATTGTTCGTCCAAACAAAACACGTACTGATAGAGAAGATTTTCACCCCGCTTATAAAAAAAACTATGCTCTCCCCGTCAACTTATGTAAGTCCCACAATCATATTAAGTAAACTCCAAAGACATGTATATTGGATTAGTTTCAGATAAAAAGTATTCTAATTCTAAGAATGGTGAGAATGATTTATGTATTCTAATTCTAAGAATGGTGAGAATGATTTATGACCATTAGATCAAATTGTATAAAAGATTTAATGGTTGAGATTAAATTGTAGGAGAAAAAATTGTTGAAAGGGTATTTTAGTCTTAGCCACTTTTGTTGACTTTTTATCAAGTTCCCCACCTTGTTTTAAAATGTTCATAACTTTTACATACGACATTATTATTTTTTTTAAATCACACCATAAAAACGAGCGTTTTTTATCTTTAAAACGATTATAGTGTCGTTATAAACAAAAACGAGTTTTTTTTACGTTTTCCAGCTCATTGTGTAATTAGTCAGGTCAATATGTAATACAATTAACTTGTGTAATACAAGTTCATTGTGTAATACAAGTTCATTGTGTTATATGTATTTATCATTTTGTTTTACGTTTTTCAGCTTATTATGTAATTAGTCAGGTCATTGTGTAATACAAATTCATTCTGTAATACAAGTTCATTGTGTAATACCACGTCTGGTCATTGTGTAATATTTGGTCATTGTGTAATTAGTCAGGTCATTGTCTAATACAAATTCATTGTGTAATTAGTCAGGTCATTGTGTAATACAAGTTCATTGTGTACTACAAGTTAATTGTGTAATACAAGTTCATTGTGTAATACAAGTTCATTGTGTAATACAAATTCATTGTGTAATACCACGTCTGGTCATTGTGTAATACCACGTCTAGTCATTGTGTAATTTTTGGTTATTGTGTAATTAGTCAGGTCATTGTGTAATACAAGTTCATTATGTAATTAGCTGGGTCATTGTGTAATACAAGTTCATTGTGTAATTAGTCAGGTCATTGTGTAATACAAGTTCATTGTGTAATACCACGTCTGGTCATTGTGTAATACAAGTTCATTGTGTAATTAGTCATGTAACTGTGTAATACAAGTTCATTGTGTAATACCACGTCTGGTCATTGTGTAATATTTGGTCACTGTGTAATTAGTCAGGTCATTGTGTAATACAAGTTCATTATGTAATTAGTCAGGTTATTGTGTAATACAAGTTCATTGTGTAATTAGCCAGGTTATTATGTAATACTAGTTAATTATGTAATTAGTCATCTTATTGTGTAATACAAGTTTATTGTGTAATACAACTTCATTGTGTAATAGATAATGACCATTATGGCCTCGTTTAAAAAACAATAAAATGACACATGTCAAGCCCAGAATCCTTCTTACCCTTCTTATTTTTAAAACTTTTTTTACTATAACCTAACCCCATATATACCAATAAATAAGTTATTTTTGAAAATGACTTTTAAAGCTATGCATTTTTTTATGTAAATATATTATACTAGGTTAGAACCCGTGTATTACATGGGGTTGGATAAATGAAATATTAAACAATTATTAATAAGCGGAAAAAACAAAGAAAATAGTTGAGGAATAAAATATTAAATAAATGAAATATTTATAAAGTAAATATTAATAAAAAGATAATAAATAATCGAGAAACAATAAATTATTTTTTTTTTCATCTAGTTACTTATTTATTAGGTATAGCTTGGACTCACAGAAAAAAATAATCGAGAAAATTTTCAAACAGTTGCAAAATCATGTGCTCACAGAATTATGACACGTAACGTAACAAATTACTTATTTATTAGGTATAACTTAGTTTGAAATATAGCTAAAATTTTATATTGTTCTGATTACAATATAACAATCTAAATATATTTATTTGTCTGAAATTTAAACTTAGAACGACTTTCAACTGATATACCTTATTATTTTAGACTATTTTTATTTAATTTTTGAATAAAAAAAATCTGTAGAATAATATAGATTATAAATGCCAAAAAAATTTTGAACAAATAAGCAGACAATTTTTTCATTCCACGTCACATCTAGTAAGACACTAGATGAGAATAAAACTTACTTTTTGTTCACCAAATTACACCATCAAAGCTTTCACGCCATACAAATACCAAGATTCTATCCTTAAATCTAAGATTTTAGCTCGTAATTTCAAGTTTAGAAAAGTAGCCTCCTGCACTTCCTCCACAATCTTTGATCCAGAAAACTGACCTCCCCTGAAAATTTTGTTGTTACGGTGCACCCATAGTAGCCACATTGTCGTAAATATTACACAAAATAAAGCTTTCTTCTTCCTTTTTGGTAACGCCATGTCTTTTGTTTGGATAATCAGCTCCTTGACCGAACTGCAATTGGTTACTTGCTGTAGCCCCACCCATCTTCCAATTGCCCACCATACTGATTTTGTAACCAAGCAAGACACCAAGATGTGATCCGATGATTCGTCCGCAATCCCACAGAGCGGACATCTGCTATCTCAGGTGTTGGTTCCACGTTTAGCTAATTGATCTTTCGTAGGGATTCTACCTTCTATGGCTCTCCAAATGAAAGTGTTTGCTTTGGGGACTGCCCAATTGCACCATTGCATTACCGAGTTCCTTTGCATTGGATTAGCCGCCTTATCTAGCTCATCTCTGACTACTTTCACCGTGAATTCCGCCTCCCCATCTCCCTTCCAAATCCATGAATCCTCATGATCTTTAAGGTTGTAATTCCTGATAATATTTAGGAGTTCCTCAGCTTCCCTCTTTGTTTCCTGCTCTTGTGATAATGTGACCCAATTCCAGTCCCATACTCTCGTTTCGCCGCACCTTGTATAATGATTCATCACCATTCCCTGTTTATCTCCTGCGAGACTATAAACATTTGGAAACAATTCTTTTAAGTGAGAGTTATTTAGCCATACATCTTGCAAGAACCGGGTTTTATCCCATTTTCCCATATTCACTCTCAACTTTTCTTCCACACACACCCCACCTTTCTGCAATTCCTTAGCTACTTTTGTTATATTTTTCCAAACTCCAGTTATTCGTTTGTCCCCCGAAATTATCTCCGACTCCCACTTTATGTCGTGTATCGCTAAAATCACTTGTGCCCACAATTGGTCCTTTCTAGACCGAAATATCCACCACCATTTGAGTAGCATAGCCATATTCATCTTCTTTAGGCACCCTATTCCCAGCTCGTCACTGCCTTTTGATGCCACCATCCGTTCTCATGCAACCCATCTTATTTTGTTTGGATTAGTCGTGTTTCCTCCCCATAGAAAATTCCTTCGAATCCCTTCTAATGATTTCAATATTTTTACCGGCATTTTGTATAACGACATATAGTACGTTGGTAAGCTTCCTAGGACCGACTTCACCATTGTCACCCGCCCGGCAAAGGACATGCATCTTGCCTTCCATTTGGATAATCGGGCGGTAAATTTGTCTATCACCGGTTTCCGATGTGCTACCCGATTCATATTAGCTCCAACCATCATTCCCAGGCATTTAAATGGAAAACTCCCTGTTCTGCACCTCATCACATTCGCTGCCTCTGTCAACTGTTGCTCGCCTATACCCACCCCGAATAGATTGCTTTTAGCGTAACTCACCTTCAAACCTGAGATAAGGTAAAAACAATTGATAATCCGATTAAGATTTTTTAGATTCTCAATATTACCTTCTCCAATAAACACCACATCATCTGCATAAAACAAGTGGGAAATTATTGGCCCGTTATTAGTAGCTGGATACCCTTGAAAATACCACCCGATGTAGCCTTTTTCATCATAACGCTTAGAGAATCCATAGCTAAAATGAACAAAAAAAGGAGACAAGGGATCACCTTGTCTTAACCCTTTTTCCATTTTTATTTCTTCCGGTGGCGATCCATTCACTAATACCTTAGTGTAACTATTAAACAACAACCCCATAACCCAGCATCTCCACTTTGCTGGGAATCCCATATTTTTCAGCGTGTTTATCAAGAACTTCCAATTTATGGAATCGTACGCCTTCTCGAAGTCAATTTTGAAGAATGACACTGGTTTATTAAACTTCTTCGCCCAAGAATGGATTTCGTTTAGGACTAAGGGGCTATCGAAGATATTCCTGCCAGCGATAAATGCTAACTGAGAGTCAGAAATCAGGGTATCAATAACCAATGCTAATCTATTAGCCAAAGTTTTCGATATCACCTTCTGTATTATCCCAATCAGAGAGATAGGACGGAACTCGTCCGGGCCCATTGGATCATCGCATTTAGGAATCAAGGACAGAAAAGCTATACCGTTCCCTTTGTGAATTGACCCATGAGTGAAAAATTCTTCCATCACTTTATGAATCAATGGTTCAAAATCGTCCCAAAACTTCCTTACTACTTCAAAAGTCAGTCCATCCGGACCAGGTGCCTTATCCCGACCACAATCAAATACCGCATTTTTTATTTCTTGTTTTGAGAACGGACTGACCAAAGCAGCCCCTTGATGCTTGTAAGCTTTTTAAATCCGTCCTCGGTCATCTTTGCTCTATCATCCAACGACTCCTTGAACCTCTCCCTGTAATATTTACAAAAATGATCCTTCACTGTCTTTGGTTCCGATACCCACACTCCTTCTATCATGACCTCCCAATTCTATTCTTCACCGTATGATTATTTATGATTTTATGAAAGAGTGTGGAACTTTCATCACCATGTTTGATCCACGCCATTTTTACCGTTGTTTCAAATCTTTAAGGATTGTCAACTCATGTTGGGCTATTTTACACTTTGTCTCCATTCTCTTTGACTTTTCTTCTTGAGTTAGAAATCTCTTATCCGCTTCCAAGTCCAAGTATTCCACCAATTTCTTTACTGATTCGATACTATTCGAAACCTCATCCTTCCCTTTTTTCCTCCATTTTATTATTTCCTCCTTTAGTTTTCTGAATCTGATACATGCCTCGAGGCTTGCAGTCATGTGTACTCATGTCTCACATAAGCAATTTTTTATTATAGCCTCTAGACCCCCATCTTCTAGCCAACTATTAAAGAACCGGAAAGGAATAGGACCATAATTCTTTTGTGTAATCCCCAGGAAATTCCGGTCTATATTTTTACCTTTCCGGCATTGTAAATTCATTATCATTTGATTTTATCTACGAAAGTGTCATAAATTTCCAATTGCAATACATACATATTTGTGCATACATACATTAGATACATTCAATTCAAATACAATACCTATTTAATGGGGATATAACTAGATGGAGAATTAATAAATTACAAGAGTTACAGGATCTATAAATTATTAATTAAGTTCTAAATAAATAAAACCCTTTTTTCTTCATAGAAATTATAATTTGTATTTATAACATTTAGTTATAGTATAAAAATTATAAATTAGGGTTTTATATAATGAAAATAAAATGGAAAATTTTCTAATGAATTACCCCTTTTTATAACACTTAAATTATAACATAATAGTTTGTTAGTTTTTATAAGAGTTTATAAAATTTAACACTTTTAGGTTTTGCAAACGTTCTGGGTAGAAAGTGTAACTTTCTGAAATTTAATACTAACTAAAACCTAACCTAGTTCATAAAATGTTAAAGCTCAAACTGCAAGGACCTGTTCTGCCAATAGTCAAAACACGTTTCCCTTCCAAACAAACCACGGGTTCGAACCCCCTACCACCGGTTCTCACCCGTATAACCTCAACCTCGCAAATGGAGCTTTTTCGATCGAAACTAAAACTGGAAACACATTAAGATCGATTAAACGAGCTATTAACTAGGTTTAATCGCGTTTTTTATGAACGTTAATGTGTTTAACTCGTAACCGAATTTCCATGATTGAAATCTTTAATGAATCGGTTAAACCACATAAAATTGGGCTATAAAAGCCACACTCCCACACTCACAATACCTCGTACTCACTTCCTACACCCTCAAACTCTTTGCATTTCGCCTCTGCATCACGATCGAGCTCCAAGAAACCGAGTTCAAACGCCTCTGTCGTTCTCCCTCTACACGAAGCTATTTCAGGTAAAAGTAGTACCATTAGATTCGTTTTGTTGTATGGAGTGAAAGCCCCATGAATTCGAGGACGATAAGGTGCTCAATCAATCGAATTGGGTGGGTTAGGGTTACGGTTTGTATAAGGAAGAAGATGACTCGAGGCCCACTGTATAAAGCTAAAGCGCGGCACCTCTAGACCAAGGCATAAGCCCTGGTCTAATGGTTATGGTGTTGCGTGTGTGTGTGGCCCGGCTGAGGTCGCGTGTTCGAGTCCCAGGGAGCCCAACTTTTGCTTCCTTTTCTTTTAATCCATTTTAATACATTAGTAAGTACTTAAAACTCCAAAATTATTTTTGTAAATTTTATAAATTTATCATGCGAACTTTATAAAAACAGAAAAATATAATTTAATGTTTTTAACTATTTTATTCTATCGAAAACATATTTGAAAACGAATTAATTATGTCATTTTAATCATAAATTCACAATGTTTATTACATAAATTTTAATTTTAGTTGTTAAGGTTTTTCCTTCGAGCTTATTAATAATTGTTTTAGTGGGAATAATTATTTAAAAACACTTATAAGTATTTAAATAATCATTTTAGATATTTATACAAATTCTATTTAAAACCTATTTATTTCTTTTACAAATTCAATTAAAGTGAAATTATTTAAATAATCATATAACCATATTATTTGCATTTACTATTAAATTAATTAACACTTTTATTTACAATTACTACTTGCTTAATTAATTTATTTACCTAAAATAAATTAATTAAACCTTTTCATTTCATTATTTATTTATAAGTTATTTTATCAAATTCCACTTTTGAAACTTGTTACTTTTCATAAATTTATTTATCTTTGGGATAATTACAAAAATAAATTACTAATTGATTTATTAATTAATTTTGCAAACTACTTTTTATATTGAACTTGCTTTTCTTACAAACCCCGTGAAACCCTAAAGTCCCAATAAATTCTTAAATCCATTTAGACCGTACATTAAATTTGGAGTACCATTACACATGTAGGTTTATTGTGAGAAGTCCTCACGAGACCTATTTATCTTACCGAATCATACCAACTCTAGCTTCATTACAAGTGAGTTCATAGCCCCCTTTCTCTTTACTATTGTTTACAAATACTCGGGGTGGAACATGTTTACTTACCATGCTTACCAAGTTTAATACCATTGTTCTCATGCTATTCACTATGTGCTTTATGTCTTAAACTACTTGGTGACCATTACATGTGTTCATGCTAGTACATTCATTAACCTGTTACCCAGGCCTAAGGTAGTACCTAACATGATCATTTATAGGGGAATCCGATTCCAGTTAACACGAACCTTAGCGGGTTTTGTGTGTACCATATTACTATTTTTCCAAAACACAATCAGTGGGATTGTACTTACCAGTTTTCCATTTACTACGGATTGAATTGTACGCTTGGAACCTTGCATGTTTTCACATTTATGCCATAGTTACGCTTTGAATAGTATTGAATTACAAACATTTTTTACTTAACTTTTGTCAGTGTCAAAACCTATGTTACTCACCAACTACTTGTAGTTGACATTTACTCACATGTTTCAGGTGCAACCATTTGAGGATCCTACCTGCTCATCTAGGACTTGGACCTAGTTTAATTTAAATTATGTTATGTGTTGAACGTTTCGTTTCCATTCCCTATGTAACGGATGATTTTAAGTTGATGAATAAATATTGTCATTTAATAATAGATGATCATGTGCTTATAAACAACCGCGTCAGCCCCGGCGTTTAATCCGCCGCCGGCCGGGGTGTGACAGATTGCACCACTGATAATATCAAAGGTCTATGGTCCGACTTCTCCCTAGCTAGAGCCATAACTGTAGCCTCCGGTCAAGTTTGCATAAAAGAATCACAAACAAGGAAGCGATCCAATTTACTTCTACTACTTCCATCAGTTGACATAAACGTATGTGCAGCCCCCCCCCCCCATTGAGTATTCCACCAGACTAGCCGACGAAATGAAATTGTTGAATACCAAGGCATTATTTTGGTCGAATCTTGAGTTGTTCCTATCTTCCTCTATTCTCACTTCATTAAAATCCTCCATTAACACAAAGAAACCGACCAATGAATTCCTCACTGCTAATAACTCCTCCCACAACCTTTTTCTTCTCCTTGCATCGTTAGGTGCATACACGTTTACAAAGAAGAACTCCTCATCCCGGCCAACGATATTACCCCCACCACTATAAAATTGTAACACCCAAAAATAAAAAGAAAAGAAAAATTCAAAATTTCACTCCCTCGCGGTACGCGAGGGAGATTTTGACAAAACCTCGCGGTACGCGAGGGGACTACTCATACGCCAGATTTACACCTTCTCGCGGTGCGCGAGAAGATTCCCAACCAAGCCTCGCGGTACGCGAGGGGATAGTACACGCGTCAGGGCCAGAAAACACGTGTCATTCACCCTTGCCACCAGCCGCCACGTGTCATGCTGACTCAGCACCGTTCGTGACACCTCATCCTCTCGCGGGTCGCGAGAGATTTCCTTGGCCAGTCTCGCGGTACGCGAGAGACCGGAATTCCAGCCTATAAAAGGCCGTCAACGGGATTGAAATCTCTACACAATTTCCAAACATTCCTTATACCCAAACCCGATCTCTCAAAACTCTACGACGTTCCAAGCCGCCGTCCAACCTTCCAACGAAACCCTGCTCAAGCCGTAGTTCCGTCCAAATCCCGTGAAGTAGGTATCATTAAAACTATTCATATATATATAGTCGCAATTATATATATATTCTCTCATATATATATTCTCGTTAATCGTGTCTTCCCTAGGAAGAAACGTGTCGAGGTTCTGCTCAAATTCCGAAGCCTACAACCCTACCAGCCATCAAAATCAAGGTGAACACATTTAACGCTTTTCAAACAAGAAAACCATTTTATTTACGAAAACGGCATGAAACAAATTAAATGCTTTAATCATAAGGGTAATCTACGTGATAGCATTCAGGCCATAAGCATACGTATATTTGATCAAATGGTATACATGAGGAGGGTGAAATCCCCTTCCGTGGCTGGGTACAGATCATGTAAGGGGATATCATAAGACTGAGGATATGGTTCCTTAGCAGATCATGTAAGACTAAGAACAAGGTTCTTAGCATCACGACCCTGGGAATAGGCTATCAGTCTGAGACATAGAGCTCAGCCAGTTGACCCCATGGCAGAGACCCGGTGTATGTAGGTGGTATATACTTCAGGTGAAAAAGACTGCTGAATGTGTAGATTTATCGTCAAAGAAAACGTGCTTAAAGGCTTTAATTTGGTTTATGTTAGAAATCATTTTCGTGTCAGTTAAATGTGATTCACCGGCTTTATGCTGATGTTCATTTTCAAAACGTTTTTCACAGGTAGTGAAAGAAATCATTAAATTCAGGGTGGTGCAGTAAAGACAAGATCTTTAGGCATATTTAAATCCCTGTGGCAGACTAATACAAGACCAAATGTTGGAACGGACATAGATCCTAGACATTTTAAATGGCTTGTATTATGTAAATTAATTCAGCAGATGTACATTATATAATAGACTTTTGAATGTCTATTATCATGAAATGAAAAGGGACTTGGATCCCAAGTTTTGACAAAAAGTACAGAATTAACCCTTGAGGTTATTTACATGACATTTCATTACAAAAAGGCATCAAGTAAAAACAAAGACTTCCGCTGTCCAAATATATGGGACCTCATTCAGATACCAGCGTTGTCTCGCGACGCCCGGGCAGGGGTAGCCCGGGGTTGTGACAGGTTGGTATCAGAGCCGCATTTAAGAGTTTTAGCAAAATTAGATACTTGTATGATAGTATCTTAGCTTTAACCAATAGTTGTGCCTACTAAACGAACGGTAGGAAGATGCCTTTAACATAACCAATAAATTACAGGATGTCAGATCCATACTATTATCCTTATAACTACCCAAACTTCTTTCCTGGAGAATTATCTAATCCAAGAAACGATCAAATAGTACCAAGCTATGATGATTATGTCCACTACCTGCCGACCCCGGAGAATTGGAACAGAATGGTCGCAGAACAAGTGGAGCAGACTCAAGCAAGGCTTGAACCTCTGAGGGAAGAATCAGAGTATTCAGTGGAAATGGAAGATTCAAGAGAATCTTTACGTCCTGTTATGACATCTATGCCACTACCTCAATCGTTAGACATAGTATACCCTACTGGAACAATTCAAGAACATCCACCCAGTCCAAGTGAAGAAACTCCACATTTGATTTCTGAATCCGACAAGGCTGCCGTTTGTGAAGGCAGTGGTGGAAAGTATTTCTTTGACCCTATTCCAGAACATCCCGTTTTCAAGGAACCTTTCTTCTATGTAGATCCCTCCGATGGACGTCAGTATGCAACCGACGGAAAGGTCGTGTGGTCTGTTAATTCAGCATATCACGATCTTAGGATGGGACACAGGAAACCACCTCCTTGCTATGGAAAACCCTTCGAAAACCAACACAGAGCAAGTAGCAAGCTCTCGTAGAACTCAAACCTCGAAAAGGTCCAGAACATCAAGCAATAAGTATTCTGGATCTGAAGAATCCTTAAATTTAAGCAGTGAAGACTCTGAAGAAGAAGAGAATGAAACAAAAAGGTATAGACACAAAGGGTGTTCTTATAAAACCTTTCAGGACTGTAAACCTTATGAATTTAAGGGCACTGAAGGCGGTATTGCTACTCTTCACTGGCTAGAGAAGATGGAGTCAGTAATAGCAATTAGCAAGTGTGCTAAGAAAGATCAAGTACTGTATGCTTCAAACTCCTTCAAAAATGAAGCGTTGGAATGGTGGAATTCAATCATTTCTGCCAAAGGGAGGAGAAAGACCAATGCCATGGATTGGAAAGAATTTCGGGCAAAGGTGAAAAAGAAATTTTGCCCCAAGACTGAAAAAGAACAAGCTGAAAGGAAATTTCTGGAGCACCGAATGGTGGGTACCAATGATCGAGAGTATACCACCAAATTCTTTGAATATGCTCGATTGGCACCTCACCTGGCTAAACCTGAATCGGTTCTCATAACTCGATATATTTATGGCTTAGTTCCAGAGATCCGTGATTTGGTGAAGGTTGTCTCACCAAAAACCATTGAGTCCACCGTAGAATTGACCGGTACCAAGACGGCTGGACTAATCAGAAATATAGAGGAAAAGAAGAAAGTCGAATCCTCTATAAAATCAAAACCCGAGGCCAAAAGATTTAACAAGAACTTTGGGCAAAAGGGGTTACCATTTAACAATCCATCATGCAAAACATGCGGACGCAGGCATAGTGGAAAGTGTGTTTTTGAAACTCCATTCTGTAATTATTGCAAGGTCTCAGGTCACTCTACTGAGAATTGCTTCAAGAAAAAGGGAATAACTTGTTTCAATTGTGGAGAGCCAGGGCACATCAGAACGAATTGCCCTAAGTTTGCAAAGACCAGAGGAGCTGGAGGATCAGGAGTTAAGATAACTCCAGAAACCAAAAAGATCGTGCGAGCATTTGTCATGAATGCTAATCAAGCTGAGAGAACGCCGGACGTAATTACCGGTACGTTTCTTCTTAATAATGTTTATGCTAAGGTCTTATTTGACTCAGGTGCGAACCGGAGTTTTATAGATTATAATTTCTGTAATCTATTAAATAAACCTTTAAGTCCCTTAGCTGAAACATATGAAGTAGAAACAGCGAACGGTGATTTGATAAAAATATCCCAATCACTGAACAATTGTTACATTACATTGGCTGGTTTCACTATCCCAGTACAATTGTTACCAATGTCAATAACTGGCTTTGACATTGTTTTGGGGATGGATTGGTTATCCAATAACCAAGCCGAAATCCTTTGTAATCAACAAGTTGTAAAACTCGTTACACCAACAAACAAAACTCTAACTATCCAAGGTGATAAACCCACAAAACCTATCCAGATAATCTCCATACTTAAAGCAACCAAGTGCTTAAGAAAAGGATATCTGGCATGTCTGGTATCAATTACTGCCTTGGAAAAGGAGAAGAAGATAGAATCAGTACATGTAGTATCTGAATTTCCAGACGTTTTTCCTGAAGAACTGCCTGGATTACCACCAGAACGAGAGGTAGAATTTTGAATCAACCTTGTACCTGGTGCAATTCCAATTGCCAAATCCCCGTACAGACTTGCACCCACAGAAATGGCAGAACTCAAGAAACAATTGGATGAACTTCTTGAGAAAGGTTTTATACAACCAAGTTCTTCACCCTGGGGAGCTCCAATTCTCTTTGTTAAGAAGAAAGACGGATCAATGCGCATGTGTATTGATTATCGGGAATTGAATAAAGTTACCATCAAAAACCGATACCCACTCCCAAGGATTGACGATTTATTCGATCAACTCCAAGGAGCTTGTCATTTTTCAAAGATCGATCTTCGTTCAGGTTATCATCAGTTGAAAGTGCATGATAACGATATCTCGAAAACTGCATTTCGAACACGGTATGGACATTTCGAATTCACGGTTATGCCATTTGGACTTACAAATGCTCCTGCCGCATTCATGGACATGATGAATCGTGTCTGCAAACCTTACTTGGATAAGTTTGTCATAGTTTTTATTGATGACATACTTATTTATTCCAAAACCCAAGTTGAACACGAAACTCATCTTCGAACCATACTTGAACTTCTTCGAAAAGAGAAATTATATGCTAAGTTTTCCAAATGCGAATTTTGGTTAACGGAAGTACAATTTCTTGGTCATGTCATCAACGTGAACGGAATTCAAGTAGATCCTTCCAAAATTGAAGCTATATCCAAATGGGAAATTCCCAAGTCACCCACCGAAATTCGTAGTTTTCTGGGATTAGCGGGATATTACCGCCGGTTCATTCAAAATTTTTCTCGTATAGCAATCCCACTCACATCCCTAACTCGGAAATCTGTAAAGTACGAATGGGGACCCAAACAATCTGAATCTTTTGAAACCTTGAAACAAAAACTGACAAACGCACCTATCTTATCCTTACCAGATGGTATTGAAGATTTCGTAGTTTACTGCGACGCCTCACATACTGGTTTAGGTTGCGTATTAATGCAACGCAAGAAAGTCATTGCTTATGCATCTCGTCAGTTGAAAATTCATGAGAAAAACTACTCAACCCACGATCTAGAGTTGGGCGCTATAATCTTTGCTTTGAAATTATGGCGACACTATCTCTATGGGGTTAAGTTCACAATCTACACTGATCATAAAAGTCTCAAGTACATATTTAGCCAGAAAGAGTTAAATATGAGACAAAGAAGATGGATGGAAATCCTGAATGATTATGATTGTGAAATTTGTTATCATGAAGGAAAGGCAAATGTAGTAGCAGATGCCTTGAGCCGAAAAGAAAACGTCAAGCCAAAGAGAGTACGTTCTCTCAGACTTGAACTACAAATTGATCTTGTAAGTCAGTTAAAAGAGGCACAAGAGTTAGCTTTGAAGGAAGGTAACTTTGAAAAAGAAGGAATGAAAGGAATGCTTGATTTACTGATCAAAGGAGAAGATAATATCCTTCGCATGAATAAACGTATTTGGGTACCAGTTACAGGTGATCTTCGAGAGCGAATCCTCGAAGAAGCACACAAGTCCAAATACACCATGCACCCAGGAAGTGATAAAATGTACAAGAACCTCAAAGAAAGTTACTGGTGGATTGGTATGAAAAAGAACATTGCTATCTACATAGCAAAATGTTTGACTTGTTCCAAAGTCAAAGCCGAACACCAAAAGCCAGCTGGATTATTGCAACAGTTAGAATTACCAGTTTGGAAATGGGAACTGATAACTATGGACTTTATTACAAAACTTCCTCGAACCACTCGTGGAAATAATGCAATCTGGGTTATCATTGACCGTTTAACCAAATCAGCTCACTTTCTATCTATCAAGGACACCATGAGTATGGACAAAATGGCGCAAATTTACGTTAATGAAATTGTAACGTTACATGGTGTGCCTCTATCCATAGTGTCAGATAGAGATAGTCGCTTCACATCTCGATTCTGGCAAAGTTTTCAAACAGCTCTAGGAACTCGATTGAACCTTAGTACTGCTTACCATCCACAAACTGATGGGCAGAGCGAAAGAACCATACAAACCCTAGAAGATATGCTCCGAGCCTGTGTGATAGACTTTGGAGGTAATTGGGATGATCATTTACCTCTAATGGAATTTTCCTACAACAATAGTTATCACACAAGTATTCAAGCCGCACCATTTGAAGCATTATACGGAAGAAAATGTCGAACGCCTGTATGTTGGTCAGATATCGGAGAAAATCAACTATCAGGACCAGAGATAGTCCAAGAAACTACCGATAAAATCTTGCAAATACGAGAACGTCTAAAAATGGCTAGAGATCGACAGAAAAGTTACGCAGATAAACGAAGAAAGCCGTTAGAATTCCAAATCGGTGACAAGGTGTTATTAAAAGTTTCACCTTGGAAAGGTGTTATTCGTTTCGGAAAGAAAGGAAAGTTAAGTCCACGTTTTGTTGGACCTTTCAAAATCATTAAACGAATCGGATCTGTTGCCTATCAGCTTGAACTACCAGTAGAGATGGGTGGGGTACACGATGTATTCCATGTATCAAACCTACGTAATTGTTTAGCTGATGAATCCTTGCTTATGCCTTTACAAGATGTGGAAGTAAATGAAAAGCTCAAATTCATTGAACGACCGTTACAAATTGAAGACCGACAAATCAAAAAGCTTAAACGAAAGCAATTGGCGTTAGTCAAAATAAGATGGGACTCCAGGCGTGGCCCAGAATATACTTGGGAACTTGAGTCAGAAATGCGCAAAAAGTATCCACATCTCTTTCAATGAATCTCGAGGACGAGATTATTCTAAAGGAGGGGAGGATGTAACACCCAAAAATAAAAAGAAAAGAAAAATTCAAAATTTCACTCCCTCGCGGTACGCGAGGGAGATTTTTACAAAACCTCGCGGTACGCGAGGGGACTACTCATACGCCAGATTTACACCTTCTCGCGGTGCGCGAGAAGATTCCCAACCAAGCCTCGCGGTACGCGAGGGGATAGTACACGCGTCAGGGCCAGAAAACACGTGTCATTCACCCTTGCCACCAGCCGCCACGTGTCATGCTGACTCAGCACCGTTCGTGACACCTCATCCTCTCGCGGGTCGCGAGAGATTTCCTTGGCCAGTCTCGCGGTACGCGAGAGACCGGAATTCCAGCCTATAAAAGGCCGTCAACGGGATTGAAATCTCTACACAATTTCCAAACATTCCTTATACACAAACCCGATCTCTCAAAACTCTACGACGTTCCAAGCCGCCGTCCAACCTTCCAACGAAACCCTGCTCAAGCCGTAGTTCCGTCCAAATCCCGTGAAGTAGGTATCATTAAAACTATTCATATATATATAGTCGCAATTATATATATATTCTCTCATATATATATTCTCGTTAATCGTGTCTTCCCTAGGAAGAAACGTGTCGAGGTTCTGCTCAAATTCCGAAGCCTACAACCCTACCAGCCATCAAAATCAAGGTGAACACATTTAACGCTTTTCAAACAAGAAAACCATTTTATTTACGAAAACGGCATGAAACAAATTAAATGCTTTAATCATAAGGGTAATCTACGTGATAGCATTCAGGCCATAAACATACGTATATTTGATCAAATGGTATACATGAGGAGGGTGAAATCCCCTTCCGTGGCTGGGTACAGATCATGTAAGGGGATATCATAAGACTGAGGATATGGTTCCTTAGCAGATCATGTAAGACTAAGAACAAGGTTCTTAGCATCACGACCCTGGGAATAGGCTATCAGTCTGAGACATAGAGCTCAGCCAGTTGACCCCATGGCAGAGACCCGGTGTATGTAGGTGGTATATACTTCAGGTGAAAAAGACTGCTGAATGTGTAGATTTATCGTCAAAGAAAACGTGCTTAAAGGCTTTAATTTGGTTTATGTTAGAAATCATTTTCGTGTCAGTTAAATGTGATTCACCGGCTTTATGCTGATGTTCATTTTCAAAACGTTTTTCACAGGTAGTGAAAGAAATCATTAAATTCAGGGTGGTGCAGTAAAGACAAGATCTTTAGGCATATTTAAATCCCTGTGGCAGACTAATACAAGACCAAATGTTGGAACGGACATAGATCCTAGACATTTTAAATGGCTTGTATTATGT
The DNA here is from genome assembly GCA_023525975.1 of Smallanthus sonchifolius. Classification (NCBI taxonomy): domain Eukaryota; kingdom Viridiplantae; phylum Streptophyta; class Magnoliopsida; order Asterales; family Asteraceae; genus Smallanthus; species Smallanthus sonchifolius. The sequence goes on along the minus strand of JAKNSE010000034.1, from coordinate 1,000,594 downwards.
AAATTAATTCAGCAGATGTACATTATATAATAGACTTTTGAATGTCTATTATCATGAAATGAAAAGGGACGTGGATCCCAAGTTTTGACAAAAAGTACAGAATTAACCCTTGAGGTTATTTACATGACATTTCATTACAAAAAGGCATCAAGTAAAAACAAAGACTTCCGCTGTCCAAATATATGGGACCTCATTCAGATACCAGCGTTGTCTCGCGACGCCCGGGCAGGGGTAGCCCGGGGTTGTGACAAAAATTCTGTTTTATAATCTCCATATTCTTATGAAACACCGATGTGTTCCACATCGAGAGTAATCCACCTGATCTACCCACCGAGTCAACTATTTCTTTATCAAGGGGGTTATCACCCCAAAGATTTCGAATAAGAGTATCAGACATACCTTCTATCTGAGTTTCCTGGATTGCAAAAATACCGACCTTGTTCTCCTTTCTGATCCGTCTAACCCATTCGGCCTTGACTGCATGGCCTGCCCCCCTAATATTTAAGGTTGCACAATTCATCGAGACCCGCTTTGAATCGCCAGTCCGGTTACCAGATTTGTAACCCTATCTTCGAACCCATCCAATTCCACTCCCACACCTTTACCAACCTTAATTGTCTCGTCGATTTCTTGTGCAGTATCCAAAAAGGGGTTTTCGTTGATGGATTCTTCATCCGAGCCCTCCGATCACTCTTCGGACAACAAAAGATCATCGTCCCCAACATCTAGGTCTTTTATATTTGATCTCCTATTTCAACCGCCCCCTTATTCCCAGGCTTCTTCCTCAGTCGAATGCCCATCAATCTCTTTTTTCTTAGTCCGCCTTCATTAGATAGATTCAAGTCCGGGAGTACTTTTTTTGGTAAAGACTTACTGGGCTTTAGCGTATTGGACCGATATTTTTTAAATCCGTCCCTTTTCTTTTTTACTCTAGAAGCCTGATGGTCCATTTTCTGTTGCACCCCAGGCCCATCTTTGTTCCCTGTTAAAGGCTCATTTATCGTATTATCCACCAAGAATTGTGACGAATTAGCTGATGATTCCCCACTTTCATTCTAGACAAGGGGCCCGACGTTGACCTTTACTACCCCGTCCAAATTCCTAAGGGAATCATTAGGTTCCCCCACTTTGTTAGTTAATTGCACAGGTATTTCTTGGTTCTCCCATTCATTATGATTGTTTCATTTTCAAGATCAGGATTTCTCTCCCCAATAACTTGAGTCTCTTCTACTACCTCAGGCGAAGACTGTTGAACTTCCTCCATCCCCAGCTGGATTGAGTCGTCTGCTGCCATCTCCGGCGAACCTACTTTCATCCCCAGGCCCGATCCCTGATTTTCTGTTCCCCCGCCCAAGAAATCAGGCGCCCACGATCCTTCTTCTTCAACTATCCAGACTCTGAACGAAGAAGATTTGTATCGTAACATTATTTCTTCTCTAATTTTTTTCCATGATTAACCAGAATTCCCATCACCTCATGTGATAAATCCACATCGTTCCAAGAGGCGCATGAGTTACGTACTATCTTGCCATACCTTCTACCCACTGCATTGAACGTCTCCTTATCCCATAACTGTATTGGAACCCCATAAACCCGGATCCAAGCTATTCTTTCGAATGCCAATGGTTGCTCTTCCCATATTTGTAAGTCGCTAAACCATTCCTTCCAAACTAATCGATGAGTATTCAGAAATTCCATTGTCACGTCTTTATTTCTGAAGGTTAGTAACACATGCATTCCACTTACATATCGAATATCAGGTCCATCCTTGAACTGTTTCATTAGGTTATGAAGATTACACAAGTATTGTAAGTCAGAGGCTCGTCCCAATAAAGAGGCCCTTCTCACTAATTTCGCCATGACTGTTTCTTTAGCTTCCATTGTCACAACCGGTAATTTCTCCAGTCCAGAATTGTTTCCAACCAATACATCTCGAAATGAAATTCCTTCCCTGCCATTGTATATTTTTTTGTTAGCCATATCGCTTTTAGCCGGCCTCCATTCCCTCTTTCCGTTGGACTTCTCCTTGACCATGACTGCCTGATTAACTTTCTTACCACCCGCTTCAAACTTGGCGAGTCTAACAAAGGGTTTTGAAAACCCTAACTTGACCTCTTTCTAGGATTTTTCCAGAGCGACAATATCCTTGATGCCAGAGAATCTGACGAAAGCAAAGATATTTCCCAAGCTATCTCTTTTCGTGGCCACGTATACGTCCACCACCCGTCCTTGTTCACTTAACACCTCGGTCAAACCCTTTTCTGATACATCTTCCGGTAAGTTTGAAACGAAGAAAGTAATGATATTCTTTAAACAATTTGTTTAGCAAAGTCGACATCTTGTCATGATCACGTGAGCACGTGATCTCCTAATGGAGCAAATTAATCCCCATATCTTACTTTTAACGGATACAATATAGTATTTAAACTCAAAAATATTATTTAAAAACAATAAACCTGTAACGATGATAACTTTTTTAAAGATTAAATATTACCAAAAAGTTTGTTTTAAAGTAATGTTGTAAAAACAAAAAGGTCATACTATTTACTTCTTTAAAATTATTAATTAACTTTCTTTCATCTCTTCTAACATTTTACTATTAACATTAGCCTATTACAAATAAAATTTTACTAGATAAGTTTGTTTGTTATTTGTTATCGTATTCTTACTGATTTAAATTATTCTTTTCTTTGATACTTTTAATATATAGTTATTCTTATAAAATTTAAATACATTGTTATATAAAATTTATTTGTATTTTAATATAATTTTTTTCATAAAACTGTAACTTTTTTTATTTAGTTTTTTTGGTTGAAAAGAAAGATAATAAAGAATTTGGCTACCAATTTTGGTTAGCTTATATAGACAAAATTAAAAACATGACTTGCAATTAAAAGTTGACACATGTTAGTAAATAACAATTAACTAACTAATAATCTAAAATACTCAAACTAATCCAGGATTTGATCTGGGCCTAAAAAACAAAGAACAGTAAAATTAGGGCACAAATAACAACCAGTAAACCCCAAAATCAGGCCTTCACAATCAAATCCAATTGAAGTGAAAACACCACAAAACACAAAACAGATCACGAAATTGAAGACAAATCCACTTAAAGCCGCTCACAGACGGCCATCTTCTCACTTCTCCCCTCACACACACACAGAGTAAATCCTTTTTCTCTCAAAACCTCCATTAATATCTCTGCCGGCTTTCACTGATTCGCCTCTATTATTTATATCATTCCTCTCACATCGTTTGCTTTTATATCTCCATTCTCATTGGATGTTGATCCAGCCCCATTTCTTCACAATTTGACAGTTGACACCACTTCCTTCTAGAAACGTCCTGTGCAAAATTAGCTTCGTAATGGCGAAGATCTCAAAGAAGAAGAATGCTTCACCGGCCGGCGACATTGAAACCAAACCGGTCATCGGTAAAGCTAAAAGAACTCGTAAAACGGTTAAGAGAGACTCACCGTCGCAACGGAGCTCTATTTACAGAGGAGTCACCAGGTACGTTTTTGAATCTGGAAGCAATTTGAATGTTTACAGTTTCATTAAGCAGTTTGAGAGAGTGAAATTGAATTTGATTTCGTTAATTGTGAAGACATCGATGGACTGGTCGTTACGAAGCTCATCTTTGGGATAAGAATTGCTGGAATGAATCACAGAACAAAAAAGGAAGACAAGGTGATTTGATTTGTTTATTTCTTCTTCTGATTTAGAATTAAATCGTGATTAACGAGTAATTATGAAATGCGAACTACTAATTTGAATTTTTGTTTCGTTTTTCATGAAATTGGTGGTGATTCGTTGAATCATACAGTGTATTTAGGTAAGATTGGCATCAAATCTGGATATATGTTCATATAATTTCATCATTATTGTGGGAAAAAGGTGTTTTGAATTCGAAGTGTTGTTCAAAACTTATCCAAATTGTGATATTTAGGGGCCTACGATGATGAAAAGGCCGCTGCACATGCATATGACTTGGCAGCATTGAAGTATTGGGGACAAGACACCACCCTCAATTTTCCGGTATTTTTTTTTAATTTATATTTTAGTAATATAAATATAAGTTTTTGAATTTTTTATAATTATTTACAATATATTGCAGCTTGGAACATACAAAGAGGAGATTGTGGCAATGGAAAGTTTGTCAAAAGAGGAGTATATTGGATCTCTAAGAAGGTATAAAGTTAAAAACAATATTATGTAATTATATAAAAGTTTTACGTACTTTACTTATATTTAAAAACATGGGCGCTTTCGTATTTGGGTGCTCAACGGGTCATGTTCGTGGGCTGGTGGATCCAACCCGGCATGAACTCGGAAATTTAACATGAACCTGAAAATCACGTCAGACACATGAACCCAAGCATGACATTTATATCCACGGGTTGATACCTACACGACTCATCAACTATACACAGTAAAATCTCACCAATCGTGAATATATTAATTTGAATACTCTACAACGACGATGACTTGTTTAACCCTATTTTTATTATTATTTTTTCTTTCATTATAATAAAATTAACTTTAATGCTCTAAAATTATAATTTTATAACTAAATATAAAAAGGTGCATAAAAATTATGTTTAGATTATAAAATTTAGTGCCAATTTCTCATTTAGTTTTAAAATTTAAACATAAAACTTTTAAACATAACAAAGGAGGTTTACATTATAGCAAAACAAAAGGGTAACTTTGTAAAATAGTAATTAAGTTTCTAAAGTGTTTCAATTAGGTCATTCAATACTACACGGTATACACCCTCGGGTATACTATGGTGAGTGACATAATTTGAACACTTTTGAAACTTAGTTACTATTATGTGGTGTTTTTCCCGGAACAAATACGGATGAGTAGCAATTGTTTCTCTTTAATTATAATAAAATTATTTATACTGTAGAAAAAGCAGCGGTTTTTCACAAGGAGTTTCAAAATACAGAGGAGTAGCAAGGTAAGGTATTGGTGAACGGTTATGTTATTTATGTGAATTAATTTAGCGAGTGTTTTTATAAATGTTATTTAAGTTTTTTTAAATGTTATTTAATGTGTAGGCACCATCATAATGGTAGGTGGGAGGCTCGTATTGGACGGGTTTTCGGCAATAAATATCTTTATCTTGGAACATACGGTAAATTCTTATTCTACATATCACATTTGGTTAAAATTCGTCTAAAATGATAACATGTTGCTTGATTTACATGTTACGTGATAGTAAGGGTTAACATTCAAGAAATCAAAATAATAAATAAATAAATAAAGAAGTTGTTGGGATAATAGATTACCAACCTTCAACTGCTAACTTAGTGACATTATGAAAATTGAAAGCTGATTTTGACACAAATTGGTCAACTCCGGGGCCCAAAACTTCCACCAAATATTTCATGCACATAATTTTGAATTTAAGATCACCAAACTATTATTGTTCAACCAACATTCACTCTTTAGTTTTCCTACACTTCTGCCTCCTCATTTTAGGCCAATGTAACACACCATCTTAGTTGAACCGACGGATTTTTACTTTCTTTATTTAAATCAAATATAAGACTTATGATTTGACTTATGCCGGGTTTCATAACCGGAATGGTTTTGACTAATGCTTTGACCTAAAGTTATAATATGGTCAAACAGAAATTCGTGATGGGGAGTATAGGCCCGGTTTAAAAAAAAATTCACTGGTTTGAACTAGAGATGTACAAAAAAACCGGTTTGAAAACCCAAACCGGTTTCAAACCGATACCGAACCGGTCGTGAACCGGTTTAGACAAAACCGGTTTCAAACCACCCGAACCGAACCGCTTAAAAACTGGTTTCAAACCAGGTCAACGGCCCATCTCAAACCGGTTTCAAACCGGTACGGTTTGAACTCAAACCGGTTTTGACTTTTCGTTGACCAAACCGGTTTGGTTCAGTTTAAACCGGTTCGAGTTAAAAAACCGTTTTGTGCACCACTAGTTTGAACTAGTATATATGCTAGTCATTAGGTGATTCCCTCCAATTATTCCAACTCATTTATACGTATCGAAACCAAATGTATTATATTAAAATTATAGTAAGTAGTATGTTTTAGTGGTTAGAATTTGAAATTATTAAACTTGTATAATTGATAGAAATGTAATTGAATATTTTATATTTTAAGTCGGTTCTTTTAGGTGATTTTAATATTAGATTTCGGGTAATGGGCATCCAAAAGTCGATTTTAGCCACATAAAATCGTAAATGGGTATACTCGTACCAGCTGACCTGATAAGTTTTAGGTAACATGTTGCAGTTATGAAACCGGGTTTGTGACACGGTTTTATAATCAAATACAAGTCTGAAATCGTCAATTTGGTTGCATAACCGAACAATGATCCTACGTAAAAATGGTTAAAACAAGACCTATTTCCTTAATTACTGTTTAATTCTTCTATTGTAAGTTTGTAACTTTGAATATAATAAAAATGTCATTTCGTGTTCTAATTTAGTCATATTATATCACATAGCTACTCAAGAAGAAGCGGCGACGGCATACGACATGGCAGCAATAGAGTATAGAGGACTTAACGCCGTAACAAATTTTGACCTTAGCCGTTACATCAAATGGTTAAGACCCAACCAAACCGATTCCAACAATTCAAACGGCGTTCAAACTAACTTTGACCCTGATCTTAGTCAAGATCCAGATTTAACCTTCGTTTACAACCACCAGCAACCGGAAAGCCCAAGCTCCGGTGAAACAACCACCAGCGTTCTTCCGCCGCCACGTGCCTCGTCCGGAGGCACCGCTTCCTCCGCCGTAGGATTACTGTGGCAGTCAACAAAATTCAAGGAAATGCTTGGGCGGAACTCGGTGGCTGACTCCCCATCGCCGCCAATGGACTCAGATCTGCCGCGGCGGAACTTTCCCGACCACATACAGACGTATTTTGATTGTCATGAATCGAACAGCTATGCCGAGGGTGAGGACAATATTTTTGCGGACCTGAATTCATTTGCTTCCAGTGCGAACTGTATGCTTGAAATGAATCGAGCAGAAGAATGATAACTGTTTGTATGAATAGTCAACGGAGCAGTTTCGATGACGTTGACGGAGGTCGGAGCAGATTCAACGATGTTGACGGTAACGGCGATCTTTACTAGATGAGGGTTACATCATTCAATTTCATTATTTCTCTATTTTTTTAAAATTATTGTAACTGTAGATATACTTTTGGCGTAGACATTCATTTATTACTATATTTCTTTACTTCTTTTTCCGGAAAAAGAAAATCAATAAAAATGTTATAGGCGATTAAAAGCCTCTTTTATTTAATTGTTTTTTCATCTTTCAATATTTTATGTGGATTTTTTTAATTGATTATTAAAACACTAGTTTTAAACCATGCATAGCACGGGTTGAAACGTTAATATTATATTGATAAATATTTTAACATATTTTTTTATACAAACTTGATATCAAACTTAATTAAAAAACTACTAATTAAATATTAGCAAACTTTATTCTGACACGTATTTATTTAAAATACAAAAGTAGTATTTTTAAATTTTATATGTGAAATTAAAATTTTGGTTTTTTATTGATAAAATTTTAAAAATTCGCTTTTACATAATAAACTTTAAAAACTCGTTTTTTTTAAATATCCTATTTTTTTATTCTTGTTTTAAAAAATGTGATGTAAATGATGAAATTAATTTGGTAAAATATTTATTTATGTAATCTTAAAAAAAAGTTAAATATGAAAATATTGGATGGAGGATGTAAATGTGATTTTGGAAGAAAATAGATGTAAAGATAAATATGGTGTTGAAAGTGACATAAAATTTAGTTTTTTTATTATAATAAAGATTGTATCTACATAAAGCAAATATACTTCAAACTTGCACTTTTTTTATTACTTGAGGCGTGAGTCGATCTAATGCGCAAGCTGGTTCACTTTTGACTCATTGAGACGCAAACTACTTTCTTCATTCTTTGCTTAAAGTATAAAAAACTTATAGAGCTTATTTATAAATTAAATCATACATAAAGGTTATTTATATCTAAATTTTGGATAAGTGATATAAAAATGTATGATAAAATTATAAAAAAAGAATTATATAAATAATTTACAACCTTGTCTACGAAAAACATTGGTCTTCGCATCTCGCGTGTAAGCTCAGGACCGTATCGCCTCGATGCGTCTCACACCTTCTAAAACTAAGATGAGTAATAAGTTGATATTTGAAAATATATTTGCTTTTATTTTAAATATCATAATAAGCTAATTATTATCTAGAGAAAACATTTTTTTTCTTAATTATCATGATATTTTATATCTCATCAATCACGTGATTATGTTTTTCTCCTTTTTCTTATATGACCCCTTATATGTTTTTTAAAGGGCCGTGTGGATGAAAAGAGAAAAAAAAAAACAGAATTACATGATTGGTGAGACCTATAAGATCATGCAATTGAAATGGGTATATGATTAATTTCCAATCAAAAGGTAATTTAGATAATTCAATTGATCAACATGATCACTTTAGTAATTCTTCCAAATTTTAATGGTAGTGTGTATTAAATGAACATTTGGTACACAGTTTGTAGCTAGCAGTTACAACATTATTAGGCAGGCAAACAAAATGGTAAACAATTTGTTAGTTCAAACTTCATTAAATCATGAAAAACCAAATTTTGACTTCAATCAGCTAGGCTAGCAGCACCTAATCTGATATGACTTTCTATTCATAAATATATGTTCTTCTACCCCGTGTAATTTCTAGCTAGGCTAGCTGCTAGTGTCACAAGAGAAAGTTGAAGGTAATTGATAACAGATAGACAAGTAGTTAATTGTTTCCAGAAACTGTTAAAATTAAGATATATCATACTTAATTTTTAAAGAAATAACTTGATTTGGGTAATTTTTGTGTTTAATAGTTAATTTAGGTCCACTCAAATCACACGATAGGTCAAAATTGGCCGCTCTAACAAAATTTGATAGAGTGGCCAATTTTTATGCATTAAACTTGTCACTGTCACACCCCAAAATCTAGGCAGGTGACTTTATTGAAACTACATAAGAAATCATTGTTAAAAATCAAACACACATCACAACATAACTCTTAATAGTAAATACAAAACCAAACAATTTCATCTCAACCAAACTAAATGAAACATGAAACAAATGTTCATGACACCCACCACCAAGGCTTCTACAATGCCAATTCAATGCCACAGGTCAAGCACGACCTTTCCCCTTATTATTTGAGGCATCAAACCTCCATGAAATAAACGCTAAAACAAGTCATCTTACGCTTATGAGTTCTATGCTAACATTTCAAAACACACTTTTATAGGCATGTCGTTATAAGTTCCTACCACATTATGTTTACATAACTCACTACAACACATATCACTTGGAAATCAACGTATTCCCTAGCCACATTGATCATGTCCGACTCACTGCCAAAAAGACTACACACACAAGAAACAAGTAATAGCCATGCCACACTTTGAAAACATACTTTAACTGTTCAAAATCATTCAAGTAATAATTCAATAATTAACTACTTAATACTAATTACTTCAAAACACTTTAGCGAGTACTCCAACCCAAAACAGGTTTAAAAAGGGCTCATAAAAACTCATCTGACTGCACTGCGATGTTAAGTAAGTTAACATTTGTTCATTTCCCCACCAAAAGATAATACACATATAATAATAATGTTTCACACTACATTATTATCCAACACAATCACTCACATCGTACGACTTGTTTCCAGTTTTCACAGTCTAATTCGCTAAATTGTGACTCGACCCTCTGCTATATGTCTATATATCTAGTATTACTATATTTTTCATTAACGTAAAAAAACTTATTCTTTCTTTCTTATTTAATAAACAAAAGGAATAAATAAGCAAAATAATTTTTTTATCTATTTTCGATTGAAATTGAATTGGAAATAAAAGTTAATAAAATATTGGGAAAATGACATGCTTGATTTTTTTTGACCGGCAACAATGAGAAATCTTATAGAAAAATCTAGCGAAGAACTAGCAATACCACAGTTACAACCATACCAAGGACATGCTTGATATAGAAACCTATAATATAAATTAGTACAAAGAAAAAACACGCAAATCGAACCAAACTATAAAAAGTCGTTACTTTTAAGGAAACTATGGAAAGTACATAGTATTAAATAAATAAATAAAAAGAGCAATAATGCCCTCTTAATAAAGCAAGAGGGAAGCTATTGCTCATTTTTTTAGTTCAAAAACTCCTATTATAACTCCTATTGTAACACTATTAATTGAAAAACCAATTAATAAAACATTTAAACGCACATGGAAGCTTTAATCTCATATTTTTTTTTATATTATTCGCGTGTCGCGAAGAACCAAACAGACATCTTCGCGTGCCGCGAAGAGTCTAAAATCAGCCAGGCCGGATTTCTGGTTATTCACGTGGCGCGAAGAACCTCCTTTCATTCTTCGCGTGGCGCGAAGACACCCAGTAAACAGAAAGATAGTTTTTTCTCAGATTTTCAACACTTAGTCAAATTTCCATCTTTTTCACCAACTTGACACAAAATATTTCAAACACTTGTGTTTTGACCAAGATCTTTCATACCACAATTATATATACCAAAAACATAATTCAAGTATTCATTTACACCCCTTTACATGGATTTTCCTTTAAATCCCTAACATATCAAAAATGCATACGAGAAACCCTTCACGCCTTGGACTTGACATTGACCTACATCGGAGCATTCCCTACATAACCACATTAACATATCACTGTTAGCAATGACGGTAAACATATTCAAGCAAGTATTTACACTTGTTTTCACCCTTTGACCCATTTGACCCGTTTACACCTATTTGGTCAATTAATGTTCTTAACACTTGCATTTTTCACTACAAGTTTCATTTTTTTCGTAAAAAATTCATATTCACCATTTCATATCCATTATGGCACTTATGCCATAAATTCATATCCATTATGATACTTAGATCATAACCTCATATCTATTAGGGTATTTTAACCATAACCTCCTATACATTATTATTCATAGATCATAACCTCATATTCATTATGATTCTTGGATCATAACCTCATTCACACATATCCATTATAGTATTACACTATAACTACATTCATTCATTGCACATATCCATTATAACATTTCAACTATAACTACATTCATTCACATAACCATTATGGTATTTCCACTATAACCACATTCAATTCATTTACACATCCATTATAGTTTTATCACTATAACTACATTCATTCACATAACCATTAGGTATTACCACTATAACCACATTCAATTTATTTACACATAGTATGCACACATAACACATATACCACCATTTATCAACATTACTAAGTAAGTGCAAAAGCACTTACTTTTTGAGTTAGAAGATCCCGCACCAGCTTCTAGCTTTGCATTTTGATTACCTAAACATATACACCTAGTTTAGTAATCTAACATTCATCAAAATCACATTACAATTGAGTTCACAACCCAATTTTCATTTTCCAACCCAAACTGACCCGTTTGGGATATCCCCATAACCAAACACCATTTTTCAATACAAACTCACCTACTTGAGTTTTCTTTCCAATATCTTAACACTAATTTCTCATTCACTAACTTTTATTAGGTCAATTTGGTGTTCGTTCAAGTGTCTAATACCACCTAAACACTTAATCATCACTAATTCAACAATCTAGCATCATGATCCAAACACCCCCAATTTTCACCATATGAACCCTAACTTCTCATAATCAAAATCAAAGGGTTCTAGGATGTTAATCACCACTCTTTAACTTTAGTTAAGCTAGATTATCCACAATCTAACACCAATTTACCACATGCATTCAACATTTTCGAATTTCTACAAACCCAACCATTTACACAATCAAAAGTGAAATCAAAGGAAGATAATCACTTACTTAATGTTAGGAAGGTGATGTGTGAGCCAAAAACCTTCACAAACAAACCTCAAATGCACGATTTAAGCTTCAAACTCGTTTCACCTTTTTCTCTCTTGCTCAAGAATGACCCACCACCAACAAGTGAGGTCAATTTTGACTTTCAAGAGTCAAATATGGCAGAATTTGCTATTTACACTTTTGGCCCTTCCACTTTCATTTCACCCATTTATCTCTATAATTAGTTAAAAACTAACATAACCCCATTATTAACTTGAAACTCACTTGTTTTAACTTATTTCTAAAATATTATTTTCACCATAATATTATTTAGAAATATTTATTTATTTATAGCGAAACCCGGATTTTGGTTCGTTACACCTATATAAGGCGTACCTAGTAAACTTAAAAATAAACAAGATATAATTTCAATACCACAATGGATCTATGATAAGATCTTTTATTTATAATGAGATGGTATACAAAATCAACATATTTCACTGAGTGCAATAGGATTTATGGCTACACAAACTGTTGAGAACGGTTATAGATTTGGTTAAATACGAACACCATTTAACTCACTTTTCTTTAAAAAAAACATTACTTTATTTAAATTAAAGTAATTATAAAATTGTATGATTCAATACTTTATAAAAAGGGAAAATTACGAAAATGGTCATTTGACCGGTCAAACTTACAAAAATGGACATATTTTTTTAGTTTACTAATTAATGGTCATTTAGGCCAATAGACGGCTAGTGTAACCGGCTCCTAATTCGTGCCAAGTACCGTTTTGTCAGAATTTTAACCAACCAGATCTTGACACGTGGCGGCACTGACTTTTTAGCTGGCGTGTTTTTTTACACGACTCGATTTTAGCCGGCTCTTTGAATGTTTATAGCTAGCTATTTGAATGTTCATAGCCGACTATTTTTCTTAAAACAAACACAACAATCATATAATAAGTAGGCAAATACAATTTAGACTAAATTACAATTTTTGTCCTTTATGTTTACCTAAATTATGAAATAAGTCATTTAAATATTTGAATTTCACTTATTACCCTTTATTTTAAAAGTTCCAGCATTTTTTGTCATTTAATCTAACAAACGTTAAGTATTTCAGTTAACTCACCTCATGTGCATGGTATTTTATTCTTTTTACTCTTAATTTTTTAAAAATAATAAGATACCCTTTGTTATTAAAAGAAAAAATATTTAAAAATCTGATTATATATGGGTCCCACACTTTTCATTAAAAGTTAAAAAATATAAACCCACCCACCTCTATTTTACCCTCGTCCTCGTCGTCTTCCCTAACCTAGCCCAGCTCCGCTTGGGTACCACCACAACCAACACCGGCACCACCACACCTCCCTCACCATCTGAACCTAAGACAAAAGCCAAATTTTCAATTAAACCAAAGTGTGTTGGAATAAAACCCCCCAAAATAAAGTTTGGTACCACCACAATCAAGCATCATATTACCCTTATTTCATTAATTGTTCTTAAAATAATCAAAATTTAGTTATTACAACTTTATGCAAAGGAGTCACCTTCAAACTTGGGGATGGAATCAAAGATCACCGACACCTCCAAGAATCCTAAACATCCTTGAATCATATAAGAAACCCACATATACAGAGGTAATTGTCTAACAATTTCATCTTCCACCATATACATACAGTGGTAATTTTCTAACAAAATTAGAAGAATCAGAATTAACCGAGCACCATCGTTGCTAAGGATTGTAGACGGCGACGAGCTTATACCGACGAAGAGTTAGCTTTGAAGATGGCGACGGGCTTCTTAGCTTTGCAGCATTAAAACTCCGATTACCGATGAGCAGCGACGGGAAGCGGAACGGATCTGAGAGGTTGTTCCTCTTTCATTTCTATCCATTGAAGGTTAAGTTGAATATATGCTAAATATTGAAACAGAAGCAATATTTTTAGTGAGGAAATTGGGGAAGGAGTATTAACGGTGGTGGGGAATTCAATTGAAAGCAGTGACGGGGGCAAAGGGGGTGCAACGATGGAGGTTGCCGGAAGGGTTACAGGGACAAAGGGGGTGTGACGATGGATTTTGCCGGAAGGGTGACAGGTTGCGGTGGTTGGCGGCCTGGGATGACGACGGAGGTTACCGGAAGAAAGGGAGGGGGTTTGTTATTTGCAGGGTTTGGTTAAGGGCATGTTTAGGATTATTTTTGAAAACTCTTTAACAAGAAGTTTTAAAAAGTAAGATTTTCTTACTCCTTGAAAACTTCTTTTTCCTCTTCATTTCTCTTCTTTTGATTTATCTAAACAAACTTTTAACTTATTAATTTTTTTAAAAAGTTAATAACTCAATAAGATTAAAAAGTAATCCCAAACACCCCCTAAGGAAGAAGCAGAAGAAACTTTAAGTCAAAGGGTAACTTAGTGGTAAAATGACAAAAATGCCCCCTCATGTGCATTGCACATGACTTAACTGGAAAACTTAACGTTCGTTATATTAAAGGACAAAAAACGAGAAAACTTTTCAAATAAAGGACAATAAGTGAAAGTCATAATTTTAAAGGACCCAATCCATAATTTATGTAAATATAAAGGACAAAAATTGTAATTTAGTCTACGATCTAAGTTTAATTTCTTAAAATAAACATAACAATCATAAAAAAAGTAGTGCTAAAATAGAATATCAAATACAACAATATTATATTTTAACACTACTTTTTATATAATTGTTATGTTTATTTTTAGACATTAAACTTAAATTATATTTAACTACTTATTATATGATTATTGTTTTTATTTTACGACACTTGGTTCCGGTTCGACTCGTCACTCTTGCACGAACCGTTACCACACTTGATCATACCCCAAATGGACCAACCAGATATGTTATCCTAAAAACGAGTGACTCTCCTCTCTCCGCCCCATCTCAACACACAATTTGTGACACAAATACACATGGCGCCCACCGTCACTCAACAACCACAATGGCTAACATAACAACCACTTCACTCTCATTCACCATCACCACCTTCATTTTGCAACACCGAACTAACCCTAATTCACTTCCTAATCTCAATTTCAAACTTCAATCATCAAAATCTAGAACAGTAACTTCCATGGCTGCCACAACCGCCACTAAAGTAATCCCCTCGATCATCGTAGGCGGCGGCCGTGTCGGAAAAGCCCTACTAGAAATGGGCGGCGGTGAGGACTTGCTGGTGAAGAGAGGCGAACCGGTTCCGATTGATTTCCCGGGGCCGATTTTGGTGTGTACCAGGAATGATGACCTAGATGCCGTCCTTGAGTGTACTCCTCAGTCCCGATGGAGCGGTACCATAATTAACCTTTTTTATATTTTATTTTATTAGTTTTTTGTATTTATTTTACAGTTCTTTTTTTAAAAAATGTTAGGGTTGGGATTAAAATCTATTTTTTTTAATTTGTAAAATGTGATTTTATTTTTAGTTTGTATATATTTTTATTACGCGAAGCGCGGGTGGGCCCACTAGTTTTTATTATTAATGAACATGGGCGGCCCTAATGGGGGAGGGCGACCGTCCGGGGCCCGTAGTTTTTTTTTAAGAAAATTAGTTGAGTTTGACTCTTTAGATTGTCTTCACTAGTTACATATTTCTTGTTTTAAAATATTACAAAAGCTTGAGTTAGATGGATTAGTTTTAAATTACATGTTAATGCCCATCCACTCAAGAAGGTTGCAGGTTCGATTCCTGCAGCCCTCCTTTTTATTTTTCTTCTTTTTAAAATAGATCATTGCTCCCCTAACTTTAGTTAAATTATAAAAGTCACCAACAACTTTGTAATTATTAATTTGACACCCCTGACTTTACGAAAATGGCATAACTAACCCCTAACTTTATAAATTGGTAATTTGACACTTCTCCCCCCACTTTGGTAAAATGGCAAAACTCACCCCTAGCTTTGTAAATTGTTAATTTTACCACATCAAGTTTAATGAATTTATCGTTTCAATATTAACTCCTATTCGCTCTACAATTTATCTATTTTTCGAACTCCATGACCGAGTCGTGGCAACTTCATACGTTTCTTTTATGTAGTTAGTGACGTTATTGTTCTCGCCGCAATGCGCGTAACGAGGTTCGCAAACGCGCGGGTCATATTTTCTAGTATATACATATTTATAAAAGGTCCAACTTGTATTATCTATTTATACTATTAACCCACTTAGAAATAAAAAAAATATCCACTACTTGTATTATCCATTTATCTGATTAACCTACTTAGAAATTAAAAAAAGTCCACTATATTTTCAAACTTATTAAAAAATAACAAAATAATCGTTATTCGTTTGTTATAGTTTTTTATTATGCCATTATGAGTTTATATAATGGGGCCCGTTTTTTTAAATTTCCCGGGCCCAAAACATTTTGAGGAATCTCAGGACCGGCTCTGTTAATGAATTAATATTTTTTATAAGTTTACATAGTTTATTTTTAAAAAAGTATAGTGATAAGAGGGATATGAAAGATGACCGTATCATGGTGTTAGGGATGTGAGGTGTAATTCAGTAATTGTGCAATCAATTAATTATAACTAATTCAGCTGCAGATGTTAGAATGTGATTCTGCTGAGTTTGAATAAGCAACTTCCAATCTGATTATTTCAATATTTCATCCTCGAATAACAAATAATTATACGCGTTTTGCTTCGATCCAAACACAATAACAAACATTCCCTAAATTATAATCAAAATAAGTTTTGTTGCACTTGCTTATCAGAAATTGAATATTTGAAATAATCAAAATCAATTTCGCTAGGCCCAAACAGTGTATATGATTATACTGACTTGAAATAGCAAGATGATCACTTACTAAACACATCGCGCTTAAGTTGATTTGAAGGTTTTTGTTAGTTTGTTAATTGTTTAAACCTGAATTTATGATATGATGGTGTTTTGTAAATGTTAAGATGGATCATAACAATCTAGCAGATTTGGTTTTCTTCCAGAATGGGATGCTGGAGCCATGGTTCCAAACTAAAGGTCTAAGTGATCCTGAACAAGTTTTGGCCTATTTTGCTGTTTCCAAGCTTGGTGAACCGCCTGTGGATGGTATAACCGATACTAATCCTGAGGGGTTAACCGCGGCTTTTGGTAAATGGGGTTCTGCCGTGGCTGATAGGTTAAATGCTGGAGGCCTTTCTTGCAAGGTAATTCAGGTGTAAAATGATCAAATTACCCTCATCTTCTTCAATTATGGATAATGTGCCTCCTTAAAACTATTTATGAATATATATGGTCACTATTTTCACTGTTTGCTTGCACTTTTGATCCTTGGTGCAAGTATAAAGACCAAATTACCCATATCTTCCTCAATTCACTTGAATTTTTAATCCTAAATGAATAAAACTCAAGAACGCTCAAGACCGTATTTTTTAATTTCATTAATTTTTATATCCAAATCATAATCATTGTTGAAGCTTGAAATCAAACTTTAATAAATTCAAGTTTATATCCAATCCATTATTATTCTTGAGTTAAATGAATTTTAAAGTTGATTAAAAATTCAAAAGAATGCATACATGAAGAAGGTGAGGGTAGTTTAGTCATTTTACTTGGACGAGGACAGTATAACAAACAGTGACCATACAAAATCCATAAATAGCTTCAATGAGTGACAAAATCTGTAATTTACCTCAAACCACAAGGCCGATTTATGCAACTCTTCTAATTATGTAAGATTTTGACTTGAATGATCAAATTTTTAGTTTTGTAAGAAGAATTGTTTTGTGAAAATATGGAAATCAGATCCTTGAGAAAGAACCCTTTCAGAAGCAAATGCTAGAGAAACTTATATGGATATGTGCTTTCATGCTTGTTGGGGCTCGCTATCCTGGAGCCACTGTGGGCGATGTAGAGAAGGATATGCGTTTTGAGGTAAGATTATCTTCATCGTTATGATAATTTATCCCAGTTTGATATTAACATCATATAATCTTTGCCTAGCATCTTGCCTAGAACATATATTCTATGTACAAATTAATAATACTATGATTGAATCTTGATTCCCCTCTAGCAGAGGTCTCAGGTTCTAATCCTGCTTCCACTGGTTTCATGCATAACCTCTTGAAAGCCACCTACCTAACATGAGCTGCGATTTGTCTGATCCTGTTGGTTAGCAGGGTATTGGCGGGGTTCCATGAGTTTTCCGGTAACGAATTCTCATCGTTACCACAAAAAATAAAAAAATAGCACTATAATTGAGTCAAGTTTGGGCTATATGGAACCTGAAATGGGTCAAATACTCGAATGTCATCAAGAGTGCATTTTCAACGTGATAGAACATCATAACTCGCTTCATTCAAAAAAATAGTTTGATACTGTAGTAAGTAATATAGGTGTTTAAGGAGCAACCCGACCCAATTCACCCTATACACAAAATCACCAATTTCGTCCCAATACCATGATCCAGCCCGCTCATGTTGCGACCTTTAATAACATTATCAAAAGTTGACTAGTCGTTCACGCGTTTCAGGTGGTTAGTCTCATTGGCGAGCTGGCAACTGCAGCGATGATAGAGAAAGGCATACAATTTGAAGTTGGAATCGAGTTAAGGTTACTAGCTTATGCTCGGGCAGTTTCTCATTTCCCAACAGCAGTGAAAGAGGTAAGTTTTGTTGGTAATATTGAAGTTAGTTAGTTAGTTATGTGCAGTTGACCTGCCATTTGTCATCTCACCAAGCGGTAATGAAACTCGCAGTTCAAATGGAGAAACGGGTGGTTTTATTCGCTCTCGGAGAAACCCCTGTCCTTTGCACACGGCTTGGCTTAAAGAACTAAATATTGTTCAGTAAATTATGTGTACCCAACGGTTTCAAAACAACTATTTATATGGATTAATCAGGCATTTGACGCTTCTATTCATGAATCAAATTACTATTGAATTTGCTTTATAGGTCGTATATGTTACCCAAATATATGGTTTCGTTTATTTATAACAAATATGAAAAAAAACTAGGGGCGGCGGCAATTCCTGATACGACCTGAATCCGAGACGAAAAAATAGGTTTTTGGTCGGCTGACATGACCCGTTTAAAAAACATGGGTCAACCAAACACGACATGCTTAATAAGTGGATTGACCAGTTAACCCGTTTAAAGACTTTTTAAAAAATTAGTATTTATTTATATTTTAGAGATGAAAAGTGTTAATACTTAAAGTTAAATATTTTGATTTTTAATTTTTCCTCGACTATTAACTTTTAAACAACGCTTCATTTCCAATAGTTTGATTTTATTATTTTTAACTACCCAACCTCCGATCTTTCCATTCGTTTATTCCAATCTCGAGCTAAATGTTTAAACTCAAGTTTGTTCATTGGAAATGAAAGATAAAGAAGTCACAAATTACAAAAATGTTTCATTTGAGTCGGAGTATTAATTGTTTAAATCGTTACTAAGTCGCTAGTTATTACTCATATTAATAAATGAAAACAAAACGGGTCGACCTAAAATATGACCCGAACACAACCCGATTTTAAGTGGGTTGACACGACACGATACGAATAAATATACGAGTTAAGTTAGGGTTAAAGAATTTAATCCGCCAATCCAACACGATTTATGTAACGAACCAAAATTCGGGTTTCGTTTTCAAATAAATAAAATATTTTAATAAATATTATGGAGAAAATAATATTCTAGAAATAAGCTGAAACAAGTGGGTTTCAAGTTAGTAATGGTGTTATTCTAGTTTTGGAATGAAATGAGTAAAATGAAAGTTGAGGGACTAAAGTTGTAATATGACAAATATGCCTTTTTGACTAAAAGAAATCAAAATTGGTTTGTGTCACATATGTTGAAATCGTTCTTGAGCAAGAGAGAAAAGGAGAAAAACGATTTTTGAAGCAAAGCGTGTATTTGAAGCTTGATTTGTGAGGGTTTTGGCTTGCACATCACTCTCCTAACATCAAGTAAGTGATTTCCTTCCTTTGATTTCACTTTGAATGTGATTTTTGGTGGGTTTTGGAGAAATCCGAAATTTGAGTATGCATGTGGTAAATTAGTGTTAGATTGTAGATAATCTAGATAAATTAAAGGTAATGAGAGGTGGATAACATCCTAGAACCCTTTGATTTTGATTTTGATTTTGAAAAGTTAGGGTTCATATGGTGAAAATTGGGGGATGTTTGGATCATGATACTAGAATGAGGAATTAGTGATGATTAAGTGTTTAGGTTGTATTACACACTTGAACAAACACCAAATTAACCTAATAAAAAGTTATTGAATTAGAAATTAGTGTCAAGGTATTAGAAAGAAAACTCAAGTATGTGAGTTTGTATTAAAAGAGGGTGTCTGGTTATGGGGATAACCCAAACGGGTCAATTTGGGTTGAAAATGAAAATTGAGTTGTGGGCTCAATTGTAATGTAATTATGTATGTATGTTAAATTACTAAACTATGTGTGTATGTTTAGGTAATCAAATTTCAAAGCTAGAAGGTGGTGCGGGATCTTCTAACTCAAAAGGTAAGTGCTTCGCACTTACTTAGTAATGATGATAAATGTGTGAAATGTGTGATATGTATGCATACTATGTGTTGAATTGTATGTGTATGATGATGGCATGAACTAGTATGTGATGAATATGAATGTGGTTATAGTGATATAACTATAATGGAAATGTGTAATTGAATGTAAGTGGTTATAGTGGTAATACTACTATAACGGTTATATGAACGAATGTAGTTATAGTTGAATTACTATAATGGAAATGTGAAATGATTGAATGAAGTTATAGTGCAATACTATAATGGATATATAAGAATGAGGTTATGATCTAAGAATCATAATGGATATGAGGTTATGATCTATGAATCATAATGGTTATGAGGTTATAGTTAAATTACCATAATGAATAAGAGGTTATGATCTAAATATCATAATGGATATGAGGTTATGGCCTAAGAGCCATAATGGATATGAAATGATGGAAATGAATGTTAGTTGAATGAAATGAAACTTGTAAGTGGAAATGCAAGTGTTATAAACCTTAATTGACCAAATGGGTGCAAACGGGTGAATGAGTGAAAACAAGTATTAAATACTTGTTTGTTGTGTTTATCTTCATTACTAACGGTGAAATGTTCATGTGGTTTTGTAGGCAAAGCTCCGATGTAAATCAATGTCAAGTCCGATGCGTTGAAGGATTCTTGTACGCATTTTGGTATTTTGGGGGTTTAAAAGAAAATCCTTATTTTGTTTTGTATATTGGTACTAAACTTGATGTCTTGTTGGTTTTAAAAATGTGAATATGGTGTTTAAGCAATGGTCAAAATACAGTGTTTGGGGTTTTAAGTGTTTTGATGTTTTGGTGAAAACTTGTGAAAATTGAATAGTGTGGAACTGGGCAGAAAAACTCAACTTTCTGTTTACAGGAGTCCCTCGCGGTACGCGAGAGCCAGGGAGGGTTCTCTCGTGATACGCGAGAGACCTGGCTCTCGGACGGCAAAGTTGGACTCCCTCACGGTACGCAAAGGGAGGAGTCCAGGTTCTCGCGGTACGCGAGTAAAATAAAAAAATAAAAAAATTCTTGGGATAAATGATTCCACGTGTGTTTAATGTTTTAATAATTGGTGTTCCAAATAAGAGTGTTACAATTTACACCATAAAAAATGACACGATGAATGACTAATATAGCCTTAATGTTTTTGAAAAACAAAAGTATCTTTGATTGTTTTTCAACTTTTTTTTTGTTTTGTTTTATGAACGGCAACACCTAGATTTTGTAGGATAATTGGGTTTCTCCGGGGCAACACCTAGTACATCTACGACAGCCCACCACAGGAGTAACCCCCTGACCTGGCCACATACCTATTTTTTGCTGTTGCTAGGATTCGAACCCAAGACCTTCACAATAGAAAGTCTCGAGGCTACCATTGCAACAAATGCCCCAAACACTTGTTTCTTAGTCAGATTAGGTATATAAACAAAACAAAGCAGTTTTTATGTATAAAGATTTTTTATTTCCTGTACCCAAGCATTTTGTTTGAAATTATTATTAAATTTATCTGTTAAAATAGAGAGCTAAGATATTTAATATCTAAAAATCATTTTTATAAGCTTAACATTAAATTCAGAGCTAACGCTGAGTTCCCGAGTTTCATTTAACGAGAGAAAGACTTTCTTTTCTTTTCTTTCCTCTCCTTTCTCTCATTTTCTCTTATTTTCTTTCCACTTCTTTCCGGTTTGGAAGGATGAAATTTTGCCCAAAACTCTCCTTCATTTCTTCTCTTTCTTTCACTTCTCTAAAAAAAAAACTCTAGAACACAATATTTTTTCCCTTCCATTTCTCTCAAAAAAAAAAAACTCTGGAACACCTATTTTTTTTCATTTCCTTCTAAATCCTTTCTCTTCTCTCCTTAAATGATACTGGGGAACACAACGTAATGTCACAGAGTGATCTTTTGGACTCTCGTGTGGCACTTAGATTGGTTCTAAGTAAGCCTTAGTGATCTGATATGGTTGTGTTTAGCAGCGGAAGACTTGAAACCGACTTGTGATTCAAAGGACTTGACGAGGGAACGTTAGATTGCAAGTACACAAGATGATTTTGTATTGCTTAGAAAGTAGTACAAGAGAGTTGGTAAAACAAGGAACTTTGGGTGATTACAAATGATCATCCTATCTCCTATTTATACTACATCAACAAGTCTAGATCATTCTTGTTCTAGAGACTTCCTTGTATGATATCTTATGATTGATTCTAGAGAGTTCCATAATAATTCAGCATTGGAGTAGTTCTAGAGCTGATCTTGAAGCTTCTAGGGTTGCTCCTTGAGTGCAGAATTATGGAGCCCTTTCTAGCACATTCGATGACCCTTCAAGGCTGTTCTAGAGTCTTTCGAAAAGGCATTGCTGGTCCATATCTTTATGGGTTGTTTTGGGGCTTTCCGGGCAACGTTAGGTGCATCTAAATGACCCGAAACCTTGTGAAATACGAGTGTTGTGACTTGAATTTAGGCGGGTCGTGACATTCTCCCCCACCTAAATCTACGACGTCCTCGTCGTGTTTTGCACCATGTCTGGTCTTCATAAGGCGCAATGCGGATATGGTTTTGTTTTGACTCCGTGTATCTGTCTCCATAGACACGATGTATACTTGTTTACCCTTCACGAGATAAAGAGTGTTCAAGCATGTTGTTGGGATGGCTTTTGTTTGGTGAAAGAACTCCATTCCAAGCACGATATTGTAGTCGTCCAAAGGTGCGACTGAGAAGTCTATCTTTCCTTGCCATGCCCCAATCTTCGCTTTTTATTTTCCAAGCTTGTCCCTCGATCGGTTAAGCGGCTCCATTGGCTCCTTTGATCATTCCTTTCCATTTGGTTATTTTTAAGCCGAGTCTATGTGCCTCACCGGGGCTTATAAATTTTGGCTTGCTCCCGTGTCGACCAATGCTTTGGAAATTTTTCCATTTATCTCGATTGTTACGAACCGAAGTCCCTTTGCCTTTGTATTTATGGTTTTGCACGGATTGGGTTCTACCATCTTTAAGTTTCTTTCGTCGGTTTTGATCAATCTGCCCCGAGACGAACCTCTTCGTTTTTGTCGGGTTCTTCATTAACTTTCACCGCAACATTTAGGTTGTTTTTCTTCGGGCAATATCGCGGGTTATGCGGCCCGTCACATATGAAGCAGCCCTTGTATGGTTCGTTGGCTAATTGCGGTGTTTTTCGAGGGTCTTCCCTTCGGAATTGGTTGTTGATGGGTCTTGCTCCCCCACCTTTGATGTTGTCTTGTTCGACAACCATATTTTTAGTTCATCGTGTCTCATTACGATCATGCAAGGATTCAGCGGCAATAATGGTTGATGACAAATCTTGTACATTTCGACATTCTACTTCATTTTTGGCCCAATATTGTAGATCGTCGATAAAATATGCCAGTGAATCTTTGGGCGACAGATCCGGAATTTCGAGCACAAGTGTTGTAAATTCAGCAATATAGTCCTTAATTGTGCCCTTTTGTTTGAGATTACGAAGACGAATTCTCGCTTCGTACTCGGCATTTTCCGGATAAAATTGCCTTTTGATTTCTTTAATGAAATCAGCCCAAGTAGAGATGGTGCACATACCTTGCTCGATATCTTTGTTCTTGCGTCCCCACCACAACGCAACCGTATCTTTTAAGTAAAGTTGTGCCGTCTTGATCTTTTTGGCATCATCTTCGATGCCAATGCCTTCAAAGTATTATTGTATTTCCCAAAGGAAGTCGTCCACAGCCCGTGCTTCTCGTTTGCCAACGAACGGTGTTGGTTGTGGGACTTTAACCTTTGTGGAAGTATTATTGCTGGTTGCACTAGCTCCTCCATTTGCTATGGACTTTTTGAGAGTACTTACTTCGGTTTGCAGCTCCTTCTCAATGGTGGTTTTAAGTTGACCCAGCTCCTTCATGAACATTTCTTTCATTTTGTTTCTCATTACTGCGAGAGCGACTTTGAAGTTTTCTTGTAATTCAACGAACTCACTGTTCAAGGGTTCTACCAGTTGAAGTGATTCATTGACATGCTCCTTATGGATGTCGAATTCTGCCTTCAAAGCTTCGATGTTGGTGTTGTAATCAGCAATTGATGTTTCTACATCTTCAAGGCGTTTGTCCAGGCTCGCCACCAAGTCTTTGGACATGTTTCGACCCTTTTTACCGCCTTTACGAGAATCTCTTGTCCACGGTTCTCGTCTACGGTTGTAGTGTTTGTGCCTCCAATCTTTCCCAGTTCAGCCATCCCAAATGAATCGACGCGGCTCTGATACCACTTGTCACGGAGTGATCTTTTGGATTCTCGTGTGGCACTTAGATTGGTTCTAAGTAAGCCTTAGTGATCTGATATGGTTGTGTTTAGCAGCGGAAGACTTGAAACCGACTTGTGATTCAAAGGACTTGACGAGGGAATGTTAGATTGCAAGTACACAAGATGATTTTGTATTGCTTAGAAAGTAGTACAAGAGAGTTGGTAATACAAGGAACTTTGGGTGATTACAAATGATCATCCTATCTCCTATTTATACTACATCAACAAGTCTAGATCATTCTTGTTCTAGAGACTTCCTTGTATGATATCTTATGATTGATTCTAGAGAGTTTCATAATAATTCAGCATTGAAGTAGTTCTAGAGCTGATCTTGAAGCTTCTAGGGTTGCTCATTGGGTGCAGAATTATGGAGCCCTTTCTAGCACATTCGATGACCCTTCAAGGCTGTTCTAGAGTCTTTCGAAAAGGCATTGCTGGTCCAGATCTTTGTGGGCTGTTTTGGGGCTTTTCAGGCAACGTTAGGTGCATCAAAATTGACCCAAAACCTTGTGAAATACGAGTGTTGTGACTTGAATTTAGGCGGGTCATAACAGTAAGGTGATTAATGTAATTTATATCTACCATGATGTCCCTTAATAAGTAATCTATCTATCAATTTTGACTCACATCTACAAGAAGATGAAGCAACGCCTCAACACGCCTTCTAAAAAAATTATAATTTTTTACTAGTTAAAATTAGAATTTGATTAAAATTATAATTTGAAACTTATGTGCTTTTTTTGGTGCTAAGGTTATAAATAATTCTTTAATCTCCTCTTTTGTGCAACTAATATAAATTGCTAATTTTCTCTTATAATTTTATATATAATCATACGAGGATCAAAAAGTGGAATCGAGACATCAGCAGTATCAAATTGGTCAGACATGAACAACAAATCTTCTCAAGTGCACAAACCAAAATCCTCTTCAACAAAAAAAAGGTCAGTTCCATGGACAAAACAATAAAAGTCCAACCTGTATTAATGACTAATCACCAACCTAAAACCAGCACTTGCAGTTTTGACAAGACCTCCAAAAGGCAATCACCTGAAAATCATAAAACACAGTATTCTAAGAGCTAAAAGGAAGCAAGATGGGTGGGTCGGGTTTGGGATAAAATGGGTTACCGAGCCATGTCAAATTGGGTTGACCTGTAAACTCTTATTACCCTTTTCTAAATATTAATAAATTAGTTCTGATTACAAAAACTATATTACTGCAATACTAATTAGAATCTTTGAATAAAAACAATTTACATGTCTGTATACATTAAATCACATTTTGGGCATCTTTAAAATTGTTCACCTCGTTGAACCCATTCCCTTTAGCTAAATTTTGACTTGAGCAACTTGACCTGTTTGAGAAAAAAACACAACCCAAATCACCTATTCTTATGTCCATAGATTGAACATGGTTATGGGAAAAAAGATCCATGGCTGTTAACATCAACCTACTTAATGTAAATATTTTGAAAGTGGTAACTGTCAGAACATGGTTTACAAGAGAAGCATAATCACACATGTCATCAACAACTTTTAAATTACCAAGTTTCCTATTCTACACTTTATTCCACTAAACACAAAACTATCTCAACTGTACATTCCAAGAACTGTGTTTTTCAAAGGTTTTATGTTAAGCAACTTTTACTCTTTGGGCAAGACAAAAAGAGTAAAGGGATTTATTCGATATTAGATAAAATGGTGAAAGTTGGTAGGTTAAATCCAACATGAACCTTTTTCAAAAGAATAAAACTCACATTAAGCAAACAACTGCATTGTTGATGTATTCTTAAAATTGTAAAATAGAAAAGATTTCTGCTTAAAGAAGCTGAATACTAACCTTTCTAGACTTACGGATGTCTTCTGTTTAGTCTTCATAATCACCAGCATTCTCCAATAAAAAATTAGCTGCCAATTCTTCATTACGATCACACGCTAAAAAAGCCTCAATAACAAGGTTTCTATCAAAACCCATTGCCTCAAGCTAGGAGTACAGAAAGCAACAAATCAGCTAGAGTAAATCCAAGTCCATATGCACAAAGAAAACTATGGGTGTGTTTGGTTTGAGGGTTTAGGAATGAGGGAATGTGAAAAAGAGTGATGAAATGGTGTTTGTTGAGGGTTAGGTTTTGATAAAATCCATGAAAAAACGGATTCTCTAAACCTACCGAAAGGGTTGGATTTAGAAATCCATCATTCAAACCAAATCCAACACCCATAGTTATTCCTGACAATAAACCAAACGCCACCTAAAAGAGATATCAATACCCGTTCAATGGCTTCCTCTTCTGCTGGAGTGACACTAATCGCATGAGGCATTTCCTGATCTGCTTGCTCAAAGAGATCCCTATAACAATGGTTGACAGTTGTTATAAAAATGGTCAGATATGTAACAGTAATAGCATCATTGCACAAGCCAGCCTTGATTACACATGAAACAAGAAAAAGACTGTATTACCCTTCAACAGGTTCATTGATTAGTTGAAGAAACTCGGCATGGTTTTCCTGAATTAGTCCTAAAAGTTGAGGGTTTTGTTTTCCCAGTTCTTGAAGCATGGGCTGTAACAAATGGCAAGTGCTTTTCCACTATGTATAAATAAAACATAGTTTATATACAAAATTACAAAAAGAAAAGAACATGTGTACCTGTAGTATTTGTGGATTTGTTTGTACCATTGACCGCAATGCTCGGAACTGAAATGAAAATTGTAATTTATAAAATTAACAAATCTGCCTAAAACCAAAACGCCTCCAAGATCAAGAATCTACATATTTTCTTTTTTTGATAAATAAGATTTCTACCCTGCAGTAACAATTCAATAATATAATGACACAAATCTGGAGATCTGAGTACATGAAACCACCTGCTGGTTGTTTCTAAGAAAATCAAGGGATCCAAGATTGCCTCCTGAAGGTATTTCCTGCAAAAATTCCAAAAAAAAGATATTGTCAGCATTATACGCACAAATGAAATGGAAAAACTCACTTTTATGATTAATAAATAACCTGAGGAAACAAGTTTAATGGAGAAGCATTAGGTCCTCCGGATAGAGGTGCAGCACTTGCAGTAACAGCTTGAGTTGCAGGGAGTTGAGTCACTGGGACTGCAACTTCTACTGTATCTGGAATACCCTGGAAAATTGGGCTAAACTTGGTATTTATGTTTCACAATATATTTGAAAAGAAAAATAACTGAGAAACATACAGAATACAAGTAATCAATTGCTCGCTCTGGATTGTTGTAAGCAGCTCGAAGGGCACGAGTAACTGTTTCTTTGTCCCAATCCATTATGTGTTGAATAGTCTGCTCAATGCTATTATTGTTGACTAAATTCGAAGCAGCTTGACCATATGTATCAGAATTAGCACTGCAATTACAACACATAACTGTCATGACATTTTCTTTATATTAGATGTTGCCAACGGGTCAAACCAGGAAAACGTAAAATGATCGGGATTGTGTTGACCTGAAAACGCCTTTTCGTGTCTATTTATGTACATGCATGTTTATAAATAACTAACACGTTAAATATGATTCCAAAAATAATATTATTACAACATTAATAGTTTAATATAAAAAAGAAAGCAACCTAGGAGGTCATATGCATAAAAAATGCTTTGGGCAAATTTCTACCTGTTTTACGCATTTGACCCGTTAGACAAACAAACAAACATACCCAGTAAAATCCCACTCATAGCAAAGCTATTTGTGTGGTCTGGGGAGAGTGAGATGAAGGCAAACCCATTAGAGATAAAACATAATCAAAATCATCCAATTCATATATAACTGAATCAAGATCACCACATCTAATTTACATGAATCCGGTTAAAAGAAAACGAATGAAAGGAAATTAAAAAAAAGAGCTCATACGGTGCAGGTGCAGGTGCAGTTGCAGGTACATGGGTCGTTGCAGGGCTAGAAGAAGACGTGCTGGTTTTAGGAGTCCTTCAATACAATCATGTGTTAATGATAAGATCTCACGAGCACTAGATTAATTTATTTTATAAATAAAAGATTGAAATGCACTAGTCATGGGAACTCACTGCTGTTGGGAAGAATCATCAGGTGTGCTGGTGGAATTAGAAGCCGGTGCAGTTGTTGATGAAGGCTGCTCATAACAGCTAAAATTTGACTCCTTTATTCATAAAGAGCAAGTGAAGATCATAAATGGCCCAATAGAAAAAAATACCTGAGCAGATGAGGCTCCACCTGAGCCAGAACTCTTACTCTGTTGAGAGAGCCAAATAAAATAATCAGTAACCAAGATGTCAGTGTGTGTGTGTGTGTGCAACAGGCTTTTATGAATTTCATTTGCGATAGTAGGCGAGCGAGTTAGCGAAGACGCTTAGTGTGTGTGTGTGTGAGAGAGAGAGAGAGAGAGAGAGAGAGAGTTACCTTGCTAAGCATAACAACAAGAAAACCTTCCTCAGAGATTTTGTTATCAGCCAATGTAGTTTCATCTTTCAAAACCTTACCATTATGAATCAATAATTGTTGCCCACATGGGTAATTATCTTTTCCTTGTACATCTTCAATATTTTTCTTGACCGCCATAATCTAGCATCATAAGAAGTCTTACATCAGTTAAGAAAATCAAAATATACGTGAAAAGGGAACTTTGATACAGCATGCCATACAGATAACACAGTCAAAATCTGAAAGTTATCAGCATGAAAAATCTTGTTCGTTCCCTAATCAAGTAAAAGAAATACGTTGATGACAGACATTAAGTTGCCAAAGAACAGTTCTTTCCATCTCTTTTAAATACTTCCACGCTTCATCATCTTTTATTTACAAATAAGTGCACATAATCTAATCCGTATTACTTCAACTACTCTTAAGCACATTACCAGAAATTAGTACTTTCAAAGGCTTTATACCATAAGCAAACATTGAGAAACAAACTAACCAAAGACATCAATGCATATAATATAAGTTCCCACGAGTTATCGACCTGTGTAAGACTACCATTACTAATTTTCCAAAATGCATGTCATTTCAACCAATTCTTATTTACAATTCTTTCAAAAAAAGCCTAACTAATTATTCCCAATAAATGCCACTTATCTATCTTCTGCTAAAAGACATACACAAATCGTCTATCAAACATCTCAATTATCCAACTAAATACAACAACAATAATCTGTTTACATCACATCATACACACAATTTTCCAATTTGCTCAGTCAATTTAGCATAATATTAGACTGTAAAAGTATCAGATTCACAACAACATATACTGTGCCCTAATTTGGAATTTACATGAATTATAAATAACGAGGCATAGAAAAAAATATGAAATAAGCACATCAGAATGAGTCATTATTATTGTGAATAATTAGAAAGACATTTAGAAGTAGGGGGAACTCACAGTGTTGGAAGGTTGAACCCTAATTTCAAAGTGGCTCCCTTTAAGAGTCTTAACGGTGAGCTTCATATTGTTGATCCCACGAAGATTCGGAAAGTGTATGGATTAGGCGGGAGCTTTTGTAACACGAAAGCCTATAGATACAGATACAGATACGGATCGAGATTTTCAACAACGAAGGTGTTTGCAGGTATGCCAACGGAAAACGCCAGAAAAGGGTCGGACAGGGCTTTACTTCGTAGTTTCAGCACGCGTTTTGCACGTGATCACCATGGGTTTTCTTTTAATCATCATTATTAAAATAAATAAATAACTTTATCTGATATGTCTTGAGTTCTGATGAAGTATAGATTTTTGTTTTCCGTCTCTCTGTCGTATTAAACTTATGATGGTTCTGCTCATAATTAAACCTAAAAACTGTTAAAACTGATCGTGAACACCCATAGTTTCGTCGTGTTATGGACTCATGAAGGGGAGTGGCCCTAACTCCCGACTAGTGGGACACTGAAAATGAAATCGTTTAGGTACTCCCGAAATAGGAGTAACGAGAAGAGCCTAAACAATACATTGTCAACATCTTTAGAGAAATCAATGATGTTTTCTCCATTTTTTGTAGCGTCGGTAGTGACAGGGAGAAGGTCATCGATAATGATAATGACAATGACTTTTGGGAGCTCGGTAACAACCTCTCCTTTCTTCATCTATGCTAAAATCTTAAAGATTTACTTAAGTAAGAAGTTGTTATCGATAGCCAACTTAATGGAATTGAATCCTCCTTTTGTGATTGAAGTGTAACTATCGAAGTCTTTAGTGAAGCAACCTCGGTAGTTAAAGTTTGGTACCAAAACATGCACACCCTTGTGCAAGGCTGCTCGTCCGCGAAAACAAATTGAAATAAAGGCTTTACTTTGGCTTCCGCTAAAGGGACACTCATAAGTATTGATCCCAGCGTGTTCATGCCCTGGTTGGGGTGTTATGTATTTGAACCGAACTTGAAAAACTCCAAATCTAAACCGAATTGGATTTTAATTCCAATTTTGAACTCGATATTCAAATTTTCGAATTGAATTGGCAACCGGTTTAAATTTAGGTTTTAAATTTTGAAATGAATTAGCATTTATGTTTTTCAATTTGAATTATATATAATTTTTTTATCATACGTATATAAAACATAACCTCGTTTTATTGAGCTTTTACAATAACTTACATCTTTTTTTTCATATATACCAAGTTACGAACCTGATGTCGGTACTCTATCTGATCTGTTTTGAATTTTCGATCTTTTGACTAACTAAAAATTAATGTTGCAGTTTGGATTTTGGTAATTTGATGTGTCATTAGATTCATAATTTGCCTTTTAATATCAAAAAGAAATTTTAGTTTGAACATCTAAAAATAGAAATGCAACAAAATATTTTAAGCCTTAGGGGCTGTTTGGTAACTTCTGAACCAGTAAGTGCTGAACCAGTAAGAGGTCTGAATGGGTAAGAGACTCTGAATCAGTTAAGTGCTGAACCATTAATGCTGTTTGGTTGGGCCTCTGAACGATTGTGTAGAATGACTACTTTACCCCTCTGAACTATTTTGTGCTGAATGAAATTTATCTGTTTGGTCAGATCTCTGAATGATTGTACTGAATGATGAATAATTTAAAAAAGAAAATACAAAACATCATAGAAAATCCAAATTACACATAAATCCATGGAAACATACTGAAATCCAAATAGAAATTAATACTTTGCGTACAATTTTTATTTTAATCATTTCCAACTAGTTGATTAGCTATCTGGTCACGCAAAGTATTCATATACTCAATGCCTTGTGAACCCCATTCAATGTCGTGAACGAACTAGTCATCACTTACTCCACCTTGTATTTCAGAAAACACAGTGTTCTCGTCGTACGCCATAAATAATTGATCATGAATATTGCATTTCCTTATAAAATTATGGACGGCGAAACAAGCAATCACTATGTCCCTTTGTTTTGGAAAAGGGAAGGGAGCCATTTGCCTCAGGATTGGAAATCTCGCATTCAAAACACCATATGCGCGCTCAATAACATTCCTGAGTTGTGCATGAGCATGATTGAGAGGTGAGCTCTTAATGAGCTCATTCAGAAGGTACCAAACAGGGCCTTAATGTATTTTTGTTCTTCATTCGAATCAAATCGACTCAACACAATCGAACTCAAATCCAGCTTTAAATTTTTAGTATTCGAAAAATCACTCTATTAATTAGAAGAACCTAAAACTCGATTCAATTAATGGTCCCTTGCATTCGTGTCATCTCCACAAGCAAGAGTGAAGCTAAGTGATCCCCCCCCCCCCCGGATTTTTCACACAAATTGTTAATTTATACGTATTTGGCCAAAAAATTTATATGTATTAAGTCCCCCCTCTCACCTTGCGTTTTTCTTCAAAGTTCGTCACTGTCCACACGGCTTTGCATCCGATCACCATATGTTGTAGTGTTCAAGAAAACACAATCATGTGTATAATGCAACTTAAAGTAATTAAAAGTCCAAGTAAAATATAAGATTACATAATTGAAATCCAATGGTCCGGTTTGGTTTTTCCTAACCAGTTTCGAGTATAAACCGTAAACAAACCGTTTGGTATGGTTTGAAAATTCTTAAACCGACAACCATGTTTTTCTAAAAAACCAACCATGAAACCAAACCAAAAACAGGCCCTGTTTAAACAGTTTCACGGTTTTCAAACCAAATTAAATCACAAACACCCCTATTTTCAATCTAAACCCATTGCAAATAGATGATGATAGTTAAAACAACATAAACACCAATCCCCAAATCAGAACTGTCTCCGCCGGCGGAGGTGGCTGGTGGACCCGCCACCTTTGGTGGCGATCTTTTACCCTTAGGTGGTGGTTCTCCAGAATATTCCGGCGCATCAGCCGGAGATTCCCAGGGTGCTGCCAGAACTGGTGGCTGCACCGGAGAATTTGAACCTGAAATCCCAACTGGAACAACGGCGGTGCTAATATATAACACCGATAGGTTGCATGGCTCACAAGCAAGTGACCTAACCAAAATAGCCCCTAGACCCGACCCGAATTGGGTGTCTGAGCCAATGAAAATGTTTTTGTTAAAAACCCTAGCTTTTAGGAACCCTTGTTGGCCAGTGGTCTGGAACAATGTGATCATTTGACCAGTTTGGTTAGCCAAATTCCTTAGCTTTTCAACATCATAATAATCAGGAACAACATGAACCTTCAAGATGTTTTTAAGGACATCATGAGGTTTTCTGGATAAACGGGATATAGCGTTGTTAGGAACCGCGAAAATTGTGATGATGTTATGCGAATTGATCTCGGTGGCGGGATTGGTTTCGGAGAGGTTGTGATTAAAAGTGCTAAAAGAGGGGTGTTTGCTTAGTATAGATGTGATGTTGAAGGCATTTGAGTAGTGAGTGAAGAATAAATTAGTGTATATGAATAGATAAACCTTGAAATGCATTAGGGTGGCAACAATGGTGGCAATGGTTTCTTGGAAATGTGTTGGTGGTGATGGAGATATGGAGGAGTTTGTGGTTTATAATGATATGCATATACAGATGAATGAAGTCAAGAAGTAGGACAGTTTCAAGAGAAGAAAAGGGAGATTCTTGTGGCATTTTTGGAGGAATTTTATTATTATTATTATTATTATTATTATTATAATTATAATAGTAACCATTAGGGTCAATATTGCAATAAAAAGTGATTATGATGTACAAATTAAAATGGTCATCTACCATAAGAATCCTATGTTATTAGTTATGATTAAAAACATATTTGTTTCATTTTTCTTTTGAAAGTTATGCATATATTGCATGTATATGATTTCTCTTTAAAAAAAAGTTAAATTTACATTTACTGGATATGTGTTTATTTTTTTAACGATAAACACACCCTATAAAATTGATCTACTTCTAAAATCCACATATTACCTATTTTATAGCACTTGAAACTTGCACCACTTTGATGTGGATAAACTCCAAGTGCTACTATGCCAAAAGGCAATCGACAAATATGTGTTCAATTTAAATTTCCCATAAAAACAAACCCAAATTTACGGTTTGGGTATTTGTGTTAGGGAAGCTATTGTGATAACGAACAATAACGATAAAAGCTTACAAATGTAGAAGGTGGTATGGGTGGTAGTGTAATCTTATTGGTTGCTTGGGGTTGAAGCAATTAAGTAATTGAAGAAATAAGCATGGGAAGGAATTGGAATGAAATTATGGTTTATGAGGAGAAGTTTGTTTATAATTTATACCATAGTTGGGTACTAGTGCTTTTTAACGGAATAACTGTCAATTTCCCTTGCAAAGCAACAGAACATTTATGGCATGTTCTATCTTGCACGGTTGGAATTCTCGTCCAATTACTTCAAGATTCAACAATCAAACAAATAGATAGCAACCAATTTTGTAAACTTGATTTATATTTGGTTGGATACGCGTAAAATTTACAAAAAATGAATAATCATGAACAAAATAGCCAAATGCATTCAAACTATGAACACTTAAAGAGTGATCCCTAACAAGAAGACTACCACAACCCATTATCATCATCCTCATCATGAGATAACGACGACGACGATGATGAGGTGATGGTGTTAATGTCAAAAACCTCATGTGATTCATCAACCTCATCGATATCATCATCATCATCATCATCATCATCATCATCATCATCATCATCATCATCATCATCATCATCATCATCATCATCATCATCATCAGGTAACCCTTGTAAGAAAGGATGTTTCAACAACATATTAGCACTCAATCTACACATAACCTTTCTGCACAAACATTTCTTCAAGAAACTCCTTCCTTCTTCACCAACATTCCAACTTAAAATGTCATCAATACCCAAATCTTGATTCAAAAACCAAAGCGGCTTTCCTGTCAACATCTCAAACACGATACACCCGAAAGCCCAAATATCAGCAGGCTGTTCTTGAACACCGTCAATCACAGCTTCCGGTGATAAATACATAGTGGTACCCCTCCAACAACCATAACTATCCTTCTTCATCTGCTTCACCCTTTTCGCCAATCCGAAATCCCCAATTTTAGCAACAAAATTACCTTCATAATTGGCTACAAGCATTACATTTTGTGGCTTTAAATCACAATGAACATACCCTCGTTTATGAATATGACTCAACCCGCGAAGAATCGATCTAGCATACCGCCTCACATCCAATTCCGGCAACCCTTTACCGTTGTTCTTGATCAGATCAGCTAGGTTTCCACCCGAGCCATACTCCAACAACAAATTATACACCATCTGACCATTCTCTTCGGTCGTAACTTCTTCCCCGAAACACTTGATGATGTTTCCACAACCGCAAATATTATCCATAACCTCTTTCTCCTTTTGAATCGAACCAGAAGCAGATACATCTGCAGATTTAACAGCCATGATCGGTGGATACAAGCTGTATCTCGATTTGAGGTTTTTCAAATTCGCAACGAAAACACGCCCAAAACTCCCTTTACCGATCATTGCACCTCGGAACCACGAAACACCGTCGCCATACGTCTTCTGTGCATGCTTTCGATCTTCTTGCTTACTTCTCTTCCCTTCGTTGTGGTCTCCACCGAACAAGCTTCGTTTCGTCGTCTTCGATTCCTTGGACTTCATATTCATTCCAAAATCTAAACTGTTACGTAAAAGTTAGGTAGTATACTTATTTATATATCTGTGTTACCGACTTACCGGTAACTTGGGGTAGAAGCAATGAAATTAGAAGATGAGGGGGTGAAGTTAGGGTTAGGGTTTAGAAGGAGAAAGCGTGCAGATGGAAGTTTATAAAGGAAGGTATCCAACGGAATAACGGTCAGTTTTTGTTCGTGAAGCAAAAGTGGTTTTGGAATTTGGCGGCGTCTTCCCTTCATGCTCACGTTTACTCCTCTCCTTTGTAACGAGAGAAAATGTAGATTTTTTTATGAAAAATGTTTTAAGAAAATGGAAAAACATAAGGTTTGAGCAAAAATGTTTTTTTTATGAAAAATGTTTTAAGAAAATGGAAAAACATAAGGTTAAAAAATAGGGAAAAATAACAAAATGAATATTTGAGCAAAAAAGTTATTCAAAATAGACATACTTATTTAGTCGGCTAAAATATGGGCATCTTTCACAGTAGCCGGATTGAAATTCCGTGCCCAAATTGCTTTTTGTAGTGCACGAACCAACCGGATTGCGACACGTGGCCGGCTATAGCCGTCTAATCCTGTTAGCCGGCGGCTTTTTAAGGCTTATCCGGTAAACTAAAAAAACTTAGTCGGCAAAAGTAAATGCTTACCTAAAAACCATGATCTTAAAAAACAATATTTTAAGATTTAGCCAGCAAACTTAGAAGGCTTAGCCGGTACGAACCAAAGGATTAGACGGCAAAAGTAAATGCGTAGTCAACAAAGAGCATAACAACCACAAAATAAAACAGTTGTAGTCGACAGTTTTAGTAGGCAGTTTCAACACACTTAGACGCAAAATATAACAACCACAAAATATATCCACAAAATACAATGCCTACAAAATAAAACATTGTTAAACTACAAAATACAATGTTTTAAACAGTTAAAACATTTAAACTATCCCTAGTTATCATTTAAATTATAATCATACTTTTGTGTTGTTGACTCATACACAAACCGGCGGAAGCTTTCTTCGTCGACATCAACATATGTAGGCTCAGAATGGGTAGAGGATTATTCTCTTTTTTATTTTGATTTCGATCACATATGTGAACGACGAGGGATTTACATGTGTTTCGATAGTGCTCACTTTTGTGACATCTTCTAAGTTTGTCAGCAAAACCTTAAAATATTGTTTTTTAAGACCATGGTTTTTGTTTGATAATCATTTACTTTTGCCGGTTAAGTTTTTTTAGTTTGCCGACTAAGCCTTTTAAGTTTGCTGGTTAAGCCTTAAAAAAGTGTCGGCTAATATACGGCTATAGCCGGCTAACATGATTAAACAGCTGTAGCCGGCTAAGCCGATCATGTGTCGCAATCCAGTTGGTTCGTACACTGCAAAAAGGAATTTGGGCACGGAATTTCAAGCCGGCTATTGTGAAGGATGTCAATGTTTTAGCCGGCTAAATGAGAATGTCCATTTTGTATAACTTTTTTTTGTCAAACGTCGATTTTGGTAAAGTACCCTAAAAGATAACATGTACACAGATCTTAGTTTTAATATTCTCTGTTTTTTTTGTTTTTATTATTTTTTAAATAATTAATATAAGATAGTTTTTTTAACGACGATGACCATTTTAAAATGTTTAACTAGCGTAATTCTTTTATCAAGTTACATCATTAAAAAAATATATAATCATTTAGTTCGAAATGAGCATAAGAACTTTTTCGATATCTTATTTTTTTTTTCAAAATGAAACGTATGAGCAATACAAGTAAAATTATTTGTCATTCCAACTTTTTACGTGAATCGTGATCATATTCGATGATCAACTCATTGCAAAACAAATACAAGTATTTTTCAACTTTGTGAATAATGTAACATTTATTACAGTTTTTACGTATATTTATTTGATATAAATAGATCCAAATGATATCAACTAAATCACCAACCTGTACCTTATGTTGTTAAACTTGTAACAAATGAACAGTAAGTACATTTAGTGAGTTGTGCCACATTTTTATAAATGGACATGTTTATTACTGGGGTTTCACATGAGGTCCTTTCCTTGAAAACCTTTCACAATGAGGTAAGTCGGTTCCAAAACATAGGCTTTTTGCTCAGGCTGCAGTTATATATGACAAAGTGCACCTTGGTTCGACCTCGCCATTAGCAACGGCGAGGAAGCTAGAACGCCACTGGTAATATATATTTATCATTGAGTGGTCTTGTAGCCTACAAAGCAAACACATTTTTTGTCTACTTCCTCGTAGAAACTCGCTGGTGGGAGTTGAAAGGAGGTAGAAACTCGTCATTGCCAATGACGAGGTCAAACCAAGGTACACATTGTAATACCTGCAACCTGAGCAAGGCTGACAAGCCTATATTTTGGAGTTCCTCGGCAATCCTCGCTATTGGTAATGGCAACTTACCCCATTATGAAAGGTTTTCAAAGAAGGGACCACATGTGAAACCCCACTAAAAAATGGGTCCATTAATAAAAAGTCCTTTAGTTAGCCGTATGTTACATGTATGTTGTTAGAGGCACCAAAGGATGGGGCGTGACGGGTTTAACGGGCGCGAGGGCAGAAAGCTCTATGTATGTTGAGGTGGACCAATTAGAGATGAAAGTGGGGGCGCCAAGAGGGTGGGAGTGCTAACCTGTTTGACCCGGTTGAGATAAACAAAAGTACACAACTTAAAAAAACTCACTTCAAGTAAATAGGTTGAAGATTAATAAAATGGATAAATAATGTCCGGGTTATTAACAGAAGCAGATTACTTGTAAATGAAGATCTTCCTCAACTGGTCATCTTGTCAAAGATGCATCAGCAGAACAGTTATCCAGTAAGAACATATTTCAAATTAAATGACTTGTCTTGATTATTAAAAAGCAGCAGAAATAAGAGGGTTTCAAAGTTCAACCTGACCGTTTGTACCCGTATAATCGTTTGTCTCTGCGAGTATGTCAGAAATGAACTTTATCAAGGAACATAGACCACCCAAGAAATTATGATCAATAACACCATTACCATCTGTAACATGTGCAAAATCAATAAGTTTGACTTCCGCATTTGACCCGCCACCTTTTAAAGCCAACCCGTTGTCAAACATGAATAGCAAAGAACAAGCATAAAAGTGGTAGATTGTTTGATCTTCAAACCATGTCTTCAGTTCCAACAATTGAGCCAAAATCCCATTGGGCCCACCATAAACAGAAGATGCTAAAGAACAATCCGGGCCCAGGCCCGTTTCTGAATCTGAAGACGGGTTAGAAGAAACAAAGTTCCTAAGAAGTAGTCTAACATCATCTGGGCCGGTTTTGCGTACATAATTTCTATCAGGCTTATAAAACCCTGATTCATCACCAATATAGACTTTCAGCCCAGATATCCGGAACCCCAATGAAGTGCTTGTGCTTTCCCTGTCCTTTTTCAAGCATTTTGCAATGTATGCCTCAGAAGCTTCTGGGGCCCATGTTCTGGACCCGATTTTGATGTCCATTACAGACGGGTTTAGACGTGCTGATGTAAGATCTTGCAACACAATGTGAGGGTGGTCTGACCCAGTGGATCCCTTCATAATTTTAGTGCCATAATATATAGGGAAGAATTTGCGTATGTGTTCCGGAATGCTAGTGTTGGAAGAAAATGATTCATAAAAGGCGACTTCTTCAGACCCACGTTTATCACTCTGAAGAGGCTTGTAAAACCGGCCCGAATCATCGATGAGCGGGCCGAGCTTCCCAAGCCCAGCTTCGTGTCCAGCAACCTGATGATCTGGGGTCTTAAGCATGTCTATTATCACAAGAACTGTAGAGAAATTGAAAACCAAACTTATTTAACAGCCTGTATTAAAAAATTGTTGAATGTTAAATTGAAATGGAGAATATTGATACAGATTGCAAGTTGCAATTTATATGTGTGTAATACAGATCTAACATA
This sequence comes from Smallanthus sonchifolius, assembly GCA_023525975.1. Classification (NCBI taxonomy): domain Eukaryota; kingdom Viridiplantae; phylum Streptophyta; class Magnoliopsida; order Asterales; family Asteraceae; genus Smallanthus; species Smallanthus sonchifolius. The sequence goes on along the minus strand of JAKNSE010000034.1, from coordinate 960,888 downwards.
AAACCAATATAAGATACATAAATTATATTAGTAGTTTACTAGTTTATACATTGAACATATCAATAAGCAAGTTTTTTCTTTCAAGTATAGTATTTTTTAAAGCCGACACAGATTTCTTTTTTTGTTTTTAAATATATAATTACCGGGGTTTATAACCCTGGGTCCTCCTGCACTTGAAATGGTAATAGTTTTACATTATTTTAAAACTAGTATCCTTTCAAAAATAGTTCATCAATAAGCCTTAATCACCTTAACTTTTGCTTGATGCACCCATAATATTCTAAATCAGATGACAAATTCTTATTTATCAATCCTATGCATCAGATCTATATTCCACTTTAGATTTTCCGTAATACTTCAAGACTTATAATTCTGCATTTCATCTATTCATTTTTGCATAAAATCGCCATACTCAAATCAAAAGTTATAAGAGCATGCTTCGGACACACGAAGAACAAATTTTATACCACTTCAAACACGCAATGACACCAAAAAGGAACAAACAAAATGAGACTAAAAGACACATAAAATCATCACAATCAAATGATCTAACCAGTTTAAGCAAAACTAAATCACATTATCAATTTTTAATATGAACTAACCTCATAGCATCTGTAATTGTACCGGATTCCAAATTCATGAAATCTTCAACTTTGACTTAACACAAACCCTAAGGGGCATTTCATCGAACACATTGTAGGCATAAACAAAGGTGACTCAATCAAGAGACCAGCAGTCAGGAGATCGAAGGAAATTTACATAATATTTTTCAAAATCAAGCTCACGAATCTTCCAACAACGATAACAGATGTATAAAAATCAAAAGGAACAGAATAGATCGGTTTAAACTTTGAAGACAAACATGATATCCGTTTACGAAGAACGTAACACCAAATTGTGTTAATTCTTCAATGCATTAACTAATTCGCTTCTAATTTCAACTAAATCAACGACAATGGATGCAAAATCAAACACAGAATCCGATTAATTTCAAATTAAGCATATAAACGATTGAATGTAGTGTAAAACATAGAAAATTTGTAGATTAATTACCTGAGATTGAGAGAGAGGGTCAACTGATTTAGATGAACAGCAGCATCGTATTCGTGTCGATCCGGTTGGCAAGGGCTTTAAGAACATGCAACACCCTGGTTTTAATGGTGCTGATTGAACCCCCTTGTGTTTTACTTTTTTTTTGGCATATTTCTAGTTTTAGTAGATTACACGCATCCTCCACTGCTTTGTCAAAATTTCACCTTTTATCCTTGAAGTTTTAAAATTTTGAATTTGATACAAGAGTTTAAAAAACGTAACGCATTTTGTCCCTGGCTTGGATGAGTGTTAAATAATTTTGTGACCATGACGGGGGACCCGCAAGGATCGTTCTCTGTTAGCTCTATGTGGCATCTCATGGGTTCGAGTTCTAATAAGTCGTACAGGTTTATACTCAGTTGGAGGGGTCCCTCTCAAAGTTAACATCTTGGCTTAGCGGGCGGAACTTGATCGCATTCCAACCCGACAGGCTCTTCTCCGAAGGAAAATACCTCTACACTCGGGAGTATGTCCACTATGTTTGCGGTTGTCGGAATCAACCGAACATCTCTTTACTTCTTGTTATTTTGCTTCCATGCTTTGGGGGTACATTAGTAATTGGTGCTCGGTCCAGCCCATATTCGTGTTCTCGGTTCGGGATATTCTGGAACTGCCCTTTGCTTATTCGTTAGGTGCTAATAGGAGTCATGCATTCCATGTAATCATTCTCTCGGTCATTTGGTGTATTTGAAAAATGAGAAACGGAGTGATCTTCGGGGGGAAAAGGCGTCCATCTATTGGCTTTTCGAAGAAATAAAAAGGTGTTAGTTTCATTTGGGCAAAGAACATGGTTGGTCTCAGCTCTATCGATTGGAACAAGTGGTGTAAGTTTAACATTTAAGCTTGTTGTTTCTTTTTGGTTTCCTCTCTGAATCTTGTATTTGTCTGCTAGCTTTCGCCGGCTTGTTCTTCAAAAAAGAGTAGGTTAAAAATTACTATTTTACCCCTATATTTTAAAAAGAAATTAAAATGTATTATAAATCTATGTGGACTCCACCCACTTTTAAAAATAATAATTTTTTTTTAAACAATCTTACAGGCTTAGGAATTGACTTGGTCAAAATGTTTGACCGACACTTCCTTCACCCATCGTCTTCTTCCTGCTTAACCGCCGACCACCTTGGCCTCAGTTTGGTGACCATTTCCTTTCACAGTGATGAAGCTTGAAGAAAAAAGAAGGGGCCGTGGTAGAATCCTATAATTTTTATTTTTTATAGGGTCGAAACTTAATACCTATAAATTTTTTGACTGAATACATATAAATTAACGCTTCTGAGCGAAAAATCAGAGAGGGTCGGGCCCAGGCCCTTACTAAGCTTCCCCCATGCCCTTCCACATTTCAATTTGGAAACCAACCTCTTCGTTTTTCCGGCACTGCTTTAGCCGATGGAGAAAACAATGAAACACATCAAGAAATTTTGGCTGCAATCCCTAAAAAAAAATCGATGAAGTAAGATCAGGCCACAAACAAAGCACCCTAGTTGCCTTTTTTTATTTTAGTTCTTTACACATTAGCTTCCCTTTACAAAAATCTGGCTCATTATAGATTTATGATTGCAGGTTTAGTTTATTTCCTTTATAATAATCATGAAATCTGATTTTGGGTTGGAGGTTGCCGGAATTAGTCTGACTTTGAGTCTTAAAGAGGGTAGGAAGTAAGGAGGAGGACAACGATGTGGTGGTCCGGCGGCGTTCAAGGAACAAGAATGGGTTTTATGAGAAGGGGATGGGGGAGACGAGCGGATGATCGGCGGCCGGAAAACAGTTGTTCAGGTACGCGGGAAAATGGCCGGAAAAACCTATGAAGGTGGTGGTATTATAGTTATGTGAAGAAGGAAGAAGTACGGGTAATATAGTAATTTGATATTCTTTTTATTTTTTTATTTTCTATTTTGTTTTTTTATTGTTTAGTTCAAAAGGGTAAAATGGTCATCCTGAAAAAATTAACAGCTTTTTAACGGTCGTCCATGCCAAGGACGAAGAGCGTTACGTTGTTCAAAACTCTTGGACCAAATTTGTAATTTTAGAACTATAGGGACGAAAGGTGAAAAACCGACAAACCATATGTATGATGAGTGTAATTTACTCTTTTAGATTTGATGTTGTAGGAGTGAGTTCAGTAAAAAACTAATTTTCATAAGAAAACCAAAAAAATCATACTGTATATGTGTAGTATACCCAAAAACCTAAACTCTCCACCCCACCTCCACCTAAAAACCTAAACCCACCCCACCGACCCAAAAAAAATCATACTGCATATTAGCAGTACACGTTTGTTGACTTATAGTCATTTTAAAAGGTGCATTTAAAAAGTTTATATATTAAAATATTTTCAAATCAAATGATTTCGTAAGTTGTGATCTTTCGAATATTTGAATACGTTTTTTGCGATCTTTTTATGTGTTAGATTTGTTTTTTTAACCATTAAATTGTTATATTTTACTACTAGACACATAATACCAACCTACAAAATATCAAAGGATGTCATTACTTCAATTGTTTGAAGAAACATAATAAGTTTCTCAATATAAAAGATATGTAACCTTAAATGAAAACTAGTGTTAAACCCACGCGAGCTGCGGCGCTTTAAACCATCATAGAATTTTGTCAACCTTCAATTTTTTTAAAAGTTTAACAACAATTATATTTTTAACACCTGATCCATGAACCACCACCTAATAAAGAAGATATTATATTTTTAACAGTTTAACAACAATTGCAATAAATAACTTGCAGTTTAACAACAATTGCAATAAATAACTTGCTCAAATTGTAGTACTAACTAAATAAGTAAAGAAAAAGAACATTCATACAAGTTTCAAGGGAGCGACATAAGAAATAATTGGTTTGATTGACCGACCACCAGAATGCGCTTCAAAATCCTTGTAAACCAATGAACATTTGAACAACGCCCTTCAAAATTCATGTACACCAATGAACATTTGAATTGGACCTGAAACAGACAGAATACCAGTATATAAGATAATAAATAGAAGTTGAATTCTGTGGTAAATTCTATCTAGCATTGCCTGTAATTACCGGACCTCAACGGTTGATCCAGTAGTTTATCTTCACAACCACCACCACCACCGCTGTTTTGACGGCTGTTTTAAATAAAAAAACAAAAAAAAATATAAGGGATGCTTAAGGTCGGAACGACAAACCAAACCGACGGGGTTGGATGGTCAACCAAACCGGCCCACATGGTGGTTCGGGGTTTAAACCGTCTTTTTTATTTGTATAAAAGCTTTAAAATAATAAGGATGATTCGTGATTATAATAAATAATTGTAAAAAAAATTATTACCTACTCCAACAGTGAGCACTTCAAGAGTTAGTTTGTTAATTTGCTTGATTTAAAACATATTAATACAGTTTCGTTAATTAAATTGAACACCGATCATTTAGGAAGTTCCAATAAAACTAAATAAATTAAATAAAAAACCATTAAGAGTGATCAAACATGACATGACAAATATAGTCGGTTGTAACCCGAAACCATTATGCCCCAGTGACCCGTTACCCAACCTATCCGACACAAGGATCCTAGAAATACATAAACCAGGTCACCGACATGCACATAATAACCAACCTAAGCTCAGAGTAATCTAATCCTGGGGTTGTGGTGACATATTAGCAGATCTGGACCTAGATCCCGATGGAGACCTTGATGCTGATGACATGTACAGTCATATAATTACGTCACCCTCATTCCAATAAATGTTGTGAGTATAAATTTCATAAATATTTAAATTTTTACCACCTCAAACATACCTATCAACGAATGGGTCAACATAACGATCATAACCTTAAGAATAACATAAATAAATGTTTATTTAAAAAAAGCAACTTTGGAAGTTAGAAATACCTTGAATGATGGCGCCTTCTTGATGTTATGGTAGGGCAGGATAGGATGTGATTAATGACCTTAAGGTTGCAATGATAAACGCCCTTATCATGACAATAAGTGACCCCATCGATCAACTGTTGGAAGAGCTTTCTGCCATCTGATTCGGATAGTTTACCTTTTGATGCCTGTTACAAAGAACTCAACACTAAGAAAATTTAATTCCCATGCTAATCTGTATAATAAATTAATATACAAAAGAAACCATGTTGCTTACAGTCATATAGAATAACTCACCTCTGTTTACACATTCAAAAATCATTTAAATCTTGGTTTTGCTTGCCAAGACCTGAACCACAAGTTGAATTCTATGAATTACAATCATATCATCTTTAAATAAATAAATAATAATAAGAATAATAAAACTTTAGATTACCTTGAAAGCCACTTCACCAGTATCATCATCTCCCAAAACCTTCAAATCTTAACGGTCAACATCAATTTCAATCGCCAAGGCAAAGTTAGATATTATAATGCAATCTACATCCACAAGCTTCACATGTTAATGCTTGCTCACAAGTTACTAATATGCAAAGTTTATTTTTGTATTATTTATAAATTTTATACAATTGTCAGAGTTTTATAATATGAGGAAAAAAGGTCTACTTTTAACTTACTTTTGGAAGTCAACACACAGTTGGGAGACAAAAATGGGGCTCGACTGTTGGTTGAAAATGTACATTGACCCAAGTCAGTTTACATTCATTACAGTGTACCTAAATATGAGTGGTTATATTTTATTTCCATCATGTAACATAAACGAACCAAACAACATTGTTGTTTTATAAAAGAAGTTAATCAGTAACATACCTTTAAAAAACAAAATCTGAAAAAAAAACCAAACCAAAAAAAAGAAAGAAATTGATACAATATATTGTTGGGTTAACCCGACCCGACCAAAAAATGAGTAAAAATTGCAATAAAATTCAGTTGAGAATAGAGATTAATCTTGAGACCTTGGTTTAAAAAAGCGCGAGGCGAGGCGTTTCGGTCCCAAAATCTGAGGCGCCACGCCTCAGGCGCGAGGAGAGGGCTTCACGTATGCGAGGCGCTAAAACTAAAAAAATAATAAAAAATGTATTATGCATGACACACTTCACTTCTTAATCATAAAAACACAAAACATACTTTAATACTTAGAAGTTAAAAGCTTAGAACAAAATTAAACATTCATAAATTGGTCACAGCCTCACAGGATAAGCCCAAATATGGTTACAGGCTTGATTTAGAATTATTTAAATTGATCACAGCCTCACAAGTTAAGCTCAACTACAGATTTAGGCCCAAATTGGTTTAAATGATGGGCCAAGCCCAACTGATTTAAAGCTAAAAAACGTGAAAATACATGAAGCGGCGCCTAGCCTCGCCTCGCACTTCAAGCCTGAGGCGGCGCCTCGAAGCGGTTCATGTATCTCGGGCGCCTCACCCATTTGAGACGTTTTGCCCAGCGCCTCGGGCGCCTCGCGCTTAAGGTAGCGCCTCACGACGCTTTTTTAAACCAAGCTTGATACTAATGAAAAAGTCAACGTGGTCAACTAATTACCTGAAGAAAATAGAATCCAGATTCTAGCTTTCTATTGTACTTCTCATCTTCATCCATCTGCATCAGAAAAAAATGATCATATTAGTTATGATTGTCGGCAAAGAATGATTACCTGTGGTGTAAATGGAATGAATTAGGATATTAAACCTCAAGATCATCAAGTTCAATATCATTGGGCCTTTCAGATTCTTCTTTCACTTTGTTTGAATATCTGTAAAATAATATAATTTAAGGTAAAAGACAACAATGTATATAAGTCTTAATGTTATGTTGCTGAAAAGAAGACAAAATGGTAGGTAATAATTACCTCATGTAAAGCTCCATAAGCCAGCCTATCTTTTCATACTCATTTTTCACAAATTTGCTCAATGATCTTTCCTTTCTTGAAACCTTCAAAACTCCACCTGTTTGGCATTTTGTTTTGAAAATGATTATGGAGGCTCAGATTCGTTTATTAGATTGTGTTTGGCTGCAACGGGGGTTGCAAACGGGGAACCCAACTTGACGGCCTCCTATTCTGCCACGCCAACACGCCAATTGTGGTTTTAATCATCATAGCCTCCAACCGACAAAACCCGTTTACCAAACACAATTGGCTGAAATTGGAGCAGCATGCCTTCAAAAACCAAGCAAGTCACACAAACAAAGTAAACAGAGGTAGCGAAAACCTTTGTTCCAACAAAGATTGCAAGCGAAGTACTGAAGACGTACCAGACTATGGAGGCTCAGATCTGTATTTTAGATTCGTATGGCTGCAGTGGTGGTTGCAAGCGGGGAACCCAACCTGACGACCTCTGATTCTGCCACGCCAATCAAGGCTTTAGTCATCATAGCCTCCAACCGACAAAACCCGATTTGGCTTGAGTACGGCTAAGGAAGTCACCGAACCAAAGCAAACAAAGGAAGCCAAAACATCTGCAAAAGAAACTTTACCGCATAAATCAATAATGTAAGAACCAATTACAGTCATAGAAAACTTTGATGAAACTCTTCTTAACATGATAAAAATATTGAAATGTATTTGTTAATAAGTAACAGGTAGTTTAGTTCAAACAGGAATGAAAGAGTGCCATTGTTAAAAAAGGAATCACAATTCATATATGTTTAACATGAACATTAGAAATTTGTAACAAATAAAACATTGTTAAAATGGTTTCTTAAAATCGCATTTCAAGAATGTCCAAACATACTAAATAACTGACCAACGGGCAACTAAACACACTTTCCCCAAATACATTTTCTTAAAATCACATTTCAAGAAGGTCCAAACATACTAAATAGGTAACAATTAGCCTTGTTCAAACACGAATCAAAGAGTGTTATTATAAAAAAAAATTAGACATAGAACCAATATGCAAACCTGTAAGTACTATTCAGAGGCAATGTTTTGTGAGCGAGCCCGGAAGACCAGGAAGGTTGACAAACCGAAACCCTAGCGAACAGCTACAACCAGTTACACAACCACAACACTTCACGCTTAGATTGCTAGCACATAAAGCATAAAAACACATACCTTACTATTCACCGGTCACACAACCGCCACCTAGGGTTTCGCAAAATCGATAACCCTGCCCCCAATCGAAATTGTGTGGGGAAGCAGATCTCTCTTGCTGATTTGCCAAGCGCTGATGCACCGACAAAAGAAGACCCGCGTCTCCGGAGATCCCGGCCACTACCACCACCACACCGCCGCCACCTAGGGTTCTGGAGAACCCGGCAACAGTGGTAGATGAAAACAACAGAAATTCACCGATGTACCAATCCGACGAATCGAAAAGACCGGCGTACCAAAGCCGTGTCGTGAAGGCAAAACACCCACAGACCCTAATTTCTGGATTCGTCGGCGTCACCAGGGGCGGAACAACGAAGCATAACAATGGCATGAAGCTCCATCGAAGTCAACCAAACACGACCGCTACCACAGCACCACGACCACCACATTTGCCGTCTGGAACGATGGTGAGGGGAAACCCTAACTTGGGTGTGTGACTCTGGTGTGAAAACGTTGAATAAGCCTATAAAGCAAAATGGACCGGTACCCAATGCAAAAAGAGTAGTATATCCGTGTATCTACTATTCACTCTCATCTTCTTTAAATAAGTTGGTAATGGAGGCATAGTAGGTTACCTAAATATGAAATTTTCTTTTTTTTTCTTCCTATATATATACATGCTCAGCAGATCTATTGTTTATTTTTGTTGATTTGACTATCGGGTGGTGGTTTTTGAAGCAACGGCCTCAAGACACGAATGCCTACATCTCAACTCAAAGCTTGAGATGATGATGAATGACCTAGACACGAGTGTACGTGATAGGGACCCGTTGAACGGGTTAGACTCCAAGATAGAGACCCTTTGAGCGGGTTAGACTCCAAGAACAAGATGAAGAAGAAACGTTAACTTTGATACCAATTTTCTGCCATTCTTTTCATTAATTCAATTTGCTTAAATACAAATAAAAGCTAACCGTAACTAGAACATGAGAATGTGCTAAATGAAGCTTAAAACAATATGCAGAGAACATGGGAACATGGATAATAACTAATATGCATGCAGAAAACGTGCCACGTGGGGATCTTGGTGAAATGGGTTAATCCGACCCATATTAATACTCGGATCATATCAGTACGCTTTGAGTATGATTCGGATAAACGGGTATGTATATTTTGAGTAATTGGGACATATATTACCTAATATCATACTCATCTCATAGCAATAGAAAAACTAAAAACTGATCTCATACTCGGTCTCATACTAAATACCCGTCCTATTAACGGCCCCAAGTTAAGTTTCGGGTTTATCCGACATGACGGGGTTCGTTTGCAATTCTAAAATAGGGAGAACACAAATGAATAGCAACCTTAATCTATATCTATACTATATAATAAATAAATGTTTTTAATGTCACGTGTCGCTTTCATATTCATTCTCATCATTTGTTCCCTTCTCTCTCTCTTATTAAATACATCACTCTTTTATTAAATACACCTCTATTTTTTAAAAATAAAAATATTTTTAAAGAAAAATACTAATCTTTATATTAATAAATCTCCTGACATATTTTGACGAATGTATGTGTTAACAGATTATATTGTATTCCACAGGTTTATTCAACCCGTCTAAAACACGAGTTTTTAAAAAATATTTTTTTTATTAATTAATATATAATTTTTTTACTTATTTAACCCGGGAGTATAACCTAGTCTGATTGATATAAAAGAGAGTGGAAATAACAACCTTCCTAGTTCCTAATATATATCCCCCTTTACACATTCTTAATTGCATATTTACCCAACTTAAAATTAAAATTGCATATATCCCCTCCCTTAAAAACAATATTGCATATATCCTCTCCCTTAATAAATTTTTTTTCAAATTTACCCATTTTGACTTATTTTATTAAAAATAAATTATAGAATGACTATTTACCCTTATTTTTACTAAAGCTTTAAAATTTCCTAACTTTTTATATTTTCCAAATTTTTTTGTCTTTTTTTTTTCTACTTTTTATTATTTTTCACTAATGAGTTTTTTAATTTTGTAAAAAAAAATTATATCTTTTTTGTGTGTTTCTCATTGTTTTTTCCATCTATGTTTAGTATACTTTTGTTTATCATTAGTTTTTGGAGTAACGATCATAAAAAATACGAGTAACAATCATCAAAAGGAAAAACAAATTTCAAAGTTTTAATCCATTGTTTGTGCTACCATAAAATATGATATAAAACAATCACCAAAATCGACGTCACAATCTCCAAAATACAAAAACAAATGTTAAATTTTTGACCCATTATGGTACCAAATATTCAATTGCTTGACTTTGATTAGTTATTTCCATGTGCTTTTGTATTTTTCCTTGTCTCCTTTTACTTGTTGATGGTTAATGTTGAAATGCAAGATTTTTATATGTTTTGTCATGGTATCCATACTCTCAACAACACCGACATTTATGTCTTTTTTTTTGCTCTACTCCAAAAGCTAGTGATAAATATAGTGTAGACTAAGCGACGAAAAAAATAATGGAAAAAACAAAAAAAATAATTAATAAGAATGCAAAAGATATAACTTTTTATTAAATTAAAAACTCATTAGTGAAACATAATAAAAAAACATAAAAACAAAAAAAAATGCAAAGAGGGCAAGAAAACTCAGTTAAAATGGGTAAATATTAAAATTCGAGAAATTTTAAAGTTTAGTAAAAATAAGGGTAAAATAGTCACTGTATAAATTATTTTTAATAAAATAAATAAAAGTTTGTAAATTTGAATTTTTTAAAAGATATGGGAATATATGCAAATTTTCTTTTTGAGTAGGGGATATATAAAATTTTGGTTTCTGAGGAGGGGATATATGTAATTTTGGTTTTTGATTGTGTATATATGCAACTAGTTTAGATCTCGTGTTTACACACGGGGTGAAAAATATTAATATATAAATTTTTTTATTCTTTATTTATATATTTTAAAGGTGTAAAAATATATATTACATATACTAAGGATAGAAAAAAAATTCAAAATATGTTTTAATATATAACTAGGTTTCGAAAATACATTAATTACAATTTAATATAATTTAACTTTCATTTACTATTTGATTGAAAATAAAAGCTACATGATTAAATTTTAATTTTTTTATAATAAGGGATAATTTAAAATAAATGTGTTTTATTAGTATAATTAATATTTTTTTTAAATCTATGTTATTAGTAAAAGATAGAAGTAAATTAAATAAGAAAGAGAGGAAAAAAATAGTGAGAATAAATATGGAGGCGACACGTGTCATAAAAAACCTTTTATTTATTATATAGTATAAATTAAAAAGATTTAGAAATGGATATATGTAATTGCCCCTTCTTAGGCCGTGTTTGGTAGCCTCTTAATGACATTAAGAGGCTACCTCTTAATGGTTCATAGCCTCTTAATGGTTAAGAGGTAGCCTTAAGTCTGAATGGTTAAGAGGTAACATCTTAATGGTAAGTCCTCACAAGTTACATGGCCCCTTATCTCTTAACCATTAAGAGATTTTCAACCATTAAAAGGTAGCCTCTTAATGTCATTAAGAGTCTACCAAACAGCCCCTTAATGAATCATTTCACATCCTATGAAAATTAGAAATAAACATTTTATTTATTAAAAAAAAGGTCTTGAAAGAGATATTCTCCTAAAATAACAGAACATGACATGATTAGTTATTTTAGAAAAATAAATTAGTCCTAAAAATATTTGAAAGGATAAGCTAACATGTTTGAGTAACGTGTAAATTGGGAAAAAGATAAGTAACAAGTGGATCCAACTAACGGATGGATGTTTGTTATTGTTAACACGTTTCGTCGTTAACTGCATCAAGAATCCACGTGTTTGGCACGCATGATGAAATCTGCCATGTATTAATATCCAAGAAGTCACAAATAATTTATTTTGTAAATTCGTATGTATAACATATATTATTTTGTGTATTTGAGGTTTTTATTAAACTAAAAACGGTAAAAAATCATTATTTTAGAGTCTAATTTGATATCAATTTTACTATATTGTTTTTTTTAAATACCATGTTTAATGGTGTTTAATGACTGAGGTTGGTATCAGTGGCGGACCCAGAAACTTTTTCGTGTGAGTCGGAAATTTTTGGGGTCGATTGAGTAGTGATATATAATGTTCATATAACACTAAATTTCTTTTATTGGGGGGCAATCGGGGGGCTATTTTAAAATTTTATAGGGGGCGATCGAGATTTCAATGCATATTTAACACTAATTTTTTTTTTCATGGAGCGCGGCTGCCCCCTTACTCAAAGAGTAGGTTCGCCCATGGTTGGTATACATGTTTAATGCGATTTTTTTAACAAATGTTGGTTATATTACATTTTGATGTATATATTGTAATCTAGTTTGATACATATATTATAATATCATTTAATAAACAATGCACATTTATAATACCTTTTATTAAACATGTTTATTAAACCGTGTTCATCCCGTGCATCAAATTTGTATGCCATTGGTGATTATCCCCATAAAAATGGTATGTGTTCAAAACCTACAAGATGATATTTTAGAAGTAAAACTACCGCAACTCAAACTTAGTTTACGAGTTTTAACAATATAATATCATGCTACAACTCAAAAATGGTATGTGTTCAAAACCTACAAGATGATGTATACCTATTATCTATGTTAAGTCGGATAATCAAAATTAAACCTAACAAGCATGGTTTGTTACTAAAAGTTTATAAGCTATTAAATGTCACACACATACCTCTTGTGTGATTACTGTCCTACTCTCGAAACGCATTGAACACAATAACTTACGTGAATTTTTTCATTCTAGTGTCAGTATTATCACACCGTAATATTGAAGCTTTAAACTATGGACATCTTACTTACATAGAGAGAAAGTCATGTTATGTTTGAGAAGGATTATAAAATATATACTATATGTTTATAGGAAGTCCACATAAGTATAACTAAATAACCTAATAAATTTTATGGACTAAGTAACTTTCAAAAGAACAAACTAAGGGGGCGTTTGGTACGTCGAAATTCAATTGAATTCAACGGAATTGGAATTTGAATTCCATTCATTTGGGTGTTTGGTTCGTAAAATTCGTTGGAATTGGAATCCGAATTCCATTCTTAACGTGTTTGACAGAGAATGGAATTGCAATTGGAATTGAAATTAATTACTTCAAATGAAGGATTTCAAATTCCTTCCAACTTGTGAAGGAAATCAACTAAAGCAAATGGAATCTCCGACTACTGACCCCTGCGACCACTGCCGCCAACCCCGCCGCCACCACCGTCGCCGCCACCCCCGACCATCCCACCGTCGCCGCCACCCCCGACCATCCCACCGCCGCTCGCCGCCCCCCGCCACCTTCGCCAACCGCCGCATCCGACTTCGACCACCGTCGTCGACCACAAACGAAAATTCGACTATTTTTTCGAGTTTTTTTTTATGAAACGAGGTAAACGAAATAAACATTTTGGTTTTTTTAGTTTTTAGTTATTTTTTGTTTTATTATTATTTTTATATTTTTCTTTATCTTTTTTTTGAGGGATTTTTTTCCCTTATAAAAATCCAATTCCTTAATGATTGTTTTGTCAAATCAAATGTATTTAGGAATTCAAATTCCTTTAATAGATTCTAATTCCTTAAAATTCCAAAACCTTTGAACAAAATACAATTCCAAATCCAATTCCTTAAAATTTCAATTCCAATTCCAACGAATTCCACGAACCAAACGCCCCCTTAGTAATAACAACTCTTATTAAAAAAAAGAAAAAAAGGGAAACTTGACATCAAAAGCAGCAAGGAGTTTTAGAATCACCACTACAGTAGAACCTCTATAATTTAATACTCGATAAATTAATAACCTCGATAAAATTAATAATTTGTCCGGTCCCAACTTGGGACCAGTATAAAACTGGACCCCAATCGATAAAATAATAAGATAATAATTTTTTTGAAATCTCAATGTAAATATATTGGTCCCAGCGAAACTATAAATTAATAATTACTAAAATATTCCAAAATTCTAGGATTTTTCTAGTAAAAAATGAATCTATAGTCACTTGTTTTTTTGTGAACTTCAAATCTATATCGAGTTCATATTTAAATCTCCCCATTGCACTTAAGAGTTGAGGCACTGTATTCTCGTATTGCAACAAAAAGTTGTGAAGAGTTGTTGCCGCTTGCAATGCTTCTTTCCGAGTGATCGGTTCCAAGGGTACTGAATCATCATCAACTTCATCATCAAACGGATTTTGAACGGCATCCGCCATAATTTCTTCAATGCTTTGAACCTTGTAACATTCATTATTTTCACCTGGATAATCCAACAACTCATTCACATCCATTTTGTGCCGATAATGCATTCCTGTAATCAAGTTCTCAAGCTCACGAATGTCTTCTCCAAAATTTACATCGTTTAAATCATTTGAGCCGGTTGGATTAGCCGAACGAATTTTACAGTGTCGATGCATTAATTTGAGAGTTGCTCACAAATATAAGCCTACTTTTTAAATTAATAATTTATCGATATAATAATATCTCGCTAAATTAATAAAATATCCCGTTCCAAATTAATAAAATATCCCGGTCCCAACATTATTAATTTATAGAGGTTCTACTGCTTCTTGTAATATTATAAAAATTAATAAATAGGCTCGTATAAGAGATGGAAATTCCAGAGATTTCTCTGGCTAAAATATGATTTAGATATAAAAATAATAAAATTTATCCTCAATGTATTTTATTTATGTTTTTAGATTTTATTTTAAAAGAAATACCAGGGTAAGGGGTTTCTCACCCCTTGTGTTTAGAGCATCTGTAGTGGTAGCGTGAGGGGAGGGGGGTGATCAACATGACCCTTTCACAGGTGTGAAACACTATGGATGACCTTAGGGTAGTTTAGGGTAAAAATAACGTGTCATAACATGACGTGTTTTTATTGGCCAATCTTTATGATACTTAGAGGTTGAAGAGGTTCCACCCTAAGATGATTGTTAGAAATAACCCATAATCAAATCAAAGACGACACCCTCATAAATCAAGAGGGAAGGAAGAAGCAATAATGTTATTCTCTTTTCGGCTCTCGCCATTTGTTGATGACCCCGTGGCACCATATGAGGTGTCACCGATCGGTTACCGTCTCAATATGCACAAAAAACCAATAATGTT
Organism: Smallanthus sonchifolius; assembly: GCA_023525975.1. Lineage (NCBI taxonomy): Eukaryota > Viridiplantae > Streptophyta > Magnoliopsida > Asterales > Asteraceae > Smallanthus > Smallanthus sonchifolius. The sequence goes on along the minus strand of JAKNSE010000034.1, from coordinate 945,670 downwards.
TTCTACACTAATATTTGATGTCGATTGTAATTTGAACATATATTGACCTTGATTTCGAGTTAACCTTATATTAAGTTAAACAAGGTTTCAATCTGTTCAACTATAAAAACAACCAGGTTAATATGAAATAAACATGTTTTCAACTTTTAAATAAACAGGTTAAGCTGATTTTGATTATGCATAATGAGATAAAAATGATTCATATAATAATATGCTACATTAACCGAAAACTTGGGCTAATTTGAGTTGAATTGATAAAAAAAAATAATTACTAATTTTGATTCTGATTATGTGTAATGAGCTAAACCCATCTTGTGAATTTTGTTATGATGCTAATTTCATCTGCAACTGAATTCTGAACACTAATAACACTAGTCTTACGAACAAGACATAACAAATCAATATAAAAAAACCCGTTTGATAAATGTTTCAAATAAAAGTTCAATTTTTTTTTATTCTTTTCACAACTAATTAGGTTGAGTTAGCAAATACAAACCCATTGCCAAACCCATATGTATAACGTGATCGTGTGCAAGACCCACAAGAGAAAGAGTTGTAAAAAACACGACGATTCCCAATGAGACGGTGCCATGACTCATTAATTTATTCGAGTAATAAAAATAAATGAAAACAATGATAACAAAATAATTCAAAGTCAAATAAAACACATGCCTTTTTTTTTACAATACATGTAAAAAAATCTATCTATACTACATAATAAACAAGTAAATTATGAGATACATGTTACTTTCTGGTGCATCCTTAATATGTTTTTACCGCCTCTTTGTCATATTAAATATTAAACTAATTATGGATAATTATTATATCACTAATTAAATGAATTTGATATGAACTAACATTTATCAATTATATAAAAAATTAATACCCGACTGAAGAAAAATGTTTTAAAAATTAACTTACCATAACTTATAACTGTCACGTCAAAATACATTTTTTAAAGACATTTTGACGCGCTTATGTGTTAACAGATTATATTATATGTGTAATACACGAGTTTATTTAACCAGTGTAATACATATGTTTTTAAAGTAATTAATTTTTATTACTTAGTATAAAACATTACGTTTATTCAAACCGTGTAACATACGAGATTGTAACCTAGTTTTGTAATAAAAAATTAAAAAATCATTAAATGACTCAATTTCCCTCTTCACCATGGTAATTCTTGTACTTTCCATTTTTACTCTTTTGAGGAGACGTGATTAAAACTTAAAAGATACAGTTGTACCACAAGAAGGTGATTCAGCACACGCGTCGCCTTCTAATTGGCCAACGAATCCGACGTGGAAGCAAAATATCGTCATAGATACTTATCTGTAGTCCAAACTACGAGGGCAGTCAAAATCAGTTAGCGCAAAACATGGCATTTTTGGTAATTTACCCAAAGTAGAGGGGCACCTTAATTACTTCCCGTTTTGACCCCTCCTGTAATAGATTTTTATTATGTGTGACGTCGCAACCCGTCATATGGGAGAACCTTGTTTAACTTCGGCTAATACGTTGTCTTAACCGGAGCTACTTGACGTCAGAGTTGGAGAGCTTTCAAGGAAAAACCCTACCTAATACGGCTTCTTTCGGGCTTCAGAGAAAGCCGAGTCTTCAACCCTGAATCAACGTGGATAAAACACAATACATCAGCCTAAAAGGTCTCATTTACGATGTCAACCGGTACACAACCTCTTTGCCCCTCCTATAATAGATACTACCCCTTTGTATTGTGTCACAAAATTTCATCCGCCGGCCGAACTACTTCCAGTGGTCGCAATTTCAAATCACCACCGTTTCCGTTCGATTCCGGCGATAATTATGTGTGCGTTTTGATAATTCTACATTCAGAGTTGATTTCAGATTGATTTGATTTCGAGTTTGTTCGATTATCGTGTGTGATTTGCTTGATCGATCCACAGCAGGCAGCCTTCAGGTATATTACTATTCGGATCTGATAATTAAGCCTTTGTTTTTATGAATCTGCGTGCTGACATGCAGGAGGTTAGGTTAAACTGTGAATTTTAATTGTGTTATTTGATAGATTATTAGATCGGTTTGGTTGTATTGATTTTGTTTGATTGTTTGTTGATCTAGGGTGATTGTGTGAGATATGATGTGTTTGAAGTCTGAATGTGTGTGTCTGATATTTATGTGGTTTTACTTGGATTTGTTTATTAAATGTCTTTGGATCTGAAGATAGGTGACTATCATGCTGTTGTTTGGGGAGTAGATTGATGTAAATTGATGAGCACGTCATATATTCATCGTTTTTTAATTAGGTTTTGACTGATTTTTATGAATTGTGGATTGGACGTTATTGGATTTATCTCGAAGTTCAGTTTTTGTGCATTTGTACAGTGATTGGAAGCTGTTATAGGTAACAATCAGCAAACTATGTGCATGTGATTTCTGAGATGTTAATTTGGTTTTGTTAATTGTGTTTTACACCTTTCGTTTGGAGATTAGTTACCTTGTGGGAATTTTAATGTTTTGTCTTTTATTTTGCAGATCTTTAGTGATGGCTCAACCAGCTGGAAATTCGGGATGGCTGAGAGGAAAGGTAAAAGCTGTTTCCTCTGGTGACACTTTGGTGATTATGGGATTTACCAAAGCAGAAATCCCCCCTGAGAAGACTGTGGTTTTGGCTCATCTTTCTGCTCCAAGATTAGTATGTCCACTTGAAGCGCAATTCTTTGAATATCTTACATTGTGAATTATACTTGGAAACAATCTAATTTTTGTCGCCTGAATTCTTGATTGTTGCCAATGGAGTTTACTAAATAATGGTTTGATTTTCTTCCTTATTATGTAGGCACGTCGAGGTGGCCAGGATGATCCATTTGCATGGGATAGCAGAGAATTTCTCCGGAAGCTGTGCATTGGAAAGGTTCTGATTCATATATTCCTATGTGTCTATTAGTCATGTTGCATTCTATCATTAAATCATGATAATTTAAATATCTAATCTTTATTTATCTTTTTGTTTACTAGGATGTTGTTTTTAGAACGGAATACACCATCCCAAATTTCTCCCGAGAATTCTGCAGTGTTTTCATTGGTACCACAAATGTTGGAAACTCGGTTGTCACTCATGGCTGGGCAAAGGTAATTTACATTCCTTTACCAGCATTTACTGACTTAAATTTTTTATCTTTGCATCTGACTCAGGTTCACTTACTGATTACAGGTTAAGGAGGCTAAAGGAGAGGTGACCCCTGAGCATACTGAGCTGCTACGCCTTGAAGAACAAGCCAGGCAACAGGGTGTTGGTTTATGGGACAGGGTTAGTTAAAAAAAAGTTACTGTTACTTATGCCAAACGATTACTAGTTTTCTGTTCCATATCATATGGTAAATCAGAATATGCCAAAAGTTTGGCTTAAAATTTTTAATATGGAATGTTTATCTTCTATTGAAAAGATATTGAATATAGTTATTGCATTTACATGAACAAGCATGATTATTTGGTGTGTGATTGCACCTATTATTATTAAGTTCTATTGTTATATGATTGATTACATGTTAGTCATTTAATTGATTATACGTGGTCTTTTTTGTTTTAGTCTCCAGGTTCTGTTGACGCTGCTATCAGGAACCTCCCCCCATCTGCTGTTGGCGATCCCAGCAATCTGGATGCAATGGGCCTTTTAGCTGCTAACAAAGGCAAATCCATGGAAGCTATTGTAGAGCAAGTTCGTGATGGGAGCTCACTTCGTGTTTATCTGCTTCCAGAATTTCAATTTGTTCAAGTATTTGTTGCTGGAATCCAGGTAGGTAGTTAATTAGCACTGATTTTATATATAGTTACTTTTGGAGCTTCTATGTTGATACTTTTCTGTTCATGCAACCTTATTATTATTACCTTTAATAATCAGGCCCCTTCAATGGGACGGAGGACAACCCAAGAAGCTAGCATAGCAACTGAAATACCATCTGATGAGCCAAACGGAGAAACTAATGGCGAGTCTCGTGGGCCCTTAACATCAGCCCAAAGAATTACATCCTCACCGGCCTTTAATGAAGTTTCCCCTGATGCCTTTGGGAGGGAAGCTAAACATTTTACTGAGATTCGTGTGCTAAACAGAGATGTATGTAATGTCTTAGTTATTTGTTCTTAATTGAACTTATTAACTTTTGACAGAGTGAATTGAAAGTTTCTTTACTTTGAATGCTCCTTGCAGGTCCGCATCGTTCTTGAGGGTGTTGACAAGTTTAGCAATTTGATTGGTTCTGTGTATTATTCTGATGGTGAATCAGCAAAGGACCTAGCAATGGAGCTTATTGAAAATGTATGTTATATCTCAAGTCAACAATATCTAATGTATGGAAATCAACATCATTATGGCTGTTTTAATAACAGATTGTTGCCAAAATATTTTTTTTTGTTCACTCCATGAACAGGGACATGTTTGACTTGATACATAGTTTTAGAAAATTGTTTGACTTTGCTTCTTTTCCTATCTTGTTATCTTTTTCCCGTGTAGGGATATGCAAAGTATGTTGAGTGGAGTGCAAGCATGATGGAAGATGAAGCCAGGAGGAAATTGAAGGCCGCAGAACTTCAAGCAAAGAAGAGTAAGTTGAGGCTTTGGACAAACTATGTACCTCCAGCTACTAATTCAAAGGCCATATCAGACAATTTTACTGGAAAGGTTTGTCTAAATATTAGCTTCAATAACAACCTCTTTTTTTGCAATTATCTAAAAAATCATCTAAAACAAATATATATTTTTTGAATTTGATACAGGTAGTTGAAGTTGTTAGTGGAGACTGCATCATTGTTGCTGATGATTCTCTTCCATTTGGCAGTCCAGCAGCTGAGAGACGTGTTAATCTCTCAAGTATCAGGTGTCCCAAACTTGGAAATCCAAGAAGAGAAGAAAAACCTGCTCCTTATGCCCGTGAAGCAAGAGAATTTCTGAGAACAAGATTAATTGGCCGTCAAGTAAGACATTTTTTTTTCTATTTGGTCTTTTGAACCTTTTTTTTGAGTCTAGAGGTGTCAAGATGGGGGTAGGGAAGGTTGGGTAATTGGTCAAAATGGATTCGGGTTGAAACATGTTATTTTTCATGTGGGTCAAAATTGTATGGGTCATGTTGGGTTTGACCTACAAACATTTTTTTGTCCATTTCTAGGAACTTTATATAAATTTAAATCATTTATTATGATTACAAAAACAATATATTACAGTAAATCAGAAATAATCTGAATTTTGAATAAACTGATTTGGAAGGATATGTACATTGATTATAGACTTTGGGAAACTGTCAACCTGTTTGACCAGTTTCCCTTTTTGCTAATTTTTTTATTTGACCAATTTGACCCGTTTAAGATATAAGTAATCCAAATGGACTCATTCATAAGTAACTGAGTCGAAATTGTCACTTCTATGTTTATCTATAATTTTGAAAAGAAAGTTAGCTGGTCAGGTGATTTTAATTTTTCAATATATTGTTTAAACTTAGGTTCAAGTTTCAATGGAGTACTCTAGAAAGGTCCCTCTTGCAGATGGATCTGCTGCTCCAGCTGGCCCCGCAGATTCACGGGTCATGGATTTTGGTTCAGTCTTCTTGTTATCTCAAGGGAAGGAAAGTGAAGACTCCTCAGCCACTCCCCCTACGTCAGTGACTCAGCAGCCAGGTGTAAATGTTGCTGAGCTCATCATTGCTCGTGGGTTTGGCACTGTCATTAGACACCGAGACTTCGAAGAAAGATCAAATTACTATGAGAATCTTCTTGCAGCTGAATCACGTGCCACTACTGGTAGAAAAGGGATTCATTCTGCTAAAGATCCTCCAAGCATGCATGTCACAGATCTCTTGACGGTTAGAAACTCTCAACCACTTCTTTGATTATGACCGACCAGTGTGTATGTGATATTTTGACTTCCTTTTTTCTGTTTCTATTTTTCTTTTTCAGACCTCAGCCAAGAAAGCCAAAGATTTCCTCCCATTTTTGCAACGTAACAGGAGGATGCCAGCTGTCGTTGAATACGTCCTTAGTGGTCATAGGTTTAAACTATTTGTCCCAAAAGAAACATGCAGCATTGCTTTCTCATTATCTGGTGTCAGATGCCCTGGTCGTGATGAGCCCTACTCCAATGATGCAATTTCACTTATGAGACGGAAGATTATGCAGAGGGATGTAGAGGTAATATTCCTTTCTCATCCTTTATGCTTATCAATTCTTAATTCATTTGTTGAAGATATCTTGGTTTTTATGTATTCAGATTGAAGTAGAAACAGTTGATAGAACAGGGACCTTTTTGGGATCTTTGTGGGAATCAAAAAGCAATGTTGGGATCACCCTTCTAGAAGCTGGTCTTGCAAGACTTCAGACAGGGTTTGGTGCTGATAGGATTCCAGATGCTCACCTTCTTGCTCAGGCTGAGCTGTCTGCCAAGAGGCAGAAATTAAAGGCAAGATATTTGGTTTTAAAAGCTGTATTAAAAAATTTAAACTGGTTTGTGGAATCATTTCTGATTGATAGTTTTGTTGCAGATATGGGAAAACTATGTTGAAGGAGAAGAAGTTTCTAATGGTGCAACTAATGATAAGAAGCAGAAAGAAGAGTTTAAGGTCCTTAGGATTATTACTATATTATTATTGATTTACCCAAGACTAATCTGCTTGATGTGCTAATTACATTAGATGTGTTGTTACAGGTAGTGGTGACTGAAGTTCTTAGTGGAGGCAAGTTCTATGTCCAGGCTGTTGCAGATCAGAAAGTTGCTTCCATCCAACAGCAACTTGCTTCTTTAAATATCAAAGAAGCACCTGTGATTGGTGCATTTAATCCAAAGAAGGGCGATCTCGTCCTTGCACAGTTTAGCGCAGATAACTCATGGAACCGAGCCATGGTGAGACTTGTTTTATTTTGATCAGTTTACTTGGGAAAGGGCTGATTTGGGTTATATTTTATCTCACACGGGTCAAATGGCCAAATCAAAGCATCTAGTTAAAAAGGAAACTTGTCAGATGGGTCCAATCATTTGAAGTTGCTTATGTGGCAGTCCACATGTCAGTGTTCATGTAATATTTTTTATGCAAATTTATATAAAAACATCATACTTTCATTTAACAACAGTATCATTTTTTTTTTATAAAAATCATCATTTTTCAAAATTCGTTTGATATTTATAAAAACAATTATTTCTGTGAAAGTCCCTCTTTTTTCGTCGAAAATAATTTCATTTTCTCTAATAAAGATGGGTAAGCTTTTTTTTTTATTAATAAAAAAGATTCATTTTCTAATGTCCTGTAATTTTTTGTAATTATATTAACACACTTAGCATTTAAAAGAAGTTAGGCCAAAAGAAGCATCTGCCGTCAAGGGAACCCTGACATGTTTTGACCCGTACCGAATGTTACCTGATTCGGTCCCTCACCCCCCACTCGACCTGGCCAGTCTTCCACCTAGACTTTACATTGTTTATTTACTTTAATTTCATGAATCCCTTGTGTGTTATGATTTTGATCCTTGTTTCTTTCAATGTTGTTGAAGGTTGTTACTGGACCACGTGGCGCTGTTCAAACAACTAAAGACAAATTTGAAGTGTTTTACATTGATTACGGAAATCAAGAAGTTGTTACTTACAGCCAGTTACGCCCTCTGGGTCCATCTGTATCCTCTGCACCTGGACTGGCTCAACTTTGCCAGCTGGCATACTTAAAGGTACCTACTTTGGAGGAGGATTATGGTCAGGAGGCAGCTATGCATTTAAGTGAAAATACACTTAGTGAGCCAAAGCAATTTAAGGCAGTAATTGAGGAGAGAGATACTTCTGGAGGAAAAGTCAAAGGTCAAGGAACTGGAAATATTCTGTTGGTAACTTTGATTGATGAGGAATCTGACATCAGTATTAACGCCCTCATGCTCAAGGTTAGTATGCTTGTAACCCTCATTATTGTCTTATGGCAACCTTATGGTTCCATCCAATTCAAAACTGTCTTAGAGGTGGCAAAATGTGCGGGCAGGGTAACAAGTCAAAATGGTAATTTTTATGGTATGGTTTCACTTCAGACATTTTTCTTCAATTTTTTGCAACTCATTTCTGGGCCGACATGAAGCATTATATTCCAATAAATAATAGTAATAATATAATTTTCTACATGAAATATTTGGGTTAAAAACTAGGGGTGTTAGTCATGTCAGGTTGGTGGGTTGAAGTGGTCAACCGGAACACGACCCGCATGTTTATTCGTTTTAAAGACATCAACCCTAACCCGCACACTTAAAATTGTGTAACCCGGACACGACTCGTTTAACCATATATCTAAACATGTGAGACTGGTTGGCGGGTAGTAATCAAGTTGTAAATGTATTAACCGGGTTCATGGGTTGTAATGAATGGGTTAAAGTGTTAAACGGGTTGACTCAAAATTGGTGTTTGGGTTCACTTTTTAAACCTGAATCTGCAAACGGTGCAGGGAGGAGTAGCAAGGTTGGAGAAAAGGAGGAGATGGGAGCCTAAAGACAGACAACAAATGCTGGATGAATTAGAAAAGCACCAGGCAGAAGCGCGTACCAAAAGGCTAGGGATGTGGGAGTACGGTGATATCGAGTCTGATGATGAGGAAAACCCTCTGCCTTCTGCTAAGAAAGCCGGTGCTGGAAAACGTTAAACACCCTTTGCAGCTCGAGATTATGACAAAGGCTACAACAATCCTTTGTTTATGGGAGGGAGAGAGAGAGAGAGAAAATGCTGCAAAGGAATAGAAAGTTCATGTTTTTTTTTTGAGATTTTACTACCTTTTGGGTCGTTTTTTATTTAATTTTCTTCGGTAGAGAACAGTTTTGTTTTTGTGAACTTTTTTTTCCGTTTTCTTGTTATTGTAGTTTAATTTATAGACTCTTAATAAGGTGAGCAGTGATGTTGTTAGGATAAACATTAACAGAGACCATAAGCATATGTTTGTTTGTTTGTGATATAAGTTTACTTTTCTGTGCTCTTTTTCTGTAATTGCATTCTCACCTCTTATGTTGCAGTCATCAACTGATTTTGCAGGTATTTCCTTTTGATATCAAAAACAATTTCATTCAACTGGGTTTTAGATATGATGTCACACAACACAGTTTTGAATTTACTTTCACTGTGATTGAATATGCACACAATACATTGTTTTGTGTTGTACCATCAGCTGTTGATATTGTACAATTCAGTATGTCAATGTACAATAAACACAATATCATCCAGTAGTGGAGAGTTGTGACATGAGAACGGGCACCCTGAAGATAACGAAGAATACGCTTGACAGATGATGGTAATCCATGGTGTGTAATGAGAAACCTTACTCGTAAAGCAGAAGGAACAAATAATGCAATGCCTCCAGTGGCGAAGCTTGAAGAAAAACGCAATGAGGCCGCGGCAGAGTTCTATAATTTTTAAACTTTAGGGAAAATATCAGTGGGGACTGGTACTTAATATCTATAAAATTTTCAGCCGAATACGTTTAACACTTCTAAGCTTCGCCCCTGACTGCCCCAATGGTACTCATAGTGAAACTGGTGTTGATCATGGCTTGCATTGACTCATGCCAGCGTGATGGAGAAATAAAGCAAATATCATTGTGTGAAAGATGCGAACATTCATCTGATAAGGTAGCCTAGATCGATAAAAATTAACTCAATGGCCCCATGTCTTTGAGTGCAAATCCGAAATGAAGCTTACTAACGAGATTGGTCACAGAGGCCGAGGAATTCATGGTAATAATGATATAATCAACATATAGGAAGTTACCGAAGTGCAGGTAATAATGATATAATCAACGTACACAATAATACAGTAAGTTATTCAAGTTTATGAATATATAAGCATATAGCCGTTAGAGAGACACCGAGTGAAGCCGAAGTTGAAAAGAGCATATGAGAGATAAGAGAACCAATCATGAGGTGACCCTTTGAAGAAGACAAACACGAGGAGATAAGTAGGGTAAAAAAACTATGAGGTGAGTCATGTATATGGTTTTTTTCCAAACCGTATGTAAAAACACATTGTTGACATCGATATGACGAATAGTCCATCCACGTGAGAAAGCAATGGAAAAACTAAGTAAATAGTCACTAGTTTGACGACCGGGCTAAATGTCTGAGTGAAGTCTATACTCTCGATTTAATGAAAGCCTTTGGCAAAAAGCCAAGCCTTGTAGCGACTAATAGTGCCATCAGGATGTTGCTTTACGATAGACCCACCTGCAGCCAACAAAGTTTGCCCTAGGAAGAGCATACACTAGAGTCATGGTTTCTCACATAGTGTAGCGAATCAGTGAGTTTCTTCTGCCCAGTGAGCTTAACTGAATGTGGTTTGATATCTTCAACAACATTCCAAAGTTGGGTGGGTGGTTGATTCAGTTCCAACGGGGAGATGTCCAACCGAAGAATCTAAGGTATCGTTGATGCATGTGGAGACATGACCATCAGTCTCCGACCATTTAGAGTATTTTGTCGAATATGGTGATGGAGGAGGTATGTTTGAACTGATATGTGCCAACAATTCAAATTTTTTTAAGTAGGTTATCATGTGTTGTTTCCAACTCAGAGTTTTTTAAGTCAGAATCAAACACTCATGAAAATACTCTAACAAAGAGACACACACTAAGTATTAGTTTTTATTTCTACGTATAAGGCGGTCACAACTCACGAGTATCACAAAAGAATTCAATGAAACGAGCCCGAGAGACCTCTACAAACGACTACTCGGTCCGAGTCTTATTTTTCATAAAAACCTAACAAATTTGGTGAATTTGTCTAGAAGTTAACAAGAGAAAACTAAATCCTGGATTCTACCACAAGCGAAGCTGATCGATCTGACATGTTTAACCGTCGCGCCTTGTATTCCTCCGCCTAGGAGCACCTGCATCCTCCCCTACCTCAGTGGTTGAAGTCTTACCTCCATCCTTCTTAGGTTCTTCATTTGCCTTTACCTGATAATAAACACCTTAAATTAATATTTTCTTTTACACAAATAAAAGTTAATTCACAAAAAGGTTCACTACTCACCGGTTTCTTCTTGATGGATAACAAGACCTTCAATAGGGGACTAACAATGACAACAGCAAGAGAAATTATGATTCCAACTATAATGGTTGGTTTTTTCTCTGCCTCTTCAATAAGTTCCTGCATATATTGAGTTTTAAGTTTTTAGTTACTAGTGAATCGGATATAAGAACGGTTATTAACGACTCTGATGACTTACCATAACCTTCATCTTGTGGTCACCCAAGATAGGTAGATCAGCAATCTTGTAAAGGACATCAAACACAACTTTCTGCAATTTATAAGAAAATTAATTAAAATCTAGAGTTTATACCCTGACCCGTTTAGTTATTAATGAGTTGATTTGGGTTGTGTTTTATTTTAACGGGTCAGGTGTTTGACATTGAGTTTTCTTGTATAAAGTTGTGACTTTTAGCTAAAGAATTCACATATAAAGGATCTTTAGATAATCATATGATCAAAATCAGATTTGTTATCTAAAGATGATTACTTATCAAAATCAGTTTCTTTATAGTTTATACCCAAACACTATAATATGATCAAATCAACTTCTTTTTAGATTTCAAGTAAGGTGACAAGTGAGTTGAAAGGTGAAGAAAGCTAGGAACCAAGATGTTTAAGTAAATTACCTGGATACCCTTGAGACCATCAAGATTAGCTGCTTGTTCCTCCACTCTTTGCTTCTCCATTTCGACTAAAAACTTCGGTTTCCATGTGGCATCCCTGATTGACTCTGCAGACTTTTCGTCACTTGATATCAAAATATTGTCAAACAAGATACCATCTTGCATTGTCCAGATCTCAATACCAATGGCAGCAACAGGCTCCAAGTTGGGTTTATCAAGTTCAAAGTAGTCAGCGTTCGGAATTTCACGAGGCTTCCAAATACCCATGTAATTCGGGTTATCAATAAGTGGAGCATACCATTTACCTTTATACTCCGGGTTCTTTTTCGTGGGTCTCTTCCACTCACCACAACCCGGTGCAGTTTCACATCTCGGGTTGTCAATCTTTGGGGCTTCCCATTCACCATCCTCCTCATCATCCCAATCTTCCGGCTTCATTGCATCTGGATCATCAACTTCCTCTGGCTCATCATCTAACCATCCATCAGGCTTCTCAGCCTCTTCATCTAGAATTTCCATTGGTGCATCTTCATCCCAATCCTCGGGCTTTTTCGCATCCGGATCAGGGATTGTTTGAACCTCATCCCAATCTTCGGGCTTTTTATCATCCGGGTCAGGAATGGTCTTTGGAGGGATCAGTGATGGGCTAAAATCTTCAGATGACATGAAATTAGCCTTCTTTTTCTCTGCTCCATCTATCAAGATACTCAGCTCATTATCAGGCTTCAATATGGCAGTGTACACGTGGCTCATTTTGTCTGAAGGGACTACAATAGGGGAATTGAGATGGTGTTCAATGTACTTTCCGGTTTTTGGGTTCATGTGGTTTATGATGAAATGGACCTTGTTTGTAGCCCCACATTTGTCAGGGCCAAACATGATAGAGTAAGGAGATTTGTTGTCAAATGCTTTGGGAGTCCAGCCAGACTCCTGTGGCCGGAGATATTTTAAATATGCACCACCACATTCAAGACCATTTTGAAGGCGGGTTTCAAACTGTAGAACAACCATGCCGTCGTTAAGCTCAACTGGCGTGTCTAGTTCTTTCACAATTGCATATTTTCTAGCCTTCTCGCTGACCAGAAGCCCGAAATCCTCATGGCCTTCGCTCTTCGAGTGGTTCCATACCCCTGAGTAACCACATAAATCATGATGCCAACTATAGACACAAAAATGCATATCTACACATCCCAAATGTGCTGCTATAAATAGTAATACACTAGTGATTATAGACATCATACGGGTCGTATGACATGGCGAAAATGGTCATACATGCCATATGACTTTGTCAGCTGTTACGTCAGTCACTTTTTATGTCAGTGTGCCACGTCATATGAGCCCGTATAAAAAATATTAGCAACATGATGTACCAGTCTAACACGTTATAAAAACCGTATGACCATTTTTGTCATATCATATGGTCCATATAACATTTTAGTGATGTCTGTATCGCGTGTTAGTGGTGTTAACACAGCCATCCCAAAGTGGCTTTTAATTTGAGATATCAATCAAAGAATTGCAGGAAAAAGTATTCTTGTGGGGCAACCATAGTAGATTCAAAATTTAAAAATATTACACTTTTAAAATCATAGATCATCAGAATCATAAAAGACTATCCATTAATTACAATTTAAACAATCTCACAACACATCCAGAAAACTAATATCATGCATATGATTAAAGCGATACACAAAAAATTAGCATAACTGCATTAGAAGTAAGAACAGATAAATTAGATCCAATTCAAACAGATCTTACCTAAATAGTCTTCTTTCTCAGACACAATCCAACTCTCCTCAAACGATTCATCAAACGACTCGTAAAATACCTGAAATAACAAAACAAAATCGTAATTCAGAAGCAAATGACCTAATCAAAACACGAATTAAGAACACACACTCGTAGGTCACTCACAGTGCCGGAAGACGCGTAAATCTCCAAAGCGAACAATCCGATCAATATCAAACAACAGAACTGCAAACAACACATTTTCCGGTTGCATTCTTCCATAATCCAACGATCAAATTCAGTACAAATCTTCTGATCTGAATTCTCCGAACGGAAAACGTAGAAACGATGCCACTAGTTTGTTGTGAATAGTGAATACATATACGGATCTCAGAGTGGTTACGTCAAATTATTTTAGCCAATGAAATCGCTTGGCGCGGTAATCAATCAATGAGATACTGCCACGTACGTGTTTCCAGGCATGGGCTCGCGTCGTCTGCATCAAATTCCGAGATGAATGGCTGTGATTCGTGGAATGCCCGCGTCCAAGGTGGTAACTGGTCGTTTATAAAAAAAAATTATTTATTTATTTTCATGATGAGTAGTCAAATAATTATATTAAAACCAATGTTTTCAGAACCGGACCGGACGTCGAACTGGTCTCCTTACCGGTCCACTGGTCGGACCGGTCCGACCGGTCGGACCGGATTTAAGAACCGGACGACGTCATAAATATTATAAAAATATATCAGTCTAAATAGCCATTAATCCTTTCAAAAACCACCAACAAGTCAATTCCAATAATTTTAAACCAACAATTACCTACGAAATACGAAGCCAAGAGACTTAAAAAAGATTAAAAAAAAAAATAAAAAATAGTCAAGCGGTTCAACCGGTCCGACCACCCGGTTTCCGGTCCGACCGCCGGTTCAACCGGTCCGACCACCGGTTCGCTGCAGAAACGGTTCAACACATGTAACCGGACCGGTCAGACCACCGGTTCCCGGTCCGACCGGCCGGTCCGGTCCGGGTTTCAAAACATTGATTAAAACACGTGCCAATATTAAAAACCATAAAAGATAGGGGGAAAATACGAAAATGGACATTTGACTAAGAAAATACGAAAATGGACATTTGACCATGAAAATACTTAAAAATGGACATCCTTATTTAGCCTACTGTTTCATGGACATTAGTCATAACAGTCGGCTAAAGACGGCTAAACTAGCCGGCTAAAAGTTCCGTGCCAAAATTCCATTTGTCAGAGTATGAACCAATAATATGGTGACATGTGGCAGTCTAGCTGTCTAAATAAACAGTTTTAGCCTTTAGCCGTCTAAATAAACAGTTATAGCCGTCTATTAGACGACTTAGCCTCCGAAAACATTTTTTAAAAAATTTCGAAAATTTTCGGAGGCTAATAGGCGGCTATAACTGTTTATTTAGACGGCTAAAGGCTAAAACTGTTTATTTAGACGGCTATAGCCGTCTATAAGACGACTAAGACTGCCACGTGTCACATGCTTATTGGCTCGTACTCTGACAAATGGAATGTTGACACGGAAATTTTTGCAGGCTAGCTTAGCCGTCTTTAGCCTTTTCGCAAGAACAATGTCTATGAAACAGTAGGCTAAATAAGGATGTCCATTTTTGAGTATTTTCTTGATCAAATGCCTATTTTCGTATTTTTCCCAAAAAATAGTCCCTCGATATTCATTTTACTTTCACAAAATTACTAAATCATTATTACTACAAATTTTGCACCGTGTTTTGTGACGGGAAACGTACCTTAAACGGCTGAGACGATAATATTAACGTGACTAATCACAAAAAGAAACATGATTAATTACACAAAAGAAACGTATGAGGTTGTGATTATTCGGTTGTGGAGATCGAAACATAGATAAAAGACAGTTATACTACGGTAACGATGTTTTTTAGTCTGTGTTGGTCTTATTTTCACGGTACCAGCACGTTAACGTTAGTCAATATAACTCACCCTATTTTGAATACAACTCCGTTCTAACAAAATTTACACCAAGACGTAAATAAAAAAAATAATAACCAAACAAAAATTATTAAGTAAAAATCAGATTATATATAAAGGGACTCAAACACTTACCATTATGCCATACACTTGAAAGTTGAAAATTACTTAACGTACCCAATGCTGACGATGATAGCAATTCAAACTATCTCGTGGCAAGCTATATCGGGTTGCCAAGATCACATCGAGAGTAATGAGATAAAATCCAACATGTCCTAGACTCTTCCCTCAAGGACAATAAAGATTCCTAAATTACATTTAGGAGTTCAATTTATTTGACGTTGAGGGAGAGAGTTTTGGACGAATTGAATTTTAAATATTCAGTCAACCAAATATTTAAAAGGGGGTTCAAAACGAAGTGTCAAGGTAGGAAAACTAGTGACGAGTTGATAACTTATATGATCCATTCGCAGTTTATAAATACTACAATCAACGAGAAGTTACCTTATATTTACAAGTTTATTTTCGAAGAAGTTTCGGCTCAACTTTCACCTAATTTCCATATCGATTGATACAATCATTGTTATTCGATGAAACATAAGAGTTCGTACTAGTTAAATTTCCGTGCACCTCAAGTTTGGTAATATAAACACGTCAGCTTGAATCATCTAAATTATATTATTATTAATTTATTTAAAACCTAACTGATTTTGTCGTGATCAAAACTTACATTCGGCTACATGATGAGTAGCGTAGTGGGTCAAAGAGATGACGACAAACTCACGTATCGGTATGCTGTATACTTGTGATTAAACGAACTTTACATCGGTGGATCCCTATGACAGCAATTAAGTATCTAGATACTATAAAACTTGGAGGCACAAGAAAAGAAATAATATAAACATTTTAAACACATTTATAGAAATGCAAATGTTAATGGAAAGATCCTTGTAATATAACGTTGAAAAGTCAAATCTACTTTAACTTTTAAGTTTCTTTAAAATGTACTTATTCTGACGAAAATGTCAACAAAAGGAAAGGAAACGTCGACAAGATGGTCCAACAAGAAAATGACTTGTATAAGAAGTCCACTTATTGCCGGAGGAAAAGTTCACATTTCTTTATAAAGGTGGTGGAAAAGTTTTCTTTGTCGGACGAAAACTCCACGTGTCACAATCTCGTTGGTCTACGTAACTACATTGTCGCCGTTACCGTTCTCTCTCTCTCTTTTTTTTTTTGACATTTCCATCGCAATAGTCCATTACAATTTTATGAAGTTTGAAAAATCCAAAGTACATTCTTTGAAAGTTGACTTTTCTTTTTGGGGGATTTTTCCGATGTTAATCAACAAAAAATATTATATCAAAAGGACATACTTTCCATGAGCATGCAATTTGCCCACATTGTAAAACATATTCTCTTGAGTTTTCTTTTATAATGATGGCCGAAGCAAAATCTTGTTAAATGACATCCTACTTTTTATGTTCCCTTTTAAATAACAAACTTACATATCCACTAATCTATTTCTAAATCACATTATTTTTTCCCAAAATAGAACATGAACCATCACCACTTAATTCCGCTAACACCCTGATACCATTTGACTACAAGCCCTTTGGTATCCTTTTTAAGTAAACTTATAATTTTAAAATCTAATTATATTAATTTTACTTTTAATAAAAAAAATAAAAAATAAAATTTGAATTATAATTATTATTTAATTAAAAAAACAAAGAATTTTATTTATTGTAATTTCATTTTACATATAATACATTAGTATATAACCTAGTATATAATAAACAGTATTTTGAACCCATTTAAGAAGTGTTTATTTCATAAAACTCGGTAACAATATTAACGAATAGATAACCAATATAGCATATGGTGTTTAGTTATTATTATGAAAGTGTAAAACGTGTTAGATCTCGTGTTAGAGACTTTAACTTGTTAATTAGGATTCACGTGTAGATAATACAGTTTGACTTGTTAGTCGACTCTTCAACTTTGACTCCTCTTGTCATCTCATAACTCACAACTGCATTTTCAGTTAATCAGATGGTATCTAGTGTGCAAAGCAGATGAGTCCCATGGACTCAACAACCGTAACCGTAACCGTCATTATTACAATTCAAAACTACAATCCCTCCCCCACCGGAAACATATTTACAGACATAAGATTCAATCTTAGACAACAAACCAAAGATCCTGCTTTCAAGCAAACGCACGCAGCTTCAATGTTTAAACGGCGGCGGCTCAACAAACGGCTTCTTCTCCACCTCCACTCCCACCGATTTCAGCGACTCTGTATAAGGCCTCGGGTGCCTGCAAATCACCAAACCAATATCAGTTATCTATTATCCAGTTACTTGCCCCAAAGTTATCTAGTTTACTAAATTATTTGTTCTTACATAGAATTATCATATTGTATGATGATTTTGCTTTGATTCTTTCTTTTAGAATGTTGTATGCCATGTAGATTACTATATTTACCGGTAAATAAAAAGAATAGTACAGTGTCATTTTCGTCTGTGGTTCGACTATTTTAGCCGGTTTCATTCAAAAGTTTTTTTTAGTCTTTTCGTCCATGATTTTTCAAAATCTAATCATTTTTATCCAACTAGGTAATTATGTCTACATTTTAACGTTAAATTAAGGGTCGGTTTAGGTTAAAATCTAACAAAATTACCCCTAATTTAACCAAAATTACCACTTGTTTAACGTTAGAACGTAGATTTTGAAAATTTAGTTGAATGAAAATGGTTAGATTTTGAAAATTTAAGGACGAAAAAGTTAAAAAAAAAAGTTTTTTTGATGAATCTGACTAAAATGGTCAAACCATATAAACGAAAATGACAATTTACTTTAAAAAAGGTTTTCAGAGATAACAGTCTCAACATAGCACACTAGTTATCTAGTCGGATAGAGGTAAGATTTACTCTTGTCACGGACCAAAACCGCATAAAGACGGTTGAATGTTACCGACCGAAACCATTACAATATATAAGACTTGTCTCACATAAGTTGTATGGTTTACTGACAAAATGTGCTCCTCGGCCACCATCCACCAGACTAGTCTTTTAGAATAAGTTTTTGTAACAAATTTCTTTCTTAATTGTTCTTACATGGCGTACGTGTCCCCACGGATGGGATCAGGAATGACTTCCCGGCGGTCCGCCTCCTGCACGTGTGCAATTTTCCTGAAGAACGACTTCTTAATGAACTCATCGGACTCCTCCGCCACCTTCTCCGGCTCCACCAGCTCCGGCAAAGTCTCCCTCTTCGACTTCTTCACAAAAACATTCGGCGACCGCTTCAGCTGATGCGTCGCCGTAAACGCCCCAATACTAACCGACATAAAAATCAACCCTAGCGATATATACACCGGTGCGTACTCACCTTTCAGCGACCTACATATTTTACCCCCAAATTTTCAACCTCATCAGTCACAAACGAAAATAAACGCTACAAATTGTCGATTAATTTGGTATCAAGTGAATGATAACGTTACTTTGGTTTGGGATGTTGATGATCGTAGCCGTGATCAGCTGCAGGGGAGTATGCCTTCATCTTAGGGGAGGTTGAAGAAGCAAATGCGAAGCTTCCTCTTGACCTAATCGCCATTGATTTCACCAAATTCTGCAATACATAAAGGGAGACATACAGTTCGTTAATAATCATAGATGATAGATACAAATGAACAATGCTGGAGATTATACATACAAATTGATGCGATTTACTCACAGTTGCTCTGAATGCCATTGAAGTACGATGGGATCTGTAACTGTAAAGGAGAAGTCGTTGATGGATTGTTGTGTTTGGTAATGGTGTATCAGAATGGGTATATGTGGGGGAAAGAGACGTGATTTCGAGAAGAAGATATGGAGACACGTGGCAGGGTCGTTTTCGGTGGAGAAGTCTGGAACAAACGCGTCATTTTCTTTCTTGACTGTGCTTGGGTTCTTGAACTATCTCGTTGCCCAATCAAGTGTGTCATGTTTTTTTTTTCTTCTAAACTTTATTTATACCGTACTAGCTCATAATCTCGTGTAAAATTCTTAATTTTTTGATGTATATATATTTTACATATATAAAAACGTATTACATAAATGAAAGATAAAAAATAAAATTTAAAATATATAAAAATTAATATATAATTGAGTTTTAAAAATACATTAAATACTATTTAATATAATTTAACTTTTATTACTATTTGATTCAAAATAAAAGTTACATAATTATATTTCAAAGTTTCTTATAATAAATTTATTACTATAATCAATTTTAAAAAAATATATATTATTATTAAAATATAAAGATGTATTTAATAAGAGAGAAAGAGAGAGAGAGAGTCGAGAAAAAAATTATAATAAGAATGAATATGGAGTCTACACATGGCATGTAAAAACATTTGTTAGAGATGTGGCTTTAATTGAAACAAAAATGAAACCACAGTGACTAAAAATGAGAAATTAAAACTAATGGAACCGGAGTTTACTCTTCATATTAATAAAAGCTTACTTACGCCTCGCGCGTTACGACGTGATAAACCGTGACACAAGTTAACATTATCGAAAGTGTTTAAAAATTTGAAACCTTAAAACGCATGAGGTTACCGTGTCTCACCTGTGCGATGCTGCTAAAAAATGTATAACATAAAATAAGAAATAAAAAGTGTATCATTTACTAGTAACACATGAGATATATTTATCATATATCAAACCATAGGTTTCCTAATTGATAACAAATATAGTCAAGTGATTCTCCAATCACAGTGGCGGACTATGATGTTCGAATGTCTATTACTCGATTATAGAATTTCTGGTTCGGTTTACCCTAGTTCACTAACATCTGGCGTTGGAGTAGTGTTTGCACAACCAAAATGGTGTTATCCAGCAGATAGGGGCGTTGGTCGATGCTAGGCTTTCTGATCTGACAGTTTTTACCTATTTTAAGGAGTTTTTCGGTGGTTTTCCAATTATTCGCGATGGGGACCATCTTTAGGCGACTCTAGGACGAAGAAACATTGAAGAAACACAAAAGGCTTGATTGTTGTCACTTAGTAATAAATTTGGGATGGATTCTACATTGCATCATTTGTACTGATCAATATGAACATGAGCAACTAAGCAATTTGTAATCACAACTGGTTATGGATTTTTGATTATCACTTGTAAGACTTTACTTTGATGGTGTGCTTGAACTTTAAACCATCGCGCGTAAATGTTTACAATTGTACTTTTGTTGCTACTTTTATGTTTTCCTAAAAGACGTTGCATGTCCTTTATAGAGAGACTCTATAGTGTTGAATTATGTCCCTATGTGATTCAGTTGTCATGATTCGTTATAGTTTATTGTTGAATTATGTCCCTATTTAATCTTGTTATATTATAGTTTATTGTTGAATCATCTTCAGGACTTATATCCATAATATGCTCAGCAGCTTTCTCTGCAACCTCAACATTCCCATGGAGTCTACACCCTCCAAGCAAACCTCCCCAAACAAAAACATCACCCGACATTGGCATACTCTCGATCATATCCACTGCTTCTTTGATCAAACCAGCACGCGCAAGTAAATCTGCCATGCACCCGTTTAGAAACTCCATAAACCGACCCCATCTCACCAAAAAGCCTTCATTAACAAGACCAGCATGGCTGCACCCCACCAAGACACCAAGAAAGGTCACCCCATCTGGTTTAACCCTGGTCTTAACCATTTCGGAGAAATAACCTAGTAACAATTCACCATAACCGTGCATAGCTAACCCAACAAGCATCGCATTCCATGTGAACAGATTTTTATCAGAGCTAGCTTCAAATACCCCCCTAGCGGTCTCTATGCAACCGCATTTGGCGTAGAAGTCCACTAACGCGGCACACAAGAACGAATCTATTCGAATCCCACTATGTTTGATACAATCATGCACTTGTTTCCCTTTCTCTAGTTTCCCCATTCGTGCACAAGCCGAGAGCACATAAACCAACGATACATTATCATGAGGAACACCTAAAACAAGCATTTGATCATACAGATCCAAACACTCGTCGTACTGTTTCGTTTGTGCATAACCAGCCAACATTGTACCCCATGTCGCCGCATCCCTAACTCTCACAGGCATTTCATCAAACACCTTACGAGCATGTCCAATTTCCCCAGCCTTGATAAACCCATCAAGGATTACATTATAAGAAACAACATCTCTCTCAGGACTTTCATCAAACACCTTATATGCATCATCGATTTGACCACAGTTACAATACACATGAACAAGATTGTTACATACGAACACGTCGCTAATAAACCCTAGCTTTAAAGACTGAGACTGAATAGTTCTCGTAAGTTTAACTTCATTCAACTGTGCGCACGCTTTCAGGACAAAAGGGAAAGTGTGGGCGTCGGAAGGCACACATCGCCGGCGCATTTCGGTGAAGATAAAGAAGGTGGTTTCAGGAACAGAGAGGAGAGTGTGGGAGCGAATGATGGTGTTACAGCAATAGGTGGAGGGGTTGGTGATGAGATTGAATACGGAGAGGGAGTAGTGAGGTGAGATTGGGTGGTGGCGATGGGGGGCAGAGAGGAGGGAGTTGAAGGTGTGGAGAACGGCGGCGGGAGGCGAAGGAAGGGTGGAGGGAAAGGAGGCCTCTGGTGATGATCTAATAAAAATGGATTTGGTAGATTTGTTTGACTGATTTGCATTGAGTTTTGAGAGTTTGAATGAGATCTGTTGATTGTTTGCAATAGATCATCGAGTTTCAGTCTCATCTTTTTGAGGTCGATTTTGAAATGCAGGATTATTTGACATGAGACAAAAAAAAGATAGAATCTTGTTTGATCATGTGTATACCAATTCTTTCTTTTATTTGTGAAAAGACTTAAAACTTAAAAATTAAACAAATTTAACCCTAAAAGTTAAGGGCACGCTGAATATGAGCCCCAAACTCCTGTTAATGTTTTTATACCGGCATGCCCTTGACCTATCTAGATTAAGACCCGAACCTATCTAATTGAAAGTGGGGTCTAGTTTAAATTGTCAAACAAATGGCCTGGAAAGAATAACCACTAGTAAAGAGATGGATGGAATCTCGCTTAGTAAAGAGTTGTAGATTTGTAGAACAGGAAAAGAGTCTTGACTTTCTATTATATTAGTCCAACACGTTAAAAACATGTAAAAGATAAGGGTATGACACATTGGCTAGCTACGGTAATCACCTTTGAAAGAATAAGATGTATAAATCATTAGCGGTGCATGATTATTCCCCTTAATTTGAGCATAACGACAAGGGGACCATTAGGAAAATTCCAGTTCTTGTTATATATATTCACAGCAATGAAGAAAAAAGAAAACCCGTCTGGCCGTCTACTATCAACTAATCAAGGATGCAACGAAAAAAAAGATTGTGATACCCTATTTGATTTGATCTTTTCGTGACCGAATGGATTAGGGAAAAGGGAGGATAACACTAAGAGGCAAGTCTTTCATACAAAGGGAAGGTGACGACTTTCTTCCAGAATTTTTATTGCAAGCGTTTTATGTATATATTTGATGTGTCTTCGATTGTGTGTGTTAATATCAGTAGGGAGTGAGTTGATGCTATGATCTCTATGATCATATGTTTTAATTGTTCACTTTGTAACCTTGAACGGTGATTTTTTTTTTCTTTTTAGTTTTGAGCTCTGGACAAGGTTTGATTGAACTCAAGTTATAGGACTCTGCTTTTACCACTAGGCTCAAAACTGTAACCTTGAAGCTTTGATAGAGAACATTACAAGTAATTTAAACTTTGTAAGAATAGGGCCATCGTATATGATAAATTATCTTCTTTTTTTTACCATTTGTTAACATTTAATGCGATTTATAACCGGATAAAAGGTGATGTCACACGCGTGTTTGATCGTCAACATCACATAGTAGAAAACAAAATTTCATTACATCAGATATAGAATGAACTAAACAGAAAGTTCATTATATTTTGATGAAACAAATCCCTACATTACACGACGAATGGTGAACGTTGAACGCGTGTTGCAGGCTTGCAGCACATCCAAACACATTGCCATGTATAACCAACCAAGACCAAAACTTTGATCAAGATTATTTAGCCATCAAAGGGCATGTTTGGCTGACAAACTGCAGATCATAGATGGATACCATTTACAACACATGAAACATTCTCAATTCAACATGTATTGATGTAACAAAGAATTGGCAAATTGTGATATATTCAAATTTGGGGATGACCTATACATGGGTCAATTATCTAGTCTCAAAAAATACACATTAGGAATGAGATATTCCAGTAGGCATTCCTCTTGCTACAAAAACCGCATGGGAAATTAACATACATCGATTATGTGTCTCAAAACAATTCAAGAATCGTATTCTTATTTCTTATTGTCGATTCTGTCAGCATCAATGTCAGCAGAACTCACTCAAGATCTAAAGAGTTCTTCATGGTCTCATAAACCAAATATGTAATGCTAGCTGCAGGTACAACTTTGAGCAGATTAGGTACAAGTCCTTTGTAGAAACCTTTGGCACCTTCTTTTTGATAAGTTTTCATGAACACATCAGACATCCCTTTGTAGGCAGTTGACCCGCCTGGGGTTTGTGCTTGCATTCTGAAAATCACATAACCACAAGAACCCTAAATGGTCCTCTAAACACAAGGTTGACGCATATGTTGTGAGCATTGGTGTCAGATTCATAGTTTTACAAACTCAATATAAGCTATTATTTTGGAGTAGAGATGGTAAATTAGACCCGTTTCCTTATAAACGGGTCAATTTGGGTTGTTTTCTTTTAAGTCTTGGCAGTGTCAAATAACAGTTTTAGTAAAAGGGGAACTAGTCAACCGGGTTGAAAGATTTAGGCTATATATTATGCCGAAGTGTACTTCTAATGCATGTATGATAAAATCTCCAAAATCATGTTTTTCAAAGCTTTAGATTATTGTTGTGATAATATTGTTTTAATGTTTTGTAATATTATTATTTTTAGAAAAAAGATTAATTTTATATGTATCCTTATGCAAGTGCAAAATGCATCACATACACATAAACACACATATATATCCTTCTAAATCTCATTATATCATACTTCACCCTTTCAACACACTAAAAATATCATATTTACCCAGTTCATAGTAAATAAAATCAATTTACTTAATAAGAGTTTGTTTCACTAAAAAAACATATGGAAAACAACTTTGTTACTGCAAATCATCAGTGCAAAAGGTTCTTCTCCTTTAGTCAGTAAATTGTTTATAGGTAACTGATTTCATTTATTTACCACAGAACAAATACGATGTTTTTAGTGTTTTGAAAAAGTAAACATGATATAAGAAATTCAATTCAGAAAAATAAATATGAAATTTTGGACTTCTGGAATAATATATATGAAATTGACCCTCTAAAAAATTACTAAGAGAATAAAAAATTGTGTGTGGGTCAACCCGGCCTGGCCCGTTTTGAAACGGACTAAAAATGTGACGTATCAAGTTTTCAACCCGCACACATTTTGACCAGTTAAGCAGTTACTGGATTCACCCATCTTGCCACCTATATTCTGGCCTGTTAGCAGCAAAACAAAAGTGAATCATATGTTACCTTGTCCTGACAACTTGCAATGGGTATACGAAGGTGGCACCAAGGGCTCCTGAAACCGTCCCACAACCCAATTGCACCAAGGGACCGGGTTCTGCAGGACAAAATTGAATATTAATATTACAACACATGATTAGTACAAAAATTAAAGAATAATGTTATCAAATCATACCACTATCCTGAAGAATGTATGTTCTTGACATCTCTTTCAAAGTCTCATAAGCAGCCAAATCAATTCCAGCGTAAGGGATAATCCCAAAAAGAGAAGGTATAATCCCTCTATAAAAAGCCAGAGGGCCCTCATGAACCCATATATCCTTTGAAAGTCTTCCCAAACTAGGAACCTTTCCTGGTCCGGTAACAAAAGTTTGCAAACGGGTTTTCACTAAATCCATTGGATATATAGTGGTTTGTGCAACAGCACCCGCCATGCCACCAGAAAGAAGCCGCCCTGAAGTTCCAATATCGCCCTTCTCATCCCGGCCAACAAATTTCTTCAACATTTCATAAGTGTAAAACTTAATCGCACTTTCAGGGGCGACTTTAACAACATTTAACCCATTACCTCTAAAAAACGATAAAACACCACCTTCTTTCCATATGTTTTTAATTGTAGACCTAATTGAAGAATTACATGTTTGAACTTGCAGGATGACTTTCAAGCGGTCAAGAGGGGCGGTTGCTGTCCGGGAAGCAGCTCCAGCGACCCCACCAGCGATCAAATACCTGCTGGCGTGA
Source organism: Smallanthus sonchifolius (assembly GCA_023525975.1). Lineage (NCBI taxonomy): Eukaryota > Viridiplantae > Streptophyta > Magnoliopsida > Asterales > Asteraceae > Smallanthus > Smallanthus sonchifolius. The sequence continues at coordinate 919,983 of JAKNSE010000034.1, read as the reverse complement.
ACGTGTTTCTTAATCCCTGCAGGAATTATGGCTTGTTCACCAATATCTACATGATACACGCGCTCCCAATACTGATAGATGTTTACAAGTGTCGCCTCGTGCGGATAAAGAAGAAGGAAATCTCTCCATTCTTCAAATGTTATAATGCCGTTGTTATCTTTGTCGACACGTTCCACAAATCTAGCTAGTTCTTCATCATTAATTTCTATCCCTGCAAAAGAAAAGCTGCCACGGCTAATAAGATGAAGACAGCTCAAAGAACTGGAATACTTTAACTAACTAACTAACTAACCAACTAACTAACCAAACTGATAGGAAGAAGCCAAGACACTAAAAACAAAAACCAGATCAAACTAATATTCTCCCTTTAAAATCCATAACCTTAATCCTACATCTCCAAAAGTCGTGTCATCGATCATGTCCTCATAATCATAATACTTTGAATTTTATAACACATGAAAGATTAAATTATATGATTGTGAACTATTTATAATTCTCTACTCATGAAAAGACTGAAGTAAATTCTAAATTGCATAAAGCATAAAAGGGGAAGTATGATATAATACCAGCTTTAACCAGAGCATCATAGAGCTCTTCCGGCAAAATGCAACCATTATGTTCAACATCAATGGCTTGAAAGATCCGATAAAGTTCAAGCTCCTTAGCATCCATATACCTCCTGAACTCCTGATAATCAACTCTCCCATCCCTATTTGCATCGCAAACCCTAAGCAACTCTTTCGCGTACTTGTAATCCGCCGGAATTTGCAACGCTGATAACCCGATCTCGATCTGTGCAGAATCAAAGTAACCAGCGTTTGATGTATCGAAGAAATTGAACAAACCTCGAAACCGTGATTCTCTCTCGTCTTTCGTCTCTCTCAACGCCAGTAACACGTGGTCTATCGTCACCGGTCCTTGATTCTTCACGGGATTGCAACATCCCGCCGGTAAATTTGTTGCGGCAGATGGACGCCGGTGGTGATCCCCTGAATGCTTAATCGCGGATGATGCCATCAAAAACCCTCAATTGATCGAATACGCATACATTAGACGTAATATTTGAAGAATCTTTGAAAATGAAACGATAATTTGACCCGGTTGAATGAAAGAAAGGGGTCAATATTTCAGGGTCAAAAATTTGGGGGTTTTTGTTGATGGCATGTAGAAGTAGAAACCGTTGAAAGATAGGTCCAGACACACACGTCTGTGTGTGTGAGAGAGAGAAACGCGGATGCCAGTACCGAGGTGGGTGTGAAACTGAAGAAGAAATGTGTTTTTTTATTATTAAAAAATGTTTTTAAAATGTGATTTTACCCTCTTTAAAAAATTATTATTTTTAAAATTATTTTTTTATGTTTAAAAACATTTTCTATATCATAAAACGTATACCATTCCCTCTCTTGCTTATCGTACCACCATCGAAAAAATATTTTTTTTTCTTAAAACCGTTCTTTTAAGTTTAAAAATACTTTCTATAACAAAAAAACGTGATTATAATTAACAGGGCAAACCACAGGGGCCAAAAGCGAGGTTTACTCTTCAAAAAATCATTATTTCCAAAACCGTTATTTTAAGTATAAAAGCTTTTTCTATAACATAAAACATGATTTATAATTAACCTGTCACCTCTTTTTATACAGAAACCATCCATCTTTTCGCAAATTGATTCCCTTAGTTACATAATTTATATTCTGATGTAAAAGTAGCCATTTACTGGATTTCCTTAAAGAATGCTACCTAGTAATTATCTTTGGGGCGGTAATTTTTTATAAAAAAGATAATTTTTTTGGAGAAAAAAATGTTTCATGTCAATTTGCCCTTTTCACCCTTTATAAACTTATCCATTGTAACCCATTATCTAACTCGATCATTTAAAATGGAAAGAATTATTATGCACAAGAAACATAGTGATCTATATTAGAAATTACGTTATGAGATGAAGTTGTTCTCCAACTTGTCTATGAGATGCAAAGAGTTCCATCACAACATTCGGAAGGGGTATGGAAAGTTGATTTCCCTACTGAATTTAAGTTATTCCTCTTCTTGGTTGACAAAGATGTACTTCGTTATGTTTCTTAATTTACCATTTTCCTCCCGCGTAGCGCCCTTTTTTATCGTCTTCGGCTAGACTTGGAGCTCGTTTCGTTCAATCCGGTGCCTGCTCAATAAACGGAAGAAGTTTTGGGTTAGTATTCAGTAATCCTATTTTTGGTTCTTCGTACCTTGCTTTTTTCCGTGCATCAATGAAGGTGACGACTTCCATCAACTCCTCCACAAGCTTGAACTTCTCAATAAGTTCTTTTGATGCATCCTCCACAATACTTATGTTTAACACCGGATCCGTGCACTTTGAGGGCTCTACCTTATGGGATGTCTCCATATTCTCATGTTCTTCTCTTTCCCTCTTTGTGCTTCGTAGTCTTGCAGGGAACGGAGGAGGAGGAATGATTTTTACCTCACTTTCAATTGGCTTTGGTACTTCCTTCTTTTCCTCATCCCTTTTCTCAATAGTGAGTTCTTCTTCCTCATCCTTCTTGTCAACAACGATTCCTTCTTCCTCATGCTCTTCTTGTATGCTCAGGTCATCGTAGCTCTTCACGTTTCTCAAGGTAATGGCACACACGTAGTGATTTAGGTTATTCTCGGGTTGTGTGGGTAATTTACCTTGAGACTCCATCTTGCTTATTGAACTAGCAAGTTGAGTCATTTGTTGCTCTAAGTTCTTAATGCTAGCCTTGGTCTCTTGTTGGTGCTAGTTGTTACACCCCCAAATTTCAACTAACGGAGTTTTACCGTTTGGGAAGTGACGAACCAGGATTTCAGACATTAGTTACTTTGAACGACTCTACATGGGACTCAAATGAAAATATCATAATAATAAGAGTTTAAATGCGGAAGCGTAAAGAAAAGTAAATGCGCAAAACACACGCGCCCAAAATTCCAAGTGTCCAAACCAAACACAATTCAAAATAGTCCAAACAAACTAAATAAAGCAACAATCAAAATTGAAGAATCCCATGCATGTCCTAACGTGCACCTGTGCCTTATCTTAGCGACCTGAGAAAACATGTAAGCAAAGATGTCAACACGAGGTTGGTGAGTTCACATGTTTCAGTATATAAATAAACGTTTACCAGATTTATTGATCATTCAATATGTATCTATAGGTAGCTAACCTATATTCATGTTTTACTTAAGCGCTCGCAACCGAAGCTGACTGTTTGTTTTTTTGCCTCCTGCCAGGTCTATCAACCCCGACGGTGTGAGTAGGCTAACATTTCACCCGTTCGATCTCCAATCGAGTTAGCGCGACTAACGCGGGTGAGATTTGTCAAACCCAGTAGTACTACTAAACATTACCTCGCTAAGATCCATATTAACGGTCCGATGTGAGATGAGGACTTTCTGTGATAGCGTGTTACGCTTAGCTTTAACATTGATAACATATGAATTACAAAATCTCAAAATAGTTGAATCATGTTTTCTCCCCCAAGTTAAAACAGTAAAAAGGGGCCGTGAAAACTCACATGCGTTGCGTAGTAGGTAGTATTACACAAGAGATAAGTTGGAACCACGAGTGTAAGTCTCAGGCGACTTACGTATGCCCTAAAATTATAAACACATAAATTAGGGATAAAATGGGAATTGTGACGACGACACGGGAAGTTAGAATGTCCTAACGCATTCTACGGATTTAGGAATAAACGAACGTGTCGACGGAGTTTTATATATATAAATATATACATATCTTATTATAATGATTTTAGGGAATTTGCGTTACGCGTCGAACTTTGATAACGGATAATAATAATTATTTTCATGCGTTTTAGTTGATTACAAAGGTTAGGGAAATAATATATATTAATATATTATTTTTAAGTTCGAAATATTTACTAAATAATCCTTGGAGTGAAAAAATAATAAATATATTATTTTTAATCGAGGTAAATAACGTAGGTAAATAATATAACTATTTATATTATTTATACTTTCAAAAATGTCACACAAGATAATTAAATGAGTCGAAATAATATAATATATATATTATTTTTATTAACGTTGAATACGGGTTGAAAATAATATAATTATATTATTTTATACGAGATTACGGTTTGAAAAATACATAAATACATTATTTTTAAAAGTGGAAAAATAGTAAAATTGGTTACAAAGTTCAAACCCGAGCCCACGGGTTGTTTCCCGGGCTAAAACACGTTTATATAATATTATAATAATATAGGGTTTGATTTTTAATAATTTAATATAAAAAAAAAATCGTTCAAATATTAATTGTGGGAGCCCGGTCTTGAACCCGGGTCTTTCCCACACACGCACAAGTCTCTAACCAGTCCCGCCCGCTAGGGTATCGCGAACTAATCCAACTTGGAATGGTTTTATGAAGGAACTCCCGTGAGCTCCTTCCCCACATCCATTCGCGATCGAAACCAGCCCTGATCCGTCAATTTCGGTATTGATCGATCGAAACAGCAAAGGGGTTCTGATTATCAGGTATAAGCGAATCTGGTTTCAGGATTAATTGGAAAAATATCAACTTTTGAATCGTTTAATCCTCGTTTTAGGAATCGAAAACCCTGGTATGAACATCGAATCAATTTATTCAAATATGATATTAATACTTGATGAAAATATAGGGCTTTTGACGATTATGGTATTGCGAAACTACTGATATGGTTTAATTTCATTAAAATTGAGATTAAGATCAAAAACCCCAAAACAGTTCATGAACAAACCCTAATTTCCAGATCGATATCAATTCGATGATAATTTGTTAAATTGGCATAGGGCTAATGTTAAGCGGATTATTACGGATCTAGTGGTATAGTTTAATTAGATTTAAACAGGTTCTAGACTGGGTTTCAATTAAACCAGTTTTGCATGAACCCTAGAATCAGGATCATATTCAATTCGATCATGTAAGCCCCAAAGAGTATAGGGATTTCGATCTAGACGTCGAGGCGAGTCTGTGGACATGATCAATTTCAGTTTTCATTATCGGATTGATGGGGTTCGCTTAAACAGAATGCATATGAACCTAGGTTCTTGATTTAGATCGAATTGATGTTGTAAGCCCTGATAATGATAGGGCTTTCAATAATTAGACAGAAACGAAGGTGAAGGTTTAGATAATTACCGGAATAGTGTTCGAATTGATGATCCCCGACTAAAAACGTGCTCCGACACTAACGAGTTCGATCTCCGGTAATTTGGACAGCTTCTCCGATCAAAGTAAGTATTGTAGCAGGTTCCACAGTGTGAGAATAAGATGTGCGAGAGTTCAATTTGTAAAAAACAATACAAGGACCCGTCGAATTTGATGTATACGAGGGGGTGGTCGACGGTTACGGGTTTAATACCCATAATTTAGATTAATTCGAACATAATGGCGATGTTAATCGTCTCAATGATGATCGAAACTGACATTAACAACTATTTCAGTTATAATTTTGGATATAGATACGAATTTGAATCAAGAATAAAACTAGTTTGACTTTTGAAAGTCAATAGAGGCAAAATCAATCGATTTTGACTTTGTAAGGTCAATGTAATTGGGTTTAGGGTAATTACAACTTTAGTCCCTACAGAATTAGGTTAAACAAGTGACAGAAACAGTCCTCGGAGTTTTAGATTAGGCTAACTGGGTTAGGATTTAACGAAATTTATTAACGGGGTTAATCCTAAAAATCCGAGTTGTCACACTAGTGGCTAAGCTTTGCAAAATATCTTCCAATGACATTCCCAAGCTACCCGCTTGTTGTTGTTGGTGGTGTTGAGGCTGGAAATTCTGTTGATAGTACATGTTGGGAGAATGCCCCCAATTTGGATGGCCTCGGGGTTGTTCATATTGTCTTGAGCAGCCTCCAATTGCTTGTATTTGTTCCATATCCTCTTGCAACATGGGGTGTCCAAATTATAGACACACCCCACAAGCTCGAACCGGTGATATCGTGTCTTTAGCCTTAGTAAGTTCCATGACCGCTTTCGTCAATTCAACAAGTTGAGTCTCGATAAAGGAGTGTTTACTTTCTTTACTAGCCATGACGTGGCAACATACCAATCTTCTTCTTGTGATGAGTGTTTCATGTCTTCCGCTATAGATGTGATCAAGGCTCTATTTTGGGTCGGTGTTTTATCGAGTAGAGGTCCACCGCTTGAAGCATTTATTAAACGCCTCTCCAATGGTGCTAGCCCTTCACAAAATTACTGAAGGAGTTGGTGCTCGGATATGCCATGTTGTGGGAATCGAGCACACAACTTATTGAATCTCTCCCAATAAGTGTGTAAAGCTTCTCTTTTTTGCTTGCTTGATCCCGATGATCTCTTTACGAAGAATTGAGGCTTTCACTGATGGGAAGTATTTGTTAAGTAACAGCTTCGCAAGATCATTCCAAGTGGTTAACGACCCCGATGGTAGGTAATAGAGCCACTCTTTTGCCAACTCTCGGAGAGTAAAGGGGAATGCCCTTAATTTGATTTGATCTTCAGTAATGTTATGCCGCTTCATTCTGAAACACACAACATGAAACTCGTTGAGGAACTTATGAGGGTCTTCGTTCTCTTGGCCTGCAAAGGTGGGTAATAGGTGAATGAGACCAGACTTAAGTTCGAAGTTCTCCATGGCAGGGTAGTTGATGCAAAGTGGTTGTTGAGTGACATTGTGAGTCATCCACTGTCTAAGGGTTTGCTCGGTTGCCATTGTAATGGTGAGAGTCGGAGATCCGATGATCTCTTATTCTAGAACGGGTTTGTGTGAGTTTGGTTCTTGGATGATTGTTTTGGTGTACATGTACTAAAAAAAACCTTGGCATAAAACGGTTAGATTTGCCGTATCCCCGGCAACGACGCCAATTTGATGGGTGTCGAATCCACCAAATAAATTAATAAAATGTGAACCTCCCAGTATACATGGAAGTAATGTTCGTGTCCTCAGGGATACAGATTAACAGGATTATACCAAAATATTTTAAGTGTAGTTACGGTTGTTACTAAAATAAAACGAGGGGGGTTTTGATTATGAAAAAACTATTAATAAAAACATTAATTAAACTGTTGAACAAATTCAAATATTAAAAGATAACTCCAACACAAAGATATTTTATTTGCTTGACTCGATTTACGATCATTAACAATTATGGTGCAATGATACTTTATTTAAATGGTTTGTATCAATACTAGACGTCACGCCGTTCGGACATCCGCTCCATCTAATGTCTAACCAAGCGCAGTTCGTCGGTTAGAGCCAACCCACTACTCTAAGTTCATGCCGTTCGGACCTTAATGTGCGGGTTGCGATGATAAAAGTATCAATTAGAAAAAAACACACACGCTGTTCGGATTGTTTAACTATATTGTTTGATTTCCATAACGAGATCAAATTCATAGACAAACGCGAACCGTTATTTGTTCCTTTTATCAAGATTAAAATCGTATTAGGGTTTTAAAATTGAAGAACTTTATTAGACAAATTAATAAAGTGGCCGGTTTTATTAACAATCCAACTTTTTATCCGGAAAAGATTCCAGATTTGAGACCAAGAAATCACACAAACAAGCCAATCAAATATCAGATCTCATAATCGTTTCACACAAGTTTTGAATCAACAAAAAAAATAAACCCTAATGTCGGAATTAGGATTGATTTAACCGGACATGACGACTAAATGAATCAAAACAAATAAACAATTCCTATATATAATACTTACGAAACTGAATTAAGATGCAATAGTTTTTGGAATTAAAAACAATGAAGTCTTCACTGTTGTTTTCTTGATGCCGTCAACGTCCAGGGTGAAGGAAGTTCCCAAAATTTTGTGTTGATAATCCCCCCTTTTGAAACCGTCGATGAGTATATATATATGATATATATTAAGGGGAAAGTGAATATGGTGCTGTTATGCATCTAACTCAGATGCAAAACCCATCAAAACTACGTAGTTTTAATAAAATCATTTAAAAGTTATATATTTTTGAAAGTAGATCCATCAATGATAATAAACTCGATCGATCTTCATTATTATTTTTTTATTATTTATAACACTACATTTAAGTTTTGATGATTCAGTTAATCACCACCCCCATTTCATTCACTCCCAGTTTTGATGATTCACCACATTTGGTTTCCACAATTCGACATTCATAATACCATTTTCATCTACAGGAACCACTTGCTCCATTTCTCATCAATTTCCATTATAAGAAACAAAAAGTTATAATCAATTTATGCGATACTAACGAATCATAACTTATTTAAACATCTACTTTTGCGATTTTATTCCAACCCACAAAACTGATTTCAAAGAGACAAAACCTAGCTCGATTTTTTGAGATTTCGGTATGTAGACTGGTCAATTTCGGTTGAGAAATTGACCTTTTTCAAATACCAATTTTGTTTTTATAATCGAACCCGGTTTTGTTTTGTCACCGGGAGGTAGGTATTATGGATATGCAGGAACATAAAGAATGAAGCAAAATTGTAATTAAAAGGAGAAATTTTTTAAGGAAATCACATGATCCACAAATCAGATGGGGAAAGCAGATTTCAACTAATGGGACTGATGTGCAGGAGCCATATCAGATGTGAATGGAATTAAAATACTTTGAAAGATGAAAAATGCTTGAAGATGAGTGGGAAATTGGGTATTGGCGACGAGCAAGAAGATGCAAAACTGGAATCGAAATTGGGGGTTGGAACGTGCGAAATTGATGGAAATAAAAATGTGAGATTTTAAATTAACTTTTAATGGATTTTATTTTGATGGGTTTCACATCTAAGTTAGATGTCTAACAGCACCATATTAATTTTTCCATATATTAAATATGTATACATATCTATTATATAAGATATGGATGCATATGAAATATAAATATATCTATTATTCTATTCTCTAGATTTATATTTTTAAGAAACTTATTTTTTCTTTTTTAGAACCTCAAGACGGCCGTGTAAATTTTCTGCATAAATCTGAAACGACCGTTTTAATATTCTGTCCAAAATTCTCTTCAACCTCAAAATGCAAGCTTTAATCTTCAAGACTCCTTCCAACCCTCTCCAATCTTCATTGTGATCCTTAGCAATAACTCCATACCTACAAAACATAAAAAACAATCCAAAGTAGACTCCATTCCACCGATTCAAGTGTTACACAAAATAAAAGAATATACAAGTGATAAATGCATGATATGTAGTAAAAATAAATGCTAAAATTAGGATAAAACATGCCTAAATATACAACTAACATTAGACCAGGAATGTTAGCACGGGCTGACCCCTTGAAATTTTGTTCACATGCTCATAATTTTTTGGTTTTCATAATTGGGTTTTTTACCGGATTGGGTCACTAATTTGTTTGGTGAATTGAGTTGGGTCACCAAAATATTTTGACTACCATTTCTCTTTGTAGCAAAAACACACAATCTCACATTTTAGTACTTTATCAGTAATACTTTTATCGCTTTGTGGTTGTTTTACCGTTAGAACGCACCTTTTGTTGTTAACTTAAACAACTGAACTTTTATTCGACACTTTTTCTGATTTTGTTTTGAATTCAGAGAAAGACATTTTTGCATATTATTACGGTAAATACGCGACCACCGGACGGGTATAAAACTAGTTTTTGTAAAATTTTAGGAAAATAAACCGTCGGTGGGTTAAGAAACTAAATCTAAGTTGGGCTCATATTAATTAATGTGGGCTGCATTAAAACTCAAACTAGGAAGAAAACTGGGCTCATATTTATTTGACACTAAATCTTAGGGGTGAGCACTTCGGGGTTCGAAACCGTTAGAACCGGATCAATTGGAACCGAAACCGACCCGCGGAATACTAAACAGGTTCAGTTCTCGGTTCTTCATGTGGTCAATAAATGGTTCGCGGTTCGGTTCGGTTAATAACCCGACTGTTCCGGTTCGGACCCATTAAAACTGTTTGTGGAGTATTTTAGGTTTGTTTTTAGTAAATCTTAACGCGTTATGCCGTTATATTATATGTGCAAAGATTTTGATCAGAATCTTTTCTGAGAAGAAAATTCTTTTTTATGTTTCTTTTTGTTTTAAAAAAAAGCACTTTTCTGTCAATTTACACAAAATAATTTTGGAATTATATAAAATATTATTAAACTTTACGTTTTCTATTTAATCAAGAAATAATTTTAACTTTTATATTTATATACTAGGTTATATACCCATGTATTACATGAGGTTGTTTAATAGAAAAAAATAAAAGTACAATAATGTGTAAAAAAATTTAAAATATTGTATAAAACAATAAATAAAATTCTTTGTTTTCTTAATTAAGCAATAATTAGAATTCAAATTTTACATTATCTTTTTAAAAAAATAAAAACATTAAAATAATTAAATTTCAAAATTCAAACTTACCAAATAGAGAAAATTATAAGATTTGGGTGAGAAAAAACATGGTAATGATATGTGGTATTAGTTGAAATCATTTATTAGAATAAAGATGTGTAATTGTTTTTCCTTATTTTTATATTTTGGTTTTAATTAGGTTAGTATGATTTATATAAATTATATATGGAATTTAAAATTTAAATACTTAACATTATCTTTGTGGTTTACGTTTATCCCAATATCATTTTTAAAATTACAGAAACTAGTGATTCTAGATGCGCGGCGAGAGCGTGGTTGTTTTTTCGCCGTATTAAATGACAGGAGTTTGGTCGTTATCGATGTCAGCTCGTCGAAAATCATAAATACGACCATCGATACCGGTTAAGATAATACCAAAACACCGGCAATGATGTTGTCCGTTTTTAAACGGTTGAGTTTGTCGCGGCTACGCAACGTTGACGTCACTCGTCATAGCGTAGGATACAAAAAAAAATATAATCGATTTTGAGTACAAATCTGTTTTAAAAAAATTATACTGAAACATTAAAAAAAAATCAATCGCACATCCCATTTGTTTAAGCTAACGAACGGAAACTATTATAGAAAAAAGATATTAATAGAAAATTAAACGGGTTAAAAGTGTATATTATATACTCATTTATTACATGAGGGTGTTTAATAGAAAAATGAAAGTAAAATAATGTGTAAAAAAAAAAATTATATGTAAAATAAAAAAATAAAATTCTTTGTTTCCTTAATTAATTAAATAATTAGAATTCAAATTCTATATTACCTTTTTCTATAAAAAAATATTAAGATAATTAAATTTCAAAATTCAAACTTACTTAAAATAAGAAAAATAAGATTTTAATGAGAAAAAAAAATATGGTGATGACACATGACATTCTTTAAAATTATTTATTAAAATAAGGATAGTAGGAGTGGTGTAAATGAAAATAGGAAAAAAAAAACCAAATGGACCACTCACATAGAATTACTGTACTTCCAAATTTGTTTTAGTAAGTAGATAGGGTAATAATTACCTAAAACTAAAATATCAACTATGAAAAATCAGAATTTGGCGGTGCTTATTGCGTTATAAAGTGACACCCACAACGAGAAAAAGTTCGATTTCTTTAGCTGAAAGCCTATAAAAATCGCGTAGAATCTGCATGGCTGATGCACAAATCGCAACTAATCGTCAGTATGAATTGTGATCAACAACTAGGCGATCAACACTAATTAAGCAGTAATCATTAGCTGACAGAAGCCAATCATCGTCATTAACATAATTAGTGTTGAAGGAGTTCTTGTTGACAAAGTTACTGCTAATGTAACCAAATAAGTGCCAACCATTTTAACCGTCAATTAACACACTCTTTCACAAACCATTGTATCATTTCAATCAAATATTGTGACGGTTCCCTAACTATAAAACAAAATTCTTTGGTCTAATTTTGATAAACATTTTTGCACTAAGAGTGGTACGTTGGTGCCTAAGAGTGGTACGTATCAAGAAAATTACAAACTAGTTCTTGTTTCTCTTTGAATTATCATATTAAGATTTCGAGAGTAAAATCCAAATATTTCAATTTGAAGATAAAAATACAAATTTTAGAGATATATCCAGATCATAAACAAACTATATAAAACCTACACTTATACACCATCAAACACTTGCAGAGAGTTATGGATATATCACATGTTGTGTGGTTTCTTTTTTTTGTTGATCTAGATTAACTTAAAAATTACCTTTAGTCTTAGATAAACTAAATGCGCATGTCTCTCCATTTTTGAACATTTAAGTTTGAATATAGAGGAGGAAGAAAATATATCATTCTTTAAAAAGATTATTTTATAAATTGAGATACGGCTGAAATTAAATTTCATACTCGTTTTAAACCAAATAAGATAAAACTAATTAGAAGGAGAGAGGAAGGAGAACAATAGGTCATCTAATATTCTTCTTGTTATTGATTTACTAAAGAAAATAAATAGTAACTTAGTTTTTTAATATTTTTAATTTTTGTCCAATTTTTTGTTTCATCCTCATATTTTGTATAATTTATGTTTTTAACCCGTTTAATTTTTTAATGATTTGGTTTTTCTGTAATAACTTTCGCTTGCGGCTGTCTTTAGTTTTTTTTGGTGCCGGTATTGGTATTATCGAATACGTTATTGGTATTGGCTTTTTTTTAAACGAAGAGTTTTTATTTTGTATAAAGGCTATAGCGGACGTCAGGTTATGAGCGAATAACATTAAACGGAGAGTTTTTATTTTGTATCGTATGCTATAGCGGACGCCATGTTATGAGCGAATAACATTGTTGCCGGTATTGGTGTTATCAGAGCCGGTATTGGTATTAACTTTTATGCTTTCGACGAGCCAAAAATAACATCATTGCTGGTTTTGGTATTATCGGAACGAGCATCGGTATGCGGTGAATAACATCGTTGCCGGTATTGTACTATCGAAGCCGGTATTGGTATTGACTTTTATGCTTTCGACGAGCCAAAAATAACATCATTGCTGGTTTTGGTATTATCGTAACGAGCATCGGTATGCGATTCTACGGTTTTTGACGATCTGTATTACGCGGAAAAACGACCAAACGGTATTGACTTTTATGCTAAAAACGACCAAACGGTATTGACTTTCATGCTTTCGACGAGCCAAAAATAACATCATTGCTGGTTTTGGTGTTATCGTAACGAGCATCGATATGCGCTTCTACGGTTTTTGACGATCTGCATTACGGGGGAAAAAACGACCAAACGAGCCAAAAATAACATCATTGCAGGTTTTGGTATTATCGGAACGAGTATCGGTATGCGCTTCTACTGTTTTTGACGGTCTGTAGTACGTGCGAAAAAAAAACTCCCGCTGCGAAGCGCGGAGGGAAATACCACTAGTTCCATTAAACAAAAAAGAATCTTTCACTTTTATATTCTTTATAAACCTTCACACCAAACACACCTCTATCTTTTGAGTAACACTAATGGACAAGGAATCAGAAGACTAATTAAACACATGCATTAAATTCCATCAGCTTTTTTATTACATATTTTCAAATTTCTAACATACAGGAAGAAGATAGGAAACAGAAAAACCAATTATAGTTGGTTATCTACTCAGATATTTACAACAATCGATATCAACTGCGAACTTACAATTTAAACACTTAAAGATCATTTTAAACTGGAGTTTGTAATAACACTTGAGGCATTCACCATCGCTTTCAATCCCTTGAACGAACGAAAGAGGGTGTTCATGCACTTTTATATTGTTATATGTGCCCCCAAACTTCACATTTACAAATTTATAAATAGCTCTGTCATATCTGGTACTCGTATATGTTTCATATCGAAGTATTGACGGAGCACAAGCCGGATGCATAGACTGCATACACTCATGACAATGATAGAATGGCAACTCAGGATCAAATTCCTCCTCGCAAATTTCACAAAAATATTCACTCTTGTGATTTTCAATGGGAAAGTAACTCAGCTTCATAGGATGTCTGTCACACTTGTGCGTAGTTGTCTCAGGTATTAACAAAGCACACTTAGGGTGTAGATGAAAATTATCACATATATGGCAACTATATGATAATTTCTCATCCCAAAGATACTTATAACATATTTTACATATATAATATGGGGCATTCACATTTCTTGAAAGGAGGTGGTTTGGGTGAGAAGCATGAGTGATTTCTTTTGGTAAGAATGCGCAATTAACGTCAATGTGGTATTCACATTTCTTACAATAATAGACAAATCCATTGCAAGGTAAGTAGCAAATATTACATGTGAACACACCGAAAAACTTACCAAGGACTGTTGAATGAAGAAACAGGGTATGTTCTGGGTGGTCATGGTGGTCTTTCAATTCAGTTGGTAGTCGGGAGCACCACTCGTGGAGCACAAAGTTGCAATGATCGTCTTCATTGCCACACATGTATATTGGTGTGGTCGTAATTGGTCTCAAACATCCATTGCACAAAAGTTCAATCCTTTTCATTGGGTCATGAAAGGATATTGATTTTATTCTTGAAGAAACGAGTGAATGTTGATGACTAATATTATCATGTGTTTTGGTTACATCATTAGGAACTTCTAATGTACATGGTCCATTTTTCTTGAAAAACAAGTGTTTTAGGATGCTATAAGATGGATCAGGAAATGGAAGGTGAAGAAGATCAGGATATTCAACATCTTTATAATTTTTAATGGTTTTGCCTGTACCTGATGGAAACAACGTACATTTTAGTACTGATTATGATCATTCATTAATGAAAAAACCAACACTAATTAAATGTAACTATAAAAGTATTATATATGTAGATTTACCTGGAGATGTAAGGATGGACATGAAGGGCTCGTTTCTTGATGTTGCGCAATTTAGATGGGTATAGTATCTGCATTTATCGCATTTATAAATCCAAAGATTCGGATTAGAAAATTGACCAAGGCATACCCTACACCGTGGGTTAAATTTGGATTCTTGTTCAGGTAGTGGAAAGGAATAAGCAAGGGTGAGTGGATGTATATGGGAGAATATATCATTTGTAATATGTTGGATATGCAACTTTTTTGGTAGGAAAGCACAATGACTATGAATGAATGACCTAGCACACATGTGACAATGATAGAAGATCCCTTTATGTTCCTCCCCACATGCATCACACTTGCTTAAAATTTCTCTGGTAATGCAAGCTAGTGTGTGCTTGTGGCTAGGGTGATAGATGATAATTTTTTGTAACTCTTTCAAAGCACAATTTGCATCAACGTAAAAAAGACATTGAGGACAACGATAAAGAGGTATTTCACTCTTATGAATCCTACGACATATACCACACTTCCAATCTGAGTACAACCATTTGGTTAAGAAGTAAAGAGTATGCTCAACATCACAAATGCCTTCCAACCTTTCTGGAAGCTCTGCACAAAATTTATGCATAGAGTAGTCACATTGACCACACGTGTAGTAATACCTATGAAACCAGTTGATTTCTTCATCACACCGGAAACACAAACATCGGAAGTCTTGATTTGAAATTAAATCTTCGGTCTCTTCCTCGCTTTCTTCATCCTCTTCTTCATGTTTTAGTTCTTTCGACCACAAATCTATGAAATTTAATGGATGTTCGTGCTCAAACATTATATCGTTTTTCTTTATTCAGTAATTAATTGAGTAGTATGAGAAGATTGAAGAAATAGACACAAAAGAAAATGTTTTTAGAAACGAGATGAGAATTTGGAAAATAGCAAGATGATAAGAAGAGATGAGTTATAAAAAGGGTTATATAAGCTCGCATTTATAGCGTATGGTTTTGCAAGCACAAAACTTTATGGAATCATGCAACACAATACATTCTTATCTTCATTCTTAAGTTTATGGTATTTATAACTAAAAGGAGATATTTATCAAGCATTATAAACACATTTTACAAATTTAACTATATCATAATATAACACTTTAATGTTGTTACACATGTATTTATCAAAGTATGATCTATTAATTTTACTGTCCCTAGCTATAACTAAACTGCAAATGGTACGGATATCGAATCATTCAAATCAATGATTAGTAATGTTAGGCATAACTATATGATGTTATAGAATATTAATTCATTGTTATAACCGAATTGTTGTTAAATACATTGTGCAAACTCGTTAATCAGTTATCTAGCTTATAATTTTATAATTACACTACTTTTATATCAGAGAAATTATTCATGTAGGGATGGTACTGGTACTGAATTTATAGAAAAGTGGGTACCGGGTACCGAATTTTCGGTACGGTACTCGTTATAAAATGTCCATCTGAAGATAGTATCGGTACCGTACTGGTACCGAATCTATCGGTACGATAACGGTAGTGGTACTTAGTATCAAATCCTCATCTCCATATTTATGTATGTACACAATTTATTGACCAAATGATGTAATTGTTATATTATGGAAATCTTATTGGTCGAATATGTCATAAGAAAATTTTCAAAGCTGAGTGTGGTTTCCATGCAACATGTTATTGTTCAAATTTAATATATATTATCAAACCACGTATATATTTAAGTGCTTTATAAAATAATTTTAACTAGATTCTTTTTTCCTCGCGCTTCGTTACGGGAGTCTGATCATTATCAGGGTCGGCTTGTTTTGGTGAAGAAAACTTTTGTCAAAACGTAGACTTGTTATAGTGCACGATAGCAAAAAAAATCGAATTTGAATATAACTCCGTTTTTTTAATAAAAGTTATACCTTAACGTTGACAAAAAAATAAAAGAAACTGTGTATTCCGTTTTTAAAAAAAAGTTAACGAACGAAAGTTAGCTAAGAAAAATGAAATTAATTGAAAACCAAAATTGTTAAAAGCGTATATTATATATAGTATGAGGGGCTAAAACGATTCCCCCTCGCAGCGCGACGGGGACATGGTCGTTATTGGTTCGTCTCGTTTGCGGAGCTAAAGCATACGTACACTCGCTATAGTTTACGATTAAAAAGATACTCGATTTTGAGTACAACATCATTTTAAATAAAATTTATAACGAAACGTTTCCATTTTTTATAAAAAGTTATATAACAAATGTTATTAAAAAGAAACGAAAGAATTATAAAATAAGACGGATTAAAAGCGTATATTATATATTGTATAAGGGTTGATAAAGAAAAATTAATAAAAAAACATTTGAAGTTGGATGTGGCACTCCCCTATTGGGAGACTACTGTTCGCTTCGGTTCTCAATTAAACAGGGTTAATAATTTAAGACTATTTATTTATTTTCGATTGTGGTGTGCAATTTAGGAATTACACCAATAAAAATATTGAAGTCAGGGCATAGCTCAAAGGAGAGTGAGATAAACCAAGAGTTTTAAGCCTTCACTCCTTTAGTACCCTCAAATTCTAAAAACATTATAGGTAGGCAATTTAAGCGTAAGATTGTTGCCGGTGAGGTTTTGGATATAAATTTGCATATACACATATGAATGATGATATATGAATAACTAGGACTGAAAATAAATAAAAAATTGTTGAAAAAGACTCAAAATTTATTATCTGTTTTTGCGCCCAAAAAAAAATTAAGCTGACGCTAAATTCATACTCCCTAAAACTATGGAAACTAGTTTTTAACTCCCGCGTTTCGTGGCGGGAGCGTGGTCATTATTGGTTTGACTCGTTTGCGCGGATGAAACTTAAATCGAATCGTAGACTCGTTATAGTGTTTGATA
Source organism: Smallanthus sonchifolius (assembly GCA_023525975.1). NCBI lineage: Eukaryota > Viridiplantae > Streptophyta > Magnoliopsida > Asterales > Asteraceae > Smallanthus > Smallanthus sonchifolius. Next base: position 902,377 of record JAKNSE010000034.1, on the reverse strand, counting down.
CAAAAAAAACACTCGAATTTGAATACAAATCCGTTTTCAATAAAATTTAAAGCAGAACGTTAACAACTTTAAAACGTAAGTGCAACGATAAAAATAGTATTAATAAAAGAAAAACATAAAACTAAATAATAATAATAATAAAAATAATGGATCGGGTCGTCGAAAACCATAAAAGCAAATACCGATACGGTTTTCGATAATATCAATACCAAAAATGATGTTGTTCGCTCATAACAGGTTCGGCTCGTCATGGTATGACAACGGTAATGGCTCTCGCTATGGGTAACGATAAAAAAACCTTAGATTTTGAATACAACTCCGTTTAAAAAAAATTATATCGGAACGTTGACAAATAAAACTAAAAACAGCCGCGCCCCCCGTATTTTGAAAATAGTTAATAGACAAAGTTATTAAAGGAAAACGAAATTAATAGAAAACGAAACGTGCTAAAAGCGTATATTATATAGTATAAGGGTTGAAAACGAAAAAAATTATATCGGAACGTTGACAAAAAAAACTAAAAACAGCCGCGCCCTCCGTATTTTGGAAAAAGTTAACGAACGAAAGTTATTAGAGAAAAACGAAATTAATAGAAAATGAAACGGGCCAAAAGCGTATATTATATAGTATAAGGGTTGAAATAAAAAATATTGAAAAAATAAAAAAAAACTAAAAAAGTTTCATGGTCAAAACGAAAAGAACCAAAACTTTACTATTTACGAATGTTTCTTTTTAACGTTTATTGTAATGTAATGTAATTCCTCAAATAAAGTCCATAAGATATGCTCAAGCAAGGTATTTGTTAAAAGAGTATGAAGTACAATTAACATATCTATTACACTTGTATATGACAAAATAAGGTGTTAGAATATATGCGTTTGATTTGATGCTTTCTTCTTTCTTATATACCCTTAACCCTTTTTCTTTTAAAAAAGATCAATTTCTCTGTTTTTTTTTTCTTTCTAAAAACACATAATCTACACCACAATTAATTTATACTAATTCGTCAATGGTAGAGCTCGAATTCTTGACCTCAAGGGGAGTTTTACCTTAATTCTAAATGATTTTGCCATTAGACCTAACTCTCACCCCTATATCAGTTTCTCTTTTTCTAAAGAGATGTTTACCGTAAGTGACTGTCATTACGTTTGTTATTTTTTTTAGAAAAACTTGTGTTAAACTTCACCCGTTTAAATGTCCGTATGAACAAGACAACGCAAATTAATCTTATATTCAACAAATTTAGTAACTAATCTTTTCTGATATTCATTATTTGATTGGAATATTCACAATCAAGGAATTTCATTGAAACAATATGACTAAATGTTCTTCTTTCTCAATAATATTCGAAACTATAATAGATTAATTTTAAGGGGCCTACTTTTAAACTTTTTAGTTGAGTTGGCGTTTGAATAAAGAAATAAACACAAAACTACTATAACAAGGCAAGTACAAATTACGTGTGACACGATTGAATATGCAATCCCTCTAATTCACTCGATCAAATGCAAAAGGGATTCTTGGAGCATCCATTTGTTTTTTTAATCTCTATCTTTTACCTTTTTCTTTATACTATTCACATATATTATTTATACTAGTTTAGATTCCTAATATTACTTACAAGGGAAGAAAAGGGCGTGATGCATGTTTACACATTTACATCTTTCTTATTTTCTTACACACACTTCTTTTTATAGGGTATGCATAATTAATTTAAATATATTACAAGTAATATTAATACGTAATCAAGTTTCGTTAGCTTATTATTTGTGTTCCTAGAGTTTATGGGCCGAAAAGCCCATATCGATCCATTCCAGAACCATAATGGACCTTAAAGTACTTTTAAATGACCATAATGAATTGGATCCAAGCTTTGTCTAATTCAATTTTTCCAGTGGAATATCATAGCCAGAGGTGCACAGACCTGGTTGGCCCAAGAATCGGAACCGGATATAAATCTGGTCGGGTAGGGAGAGGAACCGAAACTGGTTCTGGGTTGAAAAACCTTACCCTGTGGAACCGGGTATGATAGGGTTTGGAACCGGTTCCAACCTGGTCCAATATATTTTTTTAAATAATAAAAATAAAAAAAATGCATTTTTTTTATTTTTAATATTTCTCAAACAAAAGAAATACAGTTTTAAACACTTTCTCTTATATTTTTATTTTATTCGTTATACCCGTCGTGTTCGCCGGCCCAAAACTATTGCGAACGAACGGCTGCATCGTAGACGAGTTTTGCGTTTTCAAGTTGGGTACTCAACCAATCACTACTAGAAAAGTGGAAATTTTCCCACAAAAAATTCCGACAAAATACCGACAAGAGAAGTTTACCACAACTTAGTGACGACTTCCCGGCGAATAAATAACACAAAGTATTACTAACAACTTTCCGATAAAATAGCTACATAAATTTTGCTTGTCGTACTTCCGTCGCTAACTATAAGCCGTTTCCGACAACTTACCGACAACTATTCCATTTAATCATGAATAAATAAAACTTATTAATTTAATGAAAGTAAAAAAAAAAGGTAAGTCGGAAATTTGTCGAAAGTTTTCGACGATTTTCCTACAAACAGTGAAATTGTTACTTATATAGATACAAATAGTGTTGCCCTATATCCAAGGTTATCACATGAAAATATTATGCATAATGTATTTACGTAGGTGATTTTGGGCTGTCAAAAATCTAGAGGAACACTCTGGTTTCAGGTGGAGTTAGGGGAACCCTGCCATGGATGGCTCCAGAGCTGCTGAATGGTGGCAGCAATAAAGTTTATGAAAAGATAAAAATACCCCTCTGCGACCTCATTTGTATATTTTATGTAAACATCAAAAATAAATTTGTTTTTTAATGTTATCTGTTTGTTTTGTTTTGCAATGTAACAGGTTGATGTTTTCTCATTTGGGATCGTGTTATGGGAGATTCTTACTCGTGAGGAGCCGTACTGCTAACATGCACTATGGTGCAATCATATAGGTGGGCATTGTGTGATTTCTTGCAATGAACCTGATAGATTTTAGGCTCTTCATTAAAGATGTTTCTGGAAATTTCATATTTTCATTAAAGATTCTTGCTTGATGCTAAATTATTATTAAATTTTAGTGATGACAAATTCTGAACTTTTTTTTTGCTTGTACAGTGACAGTTGCTCTTCGGTTTCTTGTTATCTTCAAACATATTATGCAGGGCCGGCCCTGGGGTAGGCCGAGCCGGGCCGCCGGCCAGGGCCCGTTTTTTCCGGAGGCCTAAAATTTTTACGGGGCCTGTATATATATATATATATATATATATATATGTTTTTTTATAAAATTTTAAATACCGGTTTTATGTATTAGGTCCTTTTTATACAACTTAAAAAATTATTGAGCCATTTTTAAACTGGTTGGGCCCTTTTAATCTTTTTAATGGTTGGACCCTCTTTTATAATGGTTGGGCCCTTTTGTTTATTCCATGACCATTGAGTCATTTAAAAAAAAATCTATTTTTATTAGTTGGGCCCTATTTAAACTTATAATAGATTTTTTATTGTTTTTGTTCATTGCATACTATATTTTTTCTATGTTTATTCTTATAACGTTAATCGTCGTTTAAAAAAAAATTAGTTTATATATTTTGTTCGTAGGGGCCTTTTTTCCGGCTCGGCCGAGGCACTTAAATCCTCAGGACCGGCCCTGATATTATGCATCTATTTTTTATTTTAACAACAAATTTCTTTACTTAGTGGGACTTGAATCCATGACCTTTAGGTCTTTTAGATGTTTAAGAGGTTTTGCATCTACCATTATTAGACCACCACCCCCAATGACCATATTATGCATCTATTGATTTGATCTCATGATATTACTTAGTGGGACTTGAATCCATGACCTTTAGGTCTCTTTTTTGTTTGATTTTTAAAGCACATCACATGTTTTCTGTATTTAATGTTCACCATAATGATTTTTTGAAGCACGTCAAAATGTGTGATTTGGATGTTCAACATTTATGTAGTTAACATGTTTGATGAAATGCCTCTACAATTTCTTATAAATTTGTATAATATGTTTTAACAAATTATAAGTTAAAGATGTTCGGGCCCAATTAGAACAAGAAAGGGAGCCCCGACAAAACTTGGAAAACCACTTGCAACAAAACACTGGCAATGATGTTTTTCGCTTATAAACTATTGGGTTTGTCACGGCTACGCAACGTAGGATACAAAAAAATATACTCGATTTTGAATACAAATATGTTTAAAAAAAATTATACCGAAACATTAAAAAAAACTAAAATAAGCCGCGCATTCCATTTTTTTAAGCTAACGAACGAAAGCTATCATAGGAAAACGATATTGATAGAAAATTAAACATGTTAAAAGTGTATATTATATATAGTAGGAGTGGTGTAAACGAAAATAGGAAAAAAAAATAGAGATGGACCACTCATATAGAATTATTATGCATCCAAATTTGTTTTAGTGTATAGTGCAATAATTACCTAAAACTAAAATAAAAACTACGAAAAATCAGAATTAGGTGGTGCTTATTGCGTTATAAAGTGACGCCCTCAGCGAGCGGAAGTTTGATTTCTTTAGTTGAAAGCCTATAAAAATTGCGTCGAATCTGCATGGTTGATGAAAAAATCGTAACTAATCGTCAGTATGAATTGTGAGCAACAACAACTAGGAGATCAACACTAACTAAGAAGTAATCATTAGCTGACAGAAGTCAATCATCGTCAGTAACATAATTAGTGTTGAAGGAGCTCTTGTTGACAAAGTTACTGCTAATGTAACCAAATAAGTGCCAACCATTTTAACCGTCAATTAGCACACTCTTTCACAAAACATTGTATCATTTCAATCAAATATTGTGACGGTTCCCTAACCGTAAAACAAAATTCTTTGGTCTAATTTTGATAAACATTTTTGCACTGAGAGTGGTACGTTGGTGCCTAAGAGTAGTACGTATCAAGAAAATTACAAACTAGTTCTTGTTTCTCTTTGAATTATCATATTAAGATTTCGTGAGTAAAATCCAAATATTTCAATTTGAAGATAAAAATACACGTTTTAGGGATATATCCAAATCATAAACAAACTATATAAAACCTACACTTATACAACATCAAACACTTGCAGAGAGTTGTGGACATATCACATGTTGTGTGGTTTTTTTTATGTCGATCTAGATTAACTTAAAGATTACCTTTAGTCTTAAAATAAACTAATTGAGCATGCCTCTCCATTTTTAAACATGTAGGTTTGAATATAGAGGAGGAAGAAAATAGGGAAAAATACGAAAATGGATATTTGACCAAAAAAATACTAAAAAATAGACATCCTTATTTAGCCTACTGTTTCATGAACATTGGTCATGACAGCCGGCTAAAGAACTGTTTCATGGACATTGGTCATGACAGCCGGCTAAAGACGGCTAAACTAGCCGGCTAAAATTTCCGTGCCAAAATTCCATTTGTAAGAGTACGAACCAATAATATGGTGACACGTGGCAGGCTTAGCCGTCTAATAGACGGCTATAGCCGTCTAAATAAACAGTTTTAGCCTTTAGCCGTCTAAATAAACAGTTTTAGCCGTCTATTAGAAGGCTTAGCCTTCGAAAACATTTTTTAAAAATTTTGAAAATTTTCGGAGGCTTAGCCGTCTAATAGACGGCTATAACTGTTTATTTAGACGGCTAAAGGCTAAAACTGTTTATTTAGACGGCTATAGCCGTCTATTAGACTACTAAACCTGCCACGTGTCATATGCTTATTGGCTCGTACTCTGACAAATGTAATGTTGGCACAGAAATTTTAGCCGGCTAGCTTAGCCGTCTTTAGCATTTTTGCAAGAGCAATGTCCATGAAACAGTAAGCTAAATAAGGATATCAATTTTTGAGTATTTTCTTGGTCAAATGTGTATTTTCGTATTTTTTATTAATGACTTATAATTAATCTGTCACCTCCTTTTATACAGAAACCATCCATCTTTTCGCAAATTGATTCCCTTAGTTACATAATTTATATTCTGATGTAAAAGTAGCCATTTACTTGCTTTCCTTAAAGAATGCTACCTAGAAAAGCTAAAAGGTTTTTGTTCATGTGCCCTAATTTCTGCTTGTGAAGTTGAAGAAGTTGGTAAAACTCGACGTGTTTATTTATTTTTTATTTTATTATCGTCTGCTCCACCGGTTGAATGGACGAGTGAGATGTATTTGGGAGTCACGATTTTGGTTACTTGATTTTTTCATTTTTCAATAGGAGTGGAATACTTGCTGAGTGATTGTAAAGGATACAACTATTAGCACTCTTGCAACATGTCAAATGATAGGTCATAAGTAAATGGGCTTATTGAGTGGAATATAGCCCGAATTTTATTTCTCTATAACATGTCAAATGATAGATTAAAAGAAAAAAAAAGCTTAGCAGTTATCCATAAAGTCTTTCAAATCGTTATATAAAAAAATAGATTTCTTACAGTTATATAATGCTAGCAATTAACTTTGGCGCGGTAATTTTATATTAAAAAGATATTTTTTTTGGAGAAAAATTGTTTCAGGTCAATTTGCCATTTTCAATCTTTATAAACTTATCCTTTTTGACCCATTATCTAACTCGCTCACCTGTTTTCTCACATCATCTAAAATGGAAAGAATTATTATGCACAAGAAAGTAAGAAACATAGTGATCTATATTAGAAGTTATGTTATTAGATGAAGTTGTTCTCCAACTTGTCTATGAGATGCAAAGAAAGAGTTCCATCACAACATTCGGAAGGAAGGAGTATGGAAAGTTGATTTCCCTACTGACTATAAGTTATTCCTCTTCTTTTGAGCTTATTTGCTTTCACCAAATATGTGTCCATTTGCTAATTTTCTTAATTGACAAAGATGTACTTTGTTATGTTTCTTAATTCGTGAAATTCCTAATAAACTTAAAATGTAAGGTCGGTGCCCAATAGGTGGGCATCAACAACCCATAGTTTTTTGTGCTTTTTATAGTAATTATTCCAAACTCTAATCATATATATCTCTTGGTGTAGTGGTTTGGTCATATAGTTTTTTTGTGCTTTTTATAGTTAATATTATTAAACTTTCCGTTTTCTATTTAATCAAGAAATAACTGTTTTTCCTTATTTTTATATTTTGGTTTTAATTATGTTACTATGATTTATATAAATTATTTATGGTTTACGTTTATCCCATTATCATTTTTTTTATTAAAAACCAAGAAAATAAAATTTCAAAGATTTTCCTTTACAATTGCTTCTCTGAAATCCCTCCCACATTCCAAATATGAATAAAAATGTTATTCAAAAGGGGTTGCGGCGCGGCTTTCCATATTCTAAATATAAATAATATTTATAATTTTTAAAATATTATTAAACTTTCCGTTTTCTAATTACCTAACATTATCTTTGTGGTTTACGTTTATCCCGTTATCATTTTTAAAATTACAGAAACTAGTAATTGTACCCGTGCTTCGCTACAGGAACGCTATTGTTTTTTCGCCGTATTACGGGGTAAGAGTTTGGTCGTTATCGGTGCCACTTGTCGATAATCAATAAAGTGACCATCGATACCGGTTAAGATAATACCAAAACACCGGCAATGATATTGTTCGCTCATAAGTGGTTGAGTTTGTCACGGCTATGCAACGTTGACGTCACTCGTCATAGCATAGGATACAAAAAAACGTTGACGTCACTTGTTAATTTATTCGTATTCAGCCAAAAATTTGATAGTTCCGCCCCCCCATAGGAAAAAAAATCTCGCCCCCCTGCGTTTTTCTTCATGTTTCGCCACTGGTTATACCGAAATATTAAAAAAACTAAAATCAGTCGCGAATGCCTTTTTTTAAGCTACTCACAAAAGATATTATACGAAAACAATATTAATAGAAAATTAAATGGATTAAAAGTGTATATTGTATATAGTAAAAGTGGTAAAACAAAAATTGGAAAAAAAAAACCAAATGGACCATTCACATAGAATTACTGTACATCCAAATTTGTTTTACTAATTAGTATAGGGTAATAAATACCTAAAACTAAAATAACAATGATGAAAAATCATAATCGGGCGGTGTTTATTGCGTTATAAAGTGACGCCAACAACGAGTGAAAGTTCGATTTCTTTAGTTGAAAACTTATATAAATTACATCGGATCTGCATGGTTGATACAAAAATCGTAACTATCGTCAGTATGAATTGTGATTAACAACAACTATGTTCAACATCAGCTAGGCGATCAACACTAACTAAGTAGTAATCATTGGCTGTCAGAAGTCAATCATCGACAGTAACATAATTAGTGCTGAAGGAGTTCTTGTTGACAAAGTTACTGTTAATGTAACCAAATAAGTGCCAACCGTTTTAACCGTGAATAAACACCCTCTTTCACAAAGCATTGTATCATTTCAATCAATTGTTGTGACGGTTCCCTAACTGTAAAACAAAATTCTTTGGTCTAATTTTGATAAACATTTTTTGCACTGAGAGTGGTACGTTGGTGCCTAAGAGTAGTACGTATCAAGAAAATTACAAACTAGTTGTTGGTTCTCTTTGAATTATCATATTAAGTTTTCGAGAGTAAAATCCAAATATTTCAATTTGAAGATAAAAATACACGTTTTAGAGATATATCCAAATCATAAACAAACTATATAAAACCTACACTTATACACCATCAAACACTTTGCAGAGAGTTGTGGATATATCACACGTTGTGTGGGTTTTTTTTATGTCTATCTAGATTAACTTAAAGATTACCTTTAGTCTTAAATAAACTAATTGAGCATGCCTCTCCATTTTTAAACATGTAGGTTTGAATATAGAGGAGGAAGAAAATATATCATTCTTTAAAAAGATCATTTTATAAATTGAGATACTGCTGAAATTAAATTTAATACTCGTTTTAAATCAAATAAGATAGACCTTAGAAGGAGAGAGGAATGAGAACAATAGGTCATCTAATATTCCATTAAACAAAAAATAATCTTTCACTTTTATATTCTTTATAAAACTTAACACCAAACACACCTCTATCTTTTGAGTAACACTAATGGACAAGGAACCAGAAGACTAATTAAACACATGCATTAAATTCCATAAGCTTTTTTATTACATATTTTCAAATTTCTAACATACAAGAAGAAGATAGGAAACAAAAAAACCAATTATAGTTGGTTATCTACTCAAATATTTACAACAGTGGATATCAACTGCAAACTTACAATTTAAACACTTAAAGATCATTTCACACTGGAGTTTGTAATAACACTTGAGGCATTTACCGTCGTCTTCAATCCCTTGAATGAACGAAAGAGGGTGTTCATGCACTTTAATATTGTTATATATGCCCCCAAACTTCACATTTACAAATTTATAAATAGCTCTGCCATATTCATTACTCGTATATGTTTCATATCGAAGTATTGACGGAGCACAAGCCGGATGCATAGACTGCATACACTCATGACAATGATAGAATGGAAAATTAGGATCAAATTCCTCCTCACAAATTTCACAAAAATATTCACTCTTATGGTTCTCAATCGGAAAGTAACTCAGCTTCATAGGATGTCTGTCACACATGTGCGTAGTTGTCTCAGGTATTAACAAAGCACACTCAGGGTGTAGATGAAATTTATCACATATATGGCAACTATATGATAAGTTCTCATCCCGAAGATACTCATAACATATTTTACATTTATAATAGGTGTCGTCTCTCTGAATAACTCTTGAAAGGAGGTGATTTGGGTGAGAAGCATGAGTGATTTCTTTTGGTAAGAAGGTGCAATTAACATCAATGTGGTATTCACATTTCCCACAATAATAAGCAAGTCCATTGCAAGGTATGTTGCAAATATCACATGTGAACACACCGAAAAACTTACCAGGGACTGTTGAATGAAGAAACAGGGTATGTTCTGGGTGGTCTTTTAATTCAGTAGGTAGTCGGGAGCACCACTCGTGGACCACAAAGTTGCAATGATCGTCCTCATTGCCTCACATGTATATTGGTGTGGTCGTAATTGGTCTCAAACATCCATTGCATAAAAGTTCAATCCTTTTCATTGGGTCATGAAAGGATGTTGATTTTATTCTTGAAGAAACGAGTGAATGTTGATGACTAATATTATCATGTGTTTTGGTGACATCATTAGGAACTTCTAATGTACATGGTCCATTTTTCTTGAAAAACAAGTGTTTTAGGATGCTATAAGATGGATCAGGAAATGGAAGGTGAAGAAGATCAGGATGTTCAACATCTTTATAATTTTTAATGGTTTTGCCTGTACCTGAAGGAAACAACGTACATTTTAGTACTAATTATGATCAATCATTAATGAAAAAACCAACACTAATTAAATGCAACTGTAAACGTATTATATATGTAGATTTACCTGGAGATGTAAGGATGGACATGAAGGGCTAGTTTCTTGATGTTGCGCAATTTAGATGGGTATAGTATATGCATTTATCGCACTTATAAATCCAAAGATTCGGTCACACGTGTAGTAATACCTATGAAACCAGTTGATTTCTTCATCACACCGGAAACACAAACATCGAAAGTCTTGATTTGCAATTAAATCTTCGGTCTCTTCCTCGCTTTCTTCATCCTCTTCTTCATGTAAGCTAATTTGACAGAAATTATTGACCAAATGATGTAATCGTTATATTATGGAAAACATCTAATTGATCGAATATGTCATTGGAAAATTTTAAAAGCTGAGTGTGGTTTCCATGCAACATGTTTTTGTTCAAACTTAATATATTATCAAACTACGTGTATATATTTAAGTGCTTTATAAAATAATTTTTGATAAAAGATTATTTATTTATTTTCGATTGTGGTATATACAATTTAGGAATTACACCAGTAAAAATATTGAATAGTTTGGATGAAGCAAGGGCACAGTTCAATGGGGAGTGAAATAAAACAAGGGTTTTGGTCCCTCACTTCTCTAGGACCCTCAAATTCTAAAAAAAATAAATATAGGTAATTTAAGCTTTAAAATTGATGTCAATAAAGTTTTGGATATAATTCTACATAAACACCGATGAATGATGACATATGGATAAATAGGACTGAAAGGAATTTTTTTTTATTTTATGAAAAGAACTCAAAATTTATTATCTGTTTTACGCCCAAAAAAATTTACGCAGACGCTAAATTCGTAGTCCCTAAAATTAAGAAAATTGTAAATATCCAACTCACTCAAATAAAGTCCATAAATATGCTCAATCAAGGTATTTGTTAAAAGAGAATGAAGTGCAGTTAAACATATCTATTACACTTGTATATGACAAAAGAAGGTGTTAGATAGAATATATGCGTTTGATTTGATGCTTTCTTCTATCTTATATACTCTTAAGTCTTAAACCTTTTTCTTCTAAAAAAGATCAAATTCTTTTTCTTTCTTTTTAAAACCACGTAATCACACCACAATTAATTTACATAATTCGTCCATGGCACGGCTCGAACCCTTGATCTCAAGGGGAGTTTCACCTTAACTCTTAATGACTTTGCTATTAGACCCAACCCCCACCCCTAGATCAATTTCTCTTTTCTAAAAAGATGTTTACCGTAAGTGATTGACATTGCGTTTGGTTTTTTTTTTTAAGAAAAACTTGCGTTTAAACTTCACCTGCTCAAATGTTCATATGAACAAGACAATGTTAATTAGTCTTATATTCAAGGAACTAGGTAAAACTCATGTTTTACATGAGTTGAATAAATATAATTTGTTATAAAACAACATTTTCTATGAAGATTTGTATGTTGGATGTTAATACTCATCGGTGAAATAAGAAATAATGAAGATTTAAGAAATTATAAATAACAAATAATGAAGATTTGAGAATTATAAAATTGTATTTTAGTAATAAAGATTTAATGTTACATATTTATGACATATTAAATAATTTTTTAAAACAAGTTCATATAGTTATTTTTTAAAAATATTTTATAAAAAGAACGAAAGAAATGTTCAAATTATAAAAAAGATTTATGAACAAAAGCTATTTTTTTAATTAAAAAATATTTTATAAAAATTATTATAGAAATCATTATCTATATCTATATCTATACACTACAAGGAAATGACACTATGCTGACGTCGCCTATACTGACGACACTTGTCGTCGGCATAGGTCACCCTATACCGACGACATGTCGTCGCTACAGGGTTGAGTCATATTGGAGGGAAAGCTGGCGCCCAATGAATTTTTTGGGAAAAGTCGTCGCTATAGGTTATTTTTTATTTTCTTTTTGTTTTTTTTATTTAAACAATTTTCGTCGGTCAAAATTTTTTTTTAAATTAAAAAAATTTTCTGGAAAACCCTATGGCGACGACATGTCGTCGGGATAGGGTTTTTACCTTTATTGACTGGTCAACATCCTACGAACCCTATACCGACGACATGTCGTCGGTATAGGTGAAAACCAAAATTTTGAATGTGACACCCTATAGCGACGACATGTCGTCGCTATAAGGTTGAGGCAGATTGGAGGGAAAGCTGGTGCCAATGAATTTTTGGGGGAAACCTATAGCGACGACATGTCGTCGCTATAGGTTAATTTTGATTTTCTTTTTTTTATTTAATCAATTTTCGTCGGTCAATTTTTTTTTAAATTAAAAAAAAATCTGGAAAACCCTATGGCGACGACATGTCGTCGGGATGAGGTTTTTACCTTTATTGACTAGTCAACATCCTACGAACCCTATACCGACGGCATGTCGTCGGCATAGGCTACCTATGCCGACGACATGTCGTCGCCACAGGGTGTAGCGCGAACAAATAGGGAAAACAGAAGGCAGACCTTCATTTCCACCCAGAATCCTCCAAAACTCCCCCAAATTGTTCTCTCCGACGATTTCACGGTTTTTGGGCTTTCTGGGAGCAACTTTCACAAAAACTCTCGGGATTTAAGATGAGGTAACATCCGGGTTTCATATTTTAGCTACTTTTTCAAGATTTTGAAGTTTTGTTTGTTTATTTTGGTTAGGTTTTGAAGGAATTTCACCATTTCTTGGATTTCTAGCTTTGTGATGGTAAATACTCGTTTTAATTACTAATTTGTGATGAAATTTGGTTTAGATCTAAGATTTTTATGATTTTGTATGTACGTGTTATGTATGTGTATGTATGTATGTTTGTATGTATGAGTATGTATATTTGTATGTATGATGGAATTATTAAATTATGATTAGTTTAGGTCATTTGATTTAGATGTGTGCTTATTTTATATAATTTAGTTTATGTAAATTAGTGTTTGTATGTATGTGTGTAATTTGTGTTTATAATGATTAGTTTGTATGTATGTGTATGTATGTGTGCAGTTTGTGTTTATGATGATTAGTTTGGATGATTAGTGTGTATGTATGTGTGTAATTTGTGTTTACGATGATTAGTTAATATGAATGTATATATGTGTATGTATGTTTGTATGTATATGTTTGTAATTATATAATTGGACATTTATTTATGTATGTATATGTTTGTAATTATGTAATTGGGCTTTTATTTATGTATGCAATTGTGATGTGTAGGTATATAAGATGGTATTTATTTGGAGCAACTTTCACAAAAACTCTCAGGATTTAAGGTGATGTAACATCCGGGTTTCATATGTTAGCTAGCTACCTTTTCAAGATTTTGAAATTTTATTTGTTTATTTTGGTTAGGTTGGTATTTGTCTTGAACAATTTGCATATTTGTGTGTCGAACAAGTTTATGTTTTGAATGTTTGATTTGTCGGACAAGTTTGTGTGTCGAACAATTTGAATGTTTGGTTTATGTTTCGGATATTAGTTTTTATCAGATTTGAATGTTTGAATGGTTTATATTTAATGATTTGCAGGTTTTTGTTTTTAGAAATTTAATATTTATGGATACAATATTAAAAAAAAATAAATAAATAAAAGACCTATACCGACGACATGTCGTCGCTATAGGCCTTTTTAAAAAATTATTAAAAAAAACAAAAAACCCTATACCGACGACATGTCGTCGGAATAGGGTCAACCTGTACCGACGACATGTCGTCGGTACAAGGTTGGACTCTATAGCAACGACATGTCGTCGGTATAGAATTTCTTTTTAAAATTTTTAATTAAACCCTATAGCGACGACAAGTCGTCGGTATAGGCTGACCTATCCCGACGACAATCTTGGCTATTGGGACGAGGTAATACCGACGACATCTATACCGACGACATGTCGTCGGTATAGGCTGAAGCACCTCTTTTCGACAGCAGCTTGAAAACAAAAACAAAGAAGTCAAAACACTTCTTCGTTTTGGTTCTTGTTTTTGGTATTGATCAACAAACCAAAATAAAAGAAACGAGTTCTCCTTTTGGTGCTTCAATTAGCGGCTCCAATTAAATTGTGTTAGGATTAAGTGACTAACCCTTTAAATATTAATTATGAAACCCTACTAATTGTTTCCGGGCCCAAAGTCCAATAAGAGTTGTAAAAGCCCGAACTTGTTTTATTGTTTTAACAAAAGATTAAAAACAATATATAATTATTATTTATAAACCGGTACAAATAATAATTCCTGTCTAACGAATATATATAAAATATATCCGTCTCGCTAACAGTTCGTAATTACCAGTTAAACGAGTTAAGTGGATTAAATGTTCGTTGCCCTAGGTGTAACTCTTACGGGTCACAACTCAGTTAGTAGCGTTAAATAATCGTGACCGGACATATAATTCCAACAACCTAATCCGAAAACCATCGCCTTCTCATCTTCGAGATCACCACCGCCACCAAATTGTTTTAGAACGACTAACCCAAGTACCCTCTAAATCCACACCAATGTTCACCACGAGGCTAGAATCCTCAACCATTCATGGAGAAAAACTTTTACGATACCACTAATCTACAAACACTTTGGTCACCACCACCAACTATCATATGAAACACAAAACAACAAACAGCCGTTGATTTCAATCAGAAATAGAAACACATTTCTGATTTGCAAAATCAGAATTATAAACATAAACGGGTGGTCTATTGCCAACACCACAAATGAATTTTCAATTTAAAAGTTAACTAATGCTTACGACATATAATTAAAAAGTGAACACATGCATTAGTTTAATTTGTTTATTTGCCATATAAAATTAAAAAAGAAAACAAAACAACAACCCAGTTATAAAACCTGGTTATTTACAATTAAGTTCACAACACCTGTAATGAAGTGCATATTTACAATCTAAACACTTAAAGATCATACTGTACTGTAGACTATAACCACACTTGTCACATAGACCATCGCTTTCAATCCCTTGAATGAAAGAAAGGGGATGTTTATGCATTTTAAAGTTGTTAAATGTGCCCCCAAACTTCACATTTACAAATGCAAAAATAGCTCTCACATATGGAGTATATGTTTCATACCGAAGTATTGACGGAGCACAAGCCGGATGCATAGACTGCATACACTCATGACAATGATAGAATGGAAACTTAGGATCAAATTCCTGCTCGCAAATTTCACAAAAATATTCACTCTTGTGATTTTCAATGGGAAAGTAACTCAGCTTCATAGGATGTCTGTCACACATGTGCGTAGTTGTCTCAGGTATTAACAAAGCACACTCAGGGTGTAGATGAACATTATCACATATATGGCAACTATATGATAATTTCTCATCCCAAAGATACTCATAACATATTTTACATGTATGATAGGTGTCGTCTCTCTGAATAACTCTTGAAAGGAGGTGATTTGGGTGAGAAGCATGAGTGATTTCTTTTGGTAAGAAGGCGCAGTTAACATCAATGTGGTATTCACATTTCCCACAATAATAAGCAAATCCATTGCAAGGTAAGTAGCAAATATTACATGTGAACACACCGAAAAACTTACCAGGGACTGTTGAATGAAGAATCAGGGTATGTTCATGGTGGTCTTTTAATTCAGTAGGTAGTCGGGAGCACCACTCGTGGACCACAAAGTTGCAATGATCGTCCTCATTGCCACACATGTATATTGGTGTGGTCGTAATTGGTCTCAAACATCCATTGCATAAAAGTTCAATCCTTTTCATTGGGTCATGAAAGGATATTGATTTTATTCTTGAAGAAACGAGTGAATGTTGATGACTAATATTATCATGTGTTTTGGTGACATCATTAGGAACTTCTAACGTACATGGTCCATTTTTCTTGAAAAACAAGTGTTTTAGGATGCTATAAGATGGATCAGGAAATGGAAGGTGAAGAAGATCAGGATGTTCAACATCTTTATAATTTTTAATGGTTTTGCCTGTACCTGAAGGAAACAACGTACATTTTAGTACTAATTATGATCAATCATTAATGAAAAAACCAACACTAATTAAATGCAACTGTAAACGTATTATATATGTAGATTTACCTGGAGATGTAAGGATGGACATGAAGGGCTCGTTTCTTGATGTTGCGCAATTTAGATGGGAATAGTATCTGCATTTATCGCATTTATAAATCCAAAGATTCGGATTAGAAAATCGATCAAGGCATACCCTACACCGTGGGAGAAATTTGGATTCTTGTTTAGCTAGTGGAAAGGAATAAGCAAGGGTGAGTGGATGTATATGGGAGAAGATATCATTTGTTGTATGTTGGATATGTAACTTTTTCGGCAGGAAAGCACAATGACTATGAATAAAAGAGTTGGGATACATGGGACATTGATAAAAGATCCCTTTATGTTCTTTCCCACATGCATCACATTCGTATAAAAGTTGTTTGGGGATGCAAACTAATGGGTGCTTGTGGCTAGGATGATAAATGATATTTTTTTGTAGCCTTTTCGAAGCACACTTTGCATCAAAATAAAAATAACATTGAAGACAACGATAACCAGGTACTTCAGCTTTATGACTCATTTTACATCTATCACATTTCCAGACTGAGGATATCCATTTGCGAAAGAAGTAAAGAGTATGCTCAACATCACAAATGCCTTCCAACCTTTCTGGAAGCTCTGCACAAAATTTGTGGATAGAGTAGTTACATTGACCACACGTGTAGTAATACCTATGAAACCAGTTGATTTCTTCATCACACCGGAAACACAAACATCGGAAGTCTTGATTTGCAATTAAATCTTCGGTCTCTTCCTCGCTTTCTTCATCCTCTTCTTCATGTTTTAGTTGTTTCGACCACAAATCTATGAAATTTAATGGATGTTCGTGCTCAAACATTATATCGTTTTTCTTTATTCAGTAATTAATTGAGTAGTATGAGAAGATTGAAGAAATAGACACAAAAGAAAATGTTTTTAGAAACCAGATGAGAATTGGGAAAATAGCAAGATGATAAGAAGAGATGAGTTATAAAAAAGGGTTATATAACCTCGCATTTATAGCGCATGGTTTTGCAAGCACAAAACTTTATGGAATCATGCAACACAATACATTCTTATCTTCATTCTTAAGTTTATGGTATTTATAACTAAAAGGAGATATTTATCAAGGATTATAAACACATTTTACAAATTTAACTATATCATAATATAACACTTTAATGTTGTTACACATGTATTTATGAAAGTATGATCTATTAATTTTACTGTCCCTAGCTATAACTAAAGTGCAAATGGTACGGATATCGAATCATTCAAATCAATGATTAGTAATGTTAGGCATAACTATATGATGTTATAGAATATTAATTCATTGTTATAACCGAATTGTTGTTAAATACATTGTGCAAACTCGTTAATCAGTTATCTAGTTTATAATTTTATAATTACACTACTTTTATATCAGAGAAATTATTCATGTAGGGATGGTACTGGTACTGAATTTATAGAAAAGTGGGTACCGGTACCGAATTTATCGGTACGGTACCGATACTTGTTATAAAATGTTCATCTCAAGATAGTATTAGTACCGTACCGGTACCGAATCTATCGGTACGGTAACGGTAGCGGTACTCGGTATCAAATGCTCATCTCTATATTCATGTTTGTATTATATAATTTATATTGTTAGCTAATTTGACACAAATTATTGACCAAATGATGTAATTGTTATATTATGGAAATCTTATTGGTCGAATATGTCATAAGAAAATTTTAAAAGCCGTGTGTGGTTTCCATGCAACATGTTATTGTTCAAATTTAATATATTATCAAACCACGTATATATTTAAGTGCTTTATAAAATAATTTTAACTAGATTCTTTTTTCCTCGCGCTTCGTTGCGGGAGTCTGATCATTATCAAGGTCGGCTCGTTTTGGTGGAGAAAACTTATGTCGAAACGTAGACTTGTTATAGTGCACGATAGCAAAAAAAATTCGAATTTGAATATAACTCCGTTTTATTAATAAAAGTTATACTTTAATGTTGACAAAAAAAATAAAAGAAAATGTGCATTCTGTTTTTAAAAAAAAGTTAACGAACGAAAGTTAGCTAAGAAAAATGAAGTTAATAGAAAACTAAAATTGTTAAAAGCGTATATTATATATAGTATGAGGGGCTAAAACGATTCCCCCTCGCGCGACGGGGACATGGTCGTTATCGGTTCGTCTCTTTTGCGGGGCTAAAGCATACGTACACTCGTTATAGTTTACGAATAAAAAATACTCGATTTTGAATACAACATCGTTTTAAATAAAATTTATACCAGAACGTTTCCATTTTTTATAAAAAGTTAAATAACGAAAGTATAAAAAGAAATGAAAGGATTGTAAAATAAGACGGGTTAAAAGCGTATAGTATTTATTATATAAGGGTTGATAACGAAAAATGAATAAAAAACATTTGAAATTGGATGTGGCACTTCCCCATTGGGAGACTACTGTTCACTTCGGTTCTCAAATTTTTAAGATTATTTATTTATTTTCGATTGTGGTGTAAACAATTTAGGAATTACACCAATAAAAATATTGAATAGTTTGGATGAAGTCACGGCATAGCTCAAAGGAGAGTGAGATAAAGCAAGAGTTTTGAGCCCTCACTCCTTTAGGACCCTCAAATTCTAAAAACATTACACATAGGCAATTTAAGCTTAAGATTGTTGCCGGTGAGGTTTTGAATATAAAACTGAATATACACAGATGAATGATGATATATGAATAAATAGGACCGAAAATAAAATAAAAAAAACTGATGAAAAAACTCAAAATTTATGATCTGTTTTTGCGTCCAAAAAAAATTAAGCTGACGCTAAATTCACACTCCCTAAAATTAAGGAAATGGCTCAAATAAAGTCCATAAGATATGCTCAAGCAAAGTATTTGTTGAAAGAGTATGTAGTACAATTAAACATATATGTTACACTTGTATATGACAAAAAAAGGTGTTAGAATATATGTGTTTGATTTGATGCTTTCTTCTTTCTTATATACCCTTAACCCTTTTTCTTTTAAAAAAAATCAATTTCTCTGTTATTTTTCTTTCTAAAAACACATAATCTACACCACAATTAATTTATACTAATTCGTCAATGGTAGAGCTCGAATTCTTGACCTCAAGGGGAGTTTTACCTTAATTCTAAATGATTTTGCCATTAGACCTAACTCTCACCCCTATATCAGTTTCTCTTTTTCTAAAGAGATGTTTACCGTAAGTGACTGTCATTACGTTTGTTATTTTTTTTAGAAAAACTTGTGTTAAACTTCACCCGTTTAAATGTCCGTATGAACAAGACAACGCAAATTAATCTTATATTCAACAAATTTAGTAACTAATCTTTTCTGATATTCATTATTTGATTGGAATATTCACAATCAAGGAATTTCATTGAAACAATATGACTAAATGTTCTTCTTTCTCAATAATATTCGAAACTATAATAGATTAATTTTAAGGGGCCTACTTTTAAACTTTTTAGTTGAGTTGGCGTTTGAATAAAGAAATAAACACAAAACTACTATAACAAGGCAAGTACAAATTACGTGTGACACGATTGAATATGCAATCCCTCTAATTCCACTCGATCAAATGCAAAAGGGATTCTTGGAGCATCCATTTGTTTTTTTAATCTCTATCTTTTACCTTTTTCTTTATACTCCTCACATATATTATTTATATTAGAGTAGATTAGATTCCTAATATTACTTACAAGGGAAGAAAAGGGCGTGATGCATGTTTACAACTCTGCATTAGAGGTGCATAAAACGGTTTTTTAAACCGAACTGGTTCGAACCCGACCCGAACTGGTTTGGTCAACGGAAAGCCAAAACCGGTTTGGCCCTAAACCGGTTCGGGTTAACCCGCGGTTTGGAGGCAAGAAAATCCCTAACCTATTAAACCGGTTAGGGTCGGGTTGAAACCGGTTTGTGTGTTAAACCGGTTTTAATTAAAAAAATCGAATAAATTCAAATAAATTCGATATTTTTAATAACAAATAAAAAAAAATATAACAAATATAAAACATAAAGTGCAACGTTTATTAATATTTGGAAAGTTCAGAAATTAAAAAACATGACAAGATAAAATTATAAAATTGTAAAACATTACAAATGACAATATATATTTTTATTTTTTGGAATACTGATTGATTATTCTTGTGCGTTGTGTAACGAACCAAAATCCGGGTCTCGTTATAAATAAATATATTTCTAAATAAATATTATGTTGAAAATAATATTTTGAAATAAATTGAAACAAGCGGGTTTCAAGTTAGTAATGGGGTTAGGCTAGTTTTTAACTAGTTTTGGAAAGGAAATGGTGAAATGGAAGTTGAAGGACTAATTGTGTAAATGGGCAAAATCTGCCATATTGACTTGGAGAAGTCAAAATTGGTCATTTTGCATGCTTGGGTCGTTCTTGAGCAAGAGAGGAGAAAAAGGAGAAAATCCAATTTGAAGCCAAATCTTGCGTTTTAGGCTCGTTTTGAGAAGGTGTTGGCTTGCACATCAACCTTCTAACATCAAGTAAGTGTTAAACATCCTTTTGATTTCACTTTTGATGTGTTCTTGGTGGGTGTTGGGTGAAATCCGAAAATTTGGATGCATGTGGTAAATTGGTGTTAGATTGTTGATAATCTAACTTAACTAAAGTTAAAGAGTGATGATTAACATCCTAGAACCCTTGATTTTGATTATGAGAAGTTAGGGTTCATATGAGAAAAATTGGGGGTTTTTGTAAAATGAAGATAGAATGGTGATCTAGTGATGATTAAGTGTTTTTGGGATGTTAGACACTTGAACAAACACCAAATTAACTTTATAATAATTTTTGAAAGAAAGATTAGTGTTAAGGTTAAGATAATGAAACTCAAGTAGGTGAGTTTGTGGTGAAAGAGGGTGTTTGGTTATGAGGATAACCCAAAACGGGTCAATTTGGGTTGGAAATGGGAAATTGGGTTGTGAACCCAATTGTAATATGATTTTGGTGTATGTTAGATTACTAAACTAGGTGAATGTGTTTAGGTAATCAAGTTGCAAAGCTAAAAGCCGGTGCGGGACCTTCTAACCCGAAAGGTAAGTGCTTTAGCACTTACTTAGTTTTGATGATATGGTGTTTGTATGCAATGTTGTATGTATGATGTATATAGTTGCATAAATGGATATGGAGTTATGGTCTACGAACCATAATGGATAGAATGGATATGGAGTTATGGTCTATGAACCATAATGGATAGAATGGATATGGAGTTATGGTCTACGAACCATAATGGATAGAATGGATATGGAGTTATGGTCTATGAACCATAATGGATAGAATGGATATGGAGTTATGGTCTAAGTACCATAATGGATAGAACGGTTATGGAGTTATGATCTCGTATCCTAAATGGATATGAAGTTATGGCCTACGTGCCATAATGGAAATGATAATGTGATAATGAAACCCTTAAATGACAATTTGGGTGGAAACGGGTCAAATGGGTGAATGGGTGTAAACAAGTAGTATTTACTTGATTGATATGTTTATGATGGACTATGTGCTATAATGGAAATGGAAATATGTTAATTAAGAATGGTAAATGAAAAGAATGATACTTGTAGGTGAAATACAAGTAAAAGGTGGCCTAATTGCAAAATGGTTGCAAACGGGTCAAATTGGGTGAATGGGTGTAAACAAGTTGTTCTGCTTGTTGTTACGTTTAAGATCATTTTTAATGATAATATTAATGTGGTGTTGTGAAAGGAATGAAACTTGTAGGTGAAATGCAAGTGATACGCAACCAAATGACAATTTGGTTGGAAACGGGTCAAGTGGGTGAATGTGTGAAACAAGTAGATTTTTTTTACTTGTTTGTCATGTTTATCTCATTACTAATGGTGATATGTTTTTATGGTTGTAGGAAAGGCTCCGAAGTAGTCCAAGTCAAGTCCAAGGCGTGAATGGTTCTCGTATGCATTTTTTTGGTATTATAGGGATTTTGGGGAAAACCCTCGTAGATGGATTAAATTTGATATACAAATGGTGTTTTAGTGTATTTACATGTTGTTGATGTGTCTTTGGTCAAAACCCAAGTATTGGAAATTTTTGGATGTCTTGTAGTAGTGAAAAAGTTGGAAATTTGGCTAAGTATGAATTTTGCAGGAAACTGAAACTCTCTGGAAATCTGATTCCTCGCGGTACGCGAAGAACCGGGATAGGTTCTCTCGCGGTACGCGAGGGACAAGGGTTTCGGAGATGCTTCGAGGGGTCTCCTCGCGGTACGCGAGAGCTTGCAGGGAAATCTCTCGCGGTACGCGAGAGACCTGGGTTCCGGGCGTGTGTTTGGGACTCCCTCGCGGTACGCGAGGGAGGTGGTCAAAATGCCTCGCGGTACGCGAGGGTCAAAAAAAAAAAAAAAAAAATTATCTTGGGATTTAGTCTTCCGCGCGTTAAACTTTTGTTATTAAAAGTGGTGTGTTACAACTTGGTATCAGAGCAATGGTTTGAGGGAATTGGTCCGCGAGGCACTAAACTCAAACCGGATGCTCTTGATATGGGGAAATTGATACGAGAATCCATGGAGGACTTGACTAAGACTCGGAGCTTTCGGAAATTGAAAGGTTAGTAATGTTATGATTAATGTTGTCACATATGGTGTATATGTATATGGACGATTGAATGACAATGTGTTATGTGTGCCGAAACTTGTTTTGTGATTTGTTATATGAATATGATAATTGCAATTGGGCATAACGTGTTATTAAACATGTCTGGCCAATATGTTTAATAAGACGGGATGTGCAAGGGTCTTTATGATAACCATATGACAAAGAACATTTGCAAGGATTAGGTGAAGGTGATTATATGTGTATGTATGTTTATGAATGATTAAAAGGGGGTAATACATATACGCATAGATTAAAGACCTATAAGTAGGTAGAATATCTATGACTTAGTTAAAATTTGGTCGGGGAGACTAAGGGGCACATGTGTAAGTAGAAGAAATGGTGGATGGAAGTCATCTTAAGGACTCAGGTATGTTAGAGTCTAGACGTGTATCACCTCGTGGGTGGTGAGGATCATGGATTAGGATGGGAGAAATAGAATGCATCAATCTAGCGGAGGATGGCTAGAGCTTTCTATCATGTTGTTTCGATCTTCCTTCGAGGAAATAGGGATCCTTGAGGCTATCCTTGGGAGGAACCGTATGAAGCCTTGGGAGCGGAAAGTATATCGGTTGGCGAACCGAAGCGGAAGGAAAACCTTGTTTTCTTAAGGGGATTCGTGGTGTGCGAACCAAAGGAGTTAAAGGGTGAGAGAATTAATCTTTGATTAATCAGTAATGAATCACTATAATGGTATTGGCATTGAAGCAATCCATTGTGATTGAAAGAAGGTGCATTACTTGCGATGAGTCGACTTCGGGTCGTGATGGAGAATTGATGGATTTTGATCCGATGATTGTGAAAGGGGTGTTTGGTTACTTAGTAACCATATCACAGTCAAGTATGATAAAGGGGTGACGTGTTAATCTGTTCTCATTAGAGACAGTGAAACACGAGGCATACGAATTGGTGTGTACACATGGCTTGTGCCATTGACATCAACCAGAGATATAAAGGGATACTTAGTATTCCAGTTAAGAAAGGGGGATTTGATAAGGGTCATTGCACCCATGTGCTTGTTCTAAAAGTACATAAACTTTTCGGTGGAAAAGGAAAATGGAAGAGTGCGTTTTGGCACTGACAGTCGGTGGTAGGATAAACTTGACTAAAGGTCTCGCGGTTTGTGGACTTTATGGTCAAGGGTTAAATGTTAAAATGTACATAGGTGGAATGTGTACATTAATGGTGATTGAAGTCTTAGAACTTCATAAGTGACGTTGGAAGTCTTTTGGACTTCACAAGCGGTGTTTGAAAGCGAAGTCTTCGAACTTCAAAAGTGGATTCGGTGATTTAGATCCTTAAATCTCAAAGGATGACTTATGATTAAGTCAATGGAGATACTTAGGGTGTTTGGTACGCGGTTAGAAAATTTTCCTTTCAGTGTTGTGAAAGAGGATTCAAGTGAGGAAGTTGTCGTATCCTTACTTGATGAGGTCGCATACTTTATCAGTTAAGAATGGTTGAGTTGAAGACTCGAGCTTCGAGGGGTGTAATTGTGGGTGTTGGGATCTTCGAATCCAAAGAGATATGAACTTGAGACCTTGAGTCTCAATGGGTGGATTAGTGAGGTAGTTTTGAAATTTCCATTTAAGAGATGGGTGACGTGGGATTTGAACTTGGATTTCCTTAGCTGTCAAATGTGTTGACTACTCGTATAAGGTGGTTCAAAAATCCAAGTATCCCATGGTTAGGAGTGTTGAAATTCAAGTGGAAACTTGATGTCATAAAAGTTTTCCTTTGAAAAGTGGTGTTTCGGGTTGGAGATCATGGGAGGATAGGTTCACGTATCGTTGGGTTGTCCAACATGGGGACTTTATTGGTGGATAGATTAATGTTTGGGAACTTCTCAGATGAAACGAGTGGACTCCATAATAAATTTTGCGTGACCAGACACGAAAACGTTTGGAGGATGGAACTGATGTTATTTCATATGGCGATGATGAGATAAATGATAAACGGCTTGTCTAAATGAAACAGTGACTATCTTAGATAGTGGGCGAACTAATTGATGCAAAAGTAGACAACTGCGTACCGCTGTCGAATAAACCATTAAAGACGGAGATAACCTTGGGGGAGTAACGAGGGCAGGTAAAGTTACCACATTAAAGTGAAGTCATTCTTGATGACGATATCATCATCCCTTATTGACGAAATTCTAGAGGCTAAAGTGTTAGCTTTTTAGGGTGATTTGAAGATGGAACGGGTGGTTCTTATGTTGACAAGCTTGGGGAAAATAATTCGGGGTTAAAGACATGCTTTGATAGGATTTGGATTCCTAGGTTGTCAAGTGTTTTGACAACTATTTTATATGAAGCGCATAAATCCAAACATTCTATCCATCCGGGGGCCATAAAGATGTTTTATGAATTGAGGTGTCATTTTTGGTGGCCGGGTATGAGGCGTGATGTTGTTAAGTATGTTGAGAGGTGTCTCACATGCTTAAGGGTGAAGGCGGAGCACCAAAAGCCGTATGGAAAGCTTCAACCGCTTGAAATACCGCTTTGGAAATGGGAGAATATAGCTATGGGTTTGATCACTAAACTACCAAAGACCCGAAAGGGTTATGATGCGATATGGGTAGTAGTGGATCGGTTGACGAAGAGTGCATATTTCCTACCTATAAAGGAAACATACTCATCGGATAGATTGGCAGAATTATATGTGAAAGAAATTGTGTCACGCCATGGGGTGCCGGTGTCGATCATATCGGACCAGGATACGAGATTCACTTCTCGTTTTTGGAAGAAATTCCATGAGGACATGGGGACGAGGTTGAGCCTTAGCACCGCTTATCATCCACAAACGGATGGACAAAGCGAGCGTGCGATTCAAACGCTCGAAGATATGTTGCGAGCGTGTGCTTTAGATTTTGGTGGTAGTTGGGATGACCATTTACCGTTGGCGGAATTTTCGTATAACAATAGTTATCATTCTAGTATTGGTATGCCGCCTTTTGAGGCATTGTACGGGAGAAAGTGTCGAACACCCGTGTGTTGGGGTGAAATCGGTCAACGGGAACTAGGTAGTAAAGAGGTGGTCTTGGAAACTAATGATAGTATTGACCAAATTAGAGCACGCTTGAAGGCGGCTCAAGATCGCCAAAAGTCCTATGCGGATAATAGGAAGCGGGCGATTGAGTTTCAAGTGGGGGACTTTGTACTTTTGAAAGTCTCTCCTTGGAAAGGTGTGATACGGTTTAGAAAACGGGGGAAGTTAAGTCCTCGTTTCATCGGGCCGTTTGAGGTGATAGCAAAGGTGGGTACGGTAGCTTATCGCTTGGAGCTACCGGAGGAGTTAAGTAGACTTCATAACACGTTTCACGTGTCACATTTGCGAAAATGTTTAGCGGACGAGTCTACTTTTGTTCCATTAGATGATATCGAATTGGATGAAAAGTTGAATTATGTTGAAGAACCGGTGGCAATCTTGGATAGAAAAGTGAAGCGTTTACGTAATAAAGAGATTAGCCAAGTATTGGTGAAGTGGAAACATAGAAAGGGAGCGGAAATGACTTGGGAAACCGAGGAAGAAATGCTCAAGTTTTACCCAAACCTTTTTATGTGAGGACGGGTTTCGGGGACGAAACCCAAATAAGGGGAGGTGATTTGTAACGAACCAAAATCCGGGTCTCGTTATAAATAAATATATTTCTAAATAAATATTATGTTGAAAATAATATTTTGAAATAAATTGAAACAAGCGGGTTTCAAGTTAGTAATGGGGTTAGGCTAGTTTTTAACTAGTTTTGGAAAGGAAATGGTGAAATGGAAGTTGAAGGACTAATTGTGTAAATGGGCAAAATCTGCCATATTGACTTGGAGAAGTCAAAATTGGTCATTTTGCATGCTTGGGTCGTTCTTGAGCAAGAGAGGAGAAAAAGGAGAAAATCCAATTTGAAGCCAAATCTTGCGTTTTAGGCTCGTTTTGAGAAGGTGTTGGCTTGCACATCAACCTTCTAACATCAAGTAAGTGTTAAACATCCTTTTGATTTCACTTTTGATGTGTTCTTGGTGGGTGTTGGGTGAAATCCGAAAATTTGGATGCATGTGGTAAATTGGTGTTAGATTGTTGATAATCTAACTTAACTAAAGTTAAAGAGTGATGATTAACATCCTAGAACCCTTGATTTTGATTATGAGAAGTTAGGGTTCATATGAGAAAAATTGGGGGTTTTTGTAAAATGAAGATAGAATGGTGATCTAGTGATGATTAAGTGTTTTTGGGATGTTAGACACTTGAACAAACACCAAATTAACTTTATAATAATTTTTGAAAGAAAGATTAGTGTTAAGGTTAAGATAATGAAACTCAAGTAGGTGAGTTTGTGGTGAAAGAGGGTGTTTGGTTATGAGGATAACCCAAAACGGGTCAATTTGGGTTGGAAATGGGAAATTGGGTTGTGAACCCAATTGTAATATGATTTTGGTGTATGTTAGATTACTAAACTAGGTGAATGTGTTTAGGTAATCAAGTTGCAAAGCTAAAAGCCGGTGCGGGACCTTCTAACCCGAAAGGTAAGTGCTTTAGCACTTACTTAGTTTTGATGATATGGTGTTTGTATGCAATGTTGTATGTATGATGTATATAGTTGCATAAATGGATATGGAGTTATGGTCTACGAACCATAATGGATAGAATGGATATGGAGTTATGGTCTATGAACCATAATGGATAGAATGGATATGGAGTTATGGTCTACGAACCATAATGGATAGAATGGATATGGAGTTATGGTCTATGAACCATAATGGATAGAATGGATATGGAGTTATGGTCTAAGTACCATAATGGATAGAACGGTTATGGAGTTATGATCTCGTATCCTAAATGGATATGAAGTTATGGCCTACGTGCCATAATGGAAATGATAATGTGATAATGAAACCCTTAAATGACAATTTGGGTGGAAACGGGTCAAATGGGTGAATGGGTGTAAACAAGTAGTATTTACTTGATTGATATGTTTATGATGGACTATGTGCTATAATGGAAATGGAAATATGTTAATTAAGAATGGTAAATGAAAAGAATGATACTTGTAGGTGAAATACAAGTAAAAGGTGGCCTAATTGCAAAATGGTTGCAAACGGGTCAAATTGGGTGAATGGGTGTAAACAAGTTGTTCTGCTTGTTGTTACGTTTAAGATCATTTTTAATGATAATATTAATGTGGTGTTGTGAAAGGAATGAAACTTGTAGGTGAAATGCAAGTGATACGCAACCAAATGACAATTTGGTTGGAAACGGGTCAAGTGGGTGAATGTGTGAAACAAGTAGATTTTTTTTACTTGTTTGTCATGTTTATCTCATTACTAATGGTGATATGTTTTTATGGTTGTAGGAAAGGCTCCGAAGTAGTCCAAGTCAAGTCCAAGGCGTGAATGGTTCTCGTATGCATTTTTTTGGTATTATAGGGATT
Organism: Smallanthus sonchifolius; assembly: GCA_023525975.1. Taxonomy (NCBI): domain Eukaryota; kingdom Viridiplantae; phylum Streptophyta; class Magnoliopsida; order Asterales; family Asteraceae; genus Smallanthus; species Smallanthus sonchifolius. The sequence continues at coordinate 873,958 of JAKNSE010000034.1, read as the reverse complement.
TTGGGGAAAACCCTCGTAGATGGATTAAATTTGATATACAAATGGTGTTTTAGTGTATTTACATGTTGTTGATGTGTCTTTGGTCAAAACCCAAGTATTGGAAATTTTTGGATGTCTTGTAGTAGTGAAAAAGTTGGAAATTTGGCTAAGTATGAATTTTGCAGGAAACTGAAACTCTCTGGAAATCTGATTCCTCGCGGTACGCGAAGAACCGGGATAGGTTCTCTCGCGGTACGCGAGGGACAAGGGTTTCGGAGATGCTTCGAGGGGTCTCCTCGCGGTACGCGAGAGCTTGCAGGGAAATCTCTCGCGGTACGCGAGAGACCTGGGTTCCGGGCGTGTGTTTGGGACTCCCTCGCGGTACGCGAGGGAGGTGGTCAAAATGCCTCGCGGTACGCGAGGGTCAAAAAAAAAAAAAAAAAATTATCTTGGGATTTAGTCTTCCGCGCGTTAAACTTTTGTTATTAAAAGTGGTGTGTTACACGTTGTCTTCGGAATTGGAGCTTCGTAGCCTTGCATCTTCAGCTAGTTCTTCATCAGTGATTGGTTCGGATATTCCAAGATCAACCTCGTTGTTGTGTATGATTTCTTCGGCTTGAATTTCGTCTTCGAGAGAAGTTTGGTCTTGTATCATATCCATCGCATCCAAATGGTCCTTCAAGCAAATGCACATTTCCATCGATAGGGGGGTGAGTCTAGTCCTTCGTATCGATAAGACTCTGCCACTAAAATAAAACGCAGATTCCGAAGCTACCATGGAAGCTTGGACGGTTAGTACATCACGGGCCATGACAGAAAGAATCGGAAACAAAGCTTCGTTTTTTTTCCACCAAGCCAAAATATCAAACTCCTCAAAAACGGTAGGAGGCATAAACGCTAAAAAGTTTGTGCCAATATACCTTCCGATTTCGCTACTCGGGGTGGTACCTCGAGCCCGTTTACTAAATTCATTTAACATTTCGTTATATAAATTCAAATTAACATCTCTCTAGCTACCACTTGATGATGTACTCATTGTATCATATGGAGTCGAAGTTGTACCATATTTATGTAAATAAACATTAAATAAATCTTGTAAACATTTGTTAAAATATGTTTTTGTGCCTTGTGCAAAATGGATGTCTTCACTATTCAAATTCAAAGCGTAAGTAATTCTATCAATCAACGTTTCAACCCCGAAAACATTTATGGTAGGGTTTAACACGGCGGCACAAGTTATAACGGAAGACATTTCTTTAAAATATTTTACTAATTTTTCTTTTATCGGTTCTATCATTTTTATAAAAATAGTGCTTTTATTTTCAAGTTCATACAACTTGTTAGCCATTAAATATATTTGTTTTAGAGTTAATGGACTTGTGTGATAATAAACACCGAATAAAAAAGTGGTGGCGGTTTTGAAAACTTCAAGCAATTCGGTTACGTCCTTTAAAATGTCCCAACTCGTAGACGGAAACTTTAGAATTTTACGACGAGGTTTTGAGGCAAGCATTTCATGAAATATTTCTAAAGTTTATCTTTGTCGTAAAGCGCTATAAAACATATTATAAGTCGAGTTTCATCTTGTCTCGACGTCCCAATTCGGACCTAAGCAAAGATTATTCGTTTCACGACAAAATCTAATATAATCATGGTATCTTTTTTTGTTACTAAAAATATCTTTAAGCTTTAGTCGAAAAGCATATGTTAAGTTTGAAATCTCTTCAATTGCAAGCCCGGCTTGCACCGCCAAGTTAATGATATGTACGACACGTCGACTATAAAAAAAACGTCGTTGCAAACTGGTTTATATTTAATTTTTAGTTTTTGAACCGCATTTGTATTATTAGATGCTTTATCAAAAGACATTGAAAAAAGTTTATTTTGTAACTTAAATTCGGTTATAACACCATCTAATATATAAAATAAATTTTCGCCGGTGTGTGGATATTCAAACAAGTTAAACGCGATTGTACGTTTCATCATTTGCCACGTTTTGGGATCAACCCAATGTGCGGTAACGCAAAGGTACGAATCGGGTATACCATGTGGAGCCGACCAAACATCGGTGGTTAAGTTTACACCGGTTTCTAAATTTTCAAAACACAAAATTAAATCTTTTTTTGCTTTTTTCCACATTTTTATACAATCTCGTCTAAGGGTGATGCGACTTACTTGATGATAACGTGGTTGGAGTGTCTCTTGAATCATCATTGTCAAGCGCGGATTGTCAAAGTGGTTAAACGGCAATCCTTCTTGAATCACTAACCTTGCCATTCGATCTCGAATAATATTTGGATCAAAGTTCCAAATTCCTCATTCGCTTGTCATCGAGGCTTGACCTTCACTTGGAATTCTCTTCAAGGACGGGCAACATTTTTCCATATGAGTTTTCAAACTAGTGTTTGAATCTTTCCCCAAAAACGCACCACACATCTTGCACCGAGCACGTTCCTTCCCGTTTGACAACAAACATAAATCGTAATTGCACCAAATTGCTGGATTTCTCGTTGTTGGTCGAATTTCCACAACGCTAACTTCGTTTGAGGAAGCACCAACACTTGACATGGTTATTTTCTTTGAGAGAGTTTAGAGAGCGTTTTTGAGCGGTTAAAGAGCGGTTTTATAGATTAGAGAGTGTAAAGAAAGGTGTGATCAACCCTAAACACCCCCCCACCTATTTATAGTGTTTTAAGAGTGCAAATGGGGCAAAAAAAAGCCAAATTTGACTCTAACGGCTATAAATCCGTTGAGTAACGGCTATTTTCAGCAAAAAAAACCGGTTTTCTGAACCGGTTCAGAGGAACCGGTCCCTAACCCGGTCGGCATCATGAAAGGTCAAACCGGTTTGTAACCGCCGGTTTTCTTCGGGTTTGAAACCGGTTTATGGCAAACTGGTTTTCGGGTTAATATCGGTTTGAAAATTCAAACCGGTTTTTTTTTTCCCATCTCTACTCTGCATCTTTCTTATTTTCTTATAGACCAAGAGTTTATGGGCCTACAAGCCCATATCTTACAGACCAAGAAAATGGAAGAAAGGGTATGGATAATTAATTTAAACTAGCTGCATTTCTCCGCGCTACGTGGCGGGAATTTAATTGGTATCGGTTTGGTTCTTTACAGTTTCAATACGGTACTGATACTCGCTATAATAACCGAAAGATAAAACTTAAAAATAAACTTGTGATATGTCTAAAAGGATATTGATACATATTTTACGTAGATCAAAAACCACAAAAGTAAATACTGGTTCCGGTAACAACGACCCTTTAGTTTAAGACCCATTTTTTTCTTCGATTATTCATTAACATTAATCTTAATTATTAAATAACTAATTTATAAAGTCGATATTAGTACCAATATTTTTTTCCAGGAGAAGTAGATCAATGCCATAAATTTTTTTGTTATAATTATATAAAAAAAATCATAGTTTCCAAATATTAAGTAAGAAATAGATAGCGATTAGAATTAGGTAAGAGTTTTTGATAAATAAGTAACATGTGTAAAGAAATTTACATAAGTGATGAAATCAGAAAAAAAAAGTTTGTATAAGAGTTTAAAATAACAAACTAAGAAAATATAAAACGCTAAAAGTATTCTAACTTGTAAAATAGTGTAGGGGCACTATAGTAATATTGGATGGTCATACTCAGCAAAAAAAAATAAAGAAAACTGGTGCGGGGTGATGTTCGAACCACTAACTCTCCTATAGCATAAGACAATTTAACCGCTTAGGCCAAGCTTTCAATTGTTAATTATATCTTACATAAAATATATAATTGTAAAATAAGTTGGGTTTTTGCACCACAGACAATGGCTGCGTGGACCAATCAGAGTACGTGCAATGAATAGTTCCTACCGACATCGCAAAATGTTGTGTTATTAATATATTACAAGTAATATTAATAGTTAGAGCGAATTACAAATTGCGTCCTTTAAGTATTATCGAAATTTTAGTATACTTCCCTTAACAAAGGAAATTACAGAGAACGTCTTTTTATGTTTAAAAAACCTTGCACGTTACATTCTTTAGCCTAACCACCGTTATATTTTACCGTTAAGTCGGGTCATGTGCAAGGCATGTTAGGGTATTTTAGTCTTTTTACCGTAAAAGGACTATTTCTGTAAACCCTCATTCGTAAAAACAAATTACAAGAATAATCTTTTTATGTGTGAAAGCCCCAAAATACCCACATGTGGCTTGAACGTGACCAGACTTAACGGTAAATTTTAAAGTTCGTTAGGCTAAAGGACGTAACGTGTAAATTTTTTAAACATAAATGATGTTTTCTGTATTTTTCTTAGTTAAATGATGTATACTGAAATTTAGGTAATACTTAAAATAGGTTAATTTACTCAATCAAGTTTCGTTAGCTAATTGTGTACCAAGAGCTTATGGGCCTAAATCGATCCATGCCAGAACCATAATGGACCTAATACGTAATAAAGTTTCGTTAGCTAATTAAGTAATTATATACCAAGAGTTTATGGGCCTAAAAGCCCATATCGATCCATACCAGTACCATGATGGACCTTAAAGTACTTTTAAATGGCCATAATGAATTGGATCCAATCTGTCTAATTCAAAATTTCCAGTTGAATATCATATTTAGAGGTGCACAAACCGGGTTGGGTTCAAAAAACGGAACCGGTTTCAAACCGGTTTTTTTGGCCCAGATAGAAATCGCTCCGGGTAGGGAGAGGAACCGGAACAGGTTCTGGGTTGAAAAACCCTACCCTGTGGAACCGGGTATAGTAGGGTCAGGGTCTGGAACCGGTTCCAAACCGGGTCCAATATTTTTTTAAATAATTAAAATAACATAAAATGCATTTTTTAATAGTTCTTAAACAAAAGAAATACAATTTTAAATTGTTTCTTTTTATTTTTATTTTATTCGTCATACTTGTTGTGTTCGCCACTCGCCAGCCAAAAACTATTGCGAACGAACCGCTGCATCGTATGTGAGTTCTGCGATTTCAAGTTGGGTACTCAACTAATTCATCCAACATCCTTTTAACAAGAATAACGGTGGCAAACCCACCTCCAACGGTTAGTTTAGGTTTCTAGAGCTTTTTTATAATAATATATATATATATATATATATATATATATATAGGGGCATGTTCTTTTGAGAACCAACTATATGTTGAGAACCGAAAGAACCGCACAAAACGTGTACATATCGCTTTAGTGAAAAAAGTAAAATTCAACAACAATGTTTTATTTATCTCTTCTCACTCTTAGTTTGAGTTTATCTCCTCTCTCCTGAATTTTTTTAAGAAAAATATAAAAATATGCATATATGCATTCATTTGTGCATATAGTGTGAGTGCATATATGCATTTAAAAAAACCACTATCAATTCTTAAACATATTGAAATGTACATGAATTCTAGTCAATTTATATTATAAATAGAGGAAGAGTTAATGCGATTCTCACGGTTCTTAACATATTGTTGGTTCTCAAAAGAACATACCCCTATATATATAGGATTAGGTTCAGATAAAAAGGATTTTAATTGTAAGAAGGGTGAGAAGTATTTTGGGCCATTAGATTAAATTGTAGAAAATATTAAATGGTTGAGATTAAATTGTAGGAAAAAAAGTTGTTGCAAGGGTATTTTAGTCTTAGCCACTTTTGTTGACTTTTTATCAAGTTCCCCCCTCATTTTAAAACGTTCATAACTTTTACATACGACATTATTTTTTCAAAAAAATTACACCATAAAAACGAGCGTTTTTTTATCTTTAAAACGAGTATAGTGTCGTTATAAACAAAAACAATTTTTTTTTTACGTTTTTCAGATTATTGTGTAATTAGTCAGGTCAATGTGTAATACAAGTTCAATGTGTAATACAAGTTCAATGTTTAATACAAGTTCATTGTGTAATACAAGTTCATTGTGTAATACCACGTCTGGTCATTGTGTAATACAAGTTCATTATGTTATATGTATTTATCATTGTGTTTTATGTTTTCCAGCTCATTGTGTAGTTAGTCAGGTCATTGTGTAATACAAGTTTATCGTATAATACAAGTTCATTGTATAATACAAGTTCATTGTGTAATACAAATTCATTGTGTAATGCCACGTCTGGTCATTGTGTAATACAAGTTCATTGTGTAATTAGTCAAGTCATTGTGTAATTAGTCAGGTCACTGTGTAATACAAGTTCATTGTGTAATACAAGTTCATTGTGTTATACAAGTTCAATGTGTAATACAAGTTCAATGTGTAATACAAGTTCATTGTGTTATATGTATTTATCATTGTGTTTTACGTTTTTCAGCTCATTGTGTATTACAAGTTCATCGTGTAATACAAGTTCATTGTGTAATACCACATCTAATCATTGTGTAATATCTGGTCATTGTGTAATATAAGTTCATTGTGTAATACAAGTTCATTGTGTAATTAGTCAAGTCATTGTGTAATACAAGTTCATTGTGTTATACAAGTTCTATGTGTAATACAAGTTCATTGTGTTATATGCATTTATCATTATGTTTTACGTTTTCCAGCTCATTGTGTAGTTAGTCAGGTCATACAAGTTCATTGTGTAAAACAAGTTCATTGTGTAATACCACGTCTGGTCATTGTGTAATATCTGATCATTGTGTAATACAAGTTCATTGTGTAATTAGTCAAGTCATTGTGTAATACAAGTTCGTTGTGTAATACAAGTTCATTGTGTTATACAAGTTCAATGTGTAATACAAGTTCATTGTGTTATATGTATTTATCATTGTGCTTTACGTTTTCCAGCTCATTGTGTAGTTAGTCAGGTCATTGTGTAATACAAGTTCATCATGTAATACAAGTTAATTGTGTAATACAAGTTCATTATGAAATACAAGTTCATTGTGTAATACCACGTCTGGTCATTGTGTAATACAAGTTCATTGTGTAATACAAGTTTATTGTGTAATACAAGTTCATTGTGTAATTAGTCAGGTCATTGTGTAATACAAGTTCACCGTGTCAAATATTTTTCATCATTGTGTTATATGTTTTCATCATTGTGTTTTACGTTTTCCAACTCATTGTGTAATTCGCTCATTATTGTGTAATTCGCTCAAATATGTCAGGTCATTGTGTAATATGTTTATTGTGTAATATCACTTCATTGTGTAATATCAGGTCTGATCATTGTGTAATATCAGACCTTGTATTACACATTGACCTGGTGTATTACACATTGACCTGGTATATTACACATTGACCTGGAATATTACACATTGACCATTATGCCCTCCCTTTAAAAACAATAAAATGACACATATCAAGCTTAGAATCCTTCTTACCCTTCTTATTTTTAAAACCCTTTTTACTATAACCTAACCCTATATATATATATATATATATATATATATATATATATATATATAGGGGCATGTTCTTTTGAGAACCAACAATATGTTAAGAATTGAAAGAACCGCACAAAACGTGTACATATCGCTTTAGTGAAAAAAGTAAAATTCAACAACAATGTTTTATTTATCTCTTCCCACTCTTAGTTTGAGTTTATTTCCTCTCTCCTGAATTTTTTTAAGAAAAATATAAAAATATGCATATATGCATTCATTTGTGCATATAGTGTGAGTGCATATATGCATTTAAAAAAACGACTATAAATTCGAGGTCTTTTAAAACTAAACCTTAAACATATTGAAATGTACATGAATTCTAGTCAATTTATATTATAAATAGAGGAAGAGTTAATGCGGTTCTCACGGTTCTTAACATATTGTTGGTTCTTAAAAGAACATACCCCTATATATATATATATATATTGTAAGACAATCTTTTATAACGAATCAATTAAGTATTTCATATTTTTACAGTCTTTAGAAGGGAACGATTTGCCTATAATGTTTTAGGGGCTAAAAAAGCTAATACATTCTCTTTTTCTTTTTTTAGTTAGAAACCGTTAAATTTAGTTAGCGGTTGCATGGATGCTTCTTTCTCTCAAATCATCCTCATCCGCTCTATTTTTTTCTCTCTCTAACAATTGGCGATTAAAGCCCAATTCATAATCGAAGTCTGATTTGATTTGATTTGATGCAATGGATAATACAGAGAAACAAATGGATAAAAAGGAGAGAGCCAAGGAACGTAGAGAGAAACGTCGTCAAGAGATCTCTCTAATCCGTTCCATTCCTTATTCAGATCATCAGAGGTATGCATTTGCATTTTATGACCTAAATTAGTAGTATTCGAATCCGAAATCGAGCATGAATTCTTCAGAATTTTGAAGGATACATGAGAACTCAAGTAAGTCGTGTTAGAATATTATCCGCTTATCCAGGAACTCACGGTTTTGTTTTTACCCGACGAATTGCTCGCCCAGACAAAACGCGTCCTGGGAGAGAAGCTTTCCACCCTTTATAAGGAATGTTTCGTTCTCCCTCTCAACTGATGTGAGACTTACATCTCCACCCCCTTAGGGAGCCCAACGTCCTCGCTGGCATGGGCGAAGCTTAGTGAGGGCACCCCCTCCCCCCGATTTTTCGCTCAGTAGTGTTAATTTATACGTATTCAGCCGATTTTTCACTCAGTAGTGTTAATTTATACGTATTTGGTCGAAAGTTTTATAGTTCCGCCCCCTGATAGGAAAAAAAATCTCGGCCCCCTGCGTTTTTCTTTAAGCTTCGCCATTGCTCGCTGGCACACCGACCCGACCCCTGGCTCTGATAGCATTTGTAACATTCGGCCCTCATACCAACAATATTGTCCGCTTTGCTCAGTGGACAATATTCTGGCATGACTTATTTGGGTTGTTACAATACAAGTCTCATACCTTGAAATGGTTTCAGTTATAACATTGGTGTTTATGAAACGGAATCATTAGCTTGAATTTGTATAATCATGACAAATAACTACAATTTTTTCTAAATCAAATCAATATGAATGAAAAACTAGGTCACACATCTGGATATTGCATTCAAATCCATAATTTTGAACAATTAATTAGATATAATGTATAAACTTTAGGTGGTGGTCTGCTGAAACTATAGCTGTGGTGACTGGTGCAAATCGAGGAATCGGATTTCAAATCGCGCACCAGCTTGGATTGCACGGGCTAACCGTGGTTCTTACTTCAAGAGAGACTGCTGTAGGTGAAGAATCAGCAAAAGTCCTACAAGAAGGCGGCTTAAAAGTCGTCTTCCATCAACTAGATGTTACAGATCAAGAATCGATCGATACGTTTTGTTCCTGGATAAAAGAAAACTATGGTGGTATAGATATTCTGGTAATATCAGCACCAGCCACACCTCTTTTTTTGCTTGTAACAACGAGTTCAATGTTGTTTTTCCTTTTTTTTTTGAATTTTCTGCAGATAAACAATGCAGGATTCAATCATAATATCGGGTCGGAGAATTCTGTTGAATTTGCTGAAAAAGTTATCGCTATCAATTATACCGGGGCAAAGAATATGATCAAAGCTACAATCCCACTGATGAAACCCAACACTGCAGGTGCGCGCATTGTTACAGTGAGCTCACGATTGGGAAGACTTAATGGCAGGAAAAATGTATGCAGTTAAATTTGAATTTATTTATTCTTGAAAGTATTTTAATTGAATTTAATTTATAAATTTTGATGTTAGAGGATTTCTGATGATGCATTAAGACAACAACTCGAAGATGCTGACGCGTTATCAGAAGAGTTGATTGATGGAACAGTGAACAAGTTTCTGGAACAAGTGAAAGATGGGAGTTGGACTACTGGAGGATGGCCACAAAACAATACAGATTATTCACTGTCAAAACTGGCGGTTAATGCATACACGCGGTTGGTGGCTAGGGAACTGGCGGGTCGACCAGAAGGTGAAAAGATTTATGTCAACTGCTACTGCCCGGGTTGGGTCAAGACCGCCATGACTGGTTGGGCGGGCCAGGTTACACCTGAAGAAGGCGCTGATACAGCAATATGGCTTTCATTGCTTCCAGATATGCGTATTAGTGGCAAATTCTTTGCTGAAAGGCGCGAGATACATTTCTGATTGCAGGTTATTTGGAAGAACAGTTTTGATTTGATGATACTACTTCTGTGATCTGCTAACTTTTGGTGTAGAAGTTATTGTAACACAGAAGAATCTTGTTTTTTGTTATAAACTAGACGACGTTTTGTATGTGATTTTGAAATTATTCCATCTTTGAAGCTTCTTTCATCGTATAGAGATTCGAATGCCGGGTGTATATGTTTATGGCTAAACCTATCATTTGGTTTTGAAAATCCATAAACCAGCAGACCAAACAAAAGATTCTCAAACCGTTAGAAGAGTGGTTTACTCGGTTGGTACGGTACAATGCATGCTTCTCGAAGGGTCGGATCAACATTTATGCATAAATCCTATCCCTTGAAACAAATGTTTGTCAAATCTCAAAAGCACATGTTGTGTTGTACTGTTAATGCCTCATTGTCACATGGTGGCAAGATGCTAACCCAACCAAAACCACATTAGTATGGATTCACTATGATCATATGCCAAAATGTGGTCAACCATGAAATGAAATAGATGCAAATATGTTACAAGCATCAAAAGAAAACCAAACTCATTTCATCAAATGCTACAATAACTGGCATCCCTTGAATGATTATACAAAGAGACATAGATACATATTATGTCAACCATGATAAGAGCAAAATGTGCAGTCTATAAGATTCGAATAACCATCAATTCGCTTTAAGATCAACTATATCGTAAAATACTACAATCCAACAAAAAGTCCCCCAAAATCCCTGCACCGCTCCATGATTCCAGCCCGCGATTTTGCTTATAACCAAACATTTATAAACTAACATTTTTTAGGAAGCTACCATGGCTTCAGATCAGCTAAAGGACCTGCAGTCCAGTTTAAAACCTTCTCTCCTTTCCTCAAATAAACACTCTTGTCATGAGGTAATTTACGGGCCAGACCGTTCAAGATTTGATGGAAAGCGTCACCTGGTTGAGCAGGATGTGGAAACAACATAGCTTGTTTCATTGAAGGATTAGCCAGCAATCTTTGTTTTCGTAAAATGACTTTGGTTGGAATGGATGTCAAAATGGTGTCCAAATTTGGAACATCCTTTTCATCTACATAAACTCCAATGTCTTCCCATGGAATTGCATCAGCGAAAGGCAAGACGATGTCATCTGCTATGATGACGGGAATGCAACCGAATATAACTGCTTCAACCAGCCGTGGACTCCATGGGGCCCACCCGAGTGGGCATAAGCAGAAAACAGCTCTTTGCATGTCTTCATAGTATGTTGTAGGATGTTCTGTTGAGATGTCAAAGAGAGGGTTGTCTTTGAAGTTTTCCCACACTGCTGCTCTTGCTCCTCTGAAAGATTATAAAAATATCATTTTTCTTTCATACCAATGCATAGAGAGAAAAAGATTCAGAATTGGTGAGCAATTTAGAAGTGGCAAGATGGGTGGGTTGAGTATGTTGGGTAGCAGGTCATTTTTTGTACCAGTCGAAACGGGCTGGGTTAGGTTCGATTGACCCGAAGCCACTAATAATCTAAATTTTTTCGTCAAATGATTTAAGAGGTTGTATACATTAAAAACAACTAAAAAAAGTCCTGCTTAAAACTCAGCTAAACATTAAAGTATGCTTGCGTGTTTCCAACCTCCGAAATGGCTTTACTAAAAAAAGTTGGATCGTTACTTAAATTTTCGTGATCATATTAATTTACTAATTATTAATGAAATTCAGTATACAGGACAAGAAAAGTATCAATGTATCAACCGGACCGTTGTACCCATTTTGACCCATTACCTAACAATATAAAAAATATAGAAGACACGTACCTTGCATAATAACCACCTTCGGGGTCATTTCCAACATCATAAAATAAGCCTCTAAAGTATACAAAGATAGATCGAGGAATACTTGGAGGGATCAAATGAGATTGCATCTTTTGAGGAGGTGCATATGGGGGCACTGTGATTGAACCCTCTTTTAAACAAACATGATTCCTTTGACCAAATGTTTGAACCAAAGTAGCTCGTTGGAGTAGAGGAAGAATCCCTCTTTCAATAGCTTTTTCTTCCTACAAAAAATTCAATAAGGTCACCCACTAAGGGGGTGTTTGGGATTGCTTAAATAGCTTATCTGCTTATAGCAGGTTTATTTAAAAGCAGATAAGCACGTTTGATTGTTCGGATGAACAAAAAAAGTCTTGTGCTTATGTGCTTATTTTAGGTGAAATAAATTGCTTTTAATAAGCAGTTTGAGATTGCTTATTTCAAACTGATTATTGTTGGTGGATTCAAAATTACAAATTTACCCTTCGAGTTAACTATGTTGCTTTAAATATGACAATTACCTGTTTATGCTTATAAGCCTAAGCTATTTAAATACGCAACCCCAATCCTCCCCTAAATATAAACACAAAGGTGCCTCAAGACAAGAAATGGGAATTTCCATATCTATCTAGAATGGGCCGATTCGGGTTATATTTTATCTATAATGGGTCGAACAAGTAAAATAAAAATAGCCTGAAATCAAACGCTCAAAAGTTTCGAAAGTGTCCTATTAATCATTTTATTTAAAATTAGCCCTTTATTGAAATAATATAATTCTTGTAATCAAATTTGACACGCTAATTAGTAATAAAAAATGCAAAAAAAATTTTTGGGACAAAAGGTGTTTAGACTCGACCCCACCTGTTACCCAACTCGTTTGATTCGCCCATTATGGTACCTCTATTCAAGACTACAATGAGAAAGAGAAAGATGCATACTTGATAATGAAAACAAGCACCAAAATCATGTGGCACAATGAAAAAGTGATCAGCCCCTTCGGTCCTATTCCAATAAGGCCAATTAGAAGAAATAAGTTGAATTGCACTTCTCATCATTCTTGGTGATTTAAAAGGTAACGGTAGGCCATTTGGTGTTAAATCACAAGTGGTGTAAACTGGGGTGTAAAACCAATCAGCTTCCTCTGGATTAAGGGTTCTAACAGGACTGGATAAAAGGAATCTGTGCATATAAATTTCAGCAGCAAACATGTGGTTAAGACATCGAGGGTCTTTTTGCAATATTTTCTTGTTGTATTTGCTCGGTAGCTCATAAACAAATACTTTTAACCTTCCAACGGGATCATCTTCCAATACATCCCCAGCACTACCTAATATTATTGCACAATTTGAAGTAACATTAGCACAAAATGATGCATTTATATGGACTTTTGGATCTAAATATCTGATTACTTAGGGGTCAAATTACCAGTTTCATACAAGTTGCAAGAAAATTGACTATTTAAGGGTAGAATATAATTACCTATTTACCTCTTTTTTTAACCTAATATACCAGAGTTTTACCCCCATTCCGCAAGATGTTTATCCTTTTTGGTCATTTTATCTCATGCTCCAAAAGAGGCAAGCCTTACCTCCAGATAGACCCCTGGCTATCTTGCTAATGCAAAGTTTGACTTTGAAAGTAGCATAAAATCAAGATGTGCAAACATGTTCATTTAAAGTTTGACTTAAAATTCCATTCTCTAATATATAGTTTCTAAACCCACTAATCTATGTTCAAGAATCATAATCCTCTTCTTCAAGTTTGGTGAAAATACACATTGATACCACATATACCTATTGAAGTTTCAAGCTTGATATACAATAACAACAATTTCTATAAAGTCAATCCTAATTCACAGCATAAATAAATGACAAACAGATCATGAAGTTATAAATGGAAGCAATAGTGCACAAAATCCACCCAAATCAAGGACTCATATGAAGTTCAAATGGAACCCTAATCCCCAAATCTGACCCTACCCTAATAAAGTACCAATCATCAATTCACCAAAATCAAGCAATTGAACAGATTAAAGTTGAAATTACCTGAAATTCTCTCAGTTTTTTGACCTTTACGAAGCTCAAAAGCATCTAGATTCAAAAAGAAAGCAGAGAAAACCAGCAAAATTAACCCCCAAATCAAATTACTCATCTTCAAATCCAGGAAGAAGAAGTGCAAGATGAGTAAAAAAAGGGTGAGGAATTGTTTAGTTAAATGGGCAAAGACATGGTTGGAATGTCATTAGACAAAGTAGTTGTTGGAATTTGATAAAATAGAAATTAGGGTTTCAGGTCAAAATGGGGAATTGATAAATAGGGAGATGGGTATGTGAAAATTGCTTAAAGAAACAGGGAAGAAGAGGAGGAGAAGGAGGCATCTGAGGTTGGTTTGGTTTTGTTGTCAAAGCTGTTACATATTTCTTTTTTAATTCTTGAAATCTCAAGCTCTTTGTTGTGCAACATCTTTCTAGTTAATACTATTAAAAAAATAAAAGTAATAATGATAAAAATAATAATACAATTAAAACCAAAGTATAAAAGCATCAAAAGAAACAGTAGTAAAAAAAATTAAAAATTATTATTATACTTAAAATAAAAATAATAATAAGTAATTAGTAATTAAAAAAATAATGTTAAGAAATTGATGGAGTTTTGGGTGATACAACGATACCATAGTGTTAAGCTATCAATAAGCAAAGGTTCAATATCAACAGTAAAATGAATTATTTAGAAAAATACTAGTTAATTAGTAATTTATTCTTTTATATAACATATCTCGAATGTTTAACTAAGGCAACAACAACTTGTCTATTACACTCTAAATTCATATAAACGTGTGAGAGTTTGTTGATAAAATGATAGCACACAATCACGTGCCATGAATAGTCTTGAAGCCTTCTAACCGACAGCTCGACCTTGGTGTCTACGACTCGTCTTTCACATTACAACCCGAGTATACATCACAATGATAATGTAACTATGAGTCTATGGTATGCAAGTGTTTATACGGTTCTAATATAAGTTTTTTTAAAACGAAGTTATATTCAACTTATTTAGTCAATATATATACACGTATGTAAGATTTTACCTAAAACCATGAACATAAGATTTCACCTAAAATTTATTAGAATTGTTATGAAAAAACATATAAATTTTTTTAGTAACTACCTTAACGAATAACCGTTGCCGTATCAAAAGTAAGCCCATCAAATTAAGCCCATAATTGTGTTAATTTCCTCGTACGCCAAATTCTTGTATTGTTTTGTTTACTTCACGTCTTCACCCCCCCCCCCCCCAACACACAAATAGTTTAAGCCCTTCACATTTCACAATATAATGTTTGTCCCCTATTGTGTATGTACTAGGTTTAAATTTGGATTGTGAATATATGAATTATCCCAACCCGGCCCATCTATTTTTCAACTAATCTAAGAGCACTTACAATGGAGTTTTTATTGGACTATCTTCTTCCCCATACCCAAATTATAGGAAAAATATAATATTTTATTTATTTTCACCCATACATACGAGTCCTTATCCCCATACATACCCCATATCCCAAATTATGTGAAAAACTAAAGTAACCTTCATATTTGGGTGTTTCCTATTCATTTCATGTCCCTTATTTATTTTAGTGAAAGAAAGAAAAAAAATATAGAAATGTATTATTTAATTGACTATACATATATACGATGAATCAGATGTAGAGGTTTTTTAAAAAGTAACCAAATTTTAGAGGTAAATATGTATTTTTTTTGTGTTCGGTTTTGGCCCGATGACTGGTTTTGAAAACTCTCCCCTATTGGGGCTTGCCATTTTTTTGCCATAATTCCTAAGGTTCAAAAATATCCAAATCCGAAACTCGAAATTCCGAATCTGAATTATCTGAAAATTTGGATATTTGAATTTTTAGATTCGAATAGCATTTTTTAAAAATTTTGGATATTTCGGATCTCCGAATATCCGAAATATTAAATAATTAAAAAATAGATATTATTTCCTAGAAAGTGTTATAATGACTATATATATGAAGTATATGGTTTTTATGTTACGTGTTTAGTTTTCTTATTTATTTAAAAAAATAAAACGTATTCGCGTCATATTTTTGTAAATTACTCAAAATTGGTTTTTTTAATGTTTTTTTATTATTATTTCATAAAGATGGTGTTTATATAGTATATTTTATATATTTAGATTTTATGTTATGTATTTAGTTTTCTTATTTTTTTAAACAACTAAAACGTATTCATGTCGTAAACAAAAATCAAGTTTTTTTTGCAAAACCCAGTTCAACCCGGTCTTTTTTTAATACCCGGACCCGATCCTAACCTACCCGTTTTGAAAGGAAAAAAAACATAGGTCTTATTATCAAAAAGCGTAGGTATAGTTGGAAAAAGGAAAAAAAATAAAAAAAAACGGATATCCGTTCTCTAACCAAAAATTCCAGATATCCGATTTTGAATGTTGTTTAGCTCTTCACCTGATCTTGATGCCTATGAAGTGGTTGAGGATAAACAAAGCAAACTAGATTGATTAGAGGTTGTCATTCCTTAGTAAATCTTAATCGATCATTGGGTTAGTTAATAAGTAGACATGAAGCATAATCCACAAATGTAGCATTGTTTATTAATGGTAGATAGTCATGTAGTGTCATATTATCCATGTTTTGTTTTTCTAGGTATAATCCACAAATGTAGCGTTAGGCTAATTAGCATGTACGCGTCACTTATTCATTGGACCAACGCTTTAAAATGCACTGAAATCTATGGCGGCTAATTAGCCGGCTTTAGCCGCCAGTTGTGAGACAATTTCTATGAAAATAAATGCTAAAAGTCAATGTCTTTTTTTGAACGGCGAACATTGATTGTTGTGACGTCGCAACCCCCCGTCACATGGGAGAGCCTCGTCCAACTCCGGCCAATATGTTGTCTTAACCGGGCCCACTTGGCGTAAGAGTTGGAGAGCATCCAAGGAAAAATCCTACCCAATACGGCCCCTTCCGGGCTTGAGGGAGAGCCGAGGCTCGAACCCTGGATCGGTGTGGGTAAAACCCAGGTGCATCAGCCTAAACTAGGCCTCATTTGCATGCCGCAGAAACTAATGTGGAGAGTAGGGATTGAACCTGGGTCACTAGGAACAACAGGTCTCTGACTTACCACTAACTAGCTTATTGGTGTTAAAAGTCAATGTATATTTTGTTAAAACGAGTTGGTCAAATGTTTATTTTGATAATTTTCCCTTTCATTTCTGTATATGCTTTCGGGCGTTCTAGCGGTTATGCTAGAGTTAACGTTTTAAAAAATTGTTTTCATAGCGGTTGAAAAAAAAAGCAAACTACCATTTGATTTCCCGTTGCTTTCTATAAATGCTGATTTATTAAAAATTAAAAAAATTTGTATGGATATTCAACATAATTGAGAAGTCATAAAACAAATATTTTAACATGATTTCTTTTGACTATTTGTTATATTTATAGGTTGAAGGGAATTATGATGGCATGTAAATAATATAGTCAACGTTTGACTTTTGCATGTAAACTTGAGTTAAAATATGCTACGTAATAATCATTTGTTTGAATACAATGCAAAAGCATTACTGTCAGTTTTTGAATCTTGAAAGGTGGAAATTTGGAATTTTCCAAAATCAAAACTTGACCTTTTCTTCGACTTAGGTTAATTTGATTCATAATTTTCAACTAGTTTTTACCGCCCACGCTTCACGATGGAAATAATTTTCAAGACTCGTTATAGCGTACGATATTAAAAAAACATTCGAATTTAAATAAAACTTCGTCTTTGATAAAATTTAAACCATAACAAAGATAATTTTTTTAAGAAAACGGCGCATTCCATTATTTAAAAAAACTAAATGAACGAAAGTTATTATAGAAAACGGTGTAAGGCCCACCGTTAATAAAATTTAAACGAAAACGTAGACGTAACGGTAAAAATAATGTTAATATAAAGGAAACATAAAAGTAAGTAATAAAAAAGGGAAAAAAATTATAAAAATGACCGGTTCAGGTCGTCGAAAACCATAAGGCGAATACCGATATAGATTCTGCTAATACCATTATCGACAATGGTGTTGTTCGCCCATAATAGGTTCGGCTCGTCACGGTACCACAACGGTAACGACACTGGCTATAGGCAGCAATAAAAAAACTCGATTACAACTCCGTTTTAAAAAAAAATCGGAATGTTAACAAAAAAATACAAATAGTTACGCACTCCGTATTTTGGAAAAAAGTAATTAACGAAAGTTATTAAAGAGAAAACGAAATTAATAGAAAATGAAACGAGTTAAAAACATATATTACGTATACTATAAGGGTTAAAAATAAAAATATATATTTTTTAATTTACACGTGTCACTCCCCCATAAAAAATGTCAGAGTTATTATAATTTCATTGTTTTCCTCCATTTTTTATCATCATAATAATTTGGATGGATTTAGTTAGGTGAATGCCCCATATCAACTTGTGGAACCTGTCAAATGTATTTTTTTTTTCTAACAGTAAAGGCCCGGATAATGGGGATCGTCTTGGCAAACTAATCGCCTTTCCGTCCGAAAAACGGAATCGTAGTGACCTGGCCTCACACCATCAGAAGGAAACTCACAACAACTATGAAATTCTTCTGACTCAACCTGAAATATTTTTGTATTAAGCGAGACTCAAACCCATGATATCTCATTTAGAAAGTCATGTGACTACCACTCAATCAGAAAGACTCGGTGGTTAATGTACTTTGATTATCACTTATATTATATCAAATCTAACATGCCCACCATTTCATGTTAGTCATGTCCAAGTTTGACTTTACATATTATAAAATGCTAGCCGTTCTAAAGTTAGGGTTTATACCTCTTTTGATTTTGAAGAAACTTGAACCAGAATTCTCTATTCACGTCCGACAAAATCAAGGTCAAACAGGCTTGTTGAATCAGTAAACTTGATTTTTTCACTTCCCACCGGTTTCAAACATTTTCGACCTAAATACAAATTTAATATTTGTTATATATGAATACTTTTATAAGCATATTTTATTTATAGTTCTCAAAATATTTAGAATTTTCATTTAAACCTAACTCTATACTCATATGGTCATATCACTACAATCTTATACGTGGGTAGACGAAAAAACATTTTTATTGATCCGCAAATTAATTCGTGTATCATTTATATGTGAAGAACTAGTTTATCAATTAATGGTCTGGTTCAAATGATAAACAATATTTATGTGAAAACCATGATAACCACTCTCAAACATAGTATTACATATTTTGTTAGTATAACACATATGTAACACTATGTGTCATGTATATGTAACATTATGTGATATGCATATATAAAACTTCCAATTTCTGTATTTATATTGAAGATATATGTTTAAAGAGTATTTAACAATTAAAAGAATTTTTTTTATAAATTATATGATTGTTTGATAGTGGTTATTATATAAAAAAACCGGTTATCATTTGAACCTTTCAGTGTCAATAAATTATGCATTTACTTTTTTTTTACTGTTTTGTGCGTAACTCATCTCCTCTTTTTTATTCTTGTGCGAAGAGCTTTATGCTTAATCTTTTTTCTACACAATCTATAAAGTCTATGCCGTATGCCCTTTTTTCATATATGTATTAACACATGAATTGCATGAAAGGTTAAATAGTTAGTCATAAATATTTAGATTATAAAAAAATATTAAATAATAATAAAATATTAAATAATCCACTCCCGACAATATATGTGTGAAATTCTTCTCACATAACCGTAAGACATGTGCCACACACCACACAGAAAAGTTACTGCTTTCGTGCTTTTCTCTACCTATAGGCATATTTTTATTTTTCAATAGATTATATAAATATTATCTCATGATTCTTTAAAAAAGATGCAACTTATTTTTATCTTCCCATCAGCAACTTACTTTTATGCCTACTTATATTTTGCAAACAATGGGAATATACTCACCTCTTACGCGTTATTTCAATTCTCTGATACAAAATTTCAAATTAAATTGTCTTTTTTGTACCTTATATTAGTCGAAAGTTGATATTATTATTATTTTTGTGAAAACATAAACATATAATATTTCTTTTCACTACAAGACCCTATAGCGACGACTTATATAGTCGTCGGTATAGATGGGTATCAGCGACGATATGTTATCGCTATAGTGCCGTGCCAAAAAACTGATTTTTTCAATCTTTCCTGACGACGTGTCGTCGTAAGATAGTGTACAGGAATTAATAGTAACTTGGTCCACCGTGTACCACTAAAATGTAGCCAATTCCCACTTAATTTTCTTTGATGATTCATTTTTTTAATATTTTATATTTTAATATTATAATTAATTTTAAATATATTTTGATTTTCTCTTATAACTTTTAAATATAATATTTTTTTAAAACTCTGAATAAGCCATTACGACGTGCTTATTTTTATCTACGTTTCGGTACGAATATAGTTCTAAACCAAATTGTATCAAATAAAATGTGCGGCGTATTCTTAATTTTTTTAAATTCTTCTTAACCCTCATTTTTAAAACGACATAAACTAATGTTTTTCGCATGAACTAAAGTTCAATCTTTGGCACTGTGTTTTAGTTTCTTGTGTACCCATTTGAGCACACGCATGGAATCAAGATCCGATAAAAGCAGGTAGACCACATCATCAATACTTTTTGGGGACTACTAACCACACACGGGAATTGCTAAATGGACTTGGCCATATACGCATCGTATAGGGCAATACGATGCGTATAGCCCTTCACAATTTCCCATGCCTGACATCCTCGTACAACCTGGTCATTCAAACCTCGTATACGCATCGTATAGGTCAATACGATGCGTATAGCGTACGAGGTACTTTCTGCTACTAGTCAACCATCACATCGCTATACGCCACGTATAGATCTATACGGAGCGTATAGCGATGTGATGTTGACTAGTTGCAGAAAGTACCTCGTACGCTATACGCATCGTATTGAACTATACGATGCGTATACGAGGTTTGACCAGGTTTGACCCGAATCCTATACGCACCGTATTGCCCTATACGATGCGTATAGGGGCCAAATTTTGTGTATTTAACCATGCAAAATTCTCATTCGAACGTATCGTTCAAAAAAATTTCAAACAATCTCTCAAAAATTATAAACATGTCTTGGTGGTGGGATGGTAACTACGGTTTTCAGGTATATTCTAACGAGTCGCTGGAAAACAACCCGCAAAGTTCTGGCGTTCAAGAGGTGAACTGGGAGGAGGTCTCGTCCGACGTTTATTCTAATCAACGGGTAAGGCTTCCAGATTTGAACGAGCCACTGAGCAATCCCGAGTTCGTATACGGTGAACCGTCTTACCTTACACAACCCACGAACGACTTCGTATACGGTGAAGTCTCCTCCCCGACACAACAAACTAACAACTTCGTGTGCGGTGAAGTCTCTTACCCGACACAACAAACCGACGACTCCAAAGACGAAGAACAAAACCATCAAAATGTGTCGTATAAAACTGACCAGAATTTTCAGTCTCGTGAACAGTTGGTGGATTGGGCTATGCGGAGAGGACGTGAGAATGGTTACGTCCTTGTCACCCGACGATCGAGGAGAAAAGGCGACGATCCGACGGAACCGTTTATCAAGGTGTGGCTTGTGTGTGACCGTCACGGCGAACGTGCGTCTACTGCCACGGTTAGACGTGCCGGTAGCAAAAAAATAGGTTGTCCCTTTAAATTGGAAGGAGAGTATCAAGAAAATACTGGTGATTGGAAATTAACGGTGAAGGATGACAGTCATAACCACGATCCTAGTCAACATCTTGTGGCGCACTCGTTTGCAAGGAGACTGTGTCAGTCGGAACAACTTTTGGTGGGGAAGTTGTACTCGCAAAACATGTTGCCACGAAACATTCTGGCAACTATAAGGGAACAAAACCCAGAGAGTAGTTGCATTAAAAAGGACATTTATAATGCTATACAAAAGATAAAAAACGAAACGAGAGTCGGTGAAACTCCAATACAGATTCTGGAAAACCTGCTTTCTTCTAAAAAATACGTCTACTATACTCGAGAAGATCCTGTCACAAATAGTGTGGAGGAGATATTCTTTGTTCATCCGAAATCGTACGAGATGTGGCGTGCTTTCCCGCACGTGTTGATGATCGACGCGACCTACAAAACAAACATGTATAAACTTCCATTTGTCCAAGTGGTCGGTGTGACCTCCACACACCAGTCGTTTTGCGTCGCTCATGCATTTATATCAAAAGAACGGGAGGAAAACTTCGTCTGGGTGCTACTTCAAATAAAAGCAATGTTGCAAAAGTGTATGGAGCCGCGTGTGATAGTAACAGATAGGGACAAAGCTCTTATGAACGCGTGTGATAAAATATTTCCGGGCTGTTCCAAGAACCTATGTCGGTGGCACATACACGAGAATATCGCAAAACATTGCAGGGCATCATTTACAGACGAAGACTGGAAAAATTTCAAGTATTCATGGTCGGTATTATGTGAGTCTCCCACGCCAGATATATACCAGTACAACTTCAACCGGCTTTACGAACGTCTGTATGCAGCCAAACGAGGAAGTAAGTTTTAAATATTAAATATTTAATATTTTCAGTATTTAAATATTTATTCAATATTAAATATTTTTCCAGGAGTTATAGATTATGTGACTAAAAATTGGCTGGACCCGTATAAAGAAAAGTTTGTATCGGCGTGGTCCAACAGAAACCTCAATTTTGGTCAACATACAACGAACCGAGTCGAGAGCCAGCATTCGCTCTTAAAGAGCTATCTTAGAAACGCTAACAGCTCGCTAGATAGACTTGTTGGGTTTGTTGATGAAATTGTATCAGATCAGTATTATCAGTTACAGTTTGGGTTTGGAACAAGCCTGATAAGGAAAATGGACAGCCACATAGCTATTGAATTGTTTGATAACCTGCACGGTAAAGTTTCACATAAAGCTCTAGATTTGATAGAAAACGAGTGGTACAAGTTATCAAATATACGGAAACAAAATGCAACGTGTGGGTGCCAACTTTTCAGTAGTTGTGGGTTGCCGTGTGCTTGTCGTCTGGCAGATATCGAAGCTACAGGTAAACTGTTCTGACTATTTAGTATTTGTGGGTTGCCGTGTGCTTTTCAAAATGTTCTGACTATTTCGTTTAAAATACAGGTGGCATAATCCCTCTAGATGCGGTGGACGTCTTCTGGAGGAAACTTGATTTAAAACCGTCGTTTGTCGATGATGAAAATGTAGACGTGGATAAGGTACTGGGTCAAGTGAGAAACAAAATCATGTCACAACCCGATCAGGTCAAAAGAAGTATGCTGTCGAGAATCGCATGGGTTGTCTTTCCGAGCAAAAGTAACAAGAAAGCGCCTATGGTACAAGAAGATACTCGCGGTCGTCCAACTTTGAAAAAGCAACAACAAAGGAAACAGGATGTCGCGAGAAACAGCTCATTCACAGGATCCCAACCGAGCAAATGTGAGCATGCGAGACACAGCTCGTATATTGCGTCACAAGAGTCTATACAAGCGAGTTCGGTCTTTCAACACAGTCGTTCAACGAAGGGTAAAGGAAAGCAACCGCAAGATGATAACGCCCATCTAGGGTTTCCATTGATTACGGGGAAAGATGCGGTTAACAATATAAAATGTTTTAAGGATTCGATACCGTCTGTGTTTCATCCGTACATTTCACATATACAGGATGTAAATCCAGACGGTAACTGTGGTTTTCGATCGGTAGCTTTGGGCTTAGGGTTAAATGAAAACCGGTGGCTCTTTATCCGACAACAACTTCTAAATGAGATGGACAATAAAGAGGAATGGTGGAGAACTGTTTTTGACAGAGTCGCCTTTCAAGAGTATGATAGGCTACGTCACACAATAGATTGGCAGTATGTGAAAGCCGCACCAGTTAGTCGTTGGATGTCGATGCCATACACAGGACTCCTAATTGCTCAAAGATTTGGGGTGATTGTTCATCTTTTAAGCATCAACGGTAATCAAACATTTTTTCCATTGTGGTTTGGTCCTAACGTTCACGCTCAACATCAAGTCGTATCGTTAGTTCACGTCAACAATGATCATTTCATCCACGTCAAGTTAGACGGAGAATTTCCGATTCCTACGCCGAATGCACTTTGGAATTTGCACCGAAATGATGATGCAGCAAAATGGGAAAATATATACAATGATCGTATTGAACGATTTAAGAAAATAATGGCTACTAATAGATCTAGATTTCCACAATATTTCACGAATCTCGGATGATATTTGTTTAAAATTGTATTGTAACTATTTTTGAATTAATTTTATGGTTATTTTAAATATTTTTATTTAATTATAGCTGATTATAATTAAACTACTAATACGTGTGATTAATTTTAATTAAATATAATTATAATTAATTTTTATTCAATATTCTATACGCCACGTATAGTCCAATACGTAGCGTATAGAATAGCTGATTAAAATTTTGACATATACGACACGTATTGATCAATACGTGGCGTATAGAATACCAAACGTTGCTGAAGATACGACACGTATTGATCTATACGTGGCGTATAGACTTTTGTTATATCAGTTTTGCCTCACGTACTGACCCAAACGAACCAAACAAACAAACACAAAGCCATACGCTACCCGCTCGTTGATTTGGATTGTGGCCTCAAAAAAACTTTGTAAAGGTACGTGTCTCAACCCACGATCATTAATGTTAGGTTTTAATTGAATATTAGCGGGTAAAACTGGGTAGATTAGCGATTTTTAGGTCTGAACTTAAGGGCTATACGCTACGTATAGGGCTATACGTGGCGTATAGTTCGTCCTAGGAAGACGATGAAGCCATACGCCACGTATAAATCTATACGCTGCGTATGGCTTGGTTTACTCGGTCACTAGCCTGCGTATGGTCTTAACTGGTCGCGTATGGCTTGGTTTACCCGGCAACTCGCCCGCGTATGGCTTAATTGGCCTGCGTATGGCTTATTTTGCCCGGCAACCGCCTATACGCCACGTATAAGCCTATACGTGGCGGTGACAGAGGTGGACAAGGAGGAACTCCTTGTTTTTTGGGGCTTGATTTCAGATAGTCCTTGGTTGGGTACCAAGGGGAGGGTCTCGGGTATTAGAGACCCTTTGTATAGATATCTGCACCGGCTTATTTCGACGTTGATCGCACCGCGTCTGAAAAGCCGTGAGTGGTGCACTGATAGAGATCTTTTCTTCCTTTTCTGCCTGCTTACTGGGAGGCGGTGCGACCTGTCCACTAGCATGGCGCTTTATTTTGCTTCTGCCTATATGCGACAGAAGCGCGGACTTTTATATGGCGGTGCTTTCATCACGCATATCATGCGGTCGGTCTTACCATTTGATCAGCATGAGCCTGCGATGTTACCGGCCATTCCCCCTGTCCGATTAGACCGTCGCACGGCGAGCGGCATGCGCATCACGCACCGATTCCCGCAGGGCCTTCGGTTCGTAGGGGCCGTCCAGGACCAGGTTTGGGTCCCGGTGCCGTTGCCGCAGATGCCTGGACAGGGGGACCCGCATATGCCTCAGCCGCTACAGGGTATAGCGATTGAGGACGAGCCGCCACACGTCGAGCAGGTCCACGAGCATCCGCCACAGCATCCCCGACACGTACGTCGGTCTGTTAGGCTGGATAGGGCTACCCAGGCAGTGCTTGATGGCCTTGTTGCCGACTCACGACGACAGGGTCGTCAACTCGATCGCATGGAGGACCTGATGATGTGGGCGGTTGGACAGCTCGTGAATCAGTCACGAGCCGCCGGCATCGAGCCACCCCCACTACCACCGCCACGTCATTATCCGGACGACCCCGTTCAGGGTGAGGGCGGGGCGGGTCAGGGTGACGCCGGAGCCGGTCAGGGTGACGGCGGAGACGGTTAGATTTAGTTCTTTTATTTGTATTTTGTTTCTTTCGTTGTTATGTATGTAAAACATTTTGATGTATATATTTAATTTTTTGATGTAATGTATATAATGTTTAGTTTATTTGTTTGGTTGTAATGTTTAATATTATGTTTGGTTGTAATGTTTAATATTTTGTTTGATTGTAATGTTTAATATTTTGTTTGGTTTGTAATGTTTAATATTTTGCTTGGTTATACTTTAAAAATTTAACAAATGTTTAAAAAAAATAAAATATACAAATGTTTATATAAATTAAAATAAAAATAAACAAAATATAAATAAATAAAAAAATATAATTAAATAAAAAATACCTATACGTGGCGTATAGGTCAATACGCCACGTATAGGATTCATAAACTCCAAATCTTCCAACTTTTGAAGCAAAAATATAACCCGTGCCTCATACGCTGCGTATAGGTCAATACGCCACGTATTGGACCAGCCGCCAGACAGAGAATGACACGTGGCATTCTGTTGGCAGTGACTGAATTCTATACGCCCTCGTATTGCCCTATACGAGGGCGTATAGATCGGCGGCGGGTCCAATTAGCAATATTCCGTGTGTGGTTAGAAAAAGCCTACTTTTTTCCATCTTTGAAATGAAACAATGGCTCATGATCCAATGAGACACAAAAGTGTCCAAAGTTGAAAGTCCGTACCACACATGCATCCACATTTGTTTTTACCATGTTTATGTTGGACTTATAGCCAACTTTTCTGTGTGAAACTGAGCCTTATCATCCAGAAAATTAAACACACAAATGTTTTATAGAAACAAAGTAAGTAAATACCAGGCCTACACGTGCCACTAAAGCATCAATATGTTGCAACATATTAACGCGTTATCACTTTATTCTGTTCTGGGAATCAACAAACATCATCTACTGTGTTAGGTTGTGAAACTAGTTTTGTTTGCATGCTGGAGTCTTAGGGATCCGTGAAAGGATAATTCTTTTCAAAGGATATGTACTATGTTTGCACTACAACATAGAATCGCTTTGCGACGGACACAAATCGGTCGCAAATAATTTATTCGTTAGTTATTTTGCTACCAAATTTGCGATGGAGCAGTTTTGCGACACAATAGTTTCTTTTTTTAACCCGAACACACCATCCTAAAATCTACTTAGTTTGTGGGACTTGAAGTCGCACCACTTTGATGAAGATAAATACCATGTGCCACAAGGCCATCCACGACTGAACAGAGGTTTTGCGATGTGATGGATTTGTGATGACATTGTTTTGGATGACCTTTCCATAGTAATTATCCAGCGTAAAGCGTCGTCGCTATAACTTTATTTAGAAATTTGATTTTATTATTTTTATTTTTCCATCGTTTCTATCTATAAATTAACAAAATTATATATTATCCAACTATGATAAAAAAAATCAGATTCAAGTATTTACTCGTATAAAGTTTGATATCTGTCTTTGTTTGATGCTTTATGTAAAAGATAAAAATGTTTTGTATAATTAGGTCAAGCTAATTTAGAGCGGTTTCAAAAAATAACCATTGAAAAAGATGTTATTAAATAAAGCGGTTCACTAAACCGTTGTAAAAAATGTGATTAAATGAAACTTTTTCATCTAAACCAATGTAAAAGATGTGATTAAATAGAACTTGTTCTTAAATTGTTGTAAATCAATGTTATTAAATACAACGGTTCATCTAAACCGTTGTAAAAGATGTTATTAAATACAACGGTGGTTCATTAAAACCGTTGTAAAAGATCTTATTAAATAAATCTTTTTTTCTAAACCGCTGTAAAAAGTAATAAAGTTTTGACCGTTTAAAAAAAACCTTTTTGTACCAGTTGATAATGCTCTACGTAAGATTTAATGTATACTTTTTTTTGTTAAGTCTTTTTAAAATGAACTTTAACTTTTGACAAACAAACATTTGAATTAAATAATTGTGTTTACTATTTAAGTTTTTTTTTATATTTTTAAATGCAATTTACTTACTTTATCGGACATCTTTATACAAATAGAGCCTCCAACTTCTCGATCTACACAAAACCTTCAACTAGTTTTGTCAAACATATCTACCTATCATAATATAATAATTTCTCCTTTATAATACCCTAATTTGATTTAACAAGATTACGTACTCATGGCTTATGGGTCCTCTCTTTTTTTTTAAATAAAAATAAAAGTTCATTATAAATTCATTGCTATTGAGTAAATGTTACAACTTTAAATATTGTAACTTAATTAAAAAATGTCTATTAGCACTACACATAATTAATATACATCGTTTTAACATTTGTTTGGTACGTATACAATTTACATATTCTCATATACATATTCTAGTATAGCAAAATAAAAATCAAAATAAATGAAATTCAAATCTCATGTGTTAACATTACTAGAAAATTGAGCAATTGTGACTGCACATGCCGGTCGTAAAATTAGCAACCGATTTGCAACCGATTGCTTAACCGTCACAAAATTTGCGACCAAACAAGATTCGGCGGCAAATCAGTTCAGATTTTGCGACCGCTTATTTTTAGTCACAAATTCGTCGCAGATTTTGTGACCGTTTATTTTCAGTCGCAAATCGGCTGCAAATTTTGCGACTGCTTATTTTCAGTTGCATATCCTCGTAATTTACCTTCTCCAGATTTCGATTTCTTTACCCAATTGCGGCCACCAGTTCGTCCTCTGGATCTGATCGAGCTTTCTCACACTTTCAAGACGAACCAATCTTTTCCGTGAAGCGTCTAAATTTTGTGACCGCATTCCGGTCATAAAGAGCGGTCGCAGCTTAAAACTGGTCGCAAATTTGGATTAGCGAGGAAGGTTTTTGCGTCTGCCTTTCCAGTCATAAAACGATTTTTATGACCGATTTGTGACCAGAAATACAGTCGTAATTGGTTAGTTTTCTAGTAATGTGAATCTAGAAATAATGATAAAAGGTAATAGCACGAATGTCAAAATTCTAAGTCCTGAAATACATCTAAAGTATTAATATTCATTTCAATATTCGCATGCGTAATTTAATAATTAATTATCTTTTGGTTAGTTAAATTATTATTTTTTAAATCATCTATATCCCTTTGATTCAATGCATAAGCGATGTTTTAAGAACTAGATCGGACAACGAACCGACGCCTTAAAAGTTAACTGGTTAAACCGGATGACATTATAAATAATATAAAAATTAAAAACATGTATATAGATAAAGAATATAAAACATTTTTTGTTTTGATGTTAATTTGTATTTTTAATGTCATATGAATACTTAAATAAATAAAACATGCAACTTGGAATACTAAATTAATTAGGAAATGAGATTTTGAAGAAAACAAAAACAAAAAAATAAAAAAATTGAAATCCGGTCCAACCCCCGGTCCGATTAACCAGTCCAACCGGTAACCACCCGGTTCATATGAAAATGATTCAACTACACACAATTGGACCAATTTGTCCGGTTCCCGGTCCGACCGACCAGTCCGGTCCGATTCTATAAACATTATGAATTAGATCGATGTACACCAAGACTTTTAAAAGATATATATATGATCATGTAATTTGGATATTTTGAAGAAAATATAAATGATCCATTATGTATAAAGAGAAACGCGTGAATACCATTATAATTCAGAGTTTCACACCATGCAATGCATGAGAGCAAATGCTCTATATATATATATATAGCCATTTGTCTCCAATCCTAACCTCTTCTAATAAGTCTTGTTGTGCAAGTTACTTGTGAAGTGGTTTTGCCGGCTATTCGTTCATACATATTCAAACTTCATCTCTCTCTCACTCTAAATAATAGATACGTATATATAAACAGTAATTAAGTTGAGCCGAAGGATGTTTCGCAGAAGACATGGGAAGAGGACCAGTACTCGAGGGGAGGAGGAAGAGGAAGACGTGTTTCCGGTGTACTCTCCTCAGTCACAAGAGGATATGACAGCCATTGTCTCCGCCCTCTCTCAGGTCATCGGCGGTGACGATACCACCAACACCACTCATGATGAAATGTCATACTCCACTTCTACTACTCAAAACCAACCACCTGCGGTTATTCAACAATCACCAGGTCTTTACTTTGTTGGCTATTTTAGTGTAATTGGATTAACCAGTTGACCAAATTAATCATATTAAATATCAAACAAGTTAGGAGGTACGAAGTGCACACTTGTTTAAATTTATTTGATTACCTAATTAATACTTAGGGGCTTCGCCCCTAAGTAACGGGGGTCCGGGGACAGCGCCCCTGGAAGCGGGTCTGGCTGGGATCGAGCGCCCGAAAATTATTCACACTTATTGCTTTATAAAAAATGTGTATTATAAATTAATTTTCAAATAATTTTATTATACAAAATCGGTGTCAAAATTGGGCGGATTTTTTAATTAAAATTCGAAATTCGAATTTGAATTTAAGATGATAATTGCCAAAGACAGTTATCTGGTTTTCCCAGTAAAATCAGGTTTTGGTCATACGATGTTTTTTCTAGTTCACAAATCCTCTCAATATTCATACTTGATTGTTATCTCATAAATTCTAAGTTTTATCCGATCAAAGAATTTAGGGAACCACCAAATTATTTTTGATCTGAAAGTATCAAATCCGACTCTCAGACCATCCTCGATAATCTTGAAATTCCCCTACACACTTTCACTTTCTTTATGTCCATTGCATTGTATATTGTATGTATAAAGTTAAATAAGAAACTAATCTTTTACAAAAAGTGTGAATATCAATTTAAACCATTTATTTTTTTTTTAATAAAATGTAGTATACTTATAAGTATTAATTGATTCATCTCCCTAGTTTTTTTAGAACGGTTTACTCGGTGTGGTTTACTCGTGCTCCTACTTTTAAACTATGCATCAATTCATAATATATCACATGCTATGATTTAAACGTTGGTCTTCTTTAAAAAGTAGTTTTTGACTCTTATTAGTGGGCTACCATCTTAGATGACAATTCACCTCTATAGTTAATTTTTTTTTATCATTTAATTAATTTCACTTTGTTTTAAAAGTTTTTTGTTTATCTCAATCCCTCATCTTTTCCATAATAATCTTTTGCCGACATGCAGTATAACATACAACAAATAAAAAATATCGAAATTTTATGGTAAACAAGTTACATGCAACAAAATAGACACACATGGCTTAATTATAAGCATATGTGAACCAAAATTACATAACATAACAAATTACAAGTTGTATATAAGTGTCCATATGTGCATATATATATTTTTCTTAAAGCCGGTTATGATTGTAATCTTATCATGACTTATATATATTTCGAAGGATTTAATTTGTCTTGTGCATTAGGTGCATATATGGATGTCATTTTTTTGTTTGGTTACATAGTGCATGTACATGTGTATGCTTTTATTTGGTTTATGTACATGTGTAAACATTTGGTTGTGTATTTTGTATTTTTATACATGCACCCTGGCAATTTAATTTTCTTTAATTAGGTAAAAAAAAATTTTACGGGTAAAGACATACACTTTTTACTCTACACCTACTTTACTCCTAAAATCATGACACCTATACTATGCAAGATTTTAACCAACAACCATTTGAATGAAGAGTACACCATGTTACCTCTAGGATGTCTCGTTGGAGACATTTAGTACAACATTCATATCTACATGTCACCAGAAAATTTGTTTTCACGAGTTTGTTACGGAAAAAAGAGAAAGAAATAAATATTTGAAGAGAAAATAGAAATTTATTAATGGAATATTTGTTACCGGATATTTTGGATTTCTAGGTGGTCTTGAGGAGAAAACATAATAGTTTTTAGAAGGTTTTTTAAAGTGTTTTGGTTTCTATAAAGTTCGCTACCCTAGATAGTGAACTCTAAAAAAACTAACAAGCTATGAGTGCTCAAAATCGTTGAGGTGGTATGTGAAATCGTTTGTCATGTGTCACGTTCAGAGTTTGCTACCCACAATAGCAAACTTTATAAAATCCAACACACTTTTAAAAACCTCGTAGAAATTATTATGTTTTGTCTAAACCACCTAGAATCCAAAAACTTCTTTATTATATATTGTATGCATGTTGTTTTTTTTTTGCACTTGAATTACAATTGTGTTATGAACAGATGCGAACCAGAAGAGGAGACACTATAGAGGAGTAAGGCAACGACCATGGGGGAAATGGGCTGCCGAGATACGCGACCCGCAGAAAGCTGCAAGGGTGTGGCTCGGCACCTTTGAGACCGCAGAAGACGCAGCCATTGCTTACGATGAAGCGGCTCTTAGGTTTAAAGGTAACAAAGCAAAGCTCAATTTCCCAGAAAGGGTTCAACCAGGGAGGTCCGAGTTAGGTTATCTAACCACCCTTCCCCACCAGTACCTACAGCCACCACCACCTCCTCAGCCTCAGCCACCGTATGATCAGTATCACACCACTGTACCCCCTAATCTTATTGATTACTCACAGTTTCTTTTGGGTGCAAATGATCAAATGGGTTATAATCCGAATATTTTCCAGTCGTCTTCGTCGTCGTCTATGGATCTACAGGGTAGCTCATCTGGTTTTAGATCCATGCAATATTGGCAAGATTATGATCCAAGAAATAATTAGTTGGAAATTAAGTCATGATCATTGATATAAAAAAAGTGTTAAGTTTGCATGCATCTTCATTCACCTAATTGTAACGTTTTTGTAAGCTTTGCATATCAATTTTAAATTATCATACTAGTTCTTTTTTTCTTTTCTGCAAGTGTCTTGTACGTTCACTTGAAAGCAAGTTAATTAATGGAAAATATATACATGTACGCAATTATGGTTTTAAATTGTTTGGGGGAGAAGTTAAAATAATGAAACTATTGAAACTACAAATGAATTGCTAATTATAATACCGAAGAAAATGAGAGTGGATTAACAAGAATTTGAATCTAAGATCCTTATTGTGAAAGTGAATTGCAGATGAAGAGACCAAAAAGCCCAAAATTAGGGAAAACAAGCAACTACCAATTAACTAACCTATCAAGGCTTAATATAGATGATTAAAAAGAAAATTACAAAACATACCCTAAACTATCAGAGATGATACATTAGGTCCCTTGACTTTTGAACAAAAGCCAACCAATGCTTAACTTTTCCAAACAATATTCAAATTTAGGACCAGGTAATGCTTTAGTAAGCATATCTGATGCATTCTCTAATGTATCAACCTCCTTCACTTCTACCTTCTTTGACTTAACAATATCTCTTATAAAATGTAATTTAACACTAATATGTTTGGTTCTTTCATACTGTTATCATACATCACAACAGCCCATGCCAATTGCACACCAATCTCTAACACAAAACCTTTTAACCATATGGACTCCTTTAACTCCTTCTGTAAGTGCCACATACCCAGCTTCAGTTATGGACAAAGCCACTATATATGCTACAGATAGGCTTTCCAACTGACCAAGCTGTTAAACAAGGTAAACACATATCCAGTCATAGATCTTCCTTTGTCAAGATCCTTGGCAAAATCTGCATCTACATATCCCCAACACCATATTCTCTTCACAGGAACAATTTCGAAAGACTAAACCAACATCCTTGGAACCATTTAAATATCCAAATTGTTGAATAACAAACATGTACAGAGAAAAGATGGAGTCTCTATATTACACAAATGAAGATTAACTTACAAATGAAAAAGAAAGCAACATTAAATAGAAAGATAACTGGGCTTGGGTTAAAGCCCATAACAGGGCCCATAACAACCTATTAAGCTAACATCCCCCCTCAAACTCACAATGCCCATAACAGGGCCCATAACAACTTATTAGAAATAAACATTAAGAGTTTGTCACATAAAAAACGAAAACGAGATGTCGATTGAGCCTTGGTGAAAATATTTGCAATCTGCAAGGCTGACGGAACAAAAGTAAGTGAGATGGTCCCGAGCTGAATATGGTGACGAGTAAAATGACAATCTATCTCAATATGTTTTGTTCGTTCATGAAAGACAGAGTTCTTGGCGATCTGCATAGCACTTTGATTATCACAATGTAATGGGGTAGGTAGAGGTGCACAAACCGGGTTTTTTGAATCGAACCGGTTCCAAACCGGCCCGAATAGGTTTGGTCAACGCGAACGTTAAACCGGTTTTGACTAAACCGGTTCGGGTTAAACCGGTTTATTAAGTATAAAATCTCGAACCTGTTGAACCGGTTCAGTTCGGTTCTGGACCGGTTCGGGTTGGTGAACCGGTTTAAACTGGTTTTATTAAAAAAAAATTAATAAATAAATATTTAACAAATAAAAACATAAAGTTCAACGTTTATTCATATTGTAGGAGTTCGGAAATCACAAAACATTACAAAATTAAACATTACAATTCGACAAAAAGAATAATATTTTTTTTGGAGTTTTTTTGTTTAATTTTCGCCGTCATTCTCGGAGTTACTAGTGGATCCTCGTAGTCTATCATCTTCGGCGAGTTCTTCATTTGTAAGTGGGCTCGCCAATCCTTAGTTGACCTCAGATTCGTGTATGAATTCTTCAACTTCAATTTAGTCTTCAAGCGAACTCCTATCTTGTCTCCTATCTACCGCATCCAAATGGTCTTTTAAGCAAATGCACATTTCTATTGCCGCGGGAGTGAGTCTAGTTCTTCGAATAGATAAAACCCTGCCACTAAGAGAAAAAACAGATTCCGAAGCTACCGTGGAAGCTTGGACGGTTAGTAAATCACGGGCCATGGCGGAAAGGACCGGAAAAGTAGATTCGTTTCCTTTCCACCACGCCAAAATATCAAAGTCCCCAAAATATCAAAGTCCGCAAATCGGATTATATTTTAATATTAATTTTTGAACCGCATTTGTATTAATTGAGGCATTATCAAAAGATATTGAAAATAATTTATTTTGTAATTTAAAATCGGTTATCACACCATCTAAAATGTGAAATAAATTTTGACCCGTGTGCGGATATTCAAACATCTCAAACGCGATTGTACGTTTCATCATTTGTCACGTATTGGGATCAACCCAATGAGCGGTAACGCAAATATATGAGTCGGGAATACCATGTGGAGCCGACCAAACGTCGGTGGTTAAGTTCACACCGGTTTCCAATTTTTCAAAACCTAAAATTAATTCTTTTTTTGCTTTTTTTCCACATTTTTAGACAATCACGTCTAAGAGTACTACGACTTACTTGATGATAACGTGGTTGAAGGGCTTTTTGAATCATCCTCATCACGAGCGGGTTGTCGAAGTGGTTGAACGTTAAACCTCTTTGAATAACTAATTTCGCCATTCTATCTCGAACAATATTTGGATCGAAGTTCCAAATTCCACCCTCGCTTGTCATAGATGCTTGACCCTCACCCGGAATTTTCTTCAAACTCGGGCACGATTTTTCCATATGAGTTTTTAGAGTAGAACTTGATTCTTTTTTAAAAAAACCACCACAATTTTTGCAACGAGCACGTTCCAACCCGTTAGACATCTCACATAGATCGTAGTTTGACCAAATTGCGGGGTTTCTCGTTGTTGGTATGATTTTCACAACGCTAACTTCGTTAGAGGAAACACCAAAACTTGAATCGGCCATAGCGTTTTTTTGAGAGTTTTTTTTAGCATTTTTTTTTATAAACGAGAGTGTAGAGAGCGGGTTTGAGAAGTGTGATTTAACCAAAACACCCCCTACCTATTTATAATGTGTTTTGGGGTTAAAATGGGTCAAAAAACGGTCAAAAATTGGTTCTAACGGCTATATAGCCGTTTTCCAACGGCTAGTTTCGAAATATTACCGTTAAACCGGTTCAAACAAGTTCGCCAAACCGGTTCACAAAAAACCGGTTGTAAACCGCTTGTCGTGCAAAATACTTAAACCGGTTATAAACCGGCGGTTCCTACCGGTTTGAAACCGGTTCACCAAAAACCGTTTTCTAGGGCGGTTCGGTTTCGGTTCCGAACCGGTTTGGATTTCCAAACCGGTTTTTTTGTGCACCTCTAGGGGTAGGCGAGGAAACAACAACTCCCATATCTGCCAAAAGCCATCGTAACCAAATAATTTCACATGTAGTCACAGCCATAGCACGATATTCAGCCTCAGTGAAGGATCTAGAGATAACATCTTGTTTCTTGCTTTTCCATGAGATTAAGGAATCACCAAGGAAAATACAGAAACCTGTAGTGGATTTATGATCATTGGGATCACTATCCCAATCAGCATCACTATAGGCACGCAATTCCAGAGAAGACGTAGAAGGGAATAAAAGACATTGAAACTGAGTGCCACGAAGATACCTCAATACACGAAGAACAGCTCCCCAGTGAACAGAAATAGGAGCGTAACAAACTGGCTAACCACATGAACAGCATGAGCGATATCAGGGCGAGTAACTGTAAGATAAACCAAACTGCCTACAATGGTATGATATAGGCTCGGATCAGATAGAGGAACACCATCAGTGGGAGAGTAACGTGCATTGGTTTCAAGTAAAGTGTCTGCAATTCTGTTATCCGAAAGTCTTGCACGTTGAAACAGATCAGAAATGTACTTCGTCTCAGAGAGAAGATATCCCTTTTTAGATTGAGCTACCTCAATCCCCAAAAAATACCATAATAACCCCAAATCTTTCATAGCAAAACGATGGGCCAAGTCACGTTTCAAGGATTCAATTCCATCATAATCATCGCCTGTAATAATCATGCCATCCACATATAAAGACAAGAGAATGCGTCCAGCATTCGTACATCGAACAAATAATGCTGAATCATGATTGCTAGGAAGAAAACCAAGGGAAGTGATGACTGTAGAGAATTTTTAAAACCAGGTGTCACACCCCAACCGTGGCGGAATACGTCGGGGCGGGACATGCGGACTGTTCAAAAGCTCAAGGTTTACTAAAGTTGAAGTATTTAAACAACCAATTTCATTAAAACATCAAAATTCCACAATACAAGAATAGGAAAAATACATAAATAGTTTCTTTAAATTTCATTCTAGGTCCTCGGTCCTAAGTGAAGCAACTTGTACTTATTCTCAAGCATTAGTACCTGAAACATGATGAAAACAAGGTCAACTAAAAAGTTGGTGAGCATACATAGGTTTTGACACACAACAAGTTTAAGATGTTTTATACAATTCATACGATACATGTGTATATGGCATTTATGGAGAACCTATAGTTAAACTATGTGTGTACAATCAAACCTTGGACTGAGGCATAACACGCAGGTTACCCTTATGTAAAGTCGGTAACAAACACCCTAACCGGGTGGGTTTGTCAGACGCAATAGATCCATCAATGTTAACCGTTGGCTTGTACGTAGTTAATGATTGTACTAAAGTCATGTATATGTAGTCTTAACTCATAGCATTCAAACATAAAGCACGTAACACATAATATCATATTATTGAATTGTATTTAAGTCTATGTAAAAAGCTTTAAAGAATAGATCATGTTTCACCCCAAAATATGTAAAAATGTAAAAGAGGGGCTATGTAAACTCACCTTGAATCGAAGGTGTATCTAGCACAATGAAATGGGTAGTAGTGTGATCCTTGTAATCTCACAACGTTAACCTAGTGTATAAGTATATGATGTTAATAACGTGTACGAAAGTCTATGTCTAAGTATAGAATTGGATTGGATGTGTGTATGAATGGGTTGAGTTGTAATTTGAAGAGGAATGTGTAGGTTTTTTTTGTATTTGTACTTGTGTTTTATAAAACGGAAGTTTGTAATGGATAGTTAAAGTAATGAAAGTTAAAGTTTGAGTTTGAATAACTAAATGACTTAAACGATTATTATTTATTTATTTAGTGTAAATAATAACTAATTTATTTGTTTATTTGTCATTCGAAATGGGTATGCTAAAATAAATTTAGTAAAAATAGTGTTGTCATTATGTTTAACTAAATGTAGATTAAATAAATAACTTTAATTATTTATTTATAATTTTAAAAGTAAGTGTTTGTTTGCCTTAAATGAATCAAAATTTTATAAATTTTCTAAAACAATTATTTTTATTTAAAGATTAATTTCCTTTAATTTGTCAAGTATATAAATTTTTGTTTTAAATATTTCATACACAATTGAGCATTAAAATTCTTAATAAAATGAATAAATGTTGAAAATTAACAACTCTGGTTTTATTTTGTTATAAATATTGTGAGGTTTAATAAAATAACTTTTATAGAATTTTTGAAGTTTTAAAAACGAGTAAAAAAAATATAAGTAGTCCACCCGGTTCGAACTCGGGTGGCTACTGTGCGAGACATGGGTTCTAACCACCAGACCGAGGGCGTATCCCTGCCCAAATCCGAAACAGAATACCCTTAACCTGGATCCTACAGTGGGCCGGGTTGAGTTTCATGGTTTGCGCAAAAAGGCTCGGTGTTTATGGGTTTCGAACCCACGCCACCTGGTTCGGCGGCGCAGTGACTTACCGGCCAGACCAGGTGGTTTCGCTGGTCTATAATGAAACCCAAAAACTTAAATCCCATACCAGATTCAAATCAGGAAAATCACCTTGAACCCCGTATGAACATGTATTGAATTTCGGATGCATTTGCGTTTGATGCCCTCTGTTCGATGAAATTGACAGAGGGCTTTCGTTCAATAAGTGATTATGAACCTAACGACATAACACTTACTTGATTTGGTTGCGTAGGGAGGGCCGACGGCTGGAGTAACAGGCTTGATGTTCTTGGTATTCGATCGACTTGCAGGGAGGTAATGCGGGTCAATTGAGCGCTCTGAAAGTTCGTAATAGGTCGTGCGACGGTGAGGGATAGGTTTAATTGAATTGATTCTATCCTAATTGCTCGGTTTAATTACGAGTTGGCGTATAACAGCTGTCGGGATTAAATTACGCGATTACGGTTTGATTTTGGATGAACCGAGTCGTGATTAAGGTTTGAATACACTCGAGAATAACTGGTGCGTGATTTCCGGGATTCATTATACGTTAGTTACACGAACTGATTAAAATTTGATACGGTTTGACTTGAGAAGTCAAATTCGTTTGAATTTGATCTATACTCGCTTAATTGGACGGATTTTCACGATGATTGGGCCGGGATTGGACCGAAGCGTGCTTGTCTGACCATAGTGGGTCGATCCAGCAAGAGCCCGATCGCTTATAGTCTGGGATTGATAGGAAATCGGCATGTTTGACTTTTTGGAAGTCAAACTTAGTCAATTATTATCGAGTTGAGGTAAAAATTGAGTCAAGGGTCCAAATTTGTGGGTGACGGTTCAATTGAGGGTTCGGATTTGGTTAAGATTTCAAACCAAAATGGAGCTCTTTGCTAATTGATTACAACTATGGGTATTTTGCATGCATTTGTATATATATATGATTATACATACATTTATATATATATATATATACACATTTGTATCTATAGGGTTTGAATGGTGTTTATAAGTGTAAATCTCACGGATTTGCATTGAAACTAGGGTTTAGTTGATCGTACGAATGGAATAAAACATTGCACTGGAATTGGGTTTTCAATTTGTGTTACATCGAATTGAAAACAAAAGTAATAAAAATCAGAAACGTTACAGTATCCCCATGTTGAGGGAATTTCGTCCCGAAATTTAGCTAGTTGAGGCGACTGAATCAGCAAAAAGGTGAGAGTCTTGGGTTCTCAATGTGCTATGACGGTTGGTTTAGGGAGCATAACTGGTGACAAGACACATATTTTGATATTCAAGGTCGGATATGAATGATGATGATGAACTTAGTTTTGAAGTGGATTTAAGGAGTAAAACTGTCGAATAACAATTTGGATTCTAGAGGTGATATACATTAGTTGGAATGTATTCGATGGAAATTTGATGATTAGGGTTTGTTTAAGATGTAATCTAATATGCTCAGGTGTTGTTAGTGGATAAGAGAGTTTACAAACACAGGCCTAGGTCAAAACTTCACGCGACATGAACAACGCTACTTTTGATAATATGACGGAGCACTTATATATAGGAAGTACCATCGGCGTATCCACCATTCCCTCGTCATATCACATCAGTTTCGTTGTTGCATATCATGATAAGTTTTAGCTCACAACACATGACAAAATTTACTATGTTTTCCATGCGCTGATTTTTATAATTCCGTGTGCACCCGTAATTACTCAAATCATCGCATGGTCCGTATAGATCCTTCCGTTGTGTGGGGGACAAGAGGGGTACAAATTTCACTCAATTCGTGTCTATTTTTTTAACATACGAGTTGCTAAAAAGTAACTATGTCCTTAAATAGGCAGGTCAGTTAGCAACTAAAGAGTAATATGGTAGTATAACTTAAAGTTCCATAGTTTGCTCGTGTTTGAACAAGAATACGTCAAACACCGATTTGTTTTAAAGTGTTAAAGCTTCCTCGTGTTTGAACAAGTATACGTCAAACCCCGAGTAGCTTCAATGTGTCATGGTTTTCAAGTTTGGTGAACAAAGTGTATGACCATGTTTCATGTATATTGTGATCAATCAATTGCAAAAATCGTAAGTATCCTAGTTCCATATATAATATGAACCCACAAATCTCATGTATGATCTAGTGTTATGTAGTTAGTAATCAAACAGGTTTCATGTGTAACGTGAACAACTTAGCATCATGTATCTTGTAAAATCAACTAAAATTGTATTGTAAGTAATGCAGTATCATGTGTATTGCAAGCAATGAATATCATGTATGGTGTTAATAACTTAGTACCACGTATTTGTAAAACCAACAATCTTTCATGTGTAATGTCAGTAATGTAATATCGTGTGTCTTGTAACCAAATGAGCTTCATGTTCAGTGTGGACAATCAAGTATTATGTATCAAACCAACGATTGTTATGTATTGTGTGATCATTTTAGTATATGTATATTACGAACAACTACGTTTCATGTATTACATAATCAATCCAGTAGAACGTGTATTGCAAATAAACAAATTTCACGTATCATGTAATCAGTGTAGCATTGGGTATATTGGAAGTAACTGGGTTTCGTGTACCATGTGATCGTGTTGTGTATATTGTGAATGTGCATACGCATATTATTGAATTTCAAGTGTGACGTGTACTAACGAGTTTTGCATGTGGGTAAGTGTTTCGGAGAAGTGTGTTGTTTGGCGTTCGTGTAAAAAGGTGGTAGTTAGGTTTTAGCTCTTCTGTTGAGGCTTGTAGAGGTAGTTAACGTCTATGCGGTATGGATCGTTTCTTGAAGCGGCAAGAGAATTGTCACACCCCAACCGACGGCGGAATACGTCGGGGCAGGACATGTAGACTGTTCAATAGCACATGGTCAAACTAAAGTTTCATATATTAATTGAATCCAAATTTTTATAACACTTGTTCAACAAAACATGTACAATTATACAAAAGGAAAAATAAGGTACACTATAAATGTTCGATTCATTATTTAACTAAGTCCTCAATCCTATGTGTAGCATCTTGTCAATGATCTCAAGAGTTAGTACCTGAAACATGATAAAATGAGAGGGTCAACTATAAATAGTTGGTGAGCATACATAGGTTTTGACTCTAAATAGCATCAAAGTGTCGTGTGTAAACAAATCCATACAAGTCATGATTAATAAGGCAATTATGGGGAGCAACTATTGTATAACCAAAAGTACAATCAAACCTTTGTAACTAGCATGCAAAATTGTGTTGTCGGTAACAATCACCCCAATCTGGGTGGGTTTGTCAGACTCAATAGATCTATCATTGTTTACTGTCGGCTTGATTAGTTAATGATTGTACATGTAATTGCACAGAAGTAGTTAACACACCTAGCACTCAAACATAAAGCTCAAATTGCACACAAATTGTAAAGTGGATTTGTATTGTGTAGTTTATGTAAATCATTATAAGTTGTGATCATGTTTCACCTCAAAATGTAAAAACAGTGAAAAATGGGCTATGTAAAACTCACCTGAATCAAAGGTGTAGCTAGCACGCGAAACTAGGTAGCAAAATGATCCTTGTAACTCACCACGTTAACCTAGTGTGTAATATATATTGAATTAATAATATGTACGATAGTCTAAGTCTAAGTCTAGGGTTTAAATTGGATGTGTGCAAAGAGTTGTATAGGAGCGTAGGAAATTCTGGTTTGTTCTTGAAAAAGTTTTGTATAAAATGAACGATTTGAAATGAATAGTTTAAAAAGTATTTTAATTAGGGTGTGGGTTTGAACAACTAAATAAACCTCATAACTGTTATTTATTTATTTAGAAAAAAAATAGTGTTGTCATTATATTTAATTAAATATAAATTAAATAAACAATCTAGATATAAATTAAATAAATAATTGTTACTTTATTTATTTATTTATAAAGGTATGTAATTAATATAGATTCATGAAATAAATCTTAAATATAATTAAGTCTTAAGTGTGTTTTGTAAATGTAATTTATATAAATAATAAATAAATTTATTTGTTTAATTATGATTTGAAATGGGTATGATAACTAAATAAATTTAGTAAATATTGATATGTATTCTTTAGATATATAAAATCTATATATATTTTTAGGTGTTAAAATATATAACTTAAATTTTATATAACTTTGTATAACGTATTTATAAAACTTGTCACAAAATTTATACATTAGATAAATAATTTTCTCAAAATAAATAATATAATTTAAATTGAGTATTTAACAATTAAATTTGTAAAAATAGAGATTTTTATGTAAAAACTGTGGAACTTGTTTTATTCTGTTCTAATAAATGTAGGGTTTATAAAAATAATTTTTATAGAATTTTTGAAGCTTTTAAAAATGGTTTTTAAAATAAAAGAACTCCACCCGGTTCGAACCCGGGTGGGTTCTATAGAAGCATCTCCTGTTACCACTGGACCAGGGAACTAATCTGTGATACAAGTTAGGTTCGGGACTTAATAACCCTTGTTGTGAATGGAGCTGGGTTTGATTTTTAGTACATGCGTAAAAAGCCGTGGGTTGTGGGTTTCGAACCCACGCCACTCGGTTCAAAGGCGCAGTGTCTTAGCCAGTTGAACCGAGTAGTTCGCTGGTAAAATGTGAGAGCTCGAATTATTTAAACGATTATTAGCTTACAAAAATATCACAGTTTTTATATACGTAATAACGTGCTACGAACCCTAATTCTGAATCGAATTCGATACTTCACGATAGCACGAATTGATAAGGGGGTTCTGACGAGAATTTGAAGGCGATTCGAATGATGTATGGACTTACTCGATTGATGTGGGCACGAATGCGGTCGGCTACGGTTTCCGCCTTGAGTTTCTTGAGGTTCGATCGCTGTCCAGAAACGGAGTAGAATGCGATTGTGGTTTCAGAGAGTTTGTATGTGGGTGTGTGAAGGTATGAGGCTGATTTGATTCATTTAATTTCATCCAATTCGGCCGATTTGGTTAAGAGTCGTCCGCAATAATTTTCGGACGAGATTTGCTCGTCGAATCACGGATTTGGAATTGAATTGAGTCGCGAACCGGGTCCATATTCATACAAGGAACGATTATGCGTGATTCCAGGGGTTTAAACGCGTTGATTTCACCGAATTGGTTAGAGATTAATACGGGTTTGACCATTTGAAGTCAAACCCTTTTGAATTTGAATTTGGCAGCACGTTTGATCGAATTGATTCGTTGAAAGGGCTTGGGTTAGGCCGGTTTATGCTTGTGAATTCATGAGGAGTCTAATTGATCCCAAATTTGACCGATTTTGGTCTTGGATTGTCTAAAATTGGGCTTCTTTGACTTTTTGAAAGTCAACTGCATTATATGGGTCAAACTTGTTCAAGGTTTCAAGTTAGAGGTTCAAAAGAGTTTGTTAAACCTTTCTTAAATTGAGTGTATGTGTGTATTGTATGATGCATCAATGTATTTATACATGTATATGTCTATTTATTTGGGTATATATATACACACACATATATATATAGAGAGAGAGAGATTATAGAATAACTATGGATTCATATTGATAGCTAGTGTTTTTGTTGCTTGCTCGGGTGCATTTGAAACGTTACACTAGAATTAGGTTTGAACGTTTTACACTGGGTAAAAGAAACGACAAAAATATCAGAAATGTTACAGTATCCCCATGTTGAGGAAATTTCGTCCCGAAATTTAGCTAGTTGTGGCGGCTGAATCAAGAAAGAGGTGAGTTTGGATTTCTCAACGAGCTTTGATCGTTGGTTTGAGGAGTATGATATGTAATAAGATTTGGGTCTAAAGTTAATGTTAAGTATGAATGATATCAATGGATTTTAGTTTTCAAGTGAGTTAAGGAGAGATCTGACGAAAAATCTAAAGGTGAACTGCGTTACTTGGAATAGATCTGATGAGAACTTGATGATCAGAGTTTGTTTAGAATGTAGACTAATATGCTCAAATAATTTAGTGAATAATAGATTTCACAATTATAGGTCTAGGTCAAAACTTCAAGTGACACAAACAACGTTACTTCTGATAATATGATAGAACACTTATATATAGGAAGTACCATCGGCGTATCCACCATGCCCTTGTCATATCACATCAGTTTCATTGTTACATATCATGATAAGTTTTAGGTCACAACACACGACAAAATTCACTATGTTTTACATGCGCTGATTTTTATAATTCCGTGTGCACCCGTAATTATTCAAATCATCGTATGGTCCGTATAGATTGTTTCGTTGTGTGCGGGTAAGGGGTCAAAATTTCACTATGATCACATCTTATTGTTCACACATAAAAGTCGCTAACAAGTAACTATGTCCCTAATCAGGTCAGTTCACAACTAAAGAGTAGTAAAGTAGTAACACTTAAAGTTTCTTAGTTTGCTCGTGTTTGAACAAGAATACGTCAAACCCCGAGTCGTTTCAATGTATTATGGTCTTCAACTTTGGTGTACAAAGTGCATGACCATGTCTTGTGTATAATGTAATCAATCCCTTAAAATAATTGTAAGTAGATTTTGTTTCGTGTATATAGTAAGCACACAAGTCTCATGTATAATATAGTGTCACGTAGCTCGTAATCAGATAAGTCTCATATATAACGTAAATAATCTAGCGTCTTGTATTTTGTAAATCAATAAGCTCTAATGTGTAATGTAAACAACATAGTATTATGTATTTTGTATAATGTACACCGTTTAGTATAAAGTGCTTTGTAACCAAATGAGTTTCATGTATAGTGTGGTCAATCTAGAATTATGTATCAATGAAGCAAATCTTATGTATCACGTATATTGCAAACAACTAAGTTTCGTGTATCATGTGCTCAATCCAGTAGCATA
Organism: Smallanthus sonchifolius; assembly: GCA_023525975.1. Lineage (NCBI taxonomy): Eukaryota > Viridiplantae > Streptophyta > Magnoliopsida > Asterales > Asteraceae > Smallanthus > Smallanthus sonchifolius. The sequence goes on along the minus strand of JAKNSE010000034.1, from coordinate 828,991 downwards.
TGTATTGCAAGTAAACATGTTTCGTGCATTACGTAATCAACCGAGCAAATTGTGATTTGTAGGCAAACTAGTTTCATGTATTATGTAGTTTGTGTAGAATTGGATATATTGAGGATAATTGAGTTTCATGTACCATGAGATTGCGTTGAATATATTCTGAACGTGTATACATGAGTATTGAACTTCGCGGGTCTTGCATGTGATCGAGTGCTGCGGACAAACGTGTTGTTTGGCGTTCTTGCATAATGTGGTAGTTAGGTTCAAGTCCTCAAATCTCATTGAGGTTGGTGGGAAAGGTTAACGTTTACGCGATATGGATCGTCTCTTGAAGCGTCGAGTGAAAGGTAACGAGGAGGTTTTGGAAATATTCTGGAATTTGTGTTTACAAATACGGGTCTTTGTTTGAACATAGAAAGTGGGAAATTGTTTTTGGTTGTAGATATATAGTGAAATCATTGAATCGCATATTTTAAATGAATATGCAATTTATGAGAAAATATTTTTAATTTGAATTTTCAACTATTGGCTAAACAAGTAGGAGCATATTAATTTAACCAAAGTTTAGAAATATTTACTTTAATGAGGAAAAATCATAATTATTTATCAGTTAAAAAAAATAATAATAATATTTTTATAAAATTGGTTGCATTAACCTTCCTTATTAGATGAAAAAGTTTTATGGAAAATTTATGTTTTTGATGTTATCTAAAAATTCGTTAAACATTTTGTTTAAACAAGATAACGAGGTTTTGTTTAAATCACAAAATAGGATGATTTATTTAATGAAAGAGATTGTAGGTAATGTACTAAATCATGTGGAATGAAAGAAGTGATATTTGAGAAAATTTGGTGGGAATATAACAGGTGTAATTTACGCCCCACGGGTCAAATCAATGAACAACAACTGTAGAGTTGAAATATATGGAATTGATTAAATGCTGAAATGTTAAACATTATTCAAAACATAGGGAAATGGTTCTCAAATCGAAAATTTAAAGGAAATCAGTAGAAGCTTCTTCTAACGTCTCTGGTAGCTTTCCACTAGGAAGAAGATAATTGCCAAGATGAGCACCGCTATAGTCACTCGAGTAGTAGATCTGGCTTCAGTCCTGGCGGTCTCTGTGCGATGTTCTTGCATTTCTTTTTCGAGGATGGAGATTATCTCCTTTTGGTATCCTAATTGGTTTGCTAGGCTATCCATTCTTTGTCTTTTAAAGTCGTGTATTACTCCCTGCTCTATCCTTTGCCTCTCGAATTCTGAATTTCTTACATATTGATGGGAGTCATTGGTTGTAATTCCCATAACACCAGGGGGTACCATGGTATGCCTTACCCAAGGGTTAGGAAGGTACGGGTCGGGCATTAGGTATGGGTCTCTTAGCGGGGGTGGCAATTGATTGTGGAGGTGAGGTGTATGATACGGGTTTATGGGTACGAGTGATCCAGGTGTTCGAAGTCTCGGGTCGGTGTTCCTAATTCAATCTACCCTTACATCAAATCTTGGTCTAGCAGCTGTGGGTGTTGGTGATCGATGTACGGGTGATCCGGTGTCTTCTTCCCAATCAGACTCTTCTTCGGGACGGCATACCGGGGAGGTAGGAGAGTACATGCTTAGCAAAAGAATAATGGAAAGGTTGTAAGCGATAAATAAATACTGAGTGTCAAACATAGGAGTTCTCATAGGTTTAGAGTTTGACTAGTCATAACGCCGAGTCTTCACAATAGTATTTTAGAAGTACACTTGACCTATAAGTAGTGCATCCCTGAGGAGAATTCCCAGGAAAGAGGGGTGGGTCACTAAGACACACTTAAGTACCCTGTCTTCCCTTAGCCAAAATCCCTCATGGGCCTAAACACTCTTCCAGCCATCATATACTAATAACACTATTGTTGGGCTCATGGTTATGATGAGAATTGTTGTGGACTGGGCTTTGAGGCCCGAAGATGGGGTTTATTAAACCTAGCAGGCTTCTTCTTCTTGGAGGATGAGTGGATTCTTAGTTTATTATTAATGGGCATTAGGCCCAATAGTCTAGATTTTGATCATAAGAGATGATGGTATCATGTGTGTGAGTTTAAGGGTGCATGAAGAACTAAGTGTGTATAAGTGTGTGTTAAAACTTAGGATAAAAATTAAATGAATCAAATAGATAGTATGTAGATAGCAATGAATGTAAGCACAAAAGTTAGTAAGTAATGTGACAAATAGACTATTAAGTATTGTATCATGTATTGAAATTTCTTAGGATAACATGTAAAAATACTCACACAAGTATTAATCAGGTAGCATGTAGTAGCATGGCATTGTATGGGTGTCCTAAGGTTATAGTCTAGGTCATGTGTGTCTAATAACCTAATTCTCTATAACCAAGGCTCTGATACCAATCTGTCACACCCCAACCGACGGCGGAATACGTCGGGGCGGGACATGTAGACTGTTCAATAGCACATGGTCAAACTAAAGTTTCATATATTAATTGAATCCAAATTTTTATAACACTTGTTCAACAAAACATGTACAATTATACAAAAGGAAAAATAAGGTACACTATAAATGTTCGATTCATTATTTAACTAAGTCCTCAATCCTATGTGTAGCATCTTGTCAATGATCTCAAGAGTTAGTACCTGAAACATGATAAAATGATAGGGTCAACTATAAATAGTTGGTGAGCATACATAGGTTTTGACTCTAAATAGCATCAAAGTGTCGTGTGTAAACAAATCCATACAAGTCATGATTAATAAGACAATTATGGGGAGCAACTATTGTATAACCAAAAGTACAATCAAACATTTGTAACTAGCATGCAAAATTGTGTTGTCGGTAACAATCACCCCAATCTGGGTGGGTTTGTCAGACTCAATAGATCTATCATTGTTTACCGTCGGCTTGATTAGTTAATGATTGTACATGTAATTGCACAGAAGTAGTTAACACACCTAGCACTCAAACATAAAGCTCAAATTGCACACAAATTGTAAAGTGGATTTGTATTGTGTAGTTTATGTAAATCATTATAAGTTGTGATCATGTTTCACCTCAAAATGTAAAAACAGTGAAAAGGGGGCTATGTAAAACTCACCTGAATCAAAGGTGTAGCTAGCACGCGAAACTAGGTAGCAAAATGATCCTTGTAACTCACCACGTTAACCTAGTGTGTAATATATATTGAATTAATAATATGTACGATAGTCTAAGTCTAAGTCAAGGGTTTAAATTGGATGTGTGCAAAGAGTTGTATAGGAGCGTAGGAAATTCTGGTTTGTTCTTGAAAAAGTTTTGTATAAAATGAACGATTTGAAATGAATAGTTTAAAAAATATTTTAATTAGGGTGTGGGTTTGAACAACTAAATAAACCTCATAACTGTTATTTATTTATTTAGAAAAAAAATAGTGTTGTCATTATATTTAATTAAATATAAATTAAATAAACAATCTAGATATAAATTAAATAAATAATTGTTACTTTATTTATTTATTTATAAAGGTATGTAATTAATATAAATTCATGAAATAAATCTTAAATATAATTAAGTTCTAAGTGTGTTTTGTAAATGTAATTTATATAAATAATAAATAAATTTATTTGTTTAATTATGATTTGAAATGGGTATGATAACTAAATAAATTTAGTAAATATTGATATGTATTCTTTAGATATATAAAATCTATATATATTTTTAGGTGTTAAAATATATAACTTAAATTTTATATAACTTTGTATAACGTATTTATAAAACTTGTCACAAAATTTATACATTAAATAAATAAATTTCTCAAAATAAATAATATAATTTAAATTGAGTATTTAACAATTAAATTTGTAAAAATAGAGATTTTTATGTAAAAACTATGGAACTTGTTTTATTCTGTTCTAATAAATGTAGGGTTTATAAAAATAATTTTTATAGAATTTTTGAAGCTTTTAAAAATGGTTTTTAAAATAAAAGAACTCCACCCGGTTCGAACCCGGGTGGGTTCTATAGAAGCATCTCCTGTTACCACTGGACCAGGGAACTAATCTGTGATACAAGTTAGGTTCGGGACTTAATAACCCTTGTTGTGAATGGAGCTGGGTTTGATTTTTAGTACATGCGTAAAAAGCCGTGGGTTGTGGGTTTCGAACCCACGCCACTCGGTTCAAAGGCGCAGTGTCTTAGCCAGTTGAACCGAGTAGTTCGCTGGTAAAATGTGAGAGCTCGAATTATTTAAACGATTATTAGCTTACAAAAATATCACAGTTTTTATATACGTAATAACGTGCTACGAACCCTAATTCTGAATCGAATTCGATACTTCACGATAGCACGAATTGATAAGGGGGTTCTGACGAGAATTTGAAGGCGATTCGAATGATGTATGGACTTACTCGATTGATGTGGGCACGAATGCGGTCGGCTACGGTTTCCGCCTTGAGTTTCTTGCGATTGTGGTTTCAGAGAGTTTGTATGCGGGTGTGTGAAGGTATGAGGCTGATTTGATTCATTTAATTTCATCCAATTCGGCCGATTTGGTTAAGAGTTGTCCGCAATAATTTTCGGACGAGATTTGCTCGTCGAATCACGGATTTGGAATTGAATTGAGTCGCGAACAGGGTCCATATTCATACAAGGAACGATTATGCGTGATTCCAGGGGTTTAAACGCGTTGATTTCACCGAATTGGTTAGAGATTAATACGGGTTTGACCATTTGAAGTCAAACCCTTTTGAATTTGAATTTGGCAGCAAGTTTGATCGAATTGATTCGTTGAAAGGGCTTGGGTTGGGCCGGTTTATGCTTGTGAATTCATGAGGAGTCTAATTGATCCCAAATTTGACCGATTTTGGTCTTGGATTGTCTAAAATTGGGCTTCTTTGACTTTTTGAAAGTCAACTGCATTATATGGGTCAAACTTGTTCAAGGTTTCAAGTTAGAGGTTCAAAAGAGTTTGTTAAACCTTTCTTAAATTGAGTGTATGTGTGTATTGTATGATGCATCAATGTATTTATACATGTATATGTCTATTTATTTGGGTATATATATACACACACACACATATATATATATAGAGAGAGAGATTATAGAATAACTGTGGATTCATATTGATAGCTAGTGTTTTTGTTGCTTGCTCGGGTGCATTTGAAACGTTACACTAGAATTAGGTTTGAACGTTTTACACTGGGTAAAAGAAACGACAAAAATATCAGAAATGTTACAAGAATGATAACGAGGGGGTTCTGAAAACATTCGGGGGGATGTGTTTACAATTTCTGATCTTTGTTTGAAAATAGGAATTTGTAAATTGTTCTTGGTTGTAGATATATAAAGTAGTGAAATCATTGAGTTATATAATCCAAATAGATAGACAGTTTATAGGAAAAACTTTTTAAATTTTCAATTATTATAAGGAGAATATTTTTAAGAGGAATTATTGGCAAATCAAGTAGTTGTATATTTAATTTAGCCACGATTTAGAAATAATTACTTTAATGAGGAAAATCATACTTATTTAACAATTTGAAGTAATATATTTTTTTTTTATAAAATAGCTTGTATTAAATTCTTTTGCAAAGTGAAAATGTTTATTGGAAATTGATATTTCTGATACTCTTTTAAAAGTTTGATAAACATTTGGTTTGAAAGTAACAAGGTTGTTTAAATCTAATATGATGATTTGTTTACGAAGGAGATTAAATCGTATTGAATGAAGAAGGTGATACTTGAAGGATCTTGATGAAAATATGATGGGTGAAATTCACATTCAATCATATTAAATCATTGAATAATAACTTTAGAAATAAATAAGATATAAAATTTATTAATTGCTGAAATGGTAAACTTTATTCAAAACATAAGAAAATGGTTCTCAAACTGAAAATTTAAAGGCAATAAATAAAAGTTTCTGTTAACGTCGCTGGTAGCTTTCCACTAGAAGGAAGATAATCACTAAGACGAGCACGGCTATGGTCGCTCGGGTAGTCGATCTGCCTTCAGCTCTAGCCGTTTCCGTACGATTCTCCAGTATTTCCCTTTCGAGGATGGAATTAACTCCTTTTGGTAGCCTATTTGATTTGCTAGACTATCCATCCTTTGTCCTTACAAGTCGTGCATTACCTCGCGTTCCCTCCTTTGTCTCTCAAACTCTGAGACACTCACATATTGGTGTATGTCATTGATTGGGATTCCCATGGCACTGGTGGGTGTCATGGTATGCCTTACCCAAGGGTTAGGGTGATACAGGTCGGGCATCAGATACGGGTCTCTTAATGGGGGTGATTGAGGTGTTCGAAGTCTTGGGCCGGTGTTCCTAGCCCAATCTGCACTTACATCAAATCTTGGTCTAGCAGCTAGGGGTGTTGGTGACCGATATACGGGTGTCCCGCTGTCTTCTTCCCAATCAGACTCTGCTCCAGGACGGTAAACTGGGGAGGAAGGAGAGTAGGAGTCCATGTCTAGTAGGAAAACAATGAACAGGTTGTAAGCGATAATGAAATACCGAGTGTTAAGTATAGGAGTTCTCATAGGTTTAGAGTTTGACTAGTCATAACACCGAGTCTTCACAATAGTATTTTAGAAATACACTTGACCTATAAGCAATGCATCCCTGGGGAGGATTCCCAGGAAATAGGGGTGGGTCACTAGGACACACTTAAGTACCCTGTCTTTCCTTAGTCAGAATCCCGCATGGGCCTACACACTCTTCCAGCCATCGTATATTAATAACACTATTGTTGGCTCATGGTCATGATGATAATTGTTGTGTACTGGGCTTTAAGGCCCGAAAGTGAGGTTTATTTATTGCAGCGGGCTTCTTCTTCTTGGAGGGTAAGTGGGCTTCTTGTTTATTATTAATGGGCATTAGGCCCAATAGTTTAGATTTAGATCACAAGAGGTGGTGACATTATATGTGTGAGTTTAAGGGTGCATGAAAAGCTAAGTGTGTATGAGTGTATGTGGAAATTTAGGATAGGACTTTAAATAAATTGAATAGGTAGCAATGAATAGGAGACAAAAGTTGGCAGGTAATGTGACACATAGACTATTAAGTATTGTATCATATGATGTAATTATTTAGTATGACATGTAAAATATCCGCATAAGAAATAATCATATAGCATGTAGTAGCATGGCATAGTATGGGTGTCCTAAGGTTATAGTCTAGGTCAATAGTGTCTAATAACCTAATTCCCTATAACCAAGGCTCTGATACCAATCTATCACACCCCAATCGGCGGCGGAATACGTCGGGGCGGGACATGCGGACTGTTCAAAAGCTCAAGGTTTACTAAAGTTGAAGTATTTAAACAACCAATTTCATTAAAACATCAAAATTCCACAATACAAGAATAGGAAAAATACATAAATAGTTTCTTTAAATTTCATTCTAGGTCCTCGATCCTAAGTGAAGCAACTTGTACTTATTCTCAAGCATTAGTACCTGAAACATGATGAAAACAAGGTCAACTAAAAAGTTGGTGAGCATACATAGGTTTTGACACACAACAAGTTTAAGATGTTTTATACAATTCATACGATACATGTGTATATGGCATTTATGGAGAACCTATAGTTAAACTATGTGTGTACAATCAAACCTTGGACTGAGGCATAACACGCAGGTTACCCTTATGTAAAGTCGGTAACAAACAACCTAACCGGGTGGGTTTGTCAGACGCAATAGATCCATCAATGTTAACCGTTGGCTTGTACGTAGTTAATGATTGTACTAAAGTCATGTATATGTAGTCTTAACTCATAGCATTCAAACATAAAGCACGTAACACATAATATCATATTATTGAATTGTATTTAAGTCTATGTAAAAAGCTTTAAAGAATAGATCATGTTTCACCCCAAAATACGTAAAATGGTAAAAGAGGGGCTATGTAAACTCACCTTGAATCGAAGGTGTATCTAGCACAATGAAATGGGTAGTAGTGTGATCCTTGTAATCTCACAACGTTAACCTAGTGTATAAGTATATGATGTTAATAACGTGTACGAAAGTCTATGTCTAAGTCTAGAATTGGATTGGATGTGTGTATGAATGGGTTGAGTTGTAATTTGAAGAGGAATGTGTAGGTTTTTTTTTGTATTTGTACTTGTGTTTTATAAAACGAAAGTTTGTAATGGATAGTTAAAGTAATGAAAGTTAAAGTTTGAGTTTGAATAACTAAATGACTTAAACGATTATTATTTATTTATTTAGTGTAAATAATAACTAATTTATTTGTTTATTTGTCATTCGAAATCGGTATGTTAAAATAAATTTAGTAAAAATAGTGTTGCCATTATGTTTAACTAAATGTAGATTAAATAAATAACTTTAATTATTTATTTATAATTTTAAAAGTAAGTGTTTGTTTGCCTTAAATGAATCAAAAAATTTAAAATTTTCTAAAACAATTATTTTTATTTAAAGATTAATTTCCTTTAATTTGTCAAGTATATAAATTTTTGTTTTAAATATTTCATACACAATTGAGCATTAAAATTCTTAATAAAATGAATAAATGTTGAAAATTAACAACTCTGGTTTTATTTTGTTATAAATATTGTGAGGTTTAATAAAATAATTTTTATAGAATTTTTACAAGTAAAAAAAATATAAGTAGTCCACCCGGTTCGAACCCGGGTGGCTACTGTGCGAGACATGGGTTCTAACCACCAGACCGAGGGCGTATCCCTGCCCAAATCCGAAACAGAATACCCTTAACCTGGATCCTACAGTGGGCCGGGTTGAGTTTCATGGTTTAGGCAAAAAGGCTCGGTGTTTATGGGTTTCGAACCAACGCCACCTGGTTCGGCGGCGCAGTGACTTACCGGCCGGACCAGGTGGTTTCGCTGGTCTATAATGAAACCCAAAAACTTAAATCCCATACCAGATTCAAATCAGGAAAATCACCTTGAACCCGTATGAACATGTATTGAATTTCGGACGCATTTGCGTTTGATGCCATCTGTTCGATGAAATTGACAGAGGGCTTTCGTTCAATAAGTGATTACAAACCTAACGACATAGCACTTACTTGATTTGGTTGCGTAGGGAGGGCCGACGGCTGGAGTAACAGGCTTGATGTTCTTGGTATTCGATCGACTTGCAGGGAGGTAATGCGGGTCAATTGAGCGCTCTGAAAGTTCGTAATAGGTCGTGTGACGGTGAGGGATAGGTTTAATTGAATTGATTCTATCCTAATTGCTCGGTTTAATTACGAGTTGGCGTATAACAGCTGTCGGGATTAAATTACGCGATTACGGTTTGATTTTGGATGAACCGAGTCGTGATTAAGGTTTGAATACACTCGAGAATAACTGGTGCGTGATTTCCGGGATTCATTACACGTTAGTTACACGAACTGGTTAAAATTTGATACGGTTTGACTTGAGAAGTCAAATTCGTTTGAATTTGAATTATACCCGCTTAATTGGACGGATTTTCACGATGATTGGGCCGGAATTGGACCGAAGTGTGCTTGTCTGACCATAGTGGGTCGATCCAGCAAGAGCCCGATCGCTTATAGTCTGGGATTGATAGGAAATCGGCATGTTTGACTTTTTGGAAGTCAAACTTAGTCAATTATTATCGAGTTGAGGTAAAAATTGAGTCAAGGGTCCAAATTTGTGGGTGACGGTTCAATTGAGGGTTCGGATTTGGTTAAGAGTTCAAACCAAAATGGAGCTCTTTGCTAATTGATTACAACTATGGGTATTTTGCATGCATTTGTATATATATATGATTATACATACATTTATATATATACACATTTGTATCTATAGGGTTTGAATGGTGTTTATAAGTGTAAATCTCACGGATTTGCATTGAAACTAGGGTTTAGTTGATCGTACGAATGGAATAAAACATTGCACTGGAATTGGGTTTTCAATTTGTGTTACATCGAATTGAAAACAAAAGTAATAAAAATCAGAAACGTTACACCAGGCATGAGGGGCCTGTTTGAGACCATATAGAGCTTTTCGAAGACGACAAACTTCACCGGGCTGATGAGCTATTCCCGGGGGTGGAGTCATGTAAACCTCCTCATGAAGATCACCATTCAAAAAATCATTTTTGAAATCCATTTGACAAATCTTCCATTGTCGAACGGATGCAACGACAATTAAAGTACGGATTTTTGTCATTTTTGCCATAGGGGCAAAGGTTTCCTCATAATCCATACCATAAGTTTGCGAATATCCTTTTGCCACAAGTCTGGCCTTGTATCGTTCAACAGAGCCATCAGACTTTGTCTTAATCTTATACACCCAACGACAACCAACCTTATGTTTACCTAGTGGTAGAGGAACCAAATCCCAGGTGTGAGTCTGATGAAGAGCAGTGAGCTCTTCAGCCATAGCATTCTGCCATATAGGGTCAGAGACAACCTCTTTATATGATTCTGGTTCAGACAGATAATGAATGCCCGCGATAAAGGAACTAAACGAAGCAGAATATGTAGAGTATGCAAAATCTGGTAGTTGAGTAGACTTACATGCACGAGTAGACTTTCTTGGAGGTGGAGGAGAATCAACATTGGTGCCAGATGACGTGGAAGGTTCATGAACTGGCACATCATGTGCAACAGAACTATCTAGAGCAGGCATATTAGGATCAACAGACGGATCGGGAACATCAGAGGTTGGGATATCAGTGTCGCTAGCAAAAGGATCAATGTTCTGAAGATCCGACTTTGTTACATCATGTGACTTAGCTGGAATCGAATAGAATGGAATATGTTTAAGAAATGTAACATGTCTTGATACATATAACTTCTGACTTACAGGATCAAAACAACGATATCTTTTTTGTCTCGTGCCATATCCTTTGGGACCACTGGCATAGCCTAAGAAAACACATAATGTTGACTTATTTGTCAATTTGTCTCATTCAACATGAGGACGGAGAACAAAACAAGTACATCCAAAAACTCGTAACTCACCATAATCTAGGCGTTCACCGAAAAGACTTTCAAATGGAGACATCCCATCATTGTGAGAAGTAGGAATCCTATTAATAACATGTTGCACGGTCAGGAGTGCTTCTCCCCAAAAGACACTAGGTACCTCAGCACGAGCGGTTTCCATAAGATGGCGATGTTTCCTTTCAGCAACACCATTCTGTTGAGGAGTGTCAGTACAAGACGATTGGTGTATGGTATCATCTGATGCAAGCAACTGAGTAAAATCAGTAGAGGTGTATTCACCCCCTAAGTCACACCTGAAACACTTGATCATAGTAGAGTGCTGCGTTTGAACATAAGCCCTAAATGTTTTATAAATGTCAAAGAACTCAGATCGACGTTTCATATGGTACACCCAGGTAAAACGAGTGTAATCATCAATAAAGGAAACATAATAACGTGAACCGCCCTTAGTGGATACTGGTGATGGTCCCCACACATCAGAATGAACAATATCAAATGGTGCAACAGAATGAGAAAAACTTTTATCAAAAAGTAAAGCAGAAAATTTAGCAAGTTTGCAACCACTACAATCAGAAATGTCACAAGTTTGCAACTGACCCAAAACACCTGAAGAAACCAAAAATTTTAAATGAGATGCGGACACATGTCCCAAACGAGAATGCCAAATATAAAATTCAGACGACAAAGGACTTAAACAAAAAGAAGATAAATCAACACTAGAGGCAGCAACACCAGGTGCAGGCACTTTGAGTTCTTCTAAGACATATAAATCTCCCACCCTACGACCGATCCTAATCACCTTCTGAGTGTGTTGATCCTGCACAACACAAACAGTGTCACAAAAGAAAACCCAAATTCTAGACTTACACAACTGACTGACTGAATCGAGATTTAAGGCAAGCTTCGGAATATAATAGACATCATTTATAGACACATGAGGGGTAGACACAGATCCAACACCCTCTACCAACATGGGTGTAGCACTAGCAGACATGACAGAAACAGGCGAAATAGGAGACAAAGAAAGAAAGGAAGACAGATAAGGATACATATGATGTGAGGCACCAGAATCCAAAATCCATAACGATGACGAAATACCTGAGGTACCGGATGAAGACAATCCCGCAGCAGACATAGCGGTAGGGTTGGCCGCAAGAAATTGTCGAAACTGTTCAAATACTTGCAGATCCAGAGCAGACGGTGGTTTGTTCATTTCTACAGATGGTGGTGTAGCAGCAGCAGTAAACTGGGGTGGTTTAAATGTCCATGGAGATGAACCAGCAGAGGTGGACGTGCGAGCCGGAAAATATCCACCTGATTTGTTCTATTGTGGGGGCTTCTGCAAGTTAGAATTCTTTCTGCTAAGTAACAACGGACATTGAGACTTCCAATGATTTTTCCCTTTGCAAAAAGCACATTCATCAAAAGCAACTTTAGCACCTTGTCTCGACTGATTTTGGGGAACAGCAAACACAGCTGGAGTAGTTACTTTAGGACCTTTATCAACCTGAGATTTTAAACGAGTTTCCTCTGCAATCAACTCGTAAAAAACTGAATCAACTGTTGGAAGAGGGGAACGATGAAGAATTGTTCCACGCAGTCCTTCAAAATCTGAACGTAATGCCATCAAAAATTGTACCAAACATTGTTTCTCCCTTCGAACAATATAAGGTTTAAACCCCTTCAATGATGCAGATTCCGTAAGTTCCAATTGATCCCATAAATCTGACATAGCTCCATAGAAATCTTGAATGCTCATTGATGTGTAGGTGTTCGTTGGGTATTTATGATGCTTAACTATACGTTTTTATGTGTGATTTAGCATGGAACGCGTTTACTTTGCATGTGTTTATGATTTGTAGGTGTTTGGATGCTAAGTACGTGTTTTGGAAGCATTAGAGAGGAAGTAGAGGGTTTGGATCGGAAACTATGCAAAAGATGAAGGCTGATGTGGAAGTTCTGGAAGCTGAATCTTGAAACAGACATATCTCGAGCTAGAAAATGAGTTACGATACCCATAATATATGAATCTTGGGTAGCTTGAGAAGCCGAATCCAAATATTTGGTTAAAAAAATACACTAGGGGCGTAAGCTTACGCCCTAGGAGCGTAAGCTTACGCCGGTAACATTTTCTGAACAGAAGCTTCAGCTCAACGGAGTAAGCTTACGCCCCCAGCGTAAGCTTACGCTGGTTACGTTTCAGACGCGGATTTTTAGTGAAACAGCCGATTTTCAGTGTTTAATTGGGGGTTTCTTCCCCAAATTCGAGATCCTCTTTTTGACATCAGTTCTTGGGCGATTTGGGGGCGAATGGAGGCTAGGAAACACCATTCCAAGATCCACTTGAAGATGATCTCCATCACCATGAGCGGCTAATTCACTTGTGGCTTCCTCCAGGCGGACGGTTCATATAGGTTTCATGTTTTGATTCAGTTTATTTATGTTTTTGGATCTATTTAGTTTCTGACAATAACTGAGTAGATTGATGTATTAGTTATTTTAAACAGTTTATTTGAGTGCTTTGAGTTTGCTTGCTTTACGATCTTGTTCGGTTGATGACAAAACCTAGTAGCAGGGTTGGATGACTAAAGGGGGCAACTTGGCCTTCATAAATTGGGTGATTGAATTATACTGGTTTGTGACGGAACTGGTTGTACAGGTTGCTGACAACAGCCTGTCTTCAATTACTATTTTAACTGATTTTCCAACACTATATATGTGGTGTCCAATTAAATAACTGAGTTTTATGTGAAACCTAGAACCTGAAGTTTGGAGGAGGTTGCATTTTTATTTGATCTGTGTTTTCATTCTAATTATCAAACTAAACAATTTCACTAACCACTGATTACTCGTGGATACGATACTCTTCTTACCCTTACTAGTTAAGTGTTTAAGGATTGTTTTTGACCGACCTAACGACATCGATCAAAATGGCGCCGTTGCCGGGGAATCGGTGCACTTAGTTCTATTGTTTTAGTTTATTGTCTTTAGTTGATTTTAATTCTTATCAAACACCCAAAAAGATTTTCTTTACTTCTGTTTTTATTTTTTGTTTATTTTGTTTATTCCTTTGTTCAGAGCTACTCGGTTGTGCTACGTGTACAGGTTGACATGGACAGTAATTATTATGGTGACCAAGACTACTATGAACCATGTAACAACTGTGGCATCACTGGCCACTGGGCTCAAGATTGCCCAAGATACAATCAATGTGGTGGTGGTCCTGAGTACCCAAACTATCAGGACGATTACAACCAAGACTACCACCCAAGCAGGCCACCTGATCAAGACAACTATCATTCTGAACTGGATGCCATCCGGTCAAACATGAAGGAGATGGCCAAGATGACACAAGCAGTGGTGCAGCAACAGGAGAACCAGGACAAAGCTCATCAAGCTTTGGTAGATCTAGTTGCCAACCTAACTGGGATTGTCGGGTCACTCATCAAGGAAGTAGGTAAGCCTCGTTGTTCACATCAGTCCTCCTGTTCTGAAACCACAACCAGTGCACACCTCAATGATGTAAGTTTCCATTCTTCATTTGAATATCCTGCTCGTGAACAGACTCCACCACTGGTTGTAGAAAGAATGGTGGAGCATAGTGAATCTGAGGCCGACCCTAATCAGGATTTTATTTCACAGAATAATTAGTAAACTGAAAATGTGAATAAACCTATAAAAATCCCGTTTCCAGATGCTCTAATCAAACCGTTTTTAAAAGAAAAAGATCCAACACAGGATGAACGATGGGAAAAGTTTGAGAAGCGTAAAATTAACTCATTATTTTTAAATACGCTTAAACAAGATCCTGATAATGTTGAATGTCTAAAAGGTCTGAGTACCCGAAAACGACGGCACAAATGTCCCGAGCAAGTAAAATTAAGTGTCAGTGTGAATGCCGTGTTTAAGGGTACCCTTCCCCCGAAACTCCAAGATCCAGGGGCACCTATTATTTCAATTCAAATAGGTGAAATTACATTGAATAGAGCATTACTGGATCTTGGAGCATCTGTGAGCATAATTCCAGGGAGTCTGTATGATCAGCATGAATTTGGTCCATTACAGAGAGTTAACACCACCGTGGTGTTGGCTGATCAGACTCCCGCACATTCTCGGGGGATTGTAAAGGATGTGATTGTGAAAGTAGGAGAGTTTTATTACCCAGTGGATTTCTTGGTGTTGGATTGTGTGAAGAACACAGAACCAACTATCATTTTGGGTAGACCATTCTTGGCTACTGCTCAGGCAAATATTAACTGTGCTGAGGGAATGATAAGGATGAGGTTTGGGGCTCAGAAAATGAATCTTAAAATATTTCCAAACTTGCCAAACCCGAAAGCTAACAAGTGTGGATCACCTGAAAAGGTGAATCACACAGTCGAGAATTCTTGTTTTGTGAATGACAGGTTAGCTGAGCAGAAGGATGGTGAAATACCAGACATTGGAAGAACTAAACGGGTCAGAAAGAGAAGGCGGAAAGGGAAGAAACCGCGAGTTCATGATGTAGATCAAGAACTCTTTTCTTTGTTTATGAAGGCTTGGAGAAAATTTGATGATGAGAGGAACTTGAGTGCGGGGAAGGAGGACTGCAAGCATCCCACCCGACCACCATGACCTAAGTAAGGTACACTGCGTCTGGCTGAGGACGTTAAACTTAGCACTCTCAGGAGGTAGCCTAAGGTATGTTTTACATTCATGTCTAGTTAAATGAACTTTGCGGGTGTGTTCAATAGAAACCCTCACGAGACTCAACTCGTCCACTCGGGCTACCGAGGGGTTTAAAAGGCTTGATGCATATGCTAAATGCATTCGTGATTCCTACGAAAGTGAGTTAGGACTTTGTTGATTTATTTATTTTTTTTGTGTTTTTGTGTGCGAGCCGGCCAAGTGTGGGGAAGTTTCATGGGTTTTCAAGTCAGTTTGATGCTCTTAAGTTGGTTCGAGTTTAACTTTGCAGGTTCGAATGAAATGCTATACGATCGCATATCCAGCTAAGTTCTTTAATCTTTGTATATGTCTTTTAGTTTTTGTTTCTCTTCCTACATTGAGGGCAATGTAGTGTTTAAGTGTGGGGAGGGAGACTTTCGTCTAAGTTGAGACTGAGTCTATAATATCCATAAAAATTAAAAAAAAAATTTCAAAAATGTCATCGATATAGAATTTTTGCAAATAAATGGAAAATGATAGGTAGAATTGGAAACTGCTTGTGAATTGAAAAAAAATAAATAAATAAAGAATAGAAAGTGCGTCTGATTTGTAATGTTTTGGTAGGCCCAACCGACTTAAGAGCTTAAACATCCTGATAATGTATCTAGGTTTAAATGAATAATTAATTCAGAATATCTTGTGGGTTCTTACCTTAGGGGTGTCGGTAAGGTCGAAACTGTCAACATAGGGTGATAGGTACCTTTATAAACAACAATTTATAAGTTTTTAAAATTATTTGGCACACCGCTTTATTTTTATGAAAATAAATCCGAAAGTTGGTGGCGCCCGCATTCCATAATCCATCTTGCATGAGCTTAATTAAATCAATTGAAAGCTTGAGTTTCGCCTACGTGTTTCCCTTCGGGATGGTGACTTAGAGGATACACCCATGGGCGGGACTTAGGTGATCAATAAGTTTGGATGACTAAGTTAGGTTTATGTGTTTCCCTTCGGGATGGCGACTTGGAGGATACACCCCTATTCCGAAGCTTATGAATTTCATTGCTTAAGAACTGCAGCCTACGTGTCATATATCGTGTTCCAGCGTGATTGAAACACCACTGGGCTAGGTTCATTCATAAAATAATAATAAAAGATAAAAACATGCACCCATCGATCCATAATTCCATAATTTTCAAAAACATATAAATTGGTGTTTATAATGGTGGGAAATCTATATGGTTTAACCCAGGCCTAAACATGACCTTGAGATGGAATTAGGCTAAGTCGTAATTTTCTGAGTATGAGACTCATAGATAGATTTTTGGCTTGGTAATAGATAGAATAATATATCACATAATCGGGTTCTCGAGAGTCGGTGGTTGGGTTTAGTCGGATAAAAATATCAATTGTTACAGTCACCGCGTGATTATATTTGAAATGATTAAATGAATGAGAGTGTGAAAAGCAAGTTCCCAATTATGATTCCATTGCAAATATTTTTCGGGACGAAAAAAAAGATAAGTGTGAGGATGTGATGTGTAGGTGTTCGTTGGGTATTTATGATGCTTAACTATACGTTTTTATGTGTGATTTAGCATGGAACGCGTTTACTTTGCATGTGTTTATGATTTGTAGGTGTTTGGATGCTAAGTACGTGTTTTGGAAGCATTAGAGAGGAAGTAGAGGGTTTGGATCGGAAACTATGCAAAAGATGGAGGCTGATGTGGAAGTTCTGGAAGCTGAATCTTGAAACAGACATATCTCGAGCTAGAAAATGAGTTACGAGACCCATAATATATGAATCTTGGGTAGCTCGAGAAGCCGAATCCAAATATTTGGTTAAAAAAAATACACTAGGGGCATAAGCTTACGCCCTAGGAGCGTAAGCTTACGCCGGTAACATTTTCTGAACAGAAGCTTCAGCTCAACGGAGTAAGCTTACGCCCCCCAGCGTAAGCTTACGCTGGTTACGTTTCAGACGCGGATTTTTAGTGAAACAGTCAATTTTCAGTGTTTAATTGGGGGTTTCTTCCCCAAATTCGAGATCCTCTTTTTGACATCAGTTCTTGGGCGATTTGGGGGCGATTGGAGGCTAGGAAACACCATTCCAAGATCCACTTGAAGATTGAAGATGATCTCCATCACCATGAGCGGCTAATTCACTTGTGGCTTCCTCCAGGCGGACGGTTCATATAGGTTTCATGTTTTGATTCAGTTTATTTATGTTTTTTGATCTATTTAGTTTCTGACAATAACTGAGTAGATTGATGTATTAGTTATTTTAAATAGTTTATTTGAGTGCTTTGAGTTTGCTTGCTTTACGATCTTGTTCGGTTGATGACAAAACCTAGTAGCAGGGTTGGATGACTAAAGGGGGCAACTTGACTTCATAAATTGGGTGATTGAATTATACTGGTTTATGACGGAACTGGTTGTATAGGTTGCTGACAACAGCCTGTCTTCAATTACTATTTTAACTGATTTTCCAACACTATATATGTGGTGTCCAATTAAATAACTGAGTTTTATGTGAAACCTAGAACCTGAAGTTTGGAGGAGGTTGCATTTTTATTTGATCTGTGTTTTCATTCTAATTATCAAACTAAACAATTTCACTAACCACTGATTACTCGTGGATACGATACTCTTCTTACCCTTACTAGTTAAGTGTTTAAGGATTGTTTTTGACCGACCTAACGACATCGATCACTCATCTCATTCTGTTGAAGAGCACGAATGTCAAACTCCAACTGGTACTGTTTAGCAAAGTTAGACTGAGTATACAGCTTTTTCAAATGATTCCAAACTTCCTTAGCTGTGTCATATTTAGCCAACTGAATACCAATGGACTGAAATACAGAGTTGTTGATCCAAGTTATAACTTTAGAGTTATCTGTTTCCCATGTATCGAGAGCTAAGGCATATTCAATAGCCTTAGACTTATCAGTAGGCTTTTCCTTAGTACCTGTGACATAACCCCACATATTTTTCACTCAAAGAAAGTTTTTCATTACGTAACTCTAGTAGGTGTAGTTTTTACCATCCAGACGAGTACTAATACACTGAAGAGAGTCATCTTTCCCAGCCATATTATCAAAACAACGAATCACAGCAGAATAACCTCAAAGTTCAAATAACCGCAAACTTAGAATACCACAAACTTCGAATATCGCAAAGTTCAAAAACCGCAAACTTCAAAGAAAACCACAAAGTTCGAACACTAACCACAAACTTGGACCACAACCTTGGACCGCAGACTCGGACCGCAAACTTCGGACCACAAACTTCAAAGAAAACCGCAAAGTTCGAACACTAACCGCAAACTTGGACCGCAAACTTGGACTGCAGACTCGGACCGCAAACTTTGAGAAACCGTAAACTTGGAGAACCGCAAACTCCGTGAAACAAACCGCAAACGTCGTAAACGAGACAGAAACAAGGTCCAAAACCTGTTAATCTGTCCAGAAGCTCTTCCAAATACACAAGTCAATTCAAATAAAACAAAATCCGTGACTTTGATACCTCACAAATCCAAGAAATCCGATGCAGAGCCTCTACCCTTCAACAACGAACAACCAAACAACGAACAAATCAACAACGGAGCGGAAGCGACAACAAAAAATCTTCAAACAAACATGAATCGAGTAGGCTCTGATACCATGTTGAATAACAAACATGTACAGAGAAAAGATGGAGTCTCTATATTACACAAATGAAGATTAACTTACAAATGAAAAAGAAAGCAACATTAAATAGAAAGATAACTGGGTTTGGGCTAAAGCCCATAACAGGGCCCATAAAAACTTATTAAGCTAACACAAATATTCATTTCACTACATTCCAATGCTGCTTAACATGGCTAGCTAAGTACCTACTTACCATACTGACTGTGTATCCTATATAAGGCCTGGTGCAGACCATAAGGTACATAAGGTTGCCCACTGCATTAGCATAAGGAATTCTTTGCATATCAGCCAGCTCATCTGCAGTTTGAGGAGAATCTCTACTTGAAAGCTTAAAATGTTGAGTTAAAGGTGTAGCCATTGGTTTACTTGTACTCGTTGCAAAATTATGCAGCATTTTGTTAACATAAGTCTTTTGAGTCAATTTTAACTACTTATGACCTCTATCCCTGTAAATTTCGATTCCCAAAATCTTCTTAGCTTCATCTAGCTCTTTCATGTCAAACTCACTCATTTAGATCCTTGGTGTCCTTGACCTCCTCTTTATTATGGCAAGCCACAGGCAAGTCATCTACATATAACCGTAGATAAAACTTTTTCATCCTTTGAATACTCCTTAAAATACACACAGTTGTCATAACTATTTTTTTTAAACCCATGAGTAACCATGTGTTCATGAAAATATGAAGTTTGTACATCAAAAGATAAGTTTATACATCAAAATATGAAGTTTGTACATCAAAAGATAAAATTATAAAACTAAAGATACAAACTATAGCAACAACAAAGGATGATCTAGATTCGGTAGATCGGGCATAACAGGAACGGGAATATGCCATGCACTGCAACATCCATCGCAAACATAGTATGCATTTGTTGAGACCTCGCATCCGCCGGCCGAGTCAAATCAAGCGTTTTTTTTTTTGTGGCCGAGCGTCTATCACTTCAACCCCGCGTGAAAGGTCATGCTACACGTCAACCACTGATGCGACATGTCTGACCACTATCCGAAGTTGATGTTGCTCAACCTGTGTTGTGGCTGCTAAATAATTTACCCCCTATCCAACAACCATCTAAGCTGGCCACCAACAACCGTAGTAGTTTGCATCCCATTAGTTGTCTATCAAGTAATACGAGTTGTCTATCAAGTAATAATCTTTAACATGGTAGGAGATATGATTTGGCTAGGTATACTTTCTAATTATAACTATTTGTAGTCATCTAAATAGTGATCAATAATACATAATACCTTACGATGTTTTCATTGTTATAGTAACAATAATCTCTCCCTTCGGCTAAGAATTTAGGTTTATGCGGTATTGCCATATTGAAGCATGTCGACTCCATGACTTTTAATATACGTGATTCAAGAACTGAGATTTGGATTGAACAATTTCATGATTATTGGGGTTTAAATAGAGAATTTTTTTTCACCCTCGCTTGGTCGTTCAAGGTTGAGAAAATTGTTACAAAATAAAATTATAGATTTCAAACATGTAACTTTTTAAATTAGATTAAACATGTTACTTTTATCATTTGGGTAATTAACTCTGTAAATCTATACTATCAATAAATAAAAGTTTTTTTTTTCATGTCACATGTCATCTCCATATTCATTCTTATCGTTTTTTTTCGGCTCTCTCTCTTATTAAATACACCTCTATGTTTTAATAATAATATACTTTTAAAGAAAATACTAATTATACTAATAAAATACATTTATTTTAAATTATCCCTTGTTATAAGAAACTTTAAAATCTAATTATGTAATTTTTATTTTCAATCAAATAGTAAATGAAAATAAAATTATATTAATTAGTAATGAACGTATTTCCGAAACTCAATTATATATTAATTTTTACATATTTTGAATTTTGTTTTATATCATTAGTATATGTAATACATTTTTACACTTGTAAATATATACATAATAATTTAAGAATTTTATTATATCAATATAAAAAGTAGGATAGGATGATAATTAGGATTTGTTTGTAAAAAGAACTAGTTGACTCATTACTATTACTAGTTTTCTTTCCCCGTGCTTCGCGGCGGGAGCATGGTTATTTTTTTCCCCTGTGTTACGCGGCAGGAGTTGCGTTGTTATCAGTTCGGGTTGTCAAAAACCGATACCGTAACTATGTTGTTCGCTCAAAACCGGTTGAGTTTGTCACAGTACCGCAATAACGTCACTCACTATGACTTATGATACCAAAAAATACTCAATTTTGATAAATTATTATAAAACACTTTAATAAACTAGAATGTATTAAATTCTACATAAGTCAACATCCTAATATAAATATAATTTAAATGAATTGGTTAGTTAGTTTATCAATTAAAATATTGTTATTTATGCAATGTGTATTCATTTGTAAAATTTTAATAGTAACTTTATCTCTTATTCAAAGTTTGGTTTTTAATAATATTTATTATAATTTATAATACTTAAAAATAAAAAAACATGAATATCTGAAATTAATAACATATATGATTTGTCAGATATCAATAATACCATCAAGAATAAGATACACCCATTATCATCTCTATCTTCCCATTAAACATGAAGAAATTTACAGTCTATTTTACAACAATCCGTCGTGTTCCATGGGGTCCAATCTCAGATAAGCAAAAAGTACAATTTCTTCACACACACACACGCCAAAAGCTACTTTCGTTGCGGATTCTATATCCGTTGAAATATTCGATCGCATAACCCTATTAACGGCTTCTCGTTTGTCACATACAACGGCAAACAATGGCGGATTTCGGAGTGTTTGTGGCGGTGACACTGTGTGCTTTTTGTGTGTGTGTGGAATCGAAATACATGGTTTACGATACCGCGCAAGGGGTTGTGAAGGGGAAACTTAATGTGCATCTGGTACCACATTCGCACGATGATGTTGGTTGGTTGAAGACTGTTGATCAGTATTATGTTGGATCCAATAACTCAATTCAGGTATCTCTTTCTTCTTTATCTGTTAATTTCTGTTTGATTTGTATGTTATTTCGTGTGTTGATTGATGATCAATGGTGAATTCTACAGGCAGCCTGTGTTCAGAACGTGCTTGACTCCACTTTTCAAGCACTATTGGCTGATAAGAATCGGAAGTTTATTTATGTTGAACAGGTTCAAAATCCTAATTGATCATTGACTTCGTTACCAATTTGTATCGGATAGATTTTGAGGTAGGGCGGAAGCAAGAATAAACACGGAGAAATAAATCTCTAGAAAAAAGTTGATAAAATTTTGAAATTACAAATCATAAAGTAAATACTGAAGTTAAAAGGAAAGGATCAAAGATTGTAAAATTTGGGGAAATTCTTGGTTGACGGAATTGGGACCCTAACAGGTGGAATTTGGGTCGTAGGCGGTATGCTACATGATTCGACTCATCGAGACCTTTCTGTGCATTGGTTATGGGCCCAGTAACTCCACTCATGGCCCAAGTTAAGCCCGTTTGAAGTTTGGGTCCAACTGGTCTGAATAAGAGTCTGCCAACTCTTGGATATGCTCCTTGTCAGATTTCTGATTGAATTAGTTGTTTTTAGTGTCTCTTTGTATCTGTCCATCAAAGGTTTCTTGAAAATTAAGTTGAATGAGGGCACGTTAATTTAGATGTTATGAATGTTGCAGGCGTTTTTCCAAAGATGGTGGAGGGACCAGAGTGAGGCAACCCAAGCTAAAGTCAAGCGACTTGTTAGCTCGGGTCAACTTGAGATGATGTAAACAGATAAAACTGACTCTTTTATTAATGCTGCTGTATAAGTATATTTTGTCACGTGTGAGTAATTTGTTTTTGTTGGGCAGAAATGGAGGTTGGTGCATGCATGATGAGGCAGCACCTCATTATATTGATATGATTGATCAAACAACATATGGGCATAAGTTTATCAAGGAACAGTTTAATGTAACACCAAGGGTTGGTTGGCAAATAGACCCCTTTGGCCATTCAACAGTGCAGGCTTATCTATTGGGGGCAGAGGTCCTTTATTCTGTCTTCTTGACTCTTCTAAAAACTGTTAATTTCAAGATTGGAAATTCATTTTTGTAATTGTAGATGATGAATCTTATTTTTACGCATTTAAACTCTAGTCCTTATGATCATTTAGGTTGGATTTGATTCTCTTTTCTTTGGTCGAATCGATTACCAAGATAGAGCTAAGCGAAAAGGGGATAAAAATCTTGAAGTAATCTGGCGGGCCTCCAAGAGTCTTGGTTCATCTTCACAGGTGTGTTTCAATAGAATTATCATTAGTACTGATTCACGCATCATGTAAACGCTACGCATCAAGTGCAGCGATGCACTAACCCAAACGCATCAGCGCAAAACGCATAATGCGCGCAATTTAAAACCAAGGTACTGAAAACAGATAAAAGTGTAATTTTATTATCATTAAAACTGTGTTTACATAATTGGTTTATTTATGTTCAACCCACGGGCCCAAGTTAGGTTAGTTTAGGGTTTGTTTCTGCTTTCTTGTTTCCTATATATTGAGGGTTCTTCCCCCAGTCTAAATACACAATTCAGTTCCAATGTAATCCATTATCTTTTACAGTTACTATCTGACAGTTTCATCAATCTTTACAGATTTTTGCAGGTGCTTTCCCTGAGAATTATGAACCTCCGCCTGGTGGTTTCTACTTTGAAGTCAATGATGCTTCTGCAATCGTCCAGGTAAATTTCAAAACAAGATTTAAAGGTTTATGAATGTTTATTTAGACATGTAACATAACTGAATCTCTTTTTCTGAAGGATGACATCAACTTGTTTGACTACAATGTCAAAGAACGAGTTAATGATTTTGTGGCTGCAGCATTGTCACAGGTGAGCTGCGTGTATATGTTTTAACTTTTAACGTCCGTCTCTTAGTTTTTGCTTAAATGAGCCTAAGAGGAAAGATTAACCAAAGATTTATTGAACTTTAACTTGTATTTTCAGGCAAACATTACTCGCACAAATCATGTAATGTGGACAATGGGGACAGATTTCAAATATCAGTATGCAGAGTCATGGTTTCGGAATATGGACAAGTTTATTCATTATGTCAATAAAGTTAGTTACTTTATCAATCATTTCTATACTTTGCATTTGTTTGCTGTTAATTTTCGTTTATCATTTATTGGCATCCATAGTCTCTTATATGTATAGGTGGAGTTCAACCCATTGACTTTTAAGTGGGTCGATTTGGGTTATGTTTCATCTCAAAAAGTTCAAATTATAAAGCTTAACTAAAAAGGGAACGTGTCGAATTGGTTAAACGGGTTGGAAGTTGCCTAAATGCATACAGCCTACTAAGTCACTTTATTTTGTAAACCTATAATAATATAGTTTTTGTAATCTTATGTAACACATTAATTACCTATAATTTTTTTTAAAAATGGACCTAAAAGTGGTTGTGGGTCAAGTGGTCAACCCGTTACCTAATCCGTTCATCTTGCCATTTTTACCTTTTTGGTTTTTGACTACGTATGCATACAGGATGGTCGGGTCAATGCTCTTTATTCAACACCGTCTATATACACTGATGCTAAATATGCTGAGACTAATACCTGGCCTCTCAAAAAAGACGATTATTTTCCGTAAGTATAATTTGTAAACCTTAAATTATAGGGGCAATTTATATGTTATGACATTTCCAGTCTCCATTTTGCTAATAGTTTAAGCACTATATTTGTGTTTTAGATATGCAAGCGACATAAACGCCTACTGGACAGGATACTTTACTAGTAGGCCAGGTCTCAAGGGATATGTCAGAATGTTGAGTGGATATTATCTGGTGGGTAACACAAGTTTTCAATTATTTTACATCTTGGTTTTTTCATTGAAGTTCTTAATCTTGATTCTCATTTGACTACAATTATAATCAGGCAGCAAGGCAATTGGAAGCAATAAAGGGAAGGAATAAAAGAGGGCCCACCACAGAATATTTGGGTGATGCATTAGGGATTGCTCAACATCATGATGCTGTTAGTGGTACATCTCAACAACATGTGGCTGATGATTATGCTAAACGGCTTTCAATAGGTCACAAGGAGGTGCAAGTTAATTAAATTTCATTGCTTTTATCGCTAGTTTAATTTCTACTTTATTTGTTTTTTCCTACTTGCAAATTGATCAGGAATTAATTTCATTTCTTGCAGGCTGAAAAGGTGGTTGCAGAATCAATAGCTTGCATAATATCACCTAAACCTGGATGTGCAAGTTCAGCAACCAATTTTCAACAGGTACATATTCAATATATATGTATATGCGTATATAATAAAAATATATCTATTTGTATTTAATGGTTTTCTTTTCTATTTCTTCATTAATTTCCAGTGTCCACTTCTGAACATAAGCAATTGTCCTCCAACTGAAGCTGATCTATCATCTGGCAAAAAGTTGGTAAGTGAGATGCTTAATATGTGAGATTGTCATATACACAAAGAAATGGCACAAAACTTTGTCATATTCTGCATACGTGTGGGTCAAAACTAAATGGATTATTGTCACTTTTACTGTAGGCTGTTGTTGTATATAATCCATTGGGGTGGAAGAGATCTGATGTTATAAGACTTCCAGTAAGTATTACATTAAATTTCATGCAATGATGCAATATTCTTTTTTTCTGTATTATACTTATTGGTCATTTGGTTTTTATAAACATCTTATATCATGCATCTTTTATGTTAACAGGTTGTGAGTAAAAATATTGCAGTCTATGACTCCAGTGAGAAAGAAGTTGAATCTCAAATTCTTCCTGTAATAAATGAATCTATATCCATAAGAAACTACTACACCACTGCATATACGGGTAAATCACCAAGTTCTACTCCCAAATATTGGCTTGCATTTACAGCATCTGTTCCACCTTTGGGTTTTAGCACATACACCATTTCGAGCACAAAAAAGCCAGGTTAAATGTCTATAAACTTTTATTTAAAATAAATTGATTTGCACGTTGAACATCATTTTTTTATATATTGGTCGAAATTACCATGCAGCTTCAGCTTCTGTAAAAGAAGAGTTCTACAAGCATACTGGAACGGGAAATGATATAGAAATAGGGACAGGAAAATTGAAGTTAATATATTCCGGAAGTGAAGGACAGCTTTCTCACTATGTTAATAGGCGAAGCTCTGTAAGTACATTATCATTTTCTAATTTGATATTTTTCGTAAGACCTGTCATTTTCTTGTAACTAATAACATGGTGTAGTCAGAAAGTTTCATGTAATTTGATTATTTGTTGGTTATGCTTCAAATTTTAAAGAGACGATTAGGATTTATATTAGTTTCTAACACGTCTGATGTTGGGTGGTGAAAGATTGAAGCCTCTTTGAAGCAATCATATAGCTTTTATGCTGGATATGATGGCACTACGGGGGTTCAGGTAACTTATTATTATTATTATTATTATTATTATTATTACTATTATTATTATGTCATTTTATTTTTAACAATGAGCCCCCTCGTAAGGGTTTATTTTTCTTGTTTTAGGCATCGGGAGCATATGTTTTCCGTCCAAATGGTACATATCCTATTGGTTCTCAGGAGCAGGTATAAAAAAATTTCTGATGCATGTGTCCTATGATTTGTAGCATGATCCAAATGAATAATGTTCAATAATATTACAGAGTATAACAGTTTTGAGGGGAACAATATATGATGAAGTACATCAGAAAATAAACAAGTGGATTTACCAGGTAAATAAATAGTTGATCAACATCCTTTGATGATTAGTTTTTGTATAAATTGATGGATTTATTATGACTATCGAGTTCTTTTCATGCTTGGGCAGATCACTAGAGTGTACAAAAATAAGGAACATGCTGAAGTCGAATTTACTGTAAGTTCAAGATTCTTTACTCTTTTTTTGTTTTGGGGACATGTTTATCACTAAAAATCTGAATTTCAGATGGGTCCCATACCTATTGATGATGGAGTTGGGAAAGAGATTACAACTAAGATCTCAACCACCATAAAGAGCAATAAAAAATTTTACACTGATTCTAACGGTCGAGATTTCATTGAACGGGTAAGCTGCAGTGCTTCTGTTTGATCAAGAATTAAATATATGGTTTGTTCATAAGTTAATTTTCTATGGCAGATTCGAGACTATAGAGCTGACTGGGATCTTGAAGTGAATCAACCTATTGCGGGAAACTATTATCCTGTATGTTTTTCTTTATTTTTCATATATTACTCAAGTTGGATTACACATGTTCAACTCAAGTTGGATTATTTTCCAGATAAATCTTGGAATTTACCTAAAAGATGAAAAAAGCGAGCTCTCAATTTTGGTAGATAGATCCGTTGGTGGATCCAGCATTGTTGATGGTCAATTGGAGTTGATGCTCCATAGGTACATATTTCCTTGATGGTGTCATTAGTTCTCATAGTTAAACAACTATGAATCTGTCACAAATTATACATATATAAAATGTGAATAATCTGTTTTTGCAGGAGATTGCTCTATGATGATGGAAAAGGTGTTGCAGAAGCTATAAATGAAGCAGTTTGTGTTAGTGACGACTGTAGAGGATTAGCTGTAAGCATCTTTTATAAGTTCATTGATTTACTACTAATTTCTTATTGTTATTAATGCCAATAAATATCGACAAATTGGTGGTTAAAATTTGCTATTAGCATTGCCAGTTTCTTATGTTAGGGAACTTGTATGTACAGGTTCAAGGGAAATACTATCTTAGACTGGATCCACTTGGAGAGGGCGCCAAGTGGCGCCGATCGTATGGTCAGGAGATTTATTCTCCTCCTCTTTTGGCTTTCACTGAGCAGGTGAAAGAAAAGTGCAATTTTAGTGTTTTTTTAGAATTCATAGTTAGTTATTGTATATTGTAATATATCGTGTTTTACAGGATGAAAATAAAGGGACAAACTTCCATGTAACTAAATTTTCAGGAATGGATTCCAATTATAGTCTCCCAGATAATGTAGCATTGCTAACACTTCAGGAGCTGGAAGATGGAAAAGCTCTTCTCCGTTTGGCACACTTATACGAGGTTCTTGATTTTTCATGTAAATTCAATTAATTGTGCCTAAGTTGTAAGTAGAGGTGCAAAATGGGCGGTCAAATTTTGATAACATGTCAAAACGGGTCATTTTTTATACAGGCTGAGTCAACCTGAAATACTCTTTTGTAAAGAAATTCTTAATTTTTAACTAGTGGTAAATATGATTACAAAAACCATATTATTACAATAATAAAATAACTATTTTAATAAGATGATTTAGAAGGTTGTTAGCGTTAGAAACACACCATGACAATTTCTGACCTTTTCGACCCATTTGACCGTTTCCTTTTTAGCTAATCTTTTTTATTTGACCCGCTAAAGAAAAAAAATAATACACAACCCGTAAATTTGATGAACAAAAACCATATTATTAAAATAATAATATAACTTTTTGAATAAGACGATTTAGAAGGTTGATAGCATTAAAAACACACTTGAACAATTTATGACCTCTTTGACCCTTTTGACCCGTTAAAGAATAAGGATAATGCATAACCCAAATCGACCCATTCAGAAGTAAACACATCGGAATTTCCTCCTCTAGATTAAGCTTCTGTTTCATGAATACCATGAAACTAAGCCGGTATTTGTTCTTTCTGGTTTTTAGATCGGAGAGGATAAGGATCTTTCAGTTATAACAAGTGTCGAATTGAAGAAACTATTTGCTAAAAGGAAGGTAAAATCCCTAATACCAATATAATGTTTTTATTATTTATTTTTGACTTGTTTCTTATTTATCTTCCATTTGTATATTATTTAAGATAACCAAAGTATCAGAAATGAGTTTATCTGCAAATCAAGGAAGAGAGGAGATGGAAAAGAAAAGGTTAGTATGGAAAGCAGAAGGGTCCAAGAATGATGAACCTACAGGCCAAAGGGGTGGACCTGTTGACCCTCAAAAGCTGGTTGTTGAACTTGCCCCTATGGAAATACGAACCTTTATCGTGACGGTTGGTAAGACGCTTTCGCGGCGATTAGTCAGCTCTCATATTTCACTACAATAATCTGATTTCCAGAGGCACTTGGGCACCTTCTTGCTGCTTGTAATGTGCATCTACATTTGATTTAGATTGTGACTGTTTAAATTAAATAAAACCATCAATTAGAAATGTTAGTTTTTTTTCCAGTTATCTTTTGATAGTATTTGATTGCAGTGTTAAAAAACCGTTAATAAAGGTTTAATTTATTTTTTCTCATAAGTTATTCAATAGTTCATTCAAGTCGTAAATTAGAGGGGAGGTCCCATGTTCAAACCTGCGCAATGAAGCAGTTTAATTATTGGTGTAGTAGGAGTAACATTTGCCATTCAAAATAAAAAAGTTTAATTTTTAACTATATATTTGTGGCAGCGACGATATGGATAAAATAAAAAGTTTATAAAAAAGAAAAGGGTCAATAAAATAAATGGTCCCTTGTTTGGCCGATTCAGATTCTGTTATTTTGTATAACTATGTTTGTTTGTAATTTATCAAAAGAATTGTAATACATATTAATAGAATCAATCACAGTCTCGGTCATATCCCACAAATCTCGGTCATATCCCTTAATATTGTAAATTGATATGTATCATTAAAGTGTAACAACTTTCCTTATACATTAGGTCAATCATTTGTATTATATATAGATTATTATCAATGAGAAGACATATATAGTTGGCAAAATACTTTTATGGTATCAGAGCCATCTCTGATCCATACCCTAAAAATCGACCCAGCCGCTCAAGAATTTCACCCTCTGTAAACTTTCCTTCTCATCGATTCTACACCTTTTGTTCTCTGTTTCTTCTATCTTCTCCAATGGAAAGCAAACTACACCCTGCTGTGACGGTTACCAATATCAAGAATTTCATACCTATCACGCTTGAGATGGAAAATGGACAATACTCCTCCTGGGCGGAATTGTTCAAAATCCACTGTCGAGCATTCGAAGTTCTTGACCATATCAATCCAACAAAAACATCAGCTTCCGCCCCTGCAACAGCAGCATCCGATGCTGAGAAAGCAAAACAGGAAATCGAAAAACAAAAGGCAGCAGATTTATGTACCCGTATAGACGCCATTGTATTACAGTGGATTTATGGGACTATATCTAATGATCTTCTCCACACAATTCTCAAACCCGACTCCACTGCGGCTCAAGCTTGGACAAATCTAGCAAATATTTTTCAAGATAACAAGAACTCAAGGGCTGTTTATCTGGAGCATAAGTTCTCCAATCTCAAACTGGATAGTTTCTCAAATGTATCTTCTTACTGTCAAGCACTCAAGATGCTTTCGGATCAACTAGCAAACGTTGGTAATCCTATCTCAAACCAACGACTTGTCTTACAACTTATTGCTGGCTTGAATGACTCCTATGACGGTGTCGCTATGTTGCTTCAACAAACGACACCATTACCAGAATTCTATGAAGCAAGATCTAAGTTGATATTGGAAGAAACTAGGAAGGCTAATCAGGCGTCCTTTGCTGCAAGCACGGCTGGTACAGCCTTAATCGCCCCATCCCAATCATTTGAATCACCGGCCCCATTTGATCAGCGTGGACGCTCTCCACAGGGACGCGAACAAACCAACCGAGGGCGTGGAAGGGGTCGAGGCCGTAACAGCCAAGGTCGAGGCCGTGCACAACAAGCGTTTGGTACTGGATCACAAACTACACCACGATATCCATGGATTTACCAAAACCCATGGCAATGGCCGATGCCACCTTGGGGACCCACCTATCCTCCATGCCTTTACCCAACGGCACCTGCATCCCCCACATCTGCTACCGCTCCATCTCCCAGACCACACCAACGTGGAGTTCTCGGTCCAAGACCTCATCAGGCTTATGCTTCATCCGAAGCTTCTTATGCTCCCACTGATATCGATCAAGCACTACATACAATGACACTCAATCCCCCGGACCAGAATTGGTACTTAGACTTGGGTGCCACCTCGCACATGACGAACTCGCCAGGTAATTTTCAATCTTTTTTCAATAAAGGTTTTCATTCGAACATAATAGTTGGTAATGGCTCGACCATTCCCATTGAGGGCACGGGTAATCAAACTCTTTCCTTCCCGTTCCCACCTTTGAAACTCAGCAATGTGCTTCTTACTCCTCATATTGTTAAAAATCTATTATCTGTACGTCGATTAACCCGTGACAACAATATATCAATTGAGTTTGATCCTTTTGGTTTTCTTGTGAAGGACCTTCGGACCCGTATCCCTATCCTCCGATGTGATTCTACGGGCGATCTATATCCTCTCTCACCATCACAGATCAAGGCTCTCCAACCACCATCATCATTTGCTGCAATTTCTCAAGACTTATGGCATCAAAGATTGGGTCATCCCGGCTTTAATCTTTTACGTACTTTAAATAATAATTCTTCTATTTCTTGTAATTCCGTCAAATCAAAGACTATTTGTCAATCGTGTGTTTTGGGCAAACATATTAAGTTACCATTTATGAATTCTACTTCTTATACATTGTCTCCCTTTGATATTATCCATAGTGACCTATGGACATCACCGGTTGCAAGCTCGGCCGGTCATAAATATTATATTTTATTTTTGGATGACTTTACCAACTTCTTATGGACGTATCCTATAGGCCATAAATCTCAGGTGTTTTCTACTTTCTTAACTTTTCATTCTTTAATCCAAAATCAATTTCACCAAAATATCAAAACTTTTCAATGTGATAATGGCACCGAATACACAAACCAATCCTTTTCCAAATTCTTTGCTCAACACGGGATACTTTTCCGTTTCTCGTGTCCTCACACGTCTTCACAAAACGGAAAAGCCGAGCGAAAAATACGCTCAATAAATAACATCATCCGTACCCTCTTAGCTCATTCTAGCATCCCACCATCCTTTTGGCATCATGCCTTAGAGATGGCCACCTATATTCTTAATATTTTACCAAGTAAACTCATTAAATATCAGTCTCCTACATACAAACTTTACAACCAAAAACCATCCTATGACCACCTACGTGTTTTCGGGTGTCTTTGCTATCCTCTCTTCCCATCCACGACTATAAACAAACTACAACAAAGATCCACTCCTTGTGTATTTCTTGGATATCCCTCAAACCATCGGGGGTATAAATGTTACAATATGGCCACCCGACAAATAATTATTTCCCGCCATGTCATTTTTGAAGAATCAATATTCCCTTTTGCCAACAAAATTAAACAGCCCCCATCTTACGATTTTCTTTCTGCCAATTTTCCACCTACTTTATGGCATCACATTCAACAAACCTCACAGTTCACCCAACTTGACCAAATTCCAAACAACCCACCTCCTAATTCCGCTCAATCAAGCCCAACATCTCCTTCTTCTGTGGCGCACTCACATCCAAACAACCCCATTCCAGTTTCTGCCCCAATCTATTCCACACCCTTAATTCCCACTAACTCGACCCAGATCAACAATCCCACTCGTATCAAGACTTACACCCGTCGTCCTAAACCCACTGAACCTACCGAAGCTACTGTTTCCACAAGCTCTCCCATTCCACCACCACCACCTCCACCACCGGTCCGAACAATGACCACCCGTCAAATGGCCGGAGTTGTTAAGCCTAAACAAATTTTCAATCTTCAAGCCACTACCTATGATAAAGAATACAAACCATATAAAAAATATCAAAATAAGTATGTTAAAAAACCTCACACTAGGACATGTAAATGTTTTATATGTGGAGATACAGAACATTTGGCCAATAGATGCCCAAATAGGAATAGAAATATAGAAAGAAGTAATTTAATAGAACAAATAAAAGATTATGAAATAGAGGCTATAGACACAGACCATACAGATAATGAGTCAATATAGAGTATATATAGTGAAATGAGAACAGACAGTAGTAAGAATGTGGGAAACAAATAAGAAAGACAGTATGGACATGTTTGCATATTTAGAAACAACTTTAGGCCCAACAGCCCTAGGCATATGGCAAAGTAAGAAAGCCCATAGCCCAGATCAGATAAACAGGCTAAAAGCTATAGGAGATAATCCTTATAATTTCACCTCCCAAATAAGAGTTCTTATTTTAGGAGTTGATCCAGCAAAAAACAACAGCTTATTACAAGACACATCCATTAGAAACCTAGAACAATTAAGTATAGCAGACATGAAATACATAAATGAATTTACATTAGACTTTACTAGATTATTAGCACAAACAGGACAAGCTATGGATGATAGCTTATGCGACAAATACTTCATAAAATTACCAGGAGACTTAGGAAAACATGTACATGAAGCATGGAAATTACAATATGGAGATATGCAAAACTTAGGAATTGGACCTAGAATAACATTTACATTCGGTATATTAGAAGAAAAATGTAAAGAAGTGGCATTACAAGAACAACTAAAAAGAAATGCTTTCGCATTCTGTAAAACAGTCATATACACTCCACAAGCCTATGGATATTATGAGAAAAGTAGAAAAAAGAAAATTAGGAAAAGTACTACCTATGATAAAGAATACAAACCATATAAAAAATATCAAAATAAGTATGTTAAAAAACCTCACACTAGGACATGTAAATGTTTTATATGTGGAGATACAGAACATTTGGCCAATAGATGCCCAAATAGGAATAGAAATATAGAAAGAAGTAATTTAATAGAACAAATAAAAGATTATGAAATAGAGGCTATAGACACAGACCATACAGATAATGAGTCAATATACAGTATATATAGTGAAGAAGAAGAACCAATAGCAAAAATCTCATATACATACACAAATCCTGAAGAATGTAACCATGATTGGAAACATAGGAAAGGAAATAATCACATTAAATGTTATATATGCGAATATTACCCTAGCATAGAAAAAAGATCACAATGTAATATATGCTTTAAAGAAATTTGTCATATTTGTATAAAAGACATTTATAACATAGAACCACCCAGTACTAGTCAAGATATAAATAAAAATTCTAGTAATTATGAAGAAAAAATAGAAAAATTAGAATTAGCCATAGAATTAAATAAATTAAAAATAGAACTTCTTAAAGATAGGGTTCTTAGACTTGAAAACCATATAGAAAAGAAGAAAGAAAAAGAATTTCCAGAATTAAATAATATGGCCACAGAACAAAACGCTATAATACAAACTGGAGAAGAAACACTTATACAGACCAGTGGATCGATAAGCATGATAAATATACAATGTAGATTATGGTTAGACGCCAATACACCTATAGATTTAACAGCCTTAGTAGACACAGGAGCAACAAAAAGTGTAATCTCACATAGTTTAGCCCCTGAAAAATTTCATAAGCTACTTACATATAAACTCATGACAAGAACCGTAGAAAATAGATTAATAGAAATAACACATCACTTAGACCCTTCAGGAATACAATTCCGAGACTTTTCAGGAAATTACAGCATAAAATATGAAATGCCACAAATAAACATAAATCCTCAACACATAAAATCTAGAGACTTTGTCTTAGGACTAAACTTTATATTAGGATTAAATGGTGCTATTACCATAACTAGAAATTATATAACAATTAGTAAACAAATTTACAGTTTTTCAACACTTAGATATAAAAGCATAGAAAATATTTCCAATAAAAAAGGAGAAAAAGGAAGTTTAGAATTCTTAAATAAAAATAGAAAAAAGAATGTAGAAAATGAAGCTATGCAATTACTTGTAAATTTTATAAATCATGAATTAGAAAAAGGTCAAGACATTACAAAAAGTATAAATCATCCTATAATAATCCATTTAGAAAAAATAGGATTCATAGGAGAAGATATTACAAAGTCTAAAGTTAAGTATGTATGCAAATTCAAGATAAAAAATCCTGATATTACCATAAGAAATATAAACATAGATTATAGTCCTTTAGATAAAGAAGAATTTAAAAAACAAATAGTAGAAATGACTAAACAAGGATTAATTAGAAAATCCGAAAGTCCACATAGATCAGCAGCTTTTATAGTTAAAAATCACAGTGAAATAAAAAGAGGAAAAGCAAGAATAGTTTATAATTATAAACGATTAAATGATAACACAGAAGATGATGGTTACAATATTCCTAATAAAGACAGTTTGATTCAGTTAATACAAAATAATAAAGTATTTTCAAAATTCGATTTAAAATCAGGTTATAATCAATTACATTTAGAAGAAGATTTCAAAAAATGGACAGCCTTTACATGTTCAGAAGGCCTTTATGAATGGAATGTTCTTAGCTTCGGGCTAAAGAACGCTCCTTCAATTTTTCAAAGATTTATGGACAGTATATTTCTCAAATACAAATTTTGCTTAGTTTATATCGATGACATACTAGTAGCAAGTGAAACAGTTCAAGAACATGAAAAACACTTGCAACAAGTATTTGAAGAAATAAAAAAGAATGGGATAGTAGTATCCAAAAGAAAAATGGAATTATTTAAAAGAAAATTTTCGTTTTTGGGATTAGAAATAGGTAATGGAAAAATAGAATTACAACCACATATTTCTACAAAAATTTTAGATTTTCCAGAAAAAATGACAAGTTTAAAACAGATACAAGCTTTTTTAGGCTTAGTAAACTATGCCAGAAAGTTTATACCAAATCTTTCAAAACTAGTTGGACCGTTGTATAGTAAAACTACAAAAAACGGCCAAAGACACTTCAATAATG
The DNA here is from genome assembly GCA_023525975.1 of Smallanthus sonchifolius. NCBI lineage: Eukaryota > Viridiplantae > Streptophyta > Magnoliopsida > Asterales > Asteraceae > Smallanthus > Smallanthus sonchifolius. Next base: position 793,075 of record JAKNSE010000034.1, on the reverse strand, counting down.
AGGATATAATTTTGATAAAAAAGATTAAAGAAAAGGTTAAAGAAATAAAACCTTTAGAATTACCTCTTTTAACAGATCACATTATTATAGAAGTTGATGGATGCAAAGATGGATGGGGAGCAGTCCTCCTTTGCAAACCAGATATACATAGTTACAAAAAAGAAGAAAAAATTTGCTCTTACTATAGCGGAAGTTTTAAAACTGGATCCACTTGGACCAGTCTAGATTTCGAAATACAAGCTTTGATTAATGCTTTAGACAAATTCAAACTATTTTTACATAAAGACTTTACAGTCAGAACAGACTGTGAAGCCATAGTTAAATTTATTAAAAATAATCAAAGTAAAAAGATAAATAGAACAAGATGGGTGAATTTACAAAATATTATACAGGGAAACGGGTATTCAATACATTTTGAACACATAAAAGGAAAAGATAACGGAATAGCGGATTTGTTATCTCGTAACATTAATAAACTTTTTTGTACAGATGGATAGAAAAAACAAAGGAAAAGAAAAAGTGGTCATCAGACCATTACAGAATAGACAGACTCCTTCACCAATGAGTATTTCTTCCAGTAACAATGAAGACACAGAGAAATTACTCAGTCAATCCATAAAAGCCGAAAAAATAAACAGTTCTAGACAAGCGGCTTTGGTACAAAGAACCCCTATTCTACAGAGTACTAGACAGCTCCCAGATTATTTCCTTTCACAGTTTACACATATCCCTCAAAGCCCAAACTTTGTCCGAGACATGCTAAACAAAAAACCAGCCCATAAACATAAGCCAGCCCAAAAGCCCACTACATCACAAAATCTTCCTACACTCTCTTTTGGCACTTATGACCTACAAACCTGTAATGATATACACATGAAATTCCGCCCAAACCACGAAATAATTCTTACAGATAAACAGCAGTGTCTTTTAGACAATCTGTGGCATATACAAACCATGCCACATGCATCCTCCTTTAAAGTACAAGTTTTAAATGCTCTTAGTACATATTTTAGTGAACAGGGAACAAAATGCCCTGAAAAAACCCAGCCTCCACCAAAGTTTACACATTACATAATTTTTAGAGGTACAAAAATTGGGATTTTTAACAAATGGGAAACAGTTGCAAAGCATATACAGTGTCATGGTCCTATTTATAAAGGATACCATAGCTTCTCTGAAGCTTTAAACACAGCCAGAAATCATTTTGGCCTAGACAATTTTTTCATTGAACCAGAAGAGGTACAGACCTTTTCTCAAGTTATAAAAAAGAGTCATGAACAGATTATAAAGACTCAAGAAGAAATTATTGCAAAATTGCAAGAACAACTTTTACAACAGGGAAAGAATACACAGTTGGTTCAAGAACACATTGAAACCAGTAAATTAAAGCAGAAAGTAGAAATACTTGAAGCTAAAAATGGGATGCTCAGAGAACAGTTAAACAAAAAAGAAAACAGCAATGTAAACAGCTACAGAAGTTATGATGCTTTCAGAGCAAGAATGCTCGATACACCTTAGAAGACCTGTCTCCAAACAGTGTTCGATCAATTTCCTGAATTTGAACAGATCATTTCTCAGAAGATAAGCACAGAGTTTCCTTTCATATTATATGAATTACAGCTCAGACTGATGTCCATAGCCCTCAACGAAGAGAAATACAAAGGAATAAAGATCGTTGAGAAAACAGATGAAGATGGAGAAGGCACCTGCTTGCTGCTTCTTCAGATAAATCTAAAAGAAACAGATATGCCAAATGATTTGATTTTACAATTCTATCATAATGGAATGATAGATTACATTGAATTAGTTTTAAACCCTAAAACAGAAGGTATCATAAATCTTTTCGGAGAAAAATTTGTGATAACCACAGGAAACATCTCGTCTCATAACAATACCCCTTTTATCGGTTGCAAAATCTTTAATTCATTCCCCTTTGCAAACGATCATACATATAGACCTGCTAGAAAAAGAATATTCATCAGCCACAAAAACTCCACAAACAACTACCTAAAAAACCTAGCAGTACAGACAGAAATCCAGTTTTCAGAACTATACTGGGTTGATAATCTTGCCAGCCTTGTCTCAAAAGATAAACAGAAAGACACCAAATATTTCATTTCTTTACACCAAAAAACCCCAGCCCTTCCTTCTAATTTTTATTGGGACTGCTACCACTTATTAGCAGAAGGACATTATGTACAAATCTGGAGTTTCAAAAACTGGAACATGCTCCTACCATTCATCGGAGAAGGAGAGTCTCTCCAGTTAAATCACATAATAGATCAAGAAGATGATTATTACAAAAACCCAGACGACTTCAGCGACACAGACACAATCCCAGACACACACAGGGAATTCTAGAAGACAGACGTAAGCCATGACGTCAAAATACACAAGTTAGTCTACCGACGCTCCACTCTGCAGACAGCTAAAAGAGTTTTTGTCATTTTTACTTTTTCTTTTGAAAAGATAGTGCGCCATGTGCGCTTTGTAATTATTTCGGTACGATAGATAGATAGTGCGCTTAGTGCGCTTTTATTTTATTATATCTTTGTACGATAGATAGATAGTGCGCTCAGTGCGCTCTTTTTAGTTTTGTTTGATTGTAGAGTCTTCTGCCTATTTAAAGGCAAGAAGTCATTTGTAAAAAACACACAAGCAATATCAGAGAAAATTTTCAATACTTATTCTCTCCATGAATACTTAAACTCTCTATCTGATTTCTTCCCAGAAACCTTCAATCTCTTATTAGTTTCTCTAGCCCTTCATATTATATCCCAAATATAAAAAAAAAAAAAAGCAAAAATATCATCCGCTGTGCAAATCAACTCAACCTCTGCAGATATTATCAACCTTCAACCACTACTAAGCACTGTAAGTTTTTAAACTATGTTTTATTTTAATGTTTCTATAGTATATAGGCTGGAAACCCGAGTTCGCAGGGCTACTGGTCCGAAGGAAGATAAATTTCTTTTTAGATAACATTCTTCATAACTCTGGTATAACAACGCCACGTACTAAAGAAACCTTTTATTTTCAATGTTTGTTTTTAATATTTATTGTTAATATTACCCAGTGTTTGAAACTCTGATGTCCCAATTTAATTTGGTATCAGAGCAAAGGCTTTTCTAACATCTAAAAGACTTAGACAGGTCCATATCAGGCAGCTTGATATGCTTAAGTCCTATTTATGTGGAAACCCGCTAAGGTGAAGATTAGGGAAAAAATTTGCTTTGAAACTAAACTAAACAAAGAAATCATTGAATTTTACACTTATTTTTACACTTTATGTATATTTCAAGATTATCCATGTTAAAATTAGTTATTAAATTTAAAATATTGGGATATAAGAAAATATTTTAAGAGAACTAAAGAGATGAAGAGTTTTAAGAAGAAATCAGTTTTTTAATCAAAGAATTATTGAATCAACTTATTATTTTGTATTAACTGAATCAAACTGTCTTTATTAGGAATATTCTTCAAGCCACCTCCACACCCATTTCTCCGTTACCTCGCAACCCATCCGAGGCTATCCGTGACCCCAATTGGAAACGAGCCATGACCGACGAGTTCGAGGCCTTAATTGAAAATAAGACTTGGGAATTAATACCTAGGCAACCTAACATGAATACTATTCGGTGTATGTGGATATTTAAACACAAAACTAACTTCGATGGTTCTTTTGAGCGCTATAAGGCTCGTTTAGTTTGTGATGGCAAGACTCAACAAGTTGGAATCGATTGTGGAGAAACATTTAGCCCGGTTGTAAAACCGGCTACTATCCGTACGGTGTTATCACTAGCAGTCTCCCACTCGTGGCCGATACATCAACTTGATGTGAAAAACGCGTTTCTTCATGGACATTTGAACGAAACGGTTTTCATGCACCAACCATATGGATTTCGGGATCAAAGATTCCCGGATTACGTTTGTCGCCTAAAGCGATCACTCTATGGCCTGAAACAAGCCCCTCGGGCCTGGTACCAACGGTTTACATATTTTGTCACCACCATCGGTTTTCGTCAAAGTAAATGTGACAATTCATTATTCATCTACAAGTAGGGCGACAATACAGCCTACCTTTTACTATATGTAGATGATATCATCCTCACCACCTCGTCTGATCGTCTCCGCCAACATCTCATGACGAGCCTCGGGAATGAATTTGCCATGAAAGACTTGGGGACTCTAAATTATTTTTTGGGCATCGCTGTGAAAAGGCAAGGAAACTCCCTCTTTTTATCTCAACAGAAATATGCAACAGAAATTATTGAACAGGCCGACATGACTTCATGCAAACCATCACTCACCCCTATAGATTCTAATACTAAGATGAACGAGTCGTCAGGAACTCCTCTTGAAGACTCAACTCATTTCCGAAGCCTAGCAGGTGCTTTGCAATATCTCACCTTCACCCGGCTCGATCTCACATATGCCGTTCAACAAATTTGCAGATACATGCATGCGCCTACATCAGATCACATGCGCCTACATCAGATCCGCTATGTCCAAGGTACCCTTTCTTATGGTCTCCACATCACAAAGACCTCCGTCTCAACGTTAACCTCATACACCGATGCAGACTGGGGAGGCTGTCTAGATACTCGAAGATCGACATTCGGTTATTGCGTATATCTCGTTGACAATCTTCTATCATGGTCCTTAAAGCGGCAATCCACATTGTCTCGGTCCAGTGCCGAAGCAGAATACCGAGGGGTCGCCAATGTTGTCTCCGAATTGTGTTGGTTAAGGAATTTATTGCTTGAACTTCATCACCCGCTAAATAGAGCATCGGTAGTTTTCTGTGATAATATTAGTGCTATCTACCTAGCTGGGAATCCTGTTCAACACCAACGTACTAAACATATCGAAATGAACATCCATTTTGTGCGGGAAAAAGTCGCCAAAGGTCTCATTCGAGTGCTCCATGTCCCATCTCGGTTTCAAATTGCCGACATTTTTACTAAAGGACTTCCCCGGGTTCTCTTTGAAGATTTCAGATCCAGTCTCAATGTTCATGAACCTCCCGTTTCGACTGCGGGGGTATAATAGAATCAATCACAGTCTCGGTCATATCCCACAAATCTCGGTATATGTATCATTAAAGTGTAACAACTTTCCTTATACATTAGGTCAATCATTTGTATTATATATAGATTACTAGGTTAGAATCCCGTGTATTACACGGGTTAAATAAATGTAATGTTAAGTACCTACTAATAAAAAGTTTATGTTTTTAAAACCCATGTAATACACGGGTTGAATAAACCCGTGTATTACACATGTTGAGTAAAATATAATGTAATCTATTAACACATACACTCGTCAAAATGGAACAATATGAATATGTAAATATATGATTAAAAGTTTTTTTTATTTGAATCCTAGCTAGCTATAAATTTGTTTTCTGTTTGTAGAGTTCATAAAAATATGATTGAACAAATTAATTGATGATAAACACATTTTTAAATTAAAAAATGTGTAGATAAAAATTGAAACAAATAATTAAATTCATTGCCTAAAATAATAGAGTTGATTATTAATATGAGAGAGAGGCGGGAAAATGAGGACGTGGAGACATAGAATTGTGACAAGTGTCATCATATTTTACTTGTTTATTATGTAGTATAGATTATCAATAAGAAGACAGATATACTTGGCAAAATACTTTTACATATAAATGGCAAATGACAAAAATTTCCATGTGTTTGAAATCTTTGGTAGTTTATTGTTTCTTTGATAAATTTATCACCAGTACTTGTAAACTATACAAAATACATTTTAATCCATGATTTAAAAAAAAACTACATATATATATAGCGTTATCAACAAATTTAAGATTGGATTATATTTGATTTTGGGGCTTATGAGAAATAAAATTAATGAATTTGAACATCTCTAACAAACACAAACATTTTTAAATGTCCAATTTTAATAAATTTAATAAACCAAGCAAATAATTTATCTTCTAAATTATCGCCCCAATTTGTTCTACATATACGCATCTAACTATCTAAGTATTTTATTAAAAAACAAATTATTATCATATGATATAATATTTATAATCATATTCTATACATCATTTTTTTATAAATTGTTTTTTTATATGTTTATGAATCAATCACTTCGAATCCGTAACGTTTGTAAAATATTATCACCATTACAAAACGTTATTTGTAAAAACTTTTTACGGATGTTATTTACGAGATATTATTGTGTTACAAAATATTATCACATAACAATAGAAACTAGTTTGTGATGGGTTGTTTTCGAAAATCAAAACGCAGTTTAAAAAACGCCGCTAAGCAAAAAATAATTTACGTCCTTGTCCTTGTAGAAACGTATGCTAAAAAATATATAAATGAACTTAAAAACAATCTTTAGTTGAAGATAAAATCGTGTAGAAAGGTCGTCTACACATATTTAGCATTTATTTTTATTTTTTTAAAAGTATTATACATAATTAAATTTAGCTAAATAATAAAAGAAATAAAAAAAAACAAATGGTAAAAAAAGGTTTTAAAAAATTAAAAATGGAAACTGACATCGACAGCCACGTCATCAGTTGAAAACACTGCATTTTAGAGAACCGTCACAAAATCCGGAACCTAGAAATCCATCTGAGAAGAATTTCTGATGGCGACGGAGAAGAGCGATGTGACGACTTCCATGGAAGTCGATGATCAGATTGGTACCAATGCCAAATTCTCAATCAACGGTCTGTTCCTAATAGCGCTCAAACACATGTATTAACACACTCTACCTAGTTAATTCTCAATTAATTTGTGCATTTTTGTTTACGATTCGATTGAAGTAGATAGTTATGTTAATTGCGAAAATTGGTGCTTTGTGCAGTATTGAAGCTATTAAAATCCTCGCAGATGCAGCATGGATTACGTTTTGGGGACTACACTCGTTATCGGTAATGTTGGATTTATGTGTTGATTCTAGGTTTTAGTATTTTGAAACATATTGGCATTTGTGTTTCGATGGTTTATGAAACTTGTTAGGGTTTGCCATTACAGGAGATATTGCAGTGCTCGGTTAAGGAGGTTGTATAAATCGTTGAAGTTCACACATGGGCGTGGGAGATATACCAAAAAATCGATAACATTGCCTACTGTTACTGAAGTTAGGTATGCAAATATCTATCGTGTTAATCGCCTGAACTTTTAGTTTTGAATTGAACTATTTTTTTGTTTTGTTTTGATGCGATGATGATGATGATCTGCTATGAGGAATGATTGATAGGGGTTATAGACTTATAGGTGGTTGAAATTGGTTGCGGGTTTGTATCCCGTTTGGTTTGGGATCCCTAGAGGTTTAAGGTCAAGCATTAGGGCATGTAAATTATTTTAGAAGTAACTTAGAGAATGATTCATGGGTCCACGAAAATGAAGAAAGCCGATATCTAGTACTATAAATTTCGAGATTTAACACAATGCAGTTGTATTCTGCTCTGGTAGAAGTAAACTTCCAACAGCTTGTAAAATTATTTGTTTTTGGCATGATGGTGTCAAGTGTCAACATTCTCTACCATATCCTCTTTCATCCTTTAGTTTGATCTAAAATATGTGAACTATTTGATGAATTGATGTTAGTCTTGTCATAATCCCGTTGCAGGAACTGATACTGTTATTCTAACAAATTTCAATAGTCCCATTTTAACTTTTGTTGTCCGCTTTGCTAAAGGCATGGATCTTTAATATTAATGTGGTGTATTCGAGGATATTACATATGAACAGAGTTCATGCAACATGATGTTATTTCTTTTATGTTTATGCAATTTCTGTTCTGGAACTCAAAGATACCATTGGACCTGAATCAATACCATAGTCACATGGTTCGCTGATATAGCCACGATTTTCGATATGGATCGTTCGTACTGAATCGCGGTACAATCGCATACCCGGTTCGCTCGGGATCGCGATTTCTGGCTTCAATCTGGCGTTCCCGAGTTCTGAGTGTTGTTCTTCAGGTTCTAGAGAGAGAGATAAAGGTTGTTGTTGAGGGCTGGTGAAGATGAGTGTGAAAGTCTCCTAGTTTCAAATTTTTAGAGAAGAAGAGAGAGAATGGAAGATGAAAGGAGAAGGGCAGGGGCAGGGGCAGCCTCGGTTATGTAGAGAGGAAGAAGAGACCTAGGGACTAGGAAAATGAAATAAGAGACTTTCAAGATAAACCCTAACACACTCTCTCACACAGTTTTCATCTCACACAGTAAAATAAAAGGGAAAAATATGAAAATGGACATTTGACCAAGAAAATACTCAAAAATGGACATCCTTATTTAGCCTACTGTTTCATGGACATTGGTCATGACAGCCGGCTAAAGACAGCTAAGCTAGCCGGCTAAAATTTCCGTGTCAAAATTCCATTTGTCAGAGTACGAACCAATAATATGGCGACACGTGGCAGGCTTAGCTGTCTAATAGACGGCTATAGCCGTCTAAATAAACAGTTTTAGCCATCTAATGCATTTAGCCATCTAAATAAACAGTTATAGCCGTCTATTAGACGGCTTAGCCTCCGAAAACATTTTTTGAAAATTTTCGGAGGCTTAGCCGTCTAATAGACGGCTATAACTGTTTATTTAGACGGCTAAATGCATTAGACGGCTAAAACTGTTTATTTAGACGCCTATAGCCGTCTATTAGACGGCTAAGCCTGCCACGTGTCACATGCTTATTGGCTCGTACTCTGACAAATGGAATGTTGGCACGGAAATTTTAGCCGGCTAGCTTAGCCGTCTTTAGCCTTTTCGTAAGAACAATGTCCATGAAACAGTAGGCTAAATAAGGATGTCCATTTTTGAGTATTTTCTTGGTCAAATGTCCATTTTCGTATTTTTCCCAAAATAAAAGCATTTCAAGATAAACCCTATAATTTTTTTAATACTTTTAAGTTTTATTATATATGTATTTTAAAGTTTGAATTTATGTAATTTGTTTTGACTTTTGAAATAAGTGTTTTGAACCTTGAAGTCTTGAATTTATATATGAAATTTGATGTAAAAAAATAAGACAAAGTTTAATATGTACATCGTACCACATTACATGGTACATCTTACCGGAACGATCCAAAATGAGCCTACCCCGCCTCGTACCGAATTTTAGGGACTAGCGAATTCCGTACCCGTACCGGAGCGTACCGCGAACTATGTGACTATGATCAATACTGTTATTAAACAATTTCACTGTTCCAAACCTGTTTTATCATAAACATTAAGAATTCTGAATGTTCTTACTTCCTCAATCATTAAGCTTGTTGTTCAATTTCTTTGTTTGTAGATAATTTTATTCATCTTTTGTCGCTATGCGAAAGTTGCCATCGCTATGTGTGTAGCTGAAAAGATAACAATTATAACTCTACAGCTCATTAAGGTGTCTAATTCTGAGCTAACAGCATTTTGGGCCTGCAATAGGTTTCTCCATCTGGTTCTTTATACTGCAGAAAGAGCATGGAGCCATGCCATGGAGAAGAGACAGCTGCCTGATGGTCCAAATGCACGTCAACGAAGCTACCTGATTGGTCGGTTGCGTAAAGCAGTAAAGTGGGCTACACTTTTTGCAGAATTGTGTGCTATCAAGGGAGATTCTAGAACTTCTTTAGAAGCAGAGGTATGTTTCTGAGCAAGTTATGAATTTTGATATGTATATATAATTGGATGTGTGCACCATCTTTCCCTTTGTGCTGAGCAATTTGATTTCACTTTGCAGGCTTATGCCTCGTATATGAAAGGAAATTTATTATTTGAGCAAGACCAGAATTGGGACATTGCATTGAAGAGTTTCAAGAGCGCTAGGCAAGTTACCTTGCTAGCCTAAATTATATATGTAACATTTTGCTATCTTAAAAGGTGTGAACAACATTGCTAGCTAGTAAGCATGGTAGTGTGTTTCTTTGCTTTTACCTAATAGACTTAGGGGTGGTAGTTTCGACCCATTACTTATGAAAGAGTCCATTGGGGTTATGTTTTTATCTCAAGTGGGCATCTAGGGAATCACCCAAAGTTAAATTAATACCTCCTAATTCGTTTTATTAAAAAGTTTGTATTATTATTGTAATAATATTTTTAATCATAATAACACATTAATTTTGTACTGAATTTCTTTTCCATCGGGAAAAAAATTATTATGGATAAACCCAACCCATCTGACTACTTATGATCCGTATTAAAATTGATCCATTTCCACTAAAGTTGTTTTGACCCATTACCCAACCTGACCATTTTGCGACCTTTACCAAAAGTCACCATGGCTTGCCTTGTTATCCTTCTTGTTATGAAAGGAGTGGCCACTTCTGGTATGAAAAAATTCTGGCTTGTAATTTAATCAGGGTTGTTTATGAGGAACTTGGAAAATATGGAGATCTGGACATTCAAGTATTGTGCCGTGAACGTGTTGAGGAGTTAGAACCAAGTATACGCTACTGTTTGCACAAAATTGGCGAGTCAAAATTACAAGCTTCTGAACTTGTACACATAGGAGAAACTGCACAGGCTTGACCTGCACTGGACCTTTTTAAAGCTAAATTGGAGGTTAGCTGTTAATTAAAGTAACTCATTAAGTTTTACAGGAGTACATGCTTGACCAACTCCTGATAAAGTTACAGCAGTTCACACAAATCGTAATTTCTTTTGTTGTTTTGAACTTCTTTTTTTTATCATTTCAGGCTGTTATGGCTGAAGCTAGATCTCAGCAGGCTGCATCCATGACTGAATTTCATTGGCTGGGTCATAGATTTCACATATCAAATGCAAAGACTAGGGTTTCTATATTGAAAGGTTAGTTATCAATCTTTAGAGCTTTATGGGTGTGTCTGCAGTCTGCTTTTCTAATGCTGGAGTTGCTAAGTTTACCCTTGTCTTGGTCATAAATTCATGACAGTTAATTTTGTATTGGGCTACCTTTTTGACTGGTGTTACTTCACAACTTCTTTGACTCTTTGGTTTTTTTCACATGCAGCAAGAAAACTCTTTAGATAATAAAGAGATGATTTACAATCTAGATATAGGAAATACTTGCTGAACGATCATCTAGGTTTTGCGTTGATTGTCAAAAGTGTGTTATTATTTTGCTTGAAAACTCAAGTAACGAGTTAACGATTTTAGAATTTGTAACGGTTGTTTTTTTTTTAAGTTTCCAATTGAAGAAGTCATATAACTGGGTATCTATTCAGCCCCCCCTCCCCCCCCCCCTCTTTTTCACATGGTCACTCACACACTGTTCATTTCTGGGATGATAGCATATGTCCTAATTTTGTTTTTAACCTATTAATGGAGGCCTTACTAATGCCATGGATTTGATAAAAAGAAATGGCATTTGAAGTGTGAGAAAATGATAATCTAGTTTGATATACATATTTTATGCCATACAATACAATGTGTATGTATGGCATAATATGCATGTATTTTGTACATGGGTTCCTTCCATACCCAAGAATTATGTTTAGGAGTAAGCTTGTCCTTACATGGTAATTAGTTTGAACAGTTTTCCTTTCTTTTTGCCTTCCATGGTTCTCTTTGTAGAGTTGATCAATGCATGTTGTACTGGGCTTTTTGAAAGACTAATGTATGCTCTCTTAACCAAAAGAGAACTTTTGCTGGTTTTATAGTTTGCATGGTTTCACAATGTTTCTTGTGTACTTGCCACATAGGAAGTTTGAAAATCTACCTCAAATTCAATCACTTTCTTGATTTCTTGTGCTTGTATGTTATACATGACTTGTTATTATTTCAGCTCAGGAGTTGGAAAAAGAGCTTCATGATCGAATCGAAGGTGCTCTTCCTGCAGAAAAAAGACTTCCTGTTTTTGACAAAATTTTTGCTGCATATAATGAAGCTCGGGCCTCCATTCGCAATGACCTGGTATGCAGTGATAAACTATTTAGTTAAAGCTTAGGTAGCATTTGGTAGGCTGGAATCAGAGAAGGAATGGAAATAATAGTCCATTCTATTAGAATGGAAAAGGCTGATTGTTTTGTGCGATGGGATGGATTGGACCATTTCTGATGGAATGTGCTTCCCTTTAGTTGGTTTTCATTCCATATGCAGGGGTTGTTTTCTTCTCATTCCATGATGAAATGGAATGAAAATTACAATTTAACTTGTTTTATTATTGTGATCTTCCGTAACATACATCTTTTATTGAATTTCAAATTTTTAACTAAATAAAAATTTTGCTTTTTTATTATAATCTTAATTGACTAATGAGGTTTTGTTATATTTAATCTGTATTATTTCTACAAAAATCCAATTAGTTTTATAAATTACTGTATACAATATAAACATACATACATACATATATGTATCGTCTTTATGTATAATATAGAAAGGTCATACTAAAACTCATTCCCTTACTACATGACAACCAAAATAACAATGGAATGTAATGATCCATTCCATTACTTTGCTGTTAGCCTGTCCATTTTGTTAGGGTTATGGAGTCTCGAATAAGAGGAGCCGGCCCTAATAGGCCTCTTCTCTATGATTTGGGCCTAACTTGGAGAACAAGTTAGAAACTCTAGGTTTTAATCTATAAATACCCTATGTTGTAATTGTAATCTGTGTGCCTATGAAATAACCTAGTTGCAGCCCGTGGACGTAGGTCCCCCACTGGGACCGAACCACGTAAAATTCTTGTGTCGTGTATTTTCTGTTTTATAATCGTTTGTGCATTGTGTGTTGGTTCCGCTGCGCCGCTTTGTTCCTAACAAGTGGTATCAGAGATTTTGGCTCGTTGTTACACACGGTATTGCACGATAGAACGATTCGCAAAGGAAAACCCTAGCTGCTACAGTACTGCCGCCGCTACAGTACCACCGCCGGTCGTGAACAGTGATTCCGGCTTGAACAGTGTTTTCCGGCCAGCGTGAACAGTACCGACAGATTTTTTTTCGTTTTTCTGCTGCTGCTGCTGTTCCAGGACTGATTCGCAGCCTGGTTTCTTGTTTTTTTTTGTTCGCCGGAATTAGGGTTTTTTCAAACCCTAGGTTGCACGAAAGGGGAAAGAAAACAGGGCTGTTTTGGAAGAAAACAGGGCTGTTTTGGAGGAAAACATGGCTGTTTCAGGAGAAAACAGGGCTGTTCGGGACTGATTTAGAGTGATTTTGCAATTAGAGTTTCTGTTGTGGATCTCTTGGAGTTGCTGGTTTCACTCGGGTTTGCAGGTGAAGCGTCGGGTCGGGTGTTTTGGGTTTGTGTTGCGGGTTAACTGTTTGATTGTTTCGGGTACCGAGTTAAACTCTTTGAAGCCACCGATTAGGGTTTGGTTATAAAGCTCTTGGATTCGTCAGGTAAAGGTTAGAGTTTTGTTTAGTTCTGTTTGACTGTTTATTATCAACTATTTGGGAACCGGGTTATGTGAAATTCAGTATTCGGGTTTAGATTTGTCTGCGAGGTTTATTGCAGGGGCAGATCGGTTTATTGACAGTGTTTGGTAGAACAACTGTCAAGTTCAGGCCCGTGATATTACTGTGTTTATTTCACTGTTTCGATTTGTTTCTTGTTTGCTATTTATAGCTGAAGACGGGATGGGTGTAATCGAAGGTTTAGCGGTTTGGATTTCGGTTGGTTGGTTTTGTCAAAAGAACTTGAGTGTGGTACTGTGGGATAAAACCGGTGAAAATGGAACCAGCAGGTTTGGAATGCTTTGGGTTTTAAGTATTCCGGTTCTGGTGTGCTGGTGACGACATAAGTGAAAATAAAAAGGAAGTCAGGTGATATTGCTCGGTTGAAAGATTTTTCGGTTAGGGTTAGCCGATCGGGTGTACGGTCGCGAAATCCTTGGTACCGTTTGCTTTCATCATGAAAGCTCTGCTGCTGTTATAACCGTTTGCCGGTTAGCTGGTCTAGAACTGTGAAGCTGTTTCTTGTTCGGTGGTGATCAGTGGTACGACATTTGGCATGGGTTGGGATAACAGGGACAGTGGGAGCTGAGCATAGTTGACTTGGTGGAGCTGCAGTGAGGTGTGGGACATTCTTTAGAGTCGATGTCAAAGATAGTAAATTCTGCTTCTGAGAATGTGTCTCGGTTGATGCATTGGGACTCAGTGAAGGCAGTGAAGACTCTTGGGTTCGCGATTCTGGTATAATTCATTTCATGTTACCCACTGTAGTGAAGTATTGGTGAATCTTACTGAAGACTTTGAGAAGATATGGGTTTATGTATCGCCGGAAGAAGGGAACCAACTTCCGAGTAGTACAGTCTTGGCTCGCTGCATCGGGTAGAGCTAAGTGGATTCATTTTGCAAGAGTGAATCCTGGAGCCACGGGGATGTCAGCTGAGTGCATTCGGAGGTTTAAACTAGGTCATGGGTTTTGAGAACAGTGGGAGCACGAGGCGTGTTCTGGGTACAGTTTAAAACACCGTTGGGTTTTGACGACCGGATTTCCGAATGGAAAATCTCTCCTCGGTTCTTGTAGGTTTTGGAGAGTGGTGTTTCCTCTGGAAGTCTCTGGAGCCGGTAGTTTGAATCAGTGGGAGCCGGTTGAGATTGAGGATGAGTCAATGGCGGGTTTTGCCATGGCTGGGTCAGTGATGACTGTTGTGTTGAGCTCGGGGGAGCTTCAACCGGCTCTTCTGGTAATTAAGAAGAGGGCTGCTGCAACTAGGAGAATTAGATTGAAGTCTTAGCTTGTTTATGGGAACTGGAGGCTTGGAGGACTTTTGTTATTTGAAATCTTAGCTTATTCTTAGGAGCTGGAGGCTTAAGAACTTCTGATATTGAAGTTTTAGCTTGTTCTTGGAATTGAAGGCTTTGAGGATTTCTGTTTTGAAGATTACTGGAGTTACTGATTACGAGGTTTTGCTTGGATGGTTGATTGAGGATTGCTCGAGCCTCCAAGTGGGAGATTGTTAGGGTTATGGAGTCTCGAATAAGAGGAGCCGGCCCTAATGGGCCTCTTCTCTATGATTTGGGCCTAACTTGGAGAACAAGTTAGAAACCCTAGGTTTTAATCTATAAATACCCTATGTTGTAATTGTAATCTGTGTGCCTAGAGCTTAATGAAATAACCTAGTTGCAGCCCGTGGACGTAGGTCCCCCACTGGGACCGAACCACGTAAAATTCTTGTGTCGTGTATTTTCTGTTTTATAATCGTTTGTGCATTGTGTGTTGGTTCCGCTGCGCCGCTTTGTTCCTAACACATTTCACTCCATTCTAGCCACCCCAAACATACCCTTTATTCTTCAAAACATTTCCCATCCCCTCCCTCACCATGGGATCCCTATGATGCGAATGAAATGTTAATTATATAAGCATGTATGATTTTTATATTTCTTTTGGTAAGGAATTATTTTGATTCTGTTTGCTTTAGGCCACTGCAGGTAATTCTGAAAACATAAAGGATGATTTAAGTGGGCTTGACAAAGCTATAGGTGCTGTACTAGGGCAACGGACCATTCAACGCAACCAGCTGTTGGTTAGCATAGCTAAGAGTAAACTTTGCAAGGCACGTGATGAGAAAAATGAGGAAGTCACCAAACCTGAAGAACTTGTGAGGTTATATGATCTTCTTTTACAGGTATGCGAGACTATAATGCTTTTGCACCTCAATGGTGTCGTAAATTGCCAATTTGCCACTGCCGTTATGCTGACGATTGTGTTGTTATTGTTGACTATAGAATACATCAGATCTTTCTGACTTATTGAGTTCTGGAAGAGACAGAAAAGAGGAAGAAGTGGCATTATCTCAAGAGTGTGAATTCAAAAGTTTAATCTTCCGAGCTGAAAGGTTTGCATGACGCTGTTTCTGTAATATTTGTAAGGGGTCGGGTATGTTTGGGGTGATCCACAGATATGTTTTTGTCAAATTTTTTGTTTTTTTTAAATAATAAATACATTAATTGATTACAAAATAATATTAGTACAACAATAAGCTGAATCTTTGCATAAATTCAGTTTAGGAGGTTGTATATGTTAGGTATACGCAGCGGAACACAATCACACACACACAAAAGCAATAAACAGAACACGAGAATTATAGTGACCTACATCCACTTTGCAACTAGGGATCTTATTATATTTCAGTGCACACCTTTTACAATTACATAGACATGACTTAAATAGAGAACAATTAGGTTAAACTACTTAGGGAACAAGAAACTTGATTAGTGGGCCCACTTAGAGAATAAGCAGGCGGCCCAACTAACCAACTAGCCCTAATTGGCCTAAAGGCCTTCGAACCCAACAATATACTTGTATGCATCAAAACTAGACTTTGGGAGACTATCAACCTATTTGACCCATTCCCCTTTTAGTTAAGTGTTTCTTTTGACCTGTTTGATATGTAACACGACCCAAATCGAACCATTCATAAGTAAAGGGTTGAACATTTTCACCTTTACAACCATGTTTTATAGACGTGAAACCCCAATGTCAATGTTATCTTTTTCGTTTTGGCTGTTACACTTTGAAATTGCAAAATAACTGAAGATATACAGCTGTCATTTTTCTTACTTATATGTATGAAATTATGGTCCACTAAGCTATCGGATTATTGCTGGTAGAAAAAAGGTTGAGTACTAAAATATTCAATCCTATGCAACCAAGGTACTTGCAGACTAGAGTCTTGTTATGACCATTTAGGGTTGGCTTCTCTTATCTTCAGTCATGGACTTTCAAGTTAATTTTAACAAAAATTTAGGATTAGAAATTGGAAAGAAAAAGAACCTGAGATATTTGGCAAAAGTAAATTCCATATCCCACTTAAGAATAAAAATATCTGAAAAGCAATGTTGCATTGGTTCTTGAAATAATGATAAAGATTACAAGTTGCGTTCATGATTAATAAATAAAACATGTCTTATTCATTTTCTTTTGCAGATGCTTTTTCTTGGCTAAGTCTTATAGTTCAGCTGGGAAGAGAACAGAAGCATATTCTTTGTTTTCTCTTGCTCATTCTCTGGCTGCAGATGCCCTAAAGAAACTTAGGAGTGTGACTAACCATGATCAGGTTTTTATTCTGCAACTCAGAACAACAAAAAGTTTTAGCAAGCTGTAAATTTATGTCTATAGTTATGATCCATTTCTTGTGATAGGTGATGACCAAAGAGGTGGAGACATTATATAACAGTTGCAGATCCAACAGTTGTATTGAACACGCAATGGGGATTATGGAAAATGAGAAGGTTCCAGAGGATCTTTCAAAAAAGATTTCTAATGTATCAATATCTAGGAGCGATAAAAAGGTATGAAATAGAAAGAACATAATCTACCACAAACATATCCACTTCATATAGTCAGATATTACCTTTTGGCTACTTGAATTTGTTACAAAATATAATTAGGGGTATTTCAGATATAAACTCATAGTCAAAGCACTTCATTAAACCATCATATGCGTGTGTCATTTGATAAGCTGTCAACACTACACAACTAGAAGAGTACTGGAAATTTCCACCGATTTACTTAAGTGGGTTGACTTGGATTATATTTTTATTTCTTACGGGTTAAATGGGTAAAATCAATATAATTAGCTTAAAAGGATGCTGATCAAACACAGGGGCGGATTTACATAGAGCCGAGGGGGTTCACCGGAACCCCCGAGTTTTGAAAGTGTAGTAGAAAGTTATATAGAAAAACTTGGGTGAACCCTTCAAAAAATATACGGTGAACCCCTACAGAGATGAAAACTGACAGAATGCTTGAAGTAAGAAAAAAAAAAGTAGAAATAACATACTTCACAATTTTCCGGCCAGTTGCAGAGATGTGCCGGTCTTACGGGAGAGATGAAGTGAACATGGGTAGAAGGAATATATTTCTATTAGCCCAAATACCAAAATATATTATTTAAAAAAAAGAGAACATTAAGAGTCTAGAAAACCTATTAGGATTCTACTATTTTTTTCAATTTCGAGATAAGATACAATACAAACTCATTACCTAATAGTTTTAGTTTTATTTCTTTATTGATAATTGTTATTTGTATGTGAATTTTTCTTTTTAATTTTATTTTATATTGATAGATTATTTATTAGTTAATATATATTATTATATTTAGGATTTATTATTCCATATAATTGTTGGTCATAAAGTTTTTGATATGTAGATACGCTTGTTTAAAAAAATATTTTGGCTTATTAGTTGAAACTTATTTGATTAAGTTTATTAGTTTATTGATTATTGACTTATTGAAACTTACATTTTAGAGGTTTATTTTTACTAGTCGCGAAACATATTTGAAATCTCAGAGACGACCCTGCTCGGAGATGATGAATTTTTGTTATGACAACTACCGTCGTATTAATAAATTTATATATATATATATATAGAAGACCAGCAACTGGTTTTGAACTTGGTTTTAAAAATCGCGAGTACTCGCACTGAACTCGCAACTCGACATAGGGCGCCACTTCCATCGAGTCATGTAACACAACTCGAGCTATGTACAAGACTCGCAAAAAAAACGCATCTTTTTGAAAAAAAATCGCACATAATCATGCGATTCTTGTACAGAATTTTGTATTTCAAACAAATGGACTTACAAATGGTTACCGACAGTTGTTCTTGTACAGAAAGGTTACCAGCGGCTGTTTGTTGCACATGTTCCAGCCCTTGCTGTTGTTTGCTGCCCCTGTTCCAGCCTTGGCACTGTTCCAGCCCTTGCACCTCTTCTTAATGGTTACAGCAGGCGGCTGTAAACATAATAGAGGCTGACACTAAACCTAAACCTAATAAGGGCTGGACATATACCATTATTTTGGGCTTAAGTCAGCCCACTTACTTAACATTAAGATTTGTAGAGAACTGGGCTTTTATCTAAAAAAGTTTGCAGCCCAAATAAAATTAAAACAAACAGACCCAATATAAACCTAAACTAATTAAATAGCCCACATGTTTATATTATATATATATATATATATATATCTCTATATTATAGTGTTTTAGATGTTTATATTAATGTGTTTTAGGTATTAGAACTTATAAATGCTTTATATATAATTTATAGATTTTTTTTAAACATGTGCGCTTCGCGTACGAAAATCGGTCCGTTTTTGCGCTTTGCGCTTCGGATTTAGACCTTGTCGTTTCGATGCGTTTCTCGCTTTTTAAAACCAAGGTTTTGAATGAGGTTTTGATTTTGTGAAACTAGGTTTAATTTTTTATCGTATTTTTTTTATGTGATGAACCTTACCCGACCCGAACCATATAACCGACCCGAAATTTTTTATGTCCGACTCTATGAAATTGTAGCATCTAAAAATAGTGAACTCCTTGAAAAAAATTTCTGGATCCGTCACTGATCAAACAGATGAAAACTCACCCACAGTGTATTTTAATGCATAAAACCTTCTAAATCGATTTATCCAAAAAATTAAAAACAATTGATATAATATGTTTTCTGTAATAGTGTAATTGTATTTGACACTAGCTTTTTAATATAAATTGGACAAAGTGTTTCAGGCCACCGCCATGGCCCATTTCAACCCGTACCCAAAATTAACCCTTTTTTGCGCTTTTGCCCCATTACCTAACCCGTCTATTTTGCCACCTCTGCTCATATATTTTCTTTAATTTTTTTGCTAGTTTACATGTATCGAACTTACATATGACAAAATTTGAAGTTTCAACCCAAAAAATTCCTGATAGAGAGATTGGATTCTTATGAGTCTGCTGTTGGTGATTCTAATACAAAGGTAGCTCCTCGTATCGCAGCATACCAGCCAGGCTTCCAAGCAATTGCTCGCAATCCCATAGTTTTGGATCTTGCCTATAATTCAATTGATTTCCCATCAATTGAGAGCAGACTGAAGAAAGATAAAAAGGGTTTCATTAGTAGGCTATGGGGATAAATTATACCATTGGAATTCAGGCTGATTTTGGTTCATGTTTCTTAGATTTTGAACATTTTTGTAGCTGTAATACTTCATCTCTCTGGTTGCTTACTGTGTGTTGCTTTTAGAACCAGTTTTCTGATGAGGATGTGAAATTGACCATTGGATTTAGATGAAGGACCGACTTTTTGCATAATAAATTGGTAAGGGTTTAATTAAAATGAAAAATGAAAATTAAGAAAAAAAGCCTTTTATGCTTCAAGTGGTTGTAGAATTGTGCATTAGAGAGCAGTACTTTATGTAACATCAATGGTTTGAGGCGATTGAGCTGAATAAAATTTCTTTGACTGATATGTTGAGATGAATCTGTATTTGATGGCAGACGAAATCCTGTGTAAATAAACTCATGATATCTTGATGTTACACTATGAATCGCATTTTGTGGATTTGTGAATAGATAGGAAATGAGAGGGTTTCGATTAACTTTGTTTGGTGCTATTAATGTAAACAATCTTCAATCATGTTGATGCATATTTTTGGCTTTCAATATTGGTACTACATAGTTATTTTGCTGAATTTAATTCAAAATTATAGCCTTTGTCAGTTGTTGAGTTTACAGGTTGCAGCATCAACTCGTCCTTGCAAAGCACGGTTTCACTTTGGAATCACCAAATCGGAGTTGCCAACTCCCGATTTCACATTGGAAAGAACATTTCGTCTTTGCCAACCACACTTTGACATTGGAACCACCATTTCGCGTTTGCCAACTATGGCTTGACATGGGAATCATCGGTTTAATTGGAAGATGACAAGAGGTTCAGTCATTGAGATGTCACATTCAACAGTGTTAATAATTAATTATTTAGACGTCACGGTTCTTACAACATGTATATATTTGCAGGAGTTGTAAAGTGATAATAATGGGCGGTAGCTGGTTGTAACAGTTGATTATGATAACATGGAAATCAATTACACCAAATCAACATACTAGTAAATGAGAATGTATTGCAAGTTCATTACATTAAAAGATAAGTTTAAAAGTTCGTTACATACCAAATACTATGGGCATACTCATACCAAACAAAAACTGCCTATGGCTAAGAAAAAAAAACTAGGGTAAACTTCGTTTTTGCTCCCTTTGGTTTGACCATTTTAACCTTTTTGCTCCAATAGTTTGAAAATGGCCAAAACACTCCTTGAGGTTACCATTTTGCTCCCTGACACTAACTCCGTTAAATATTTCAGTTAAAATTAAGGGCATTTTGGTAATTTCATGATGTATAAACTATTGACCTTGTGTTATTAAGGGCCCTTAATTTTAACTGAAATATTTAACGGAGTTAGTGTCAGGGAGCAAAATGACAACAAAATGGTAACCTCAAGGAGTGTTTTGGCCATTTTCAAACTATTGAAGCAAATTAAAATGGTCAAACCACATGGAGAAAAAACGAAGTTTACTCAAAAAACTATATCCATCAAAAGTAACCAACATAGTGAGCAGAAGACAACAAATAATTTGTAAATCATGAATGGTTATAACTTAATTTGTCAATTGCAATTACATACAAAAATGGTTGATAAACCACTCTTTTTCAACCCAAACTCAAAACCTTTAGTTTTACCATGGCTGCTGCTCTACTTTCACTAAATTTCCTTTATATTCTACTAATATCCAAAATTATTGATACAATTATAAACCAAAAAAAGTAGCCAAAATTGCATTCTTGTCAGTTACTACACCTGTAATTCTCAAAGTTAAATGTTTTCTCATCATCTCATCAGCCTCCTTCCTTCACCCTTTCATTTCATGACATATGATTCTTCCAAATCGGTTCTAAGCATTTCGATCCACAGATCGTGAGCTCATAAGCATGTAACAGAGATCTAGCCTACCAAAAAACAGAAGTTTGTTAAAAAAAGGCAGTAAACTAGAACTTAACTATAATTATGCTAGGTTAGAAATCCGTATTTTACACGGGTTGAATAAAGGAAACATTAAATAGTTAGTAATGAAGATTTAGGAATTATAAAGGAAATATTAAATAGTTTGTAATGAAGAAAAAAATAAGCGGGAAAACGAATCTTGGGCACACAGAATTGTGCACGTGGAGCAACTAGTTACTTATTTATTAGTTATAGATATCATCATGAAATGAAATTATACAAATTTAAAAAGAACTAAAAATTACCTGGTGTAAATCATCATGAAATGAATCATCTTATCTTGACCAGTTTAATGTGGAGAAACAGACAAGATGCCATCATCTTTGACACGCCCCATCAACTTTGACCCGGCCCATCAACTATCAACTGTCAATAGATTCACACCGTAAATCAACTTACAATGCTGCTTCACTCGACATATTAACCTCCTTCACATCTGTTTCTTCTTGACTTACTAACTCATTTAAACTCGTTGAACCAGGAATCCATCCAAACTTCACCATTTTTTCCAAAACCTCAGCCACATCATCATCATAACCACCTGATTTTAATCCAACAATCAGAGTCTTGCATGTGTTAAAATCAAGTCTAATCCCTCTCTTCTTCAGTTCTTCAATGGAAGCCAATGCTTCAGAAAATTTCCCTTTTTTGCAAAATATATCTAATAATCCATCAAAAATGTTTCCACAACAAAGATCCTTAACCAATAGCTCGTGCAAAAGCTCAAAAGATTTCTTGAAATCGTTTTCTTCAGAAAGAAATTCAAGCAAGAGATCTGAAGCTTCGGTTTTACTGGTACCCAATGAGATCAAATCTTCAAAGATTGTAAAAATCTTTGATTTTTCTCCTGATTTGATGTAAGAATGTAAAAGGGGCGTGTATGCTTTGATTTTTGGTGTCATGTTCTTCGTTTTCATCTCCATTAGTAGATGTTCTGCCTCTTTTATCATCCCCAAGTTGCAATGATGATGTATTAATGTCGAGAAAGTGGAGTGACTCAACGTCAAATTCTTGGAAGTAAACATGTCTTCCACTGCTGCATTTACTTCTTTCAGCTTCCCTAATTTGCATAGCCGGTTAATCAAAGTGTTAAATGTTGGTGTAGATGCAAACCCGCTCTCTACCATTCTGTCAAATACCAAAAATGCCCTCTCGATATCCGCTTCTTCACAGCAGCCATTCACAAGTGCTGAATAGGTGAATTCATTTGCTTGAACCCCATTCATGGGCATTTCATCTAATAACTTAAATGCTTCCGGAAGGTTCCTTGATTTGCAGTACCCGTCAATTATTGTCGTGTAGGTCGAGACGTTGACCATCACACCTTTCCCCGGGATTTCATCAAACAACTCCCTTGCTCTTTTAACATCGCCCATCTTGCATAGCCCGTTAATCAGAGTATTATAAGTGACAATATTTGGATGAACGTTTCTCTGTTGCATCTCATTGAACAACTGGAACGCCTTCTCGAGATCACCTTGCTTGATGAACCCAGTAATCAGAGAACTGTAAGCAAAAACATCAAGATTTAAACCCTTTTCCCGAACCACAGAGAAAATCTCCATTGCTAATTCCATCATTTGATTCTTTGAGAACCCTTGTATAAATGCATTGTAAATTTGTACATCAGGAAGGATACCTTTCCCCAACATATTATTCAAAATCGTGAGTGCTTCATTCGAGTTTCCTTCTTTACAATGACCATCAATCATGGACGCCAAAACAGCTTGATCAGGCACGATTCCAAGGCTAATCATCTCACTGAAATACATATTTGCAGCCTTAACTTCTGCTGTGTTATTATAACCTGAAATAAGAGCTCCATAAGTGAAAGCATTCGGCTTTACTCCATCTTCCACCATCTGAGCCAAAAAGACATGAGCTTCCTCCATTCTATTCGCCTTACAAAGACCAATAATTAATGAATTGTAGCAAAAAACATCCGGTAAAACGCGGGCTTCCTCCTTCATTTTTTCAAGAATCTTGATAGCCTTATTACATTGACCAAGCTTACACAATCCATCTATTATGCAGTTGAATGTTACAAGATTAATTTCAATCCCTTTAGCAACCATTTCGTTTTTCAACTTGAACGCCTCGTCTACTTCACCTTGTTTCAAGAACCCATCGATCAAAGCAGTATAAGTAATATTATCAGGAGACAAACCTGCATATGACATGTCTTCGAAAAGCAATTTTGCATCTTCAGGTCTCTTCAATTTGCATAACCCGTCAATAATACTCGTGTAAGTATAAATATCAGGCCTCAAACCCTTCTTTACCATTGATCTTTTTAACTCAAAAGCTTCGTCAATAAGGCCCGCTTTACATAACCCACTAATAAACACATTGTATGTTACTAAATTCGGATTATAACCCTCCTTACTCATTTCATAAAACAACTTTTTCGCTTCATCCAACTTCCCTACTCTTGCATAACCACCAATCACATTAGTATATGTAAAACCATTAAATTTAAACTTCTTAGCCAACGTTTTCTCATACACATTCCAAAACGACTTCATTTTATCTAGTCTCAACAAATCTCTCATCAGATTGTTGATACACCACAAAGTGGATTCAGGTTCATAAATCTTAGCAACCATCTCATCTATTGAGCTTAACGCTTCCTTTATCTTACCTTCTCTCACGAACCCGTCAATCAAA
The DNA here is from genome assembly GCA_023525975.1 of Smallanthus sonchifolius. NCBI lineage: Eukaryota > Viridiplantae > Streptophyta > Magnoliopsida > Asterales > Asteraceae > Smallanthus > Smallanthus sonchifolius. Next base: position 768,688 of record JAKNSE010000034.1, on the reverse strand, counting down.
GAATTGTAAGTACCAAGTTTAGGAATCAAACCCGCATTATTCATATCATCTAAAACCAGTTTTGCATCACGAGATCTCTTTGCTTTGCATAATCCATCTATAATCATCGCGTAAGTATACTCATCAGGAACCAAACCCTTTTCGGCCATCGACTTCTTATAACCAAGAGCTTCATTAATAAGCCCATATCTACACAACCCTCGAATTAACAAGGTATATGTTACCAAATTAGGACTACAACTTTTCTCCTCCATTTCCGAAAATACCCTTTTCGCCTCGTCCATTTTCCCACTTTTACAATAAGCAGTAATCACATTACTGTATCTATAAACATCAGGGGCCACATTGGCCTCAGATAACTTCTCATTCACCTTCCAAAACAAACCCATTTTATTATCCCTCAATAAATCACTCATCAAAGAGTTCAAACACACGGCATTCGGAAACACATCACCATTTTCAACACTTAATAGTAAAGAAACAGCTTCATTCAACATATTTCTACTTTTATAAGCATAAATGAGCTGTGAAAACCCTATGGAACTTAACCTAACACCTGCAACTGCATTCGCAACATCTGAAACTGGCTTATGGGTTTCTATCATTTGGTCTAGGATACTACTAGCTTTCCTTAACTGATTTGAATTGCAGAAATACATTGAAAGAATTAAAAAAGATTTCAAATTTTGAGGGGTACCCATTTGAGTGATGGACCAGTTGAAGAAATGGAGGAGTTGTTTGGGATTACATGCTTGATTTTGATGAAGTATTGATTCGATTACATCTGGGGTTAGGTTTTGATGGAGGTTTTGGAGTGATTTGATGCGTGAAAACCAGTCATCGTGGTGGAGGATGGATGTGATTTGTTTCACGGTTTCTTCATCGTCTTGTTTGGGGATCTTTGAGGAGTAGAATTTGGAAAACCCTAATCTTGATTTTGTAAAAGATTGTGTTTTTAGGATGGGTTTTGGAGGTATGATGAGCTTTGATGCTCGCATCTTTTACAGAACTTTGATGAGAAAGACGGAATGAAATGAGGAGGATGCCTATATGAGTATTTGTGATTGGAGCAACTCGTTTAGTATATGGGTCGGATCTTTTGCTATGAGATATGGATAATCCATTGTGTAAATCAACTCAAATTCGTAAACTTGTAAACGAACTGAATGTTCAGTAAACCATTAAAGCCCGTTTATGTTCTTTCATTTAATTAAACGAACGAGCATGAACACGTGTCTCGTTAGTGCATTTACGTTCGTTCGTTTATATTCGTTCAATTATGCTCATTTGTTTACGTTCATTTAAATATTCATTCAAAATTATTTATTACTAATGCTAGTTTAAAATCAATTTGATTTTTCATATTTTAAAACCCTTAAGCCTAGTATAAAATCAATTTGATATCTTTATTTAGTTTTAAAATTTGGATGATGATATTTTAAACTTTATTATAGATATTCACGTATAATTTTAATTTGTGTACGTTTATGTTCGTGAACTCTCCAATACTACTATCATAGTATCATCCTCACCCCGCATTAGATTGAAATGTAGCGTCCCATCCAGAAAATTCACGGACCCGAACAACAACCCTTTCCCCATCAATGTTCACCGTCACATGCTTGTCGATAAAGTCTAAAACGTTTGTACAGGTATAAAACTCGTCCCACAACCTTACTCTCTTCCTCGTCATAAACATTAAACAACACTTCTCCCCAACACGATCCACACTAATCTCTCTCTTAACTTAAAGGATTTTGACACCGGTTGAAACTCCTGAAATATCACCTTCATTCCCTCGTTGATCTTAAGCATATTACATGCATCAACGGAAGAGAATTCCAACGAAACACATAACCCGCCAACATTTTGATGTCCACCGGTATGATGGACGATAGAAACTCAACATAATCATCAAAATGAAACTTTTGGATGTCTTCTAGACCAATAGGGAACAGTCGGATGATTTCCATACGACGGTGGAGAGAGTAATGCACAATGAGGTTGTGAGCCATGCAGATGCGGTTGGGTTACATTATGTGGATTTGGCCGTAATAGTAGTTGCCGATTGAGGGTTCGTAGAAGTTGGAGACATTGTGTTTCTTTTGTCAGACCTGAGGGGAGGGAGGCTCCCCCAATGGAGTATGAGTCGAACATTGTGATCTGCAATGGTGTTTGTCGAGATGAATATGAATTGAGATCGATCTTTAAGAGGTGTAGGGATGAAGATGAATTAAGATATTTGAAATTGATAAACACCTATTATAGTGAAAACTGAAATAAAATTCCTAAAATAATGGGTTAATATTTTACTCCCTTTAAACACACTAAAATAAAAATTTCATATAGATTATGTGGTTTGTTGGAATTCGTTCTCTTAGGGGGAGGGGGTGGAACCCTTGAACCAACCAATCATATTGTGCCGCATCATATTACCTTAATGAACCCTAAAGTATCTGAACGGGTTGCGACAATGTTCCCGAATAAACCAACTGTGTAGTGCCACCTCACAACCCGAATGAATCCCTTGAACAAACCAAGTAAATAATTTTGAATATTGTGACCTTTAAATAAATCTTATTTTTTTTATCAACTTTTAAATTATTTTAGTTATATATTTGCTTTTATATTTGTTTTCAGCTCCCTAAACTTTTTATGAAACATATTATCATAATTGGTTTTCATCATCAATAATGTTGTTCTTGAACATCTTGACTTTGTTCTTAAACGGCTAACTCCCTACCGCCAATGAAACACCATGTACCTACCACCAAATCTAACCACCTACTACCAACCTACTTAAAACTCTGCTCAAGGTCAAAATTGACCAAAGTGCAATATTTTTACTTTGGTAAAATGACACATTTAATCCTTGGGTTATAGTTTAAAGTCATTAAGCAACAAAGGCCATTTATCTTTTACCACATGGTTTCACTTTTGCTGTTCTTTGATCACTTGACAACATAATAAAAAAAATTGAGAAGTGGGTCTCATCTATTTTTTTATATATAGTTTTTCATTTTTAATATAAAGTATTTTGGTTATTTATTAAAAAATTAATCGAAAAAGTAACTCTATTAGTGGATATGATCCAATTTGTAGTGCTGATAATTTCTGACACGAACCCGTTATATATGATACGAAACGACATGGAGTTAGCAGGTTTCGTGTTTACCCTTAACAAGTTTCGTGTCTTATACAGGTCGACCTGTTTAGGACACGATAAAAATTGTGTCTTAACAGGTAAAACACATGTTAATCTATTTATATTTTTTAATTAAAAAATAATAATATATTATATTTGCTTTTAGACTTTTGTGGATTTTTGTTTCAAATATGTTATGGATTATGTATTAATTAATATTTTTATACTCTTTTTGATAATTTTTGTTTCACTACATATGTATTATTTATCGTGTTCTGAAACAGGTTCCTAAAGAGATCTTATCGTTTTAACCTGTTACTTAACAACTTCGTGTTCGTGTTTGGAAAAAAATGACATGATTAGTTACCGTGTCGTGTCCGTGGCTTGCATCACATGTTATCGTGTCTTAACATGTCAATTATCATGTCTGACATGTTATGCCAATCCTATCAGTCTGTAATAAGTTTTTGAAAAAAATGACACTGCGTGTAATATTTAAAAAAAAACCCATTCCATAATTTACGGTAAACATAAAGGACGAAATTTGTAATTTAGTCTAAATTCAAACAATTATAACAAAAACTTAAAAGATAAATATATAAGGACAAAAACGTGGAAGATTACAAAGTTAGGGTTTAAAAGAAAAAAATAAAATACACATCACACGAGGTTCAATAATTTTCATTCGGTACGTGAAGGTGCACGACATCATCCGATAGACTGGCGGCTATATCACCTCTCTCGTCTCTTCGGCAAAACCTCCTCAAAACCCCAGTTTCCCTTCATATCGAGCCCTAATATCTGTTTCCGATACTCCGGTAAAGTGTTCTGCACCTGATTTACTTCATTGTTCTCTTCTTTTGAATGATTCAAATTGAAGTTGTTTGACCTAATTGCGATTCGTTATAATTTACGTATGCATTTGTGTATTTACGGTGTGATTTGGAGCTTCCAGGCTCAATTGTGACGTGATTTGATTTCTGGTGCAAAGTTTCTTTCTGTTCGTAGACGAAGTGATTGATTTTCTTCTTTTCTTGTAGGAGAAGAAATCAATTTCTTATTGATGTATGCCTTGTTGCGTGTGATTTGATTAATTATTTGTATATCTGATGGTTTGATTAGCTGTTGTAAGCTCCGAAACGAGAAGTTGTACTTGATTTCCTGTTTGACTTCACAATATGAAATTTTAGCCATTATAATCTTCAGAAAGTAAGTTTTTGATAGAAATACAGTTTTGTGAAGCATTGTTAGAAGATGTGCAATAAGGATCCTGTTTACTGTTGCTTTTGCAGCTTGATGTCATAAGATAGACAGTTTGTTGCAATTAACCTAATAAAGATAGAGGATTATCAATATTGATCTTTAACTAGTTTGATTATAATATGTTGTTAATGTCATTATTAGAGGATATGGATCAGTATTCAGTCAATTCTGTTATCTATACCTCATCACTTCATGTGATGTTGAATTGACCAATTGCACACCTTTGTATCAATTTAATAGGTTCATTTTCAACTTTCTGGCTGCAATTGCATGTCCATGTTGTTGTCTGGAGATTTACGTCAAGCGATGCCGCATAGTTTTTAAACTATACATTGTTTTTTTGGTTCTAAGTTTTGAAAACTCTTTATCATCGCTTGCCTAGATTGAATTTAACAATATATCTTGCCTTACAAAAATGAGAGGTTGGTTCAAGAAAGACATTTAAGTTCCAGCGCTAATTCAATAAAAAACTTTAGTGGGTAATATGAACACAAAAAGTTGTTTCTCTTGATTCTTCTTTTGGCTTAATAATTTTCTTCTTTTATCTTTAGAAGCTTACTCTATATGAATTATGAAAAGGTCAGGAAGTTTATAGAAATACATGTGATTTGCATGCTTGTTTGTGGTCTTTTTAACCGTGTTACACGAAATACCTTATGAAACTGGTATAACTAATTATTTATTTTGGCCGCAGCCATGTCTGGGTCACTAATTCATGCTGCCTACTTTCCTTCGGTTGACCGTGAAAGAAAGCTTCATACAAATGGAACCGGGAAGGCTAAAAGAATTGTTAAAATGATGTCATGTTCATATGCACCTCCCATGAGAATGAGGACCTTTTCAGGGTTGCGTGGGTCCAATGCTTTAGATAACATTATGAAGACAGGCCAAGATTTCCATTCTAGGGTTTCTTTGGCAACATCTGTTCGATCAAAACGGCCTACCCGTATTGTTCCAAAAGCTATGTTTGAGAGGTTTACAGAGAAGGCTATAAAAGTAATTATGCTTGCACAAGAGGAAGCACGCCGCTTAGGTCACAATTTTGTTGGCACAGAGCAAATATTACTAGGGCTTATTGGTGAGGGAACTGGAATTGCTGCTAAGGTTTTGAAATCTATGGGAATTAGTTTAAAAGATGCACGTGTGGAAGTTGAGAAAATTATTGGTAGGGGTAGTGGATTTGTTGCTGTTGAGATCCCATTTACCCCTCGAGCTAAACGTGTTTTGGAACTCTCATTGGAGGAAGCCCGCCAACTTGGTATTTTTTATTTTGATTTGTATTTTTAGCGGAGTTCTCTTCAACGTCTATTTAGTTTCATTATGGAAATATTTTTAGGTCACAACTATATTGGATCAGAGCACTTGCTACTTGGTTTGCTTCGAGAGGGTGAAGGTGTTGCAGCTCGTGTTTTGGAGAATTTAGGAGCTGACCCTAGTAACATTCGCACTCAGGCAAGCCTATTTTTTTTTTCCCCAAAAATTTAAACCCTTTTTATAACCTTTTTTTTTAATTTGGTGGTTTCTTATGAAATTCATGAGTAGGTTATTCGAATGGTTGGTGAGAGTGCAGAAGCTGTGGGTGCAGGTGTTGGAGGTGGGACCTCTGGCAGCAAGATGCCAACACTGGAGGAATATGGAACAAACTTAACAAAGCTAGCTGAGGAGGTAGGAATGGTTTCTTCGAGGTGGATTTTCTTTTTATTTAAAGCATTTGTTTTTTTTTTCCTTTTCAGGGTAAGTTGGATCCAGTGGTTGGAAGGCAGCCACAAATCGAACGGGTCACCCAGATTTTGGGACGCCGAACAAAGAATAATCCATGCCTTATTGGAGAGCCTGGTGTAGGGAAGACAGCCATTGCAGAAGGTCTTGCTCAAAGGATTACAAATGGTGATGTCCCTGAAACCCTCGAGGGGAAGAAGGTGAGTCTGACTTCATAGCATTCAAGAAACTTTACAGGTGGTTAGATGGGTGGATTGGGTATCGGCTCAAACAAGTTTGAGTTGGAACGGGTCTTTCTTTGATATAAGTTGAAACCGGGCCAGGTCGGTTGGGTTGACCCACAAACTTTTTTGTCTATATTTAACGTTTGGGTTTTGATGAACATAGCTATTATCTTTAAGAGTTAACTTCTACTATTTTTTATGCTTAAATTATTGCACTTTTACCACCACTCAAAAACCACTAACCACCTTAAGGTGGTTATGCTTAAATGTTGTACATTAACCACAAAAAAAAAACACCTTAATCATACTCGAAGGGCTGTTTATCATTTTTTTTATATTTTTTATGGGCTAATGTCATAGAATACCAATGGCTACCTGTTTTTGGTAATTATAATCAGTAGTATCCTGACATGATAATTATACTTCTTTGACATCGACTTGTTTAGTAATTTAGTGGATATGCATAGCCGCTGCAGAAGATAATGTGGCAAACCACATCGTCAGAAAATGGGCTAGTTTTGTAAAATTTAGTGGAGAGGCGACCAGTATAGCTGGTAAAAAGATGACGTAACAAACCACCTCATCAGAAAATTGCCTAGTTTGATAAATGTTCACTTTTTATTTGTAATGGGCTAGGTTGTTAGTTAATTTTTTTTAAGTGGGCTAGTTTGATGGTTAAACTTTTCTTGAAATGAGCTAGTTTGGTACTTTTACTTTTTTGAAAAGAACTAGTTTGGTAATTTGGTGAAAAGCGTCACTAGAAAAAATGCCACCACATAAGTAAGAAACTGGTCATGAGGTGACCAAATCAGCCCATCTTAAAAACTATAATCGTCTACTCAGGATATCATCGAGTAAATAACAGACTAGCAACCTGAGTATGTTGCTATTCTATGACATTTGCCTTTCTTTAATAAATATTTAATGCATTAATTATGAGAAAATGTAATTCTTACTATAACAATCCAAATATTTGAATATATGTGTTTAGGAGGCTGTATTATTTGATTTTAACCTGGTTGATATATAGTACAACCCAAATCAATGCGTTTGTAAGTAATTGGGTCAAAATAGCCACCTCTAAGACACATACTACATCGCTGCATTTATGTAGTTTCAGTCCATGTACTTGATTAAAGGAGTTGCATTTGTTTGTTATTCATAATGTTTAAAACAATTTCCTTTTGTTTTCTAATATTTTCAGGTGATAACCCTAGATATGGGTCTTCTTGTTGCTGGAACAAAATATCGAGGGGAGTTTGAAGAAAGATTAAAAAAGTTGATGGAAGAAATAAAACAAAGTGATGATATAATTCTTTTTATTGATGAGGTTCACACTCTTATTGGAGCTGGAGCAGCAGAAGGAGCTATTGATGCTGCTAATATATTAAAACCAGCTCTTGCTAGAGGTGAATTGCAGGTAACCAATAATATTATTGTAATAATCCATTGCTTTGTGTTACATGTATTCCTGTTATTGATAAACCTGTCATACATCTCAGTTATTTTCAAAAAGTTTTGTAATTGATGTGTCTTACGTGACAGTGCATTGGGGCTACAACACTTGATGAATACCGAAAGCATATTGAAAAAGATCCAGCATTGGAAAGACGGTTCCAACCTGTTAAGGTGCCCGAGCCTTCTGTTGATGAAACAATACAAATTTTAAGAGGACTTAGAGAAAGATATGAAATCCATCATAAGCTTCGTTACACTGATGATGCTGTAGTTGCTGCTGCTGAGTTGTCACATCAATATATAAGGTATTTATATCTATAGGGGTGAGTTCACTAGAAAACTCATTTTCATGAGAAAACCAAAAAACACCCACCCTCAAAAACCTAACCCCACCCCACCCCACCCCCACCCAAAAACCTAACCCCACCCCACCCACCCCCTCACCCACCCCTCAAAAACCTAAACCCCCACCCACCCCCAAAAACCTAAACCCCCCACCCCACCCCACCTACCCCCTCACCCACCCCCCAAAAACCTAAACCCCCCACCCAACCCCCAAAAACTAACCCCCCCAAAAACTAAACCCCCCACCCCTCCAAAAACCTAACCTAAAAGCTAAACTAAACCCAAAAAACTAAGTCCAAAAGCTAAAACCACTAATTTTCGAGTTTTTTTTTTTGAACGAGGACGACGTGGGAAACAAGGGCTCCGAAGCAGTTTTTTTATTTTTGATTTATTTTTTGAGTTATGATTTTTTGATTATTTTTTTTAAACTTAAATAAGTAGTTTTTTGGTTTTCTCATGAACATTGAGTTTTCTTATGATCCTTCCCCTATATCTATATTATAAGATCACTCATATTAAATTCTTTGTATCTTGCAACTCTAAAAAGCATCATAGGAAAGATAATAAGTTTTAAATTGATTTAATTGTGTTATCAATTTGTGGCTTATTTTGAGCCATTATTTTGTTTAATATTCGATGAGTTTTTTTATATGCTGCAGTGATCGTTTCCTTCCTGATAAAGCAATCGATTTGATTGATGAAGCTGGATCTCGTGTTAGACTTCGCCATGCGCAGGTGCATTTATTTGTTCTTTTTATCTCTGATTCCTTGTTTGAAGTTAAGCGCTGACAAAAGAGTAAGGCAGATTGCGTAACAGGTCAAAACTAGGGCTGAAAATTTGTACTGGGTTCAGGTTGGCAGGTTTGTATAACCTAATCGAACCTGAAGATTGGTTAATCATGTCAAAAAGGTTGTACCCTAACACGGACATGTTTATTGAACATGTTAGCTGCGTTGTCCGTTTACGACCCGTCTGACTAGTGTGACCCTAATCCAACTTATCTACTAATTGGGTTAGTCGTTTTGAACCGTTTATGACCCAACCTGTCTAGCCTCGATCCTAGCCCATTTGTTCGTGTTGTCTTGGGTATTGTCATCCCTAGTCAAAACGGGCTGGGTCAGGTTTCATTGACCTGGAACACTTTAATGTGTCGACTATGATTACAAAACATATATAATTTGAATGAAAATAACTTGAAAAAATTAGGAAATTTTACACATTGAATATATGCTTTGGTCGACTTGGAAACCTGTTTGACTCATTTTCTTTTTAGTTTCTTTGTGATCTTTTGTTTGACCTGTTAAGAGATACAACTTAACCTGAATCAACCCAATCATAAGTGAAGGAACCAAAATTGCCACTTCTATTTATAATTGATTTTCACTAGTGGGACGATATTTTGGTGTCTGAAATAGCTACCTGAGGAAGCTAGAGAGCTGGAGAAAGAGCTTAGACAGATTACAAAAGAGAAAAATGAAGCTGTCCGTGGTCAAGACTTTGAAAAGGTAATTTTTCTCTTCATCAACTTAATTCATTTATGCAAATATAAACCCTAAAGAAGGGTGTTACATAATTAGAAAAATAGAATTACTAAGGTTTAAATTCACTATTCTGGTATGTTTGACTGACTTTGACTTTTGAACAGGCAGGGGAGCTTAGAGATAGAGAAATGGATCTCAAGCTTCAAATATCGGCTCTAATTGATAAAAACAAGGAGATGAGTAAAGCCGAGAGTGAAGCAGGTGATGACGGTCCCACAGTGACAGAAGCCGACATTCAACATATTGTCGCCACATGGACTGGAATACCCGTGGAGAAAGTCAGCAGTGATGAGTCAGACCGCCTTCTCAAAATGGAAGACACCCTTCACACACGGATCATTGGTCAAGATGAAGCGGTCAAAGCCATTAGCCGAGCCATCCGCCGTGCCCGTGTCGGTCTCAAGAACCCCAACCGTCCCATAGCCAGTTTCATATTCTCAGGACCCACGGGTGTCGGGAAATCCGAGCTTGCAAAATCTCTTGCCGCTTACTATTTCGGTTCAGAAGAAGCCATGATTCGCCTCGACATGAGTGAGTTCATGGAACGACACACTGTCTCCAAGCTCATCGGTTCACCGCCCGGGTACGTCGGTTACACCGAAGGTGGTCAGTTGACCGAGGCGGTCCGGCGCCGCCCTTACACCCTGGTCCTATTCGATGAAATTGAGAAGGCTCACCCCGATGTGTTCAACATGATGCTTCAGATTCTTGAAGATGGACGGTTGACCGATAGCAAAGGTCGAACGGTTGACTTTAAGAACACACTTTTAATAATGACATCAAATGTAGGAAGTAGTGTGATTGAAAAAGGCGGAAGGAGAATAGGATTTGATCTCGATTATGATGAGAAAGATAGTAGTTACAACCGGATCAAAAGTTTAGTTACTGAAGAACTGAAACAGTATTTTAGGCCGGAATTTTTAAACAGATTGGATGACATGATAGTGTTTAGACAGTTGACTAAGTTGGAAGTCAAAGAAATAGCTGATATAATGTTGAAGGAAGTATTTGAGAGGTTAAAGGGTAAAGAAATAGAACTTCAGGTGACAGAGAGATTCAGGGATAGGGTGGTGGAAGAAGGGTATAACCCTAGTTATGGTGCAAGGCCATTAAGAAGAGCTATAATGAGGCTTTTGGAGGATAGTATGGCGGAAAAGATGCTTGCACGCGAGATTAAGGAGGGCGATTCGGTAATTGTGGATGTTGATTCAGACGGCAATGTGACAGTGCTAAATGGTAGGGGTGGAGCTCCTCCGGAGGTGTTACCTCAACCGATTGCAGTGTAGACTAAGGTTATTTCAGATATTTCACTTGGGCTCGGTTTCTTCAACGTCACAATATCATGAGAGCTTTCATTCAGTAAAAACAGAGCTAGAAAGTATTTGGAACCATGAGATTTGGATCAAGAGTGGGCTGGGGATGTAACTGTAATTTTACATGGATCATCAATCTTGATATTCTCATTCTGGGCATGATGAGTTGCTGTCCAGCTCTTATTTTATATAATTGTATTCAGATTAGTTGCAACTACTTTATTTACTTGATTAAAATCATTAACTGTTTTTATTCTTGTCTGAAAGTGAATCAATTATGTGATTGTTTGATATTTGTAATGACTTGCTTCCAGGAGTTGGTAAAACTTTGTAAATGTTCTGGATGCCACCAAAAAGATGAAAGATTGCAGGCTACTGAGTAGTGATCACCATTGTGGTAAAAGCTAGTACCAAACTTGAGTATTAGCCAGAGGATATGGTCGTATTGCGCGGCATGTATTGCGCACTCTTAAACCACATGGTCGGTGTATGGAGCAGGTATACATGCGTAAATGAGGGTATACGAGCGTATTGTCAGGCAGTGTATAGAGCCATTCGTGGGGACACGGACACTGGCTTTATGTGCATTTTAGCCATGTCAACGGCGTATTGTGATTTTAACACCCACTTATGTCTTATGTCAAGTTTTGAAAACAAAAAAAACTATGTTCTTTTGTAGTGTTCATCATAATTGTGGGAAAAATTGATATCATGTGCAAGTCATTTGATACATTAAACCATATATTTTTTTAAAATTTACGTACATATAATATTAACATATGTTAAAAGTTTGATGTGTCTATAAACTAAACCCTGCTTTTTTGTATCATTTAGTCATTCAAGATTATGAATGGTGCCAATTTAGTTGTAAACCAATTTTCTGGTTGACTTGGTAATGTAAATACTAAATATATTTTAAAAAACATTGCCACATAACAATAAAAACTAGAAAATGAATGATTTTAAGTACAGTTCTTCCATCTTAAATCGTATGGTTCTTCCATCTTAAATCTGACTTATTAATCTTGTAGAGATCTTCTCTTTCATCTTCAATTTGACTTGTTAATATTGTTAGGATCTTCACGTATTGATCTTTCAACTTGTATTTGACTTGGTACGATCATAGAAAGGTGATATGAGAACACATTACTAATAAGTTTACGGGACCCAATCAATACCTTGCTAACCAATAAGATGTGGTAAACATATCATGCGCTGAGCAGGTGGCCTTCGAGGGCAGAAAACCAGTGAAAATCGCATTCATGCCGAGATATCTGCTAGAGGGACTTATGCGTTTCCTACTGAGCCACGCCACCCCGTTAAGGTTTCAAAGGGTTGATCTTTGATCAATGATGTGTACATAACTATATATAATATAGTATATGACATTATATATTATAATTGTTGCAGTTTGCATTATTCTGATAACTTATACAACATTCTATTTATACATTATAATCAATCAATCAATCACTGGAATGAGATTGTCTCTGTGTAATATTGAGTGCCTCTAAAACCTTTTGTATCTCCATGGTCATGGCACTGTCTACACTCCCTGATGACAGTTTCTTATGTGCTTTTTGCAAGTGAAGCTTCAGTGAGTTGCTGCTTAAGCCTGCATTCTTCCCACATATCGAGCACACCTTCATCGCGGGCCTTTTCTGTTGCCATTCCATTGAAACCTTTCCATGCAACTTTTTGTCTAATTCCAAAAGTGCCCTTGCAAATCCATCATTCGGTTGTGCTCGCCTGTGTACTCTTCTTAGGGTATTCCATGCTTTCAGTAATGTGTAATTCCTTCACAAATAACCCCAAGCATAAATAATGAGTAATTTTATAAATTCTAGATAATATAACAAGTGATTATATGATATTGATTAATAGGAATCAGATAATCGACTACGATAAAACGTGTTGCAGAAAATATTGTTTGGATGTACTCTTGTTATATGAAGTGGTAACAGTAAGATGTTGGTATGTTTGACAAATACTGATTATTGAAGAAACTAATAGATTACAATAACCAAAAAGTACATTTTTGTGAAAAAAAAAAAACTAGAAATGATTTGTGAAATGAAACTACAAGTCTCAGTTTTGGTTAAAACAAGGGATAAATTAGTAATTTCACTTCACATCTAATTGCCCAGAACAGAAATTCAAACACCTCTTAATAATAGGTAGTAACAATAAAATTTGTGATTGCTTACTTCCTCATCATTAAGTAAGCAAGAACAACCGTTGCACTCCTGCTTCTCCCTTCAAAGCAATGAACCAAAACCTTACCACCTTTTTGTTCAACAGCATCAATAAATTGATGCGCTTCTTCAAAAATCTCACTGATGTCCGAATCATCTTCATCACCAATCTGTTAGTCATAGCAAATTATGTTTCAAACAGGTTGAAAGTAGCACGCAGTGTAATTTCAGTGCATAAAACCTCCCAAACCATTTAATCCAAAAAATTAGATTATTACCGAAATAATATATATTATCAGTTGTCATATTTGACAGTATAACAATGTACAATAAAGTTATAACTTTAAAGGTGATTTTGGTCTGCCAAACCTTATATGACTTGTACAGAAATGACCTTTTTAGACCAGGCTCGTCTAGTCACCTCCAAAAATTATACATAAAATAAATAAAGGATTTATAACTTACAGAAAAATTTTGATACTCAAATATATCTGGGCGTTGAGAATCAGACTGTCCAATTTCATTAGAACACAAACACAATACATGTGTAATCCCTATATGTTGCAATGTGTAAACAGATCTTGCGGCTAACGCCCCACCAATAAATAAGCTACTTGTAATCAATGATGGCTTTTCTGTATTTCCAGCATCAGATATTAATGATATCCTCTCAAGGATATGTTCAAGCCTAAGCTGTAAATGGAACAAACAAACATAAGTAAATAAAACGGAAACTTATTAAAAAGATAGTGTTTTGTAGTTTGGAAAAATTACCTTCAATTCATAAGCATCAACAACAGAATTACTCTCGTTGCCCTCGAAAAACCCTGAACTGAAATTATTTTCCTGACATAGCTTTACGGCTTCATTTTTTAGCAATTCGTTCCATTGCTCTAGTTCTTTGCTTAGTTCAGCATCTACCTGAGAAATATCAATAAATAAATAATTTATATCAAAGATGATTAAAATTATCATATTATGTAAGTTGCTGGATAAAATGATTTATTGAAAATACATGGTGGAAGACTTTCAAACCTTTTCCTTATAAGCTATTTTTTTATTTTACCAAGGAGCAGTATTTTCTGACCGGACACAAAAGCATGATAGAGGTCAGGGTTCAGGTTAGGGCAAAACAGGTTCGGGCCATAAACGGGTCAGGTTCAAATTTACATGACCAGCCCGTTCAAAATTAGAATATAAAAAGTTATAAATTTAACCAGCCAACCTGTTTATAACCTATTTACAATCCGTTGCCTAACCAGAATGTTTACAACCAATAAAACCAGTCAATATGCTTGACCCGTTCAGCTAATCAGGTTATGCCGCTTACACACGTCTGACTTAGGGTCAAACTTTTCGACATGATCAAGTAATTGGGTAGAATTAGTGTTGGCTATAAGAACCTGCCCACAGGAACCTGACACGTATTGCACCTCTAATTTTACATGTTTGAGTGTTTGACCCATTAGAAACTAAACATGACCCGATAAACAAAAATGGATTCTAGATTTCTTGACTAACAGAGTAAAAACCCTTAGCATGTTTTATGGAAATTATGCAGCTTTGAGATGACCAAATAAACAAACATGAATTCTTGTTTTATTGACAAAAGCCGAAAGAGTAAAAACCTTAGCATATTTGTGGAAATCACGCAGCTTTGAGGTGATGCACGTGGTACGTAATGGTTCTGCATACGCCTTATTAGACTTTCCATGTGAAGAAGAATCACGTGATATTGGAGAAACTGAGTCTAAATTCTCCTTGCATCCTGAAGATGATGCTTTTTGAGCTGTTTTCTGCAAATCAGTATCATTTGAATCTGATTGGCTACCCTTACTTTGTGGAAAAACACAAGGTGCAGAATGTGATTGTGACTCAAATATCATCAAATCTTCTTTATCAAAATCACCACTAGATGTTTTATCTATAATATTCATAAAGCTCTTCAACAAACTATCCAACTTTTGGTGAAGTGTGAGTAAAAATATATGAAAACCCTGTAAATCCATCAGGGCCGCACGAAACCCGCTTCTGAATTCATGAATGACTGAGATCATATCTTTAATAAAAGGTGAATTGTTGCCAGAAGTTTCAGAAGCTTCTGGAGGAAATCCTAATTTCCCAATAGTTATTTCGTGTAATAAATGCGATGCGTACTCGGGACTGTTGATAAGGAGTTCAACAAGTTTAGGATAGTTTTCTTGATCATGTGAGCGCTTGCCAGCTGGCGGTCGGCGAGGGACAACAGAGTCAATAGACACAATATCAAAATCGGTTATTATTGGATCAATTGTAATCTGTCTTTTTAGGGCTTTTTCACCAGATATTGGAGATAATGTAGTGTCAGAAAGATGAAAGCTTTTCGATGCAATATTTGAATCATCAGTACTCATTCTGCTATCTACTGAATTTGATCTTCTTTCTTTCTGAAGTGCCCGAATCACCCTCGGTCTATATCTATTAATAGCAGAATCAAAAGCTTCTTCTAGTGCATCTCTATTTGCAGTCGCCATTTTATCTGCTAATAACAGATTTGCAGAATTACCTCGCCACCTCAGATAACGACATTGAAGCCGGTCTTCATTTCTGATTACAAGATCCAACATCAAGATTCTGCCAAGGGCAGCCGCCGTCTTTTCTGCAGCTTCTTGTGTCTGAAATGCACTTGAGTTTTCCAGAAGGGGAGATCCATGCACATAACTGCAAAAGGGTATTCTTGTAAATCTAATGTATTGCCACGTCAATATAGATATAGTAGAAAATACTAAAATGTACTTCATCAGATAAAGGCATCTGCTGAGCTCAAGAGCTTCTAGAAGTTCTGAGCAGGTCACTTCACCAACTTCATCTCCATCAAAAACTGCAGCCTCTCTTGCCTTTTCTGCAGCTTCCTTGATTTTTAACCACTCAGGACTACAATTGTGAATGACTCTACCCTGCACAAGTTACAGTGCTGTAAGAATTTTTTTTAACATTATCAGGGATGGTAAATCTGGTAAAAGGAAAATTCAAGAAATTATAATAACTTGTGGGGTTCTGACACCAAGCCATTTCGCAAATTCATAACCAAGTCGTTCTGATTGTGTAGCCATTCTAGAAGATGCTATTTTGATAACGGCTGCTGCTTCTTTAGGGACAAACTCGCCACTTTCATTATGGTTAAATAGTGCAAAGAATACAACTCCCCCTGAATTCACCGTTACCTGCACTTGACCGAAACACAAACTTTAAAGTTTTAGCTTCAAAATTCCAATCACAAGTAAAATAAGAAAAAAAAAAATACCTCCAATGCTTTATTCGTATCATCCTCAGAATGTTCATTGCGGCTGCTATGTTCAGTGTGATGAAGTGAAGAAAGCATGTTCCAAGAGAAGGAGCTTGACTCGATGTTCAACATAGCAGCCTTACCAAGTCTTTCCCACAAACTAATTTCTGTAAGCTGCTCAAAAGTAGGAAGCCTTTTTAAATCCAAGCTTAAATCCCCTGCACTGAATAGCAATGATCACAATTATAAAATTAAACAATCAAGATTCCTATTACATGATCAACTAGCATACGTGTTTACAAAATCTCTTAGAGGTCCACAGGCTGAATATATATGTAACAAGCTTGGAGCATTTGATATACGCACACCAGCTTAAGGGCAGTGTTAGAATATACTAGAGTTAGGCCCATTATCTTAGCTCATTAGCAATAGAGTTTTGTATTATGTCTATATATACCAGTAGATTGTAACATTATAAACCATCTCAATAAAACAACTCTTTCACCACTCGGTTTGTATTATCAATCTAATTCATGATTCCAAAAAATAAAGTACTAATCAATCAATCAAACAGGAGAAAATGCAAAATGACCTCAAGAACATGCTATCAAGTCTTTGAGGGCGGCGAGGGAATCCAGACGACTTATATTTACCACTACGTTTCCTAACCAACTCCAACCATTGAGTAAATCGAAAAGCAGGTCCCACTGCAATATCACCTAACATGTACAATACCTGCATTAACCAACATCATTTAACCAATTTAATCAGTGCAATAGTGCATCATACAGACAAACACATAATTAGGGAATATTGGGGATAAACATTCCTGATTTGCAGCAATTAGGGCACGAATTCATGTCTCTTTTTCAAAAAAATTCAATAAATAATAACAATAATGTCACAAAATGAACTCAATGAGCACAGGAACAAACCCTAGATGCCACTGTTAGGGGCAGAGGAGCATCAATATCGTCAGATCCGAAATCAAACTCCTTAAACCTCTCTTCTTCCTCTTTCTGCATATTTACACACACATACCACACGCAAATTAAACGAAAAATTAGGGCGCCGCGCAATGTAGAATCCTAGATCCAGCGAGATTAACATACGCGTCCGAATTGTGCATTTTTTAATTGAAAATGAAAAGTTGAGGGAGATACCTGGAGAGCGAGAGCGTAAAGGTCATCT
Source organism: Smallanthus sonchifolius (assembly GCA_023525975.1). Classification (NCBI taxonomy): domain Eukaryota; kingdom Viridiplantae; phylum Streptophyta; class Magnoliopsida; order Asterales; family Asteraceae; genus Smallanthus; species Smallanthus sonchifolius. The sequence continues at coordinate 751,028 of JAKNSE010000034.1, read as the reverse complement.
TTGGTCTCACTTGCCGCCATCGTCGATTTGAATAAAATCTGTTTGGAACCTTTATTTATTTATTTTTTCTCGGTTTCCGATCTTTTCGGATGGTCGGAAATAGTTACAGGGACGCCGGAGAAGGTCGATGACGGTTTATCACGCGACGGTCGGGTGGCGATAAATGCGTGTTTTAGGGGTTGATGACGGAAACACCCCTGATGTTTGGTAGGTTGTCTTAAAATCACCCTAAGTATAATCTTGAAGCATAAGAGGTCCCTAGAAAATTTAAGAATTACTTTTGAATCAAAAAAATAAAGGATTAAATTTTAATATGAATATATTTATGAACATATGGGATGTCTTCATTCTCAATTTCTCACATGTAAACATGTGGTTTTGTAGTTTACCGCCCTTCCCAAGTTAGAGGTGTGAACGTGAGATTTTTGTGTGTTTAACGTGAGTTTTCTCATGGAGAGAGAGGAGGACATGGGTTTTGATTGGGTGTGATCACATGAACACCGCCATTTTCTCAAGCGAGAGGCGTGAGAGGGCCCACGAGAGAAGGTATAATGGATATCCTTAGCAATGGTGGATTCACTAACTAAAAGTAGAGTATAGACGTACTTTTATATAAAAATGGTATGCCTTACAACAACCACATACCGATCTAGAGGTGTACAAATCAGATTGAAGGCCAAACTGGTTCGAGTTCGGTCAACAAAAGTCAAAACCAGTTTTTGGTCTAACCGGTTCAGGTTGGGACCGGTTGTTAAAAAGGGTTTGACTGGTTGAAAACCGGGATGAAACATGTTCCTGAGGTTGTTTTGACCGGTTCGGTTCGGGTTTGACCGAGTTCACCCAAGCCGGTTCTGCTTTCGGTTAGGGTCGGTTTTTAAACCGGTTCTTGTTACCTCTATACCGATCATCATATTACATTGCAAAACCTTATAAAAAACAATGTGAGCCGGTGAGTGTCAAATGTTTCCCTTAAAGAAAAAACATCTAAAATAAACACATGCAACTCCTTCAAACTTAGCAACTTTGGGTTATAATTAAAATACAAAACTAGTTTAAGGCGGTAAAGTGTAACTTATATTTTTATTTGAAAATCAGTTATCGCGGGGCATAAAACGTTGCTTTCTCTCTCTTAACATTCTTTTACTTTCTCTCTCTAAAATATTATCCCATTCTTATCAGAAAATCAACAAAAAAGATTCAATCGGAAAGGTGACATTCAAGCAGTCTTGCAAATGTTATTTCAATTTCCACAACATTTCCAAGTCAACAAATAAATTAATAAAAAAGGGGTTGACCCAATTACAGATTACCATTATCATGACAAAATTTACTTACAATGCCAAATCAAGATTATAACTTATTCATATTTTCAACTGTCAAAAAGTTTCGGGTAAAGGATTCCCCTTTAGAAACGACCGAAACAACACCAACGATCTCTGAGGTTGCGAGAATGGTGCTTCATGCGATGCACCTCGTACCGTTGCAAACGAGAATATGTTCCCATACACTTGTGTCCACCCTCCAACCTGAACGTATACGTGTTACGGTTTATATACTATTAAATAATGTACATTAGGGCTAAGCCCGTTAGGTTTAGCATAACGGGCTCAACTCTGATAGTACAATATTTAATATATGTGTGCTATGAAATTACCTGTTGCCCCTCGAACCAAGCTCGGTATGGTACTGTAGTTTTGAGTCCCAGTTCTGTAGCAAGTCGATTGACTAAAGCCCGGCTGCCCATTAATGGAATTACAGAATCTTGATCGCCGCTAGATTTAATCAAGAACAGATTTTACACAAAATTGCAATAATTCATCATAAAAAAGATGCATTTTAACCTACATTGTTGATGAAAGGAACATGCATGTTTACCTATAAACCAGAACTCGTATCTCTTCTTTGATGAGTGATCCCACAATGTTGATTGTAGGTATCTCGATGTTGAGCAGTTCATAATCCAGGATGCTGTTTACGGGTCAAAAGTTTTAATAATAGGTATAGATTGAGATGTGCATAAATGAAAACGGGCCTATATGAGATAATATATTGAAACTTACTTGCTACACACATCCCATTTTCGGACTCCAACCAAGCGTGCATGCAGGGCTCTATGGACATCACGTCGGTTAAGGTAGTTGACGGTTTCATCTTCCACACAAACATCCACCCTCTCGGTTACTTGCTGAAAAAGCAACACAAGTTCAAGATCTTTATAATGTTCTATATTATGAGAAGAGGACAGGTAACTAAATTACTCCATATGGTTGTGAAATGGTCAAAATGTGTGTAAAAGGTTTATACTTTCAGTCAAATAACATTGGTATTTTATATAAAGTTTCAATTTTTTAGCATGCAATTTACCATTTTGTAATTAATATACAATTTGGTGCTACACAATCTGTACCTGGGGAGCAATGATCTTGGATTGTGAGAGTACTGATGGAATACAAACATCTAAAGTGACATCATATTTGTCCACAAATCGACTGGTTTCTCGGCTGACTTCACTGTAAACTTTTGAGCATATTGGTGAAACCGAATCTCTATAATATTCACTCACATAGCGCGAATAGTTACATGCAGAAGTGAACAATTTGTATGTTGAATCTGATATAAGACCATGAGACCAAAAAAACTCCGCCCTCGAGTTTAAATCAGTAGCATACTCCAAAACCGGATTTCCTAGCTGCATATTGACATCAAAACAGAAAAATATTGAAAGGTTGACTTTGCAAAGTCAAATCCTGTAATTTATGGATGTATAAGCAACATTGCAATCTTAAATTCTTAATCATACTCCAAAAGTGGATTTCCTAGCTGCATTTTGGCATCAACACAGAAAATCAACTATGTTCTTGTTTGGAGTAGTGTTTACACTTTGCGATATGGAAATGTTGACTTTATAAAGTCAGATCTTTTACATTGTGGATGTATAATCAACATAACTATCCTAATTGATTTAGCTGGTTCATTATGTAGAATATGAAGTACAGACTAAACAATAATGATAAATTTAAAAAAAGTTAAAACTTTCTTCTTAATGGAATAATGAAAATTTTGTCCTTTTTTGTTCTTTATGTTCTACAGAATTGTCTGATATGGAACAATAAAATACAAGAATTAGGGTTCAATTTGAAACACTTACAGCAATTCCTTTTAAATTAAAAATCTTCTGCTTTTTGTTGAATATAACCATAAGTTCTGCAAGTTGTGGTATATAATGACCTGGAGCCAGTAACCCAAAAAGGCATTAAAGTATGAAAAATATTTGATCTTTCTCTACTGGAAATTCAAGAAATTAAATTTGTATTTTGTGCTAAAACATATAATGATTACCTGCATAACTTTCTCCTGTTATGAACAGATCCCTCTGCTGATATTGAGGGAATTTCAAGAACCATTTGTGCAAGAACACAAGATTGTCCCTGGCTTTAAATTTTAAAAAGCAAAGAAAGATTTATAAAAAGGAAAAAGATGAAGAAGAACCCTTTTTCTGCATTTTTTTTGGATAGCAAGAAATTGAAGAAAACAACTTTTAATGTTCTTTTGAAGGTATAAACATTAAAAAGAAGACCTTTTTAAGGTTCCTAAAAAGGGTTACTTCTTTTTCTCAAAAACCTTTTTAGGGCATAAAGAACATAACTAAACAAATGGTTCAATGGAAAGTAAAAGCACCAGAAATACCTGTTATGGCATCAGTCACCACCTCATAACCAGATGAATTTGATGAATCATAAGAGAACCCTACTCCAACTGGGGTCTCTAAGTACAGCATATTTGCCTCTGAAAATTTTCAAGAAAATTAAAATAACCATGTAATTTAATTAAAGATGTGAAATTAATTAATCTTGAAAAGGGTATCATCTTTTTCATCAATAATTGCTTTACCTGTGTTCCAGCTATACTCATTTCTTACCAGACCCTGACCGTTTGGCCTAAAAGGTCCATTTTCAGAAAATGCTCCAACACCCAGTGATGAACATCCAGGCCCTACAAGATAATTGACAAGTAATTTGCTTAAAAATGCAAACTTTATGAAAAGTAAACCTAATTTTCATAAAAACTGTTCTGTTTTTTTCACCATTTTTGAAAAGGGTTTCAATTTTTTACCTCCATTCAACCAAAGAACCAATGGCTTTGAAGCTGGATCAACTTCAGCTTCTACAAAATAGTAGAAAAGGGCTCTTTTTTTCTTGGCATCTAAAGTGACATAACCTGAAAATTGTTGAAATCCAACTTGTGGTTGTCCAGGTAGCTTCAAAATCTTGTCAGATTCAGCCAATGAAGCTTCATTCACCACCATGAAAGCACACAGTACAAGCAGCAGAAGCATGACTGCCATTGTCATCCTCTTGCCCAAAGATTTTCAACAATCAAACCAAAGATTTTACCCTTTAGTGAGATGAAAGACTAGCAATATATTGTAGTGGAGGGCATGAAGCCTATGGAATTCTTTTTTATAAATTCAGTGGGGATTTTAAACAAACAAATGGTGTGCATGCTTTGTTTTTTATAATCATTATAAGGGGCAAGCTTTTTTGCTCAATTGCAGGCCTGAAAATGGTGAGAGTGTGTGAATTGGGGTCTATAAGCATGTGGGCATGGGCTTGATTTTTATTTGAAAGTGAATAGAGAGATGAATTCCTCTGTCCATCTGAAAATGCTTTAACATTTTCTGAACATTGGTCTCAGAATTTTTATGAAAAGTTGCTTTTGGTCCCTCTTTTGTTGGTTTCTTAAAACATATAGATTAATCAGTTGAAAAAGAAAATGAAAAAGACAATATACACTATTTAAATTGTTTTATTTTTGTTATACACTTAGAACAAACAAGAGTGTTCCACACTAAAAGTGGCTTTACAGGCTTATTCCTATTTCCAACAGATTAAAAAAACAGATATAATGATGGTGATTTCTGATCCCTGCCTGCCTCCATGGTAAATAAGTAATATTGATAAGCTAAAGAGGTTGTGGTGTAGTGGTTGAGGTGAGGCCTAAAGTCCTAAGGGACCCGGGTTCAATCACTGCCACCACCATTAATTTCTGAGGCATGCAAATGAGTCCTAGTTCTTAGGCTGATGCACCATGGTTTTACCCACGCCGATCCAGGGTTCGAGCCTCGGCTCTCCCTCTAGCCCGGAAGGGGCCGTATTGGGTGAGATTTTTCCTTGGATGCTCTTCAACTCCGTCAAGTGGGCCCGGTTAAGACAACATATTGGCCGGAGTTGGATGTGACGGGGGGTGCGACGTCACAACATTCAATGTTAGCCGTTCAAAAAAAAAAGTAATATTCATAAAGTTAAAACATTTTAACCATATAATTACATAAATAACACCAGTTGGTCCAGTTATCTTCTTTTTACCCATTTTTTTCTTCCCTCATCAAGATTCTTGACATGAAATAAACCAATAAACTAATAAACAGAGGAATATAAACAATAATCTTGAACAAGATTTGATTTTGTTCTTTTTTCTTGATTAATGTTGAATGACATGACTTTACCTAAGAACCCACATATGGTGGAATGGTGGATAATGCCATAAACTGCAGATTGTGCCAGACCTAGATTCATATTCCTTTAGGTTCAGATTAGGGATTTGAGTTTGACTTAAAACTGATTGAGAGGTTATTCTCAGTTGCTCTCTGTAAAAGATGTGTTACTTTTGGGACAAAGTGCATTTCTAGTCCTCTCACTTTAAATAATGTCAACTGTGACCTTTTGTTACATAATTCTTTGTCCAAAAGACACTTGCTTGAGGGGATTTGTATGCTTATGAAGCTAGATAGCAATGATTTTTAAGGGTTCTTGATTAAATTTCTTGATTGAGTCATGGTGTATATGAGTGTCCCACTTACAATATACACATCAAGTCATTATGTGTTATTTGTGATTGTTATCATTTTCTAATGATAATTTTAAAAAATTTCTATATAATAAATTTTCAATTCATACCGGCTAGATGAAAAACTATCCGATCTTTTTCAAACGAGTTTCTTGCATAAAACCTTTGACTATGTGTAGTGACGAAATCAGAACCTTTTTGTAGGGACGAACATATAATTCTCCTCACTATGTGTGCCAAAGACGATGGAAAATATGTTACCCTATGCACGGACTAGTTTTGTAAAACAATCCAAGTATGAGGATGTGAAGTTTGATTTTTCTCTACTTGTTTAAAGTGGATTGACAATTCGAATGATGGTATAGGAATACAAATAATGGCTTTTTCTCAAAAAGATTTTTCCTTTCTAATAAATTATAAATACTCCAAATCTAAAATCTTCTTCAACAAGACCAAATTAAATAGTTAAAAACTATACAATTATCCTATTTTTTTCATATAATGTGTGGCTGAATCACGAGGCTGAATTACTATATAAAATATAAAAAGGTGGTTAATTTTGAATATTGGAAAGTGATTATGTTTTGGTAATGAGTGTAGAAGGTATAAAGCTATGGACTTTTAGGTGGGGAAACTAGGAACAATTATTGTCATGCTTCATCTTTTAAAATCATTATAAACCAAAGCTTTTTTGACTTGAAGAAGAAAGTGATGAGTTTGCCCTAAAATATATAATGGATTGTGGAGGAAGTTGGTTGTGTATCATCATCATCATGTGGGGTTGGTTTCTTGATTCTAAAAGCAAAAAACAAGATTGAGTTTCTTCTCATACACACCTATAGCCCATTACAAAGATTTTAAGACAAGTGATAAATCATTAGTTCTTTTTCAATATGTTTATGTAAACGAATAAAGCTCACCGGTTCTTGAGAGGGAAGGAGCTAACGCACCCCTCAAATTTAACGCCTTTTTTAGTCACATATATGCTTTAAGATTATATTTCTCCTACAACTTAACGTAATTATTTTTATCAGGTATGTTTTAATCAAACAATCGTTTATTGATTTTAATCTTTGGTTGTGTTTGTTGTGAATATGATTGCTTGGTTCCACTATGATGAAAAGCAAAACACTTTTTGGAATAGTACTTTGGTTTCTTTTTATCAAGAAAATATGTTGGGAATGAATTTGAGTGTACATAAATGAATGGTTGATAATGATGATGTCAATGGTTTCCAATAACATATTAGAAAAATCATAAATGTGGCTTGAGTTTCAAGTGTTATATGCCACAATCATGTTATGTTGTAGCTTTTTTCATGAACAAGCTTGCACATAAAGCTCCTCAATTTTTTGATTGTCCATAATTATAATTATAACGCCATGAGCAATCTTTAAGTATTCCTGAAATTGAGAAGGTTATTACAGTTTTCAACCATGTTGAATGTTGACCCTATAATTGCTCTTTGCTTGCAGAAATCAAGCATGTGTATTCATTAAAAGTTTATTAATCATTAAAAAATTACATTTATTTTCAAATGGATTATTAATTAGTGTTTCCAGTTTTATGAGATAGAATATCTATTTATTTTCACTATATTTCATAACAGGGTTATTAATTATTGTTAGTTATTTTAAAATTTTCAAATGGGTTATTAATTATTGTTATTTATTTTAATTTTTTTTCCATGTATTTTCAACGTTCAGGACTGTTTTGGACATGGTCATAGATAGGTGATTTGATAAGTTTTGTTAAATTCTTCACAATAAATAGGGAAGGAAAGTTTTTTACGGTCTTTATGAACAAGATACTCAATTTTTACGATTGAAGAAATTCTTCCCTAAGACCAATGTCCATGAACTAATAGCAAACGTTCCAAAAACCAAAACTGAGCAATGACAATATCGTTGGACATGGCCGCCTATTTTAGTGAAAGAATATAATTAGTACAAAAAGAATGTAACATAGTATAAGGGCAAATATGTAAATATTGCTAGACATGACCGCCATTCTGACTGAAACCCATCCTGAACGAACCAAAATGCTCATGTTGACCCAGTACCCTGCCCCGACTCGACCCGAATGTTTTGCCAGGTATATGTACCCGCATTCCCTCAACACCACTTATTCCGATTTCGGCTTCTTGAAGCATTCCTACATTGTTTGCTCCATCACGAATGCTAATGTAGTTTTTCCAGTTCCCTCTTTAACAAGTCTTGTAATAACAATCTAACTTGGTAGTTATCATATGACAAACAAATAATAGAAGCACATCCTACTGCAAGTTCTAAATAACAATCTAACTTAGTAGTTCTCGTATCACATACAAATAACACAAAATACTTAATCAAAAGTTCCAACAAAACATAATAAGGGCCATGGATGTGTAAGCCTTATGACATATATAAACCACACTAATGCTACTAACTCGAAAACTTTAAGAAAAATAAAACAATAAACATAACAAACTTTTGTTAAATATTATACGAATAACAAAACTAACAGAAGTATTAGACAATATATCACGAGAGGATTGATAAACTAACATAAACGAGTATCTCGTTGCAAATTGTCGTCACCGCAACATTACACAGGTTTCTTACTAGTGTGTATATATACACACACACATATGTATATATAAGGGTATGGATCAAATGAAAACCGTAACCTAATCTTACGTATATATAACACATAGTGTTACATATATGTTACAACTTCTCATTCGACATAGTGTTACGTATATGTAAGACTTCTCGTTCTCGTATTTACGTTCAACATATATGTAATAGATACTTAAATACCCTTTAACAACTAAAAAAATAATTTATAAATTATGTTATTGGTTTTCTATAGAAGTAAAATAAATAAACAAAATGACATCAAATGAAAAATCAAACTATCAAAAGGCTTTTGGTCCAGTGATATCTAGGTGTGTTGCATAATGTCCCTTTTCTAAGAGCTAGTGAGTTCTAGTCTCGACGTAGATAAACAATATAGATTTAGAAGATGATTTAAAGCGTGTATAAGTTTTCTGTTAAAAAAACAAAAATAAACATCATATTTAGGTTTAAATGCACCAATAGTCAATCTCTTGTTAATTAAATGTGTTTATATATCAATAATTATTTTTCAATAAGTAAAGTAGCAGTTTACATACTAGTTCAAAGATAATATAATTTATCCATTAGTTTCATAAATAGTTAAGTTGGACGGTAACCGATTTGGAGGGATGGGGTGCTACACATCCCACTCTCTCCCTTCTCGCTTCTCGATCCTGCTTTCTAACTTTTCTTTTTTGTTTTCTCCCCAAATTGGGATGGGCCATCCCTCAAATCACTCATCTCTTCTCCATCTGTAAAATTCTTCAACGTCATCTCCACCTCAGTCTCGTCCCAGTTTCATATCGTCCTCCCTTATTGTTGGCAGAGATACCAAAATCATTATTGAAGCATTTAACACTAATACATGCTTACTAGGGTTCTATGATTATTGGCGAACTACATCCTAGACTTAGGTCTTCAAGTTCCTTGAATCACCTTGCTTTTCAAGAAAACAACACCTTCGAGTCTACTGTTATATTTATTTTGAACTACTTTGTTACACTTAAATACTATATAACATTTATTTGTAAGGATTTGAACTCATAAGTCACACCATTTTTACGAGAGACAAACACCATACCACTGGACCACTAAGTCATGGGTGAATCTACTGTTATATAAGTTTGATTTAAAAATATTCTTATAAAATATATCATATGACAACAAATTTATTAACCAAAAGAAACTAAAGAGAAAATCGCATATGTTTATTAAATTTTCAACAATATTTATCAAGATTTTACCTCTATATCGATGTAACATGTGATAAGTTTCGGTATCCATTTTATAAAGATGTCCAAAATATATAAATTTGAGCCGGTTTGTATGTTTAAAAAAAATCGTATTCTGTAAAAGTTTCCTACTTCAATAGAAATTTCACTTGCTAAAAAAGAACAAAGTAAAATTGTGTTAGATATTGTACTTCCGAATAAAATTTGTTCATTCACAAAAGTAAAATATATGCATTAAAGTAGCTTATGTATTTCATGACGTACAAAGATACCCAAAAACTGACATATTTATGCTCTATTATAAGACTTTCATTACGTATTATTTTAAAAAAAAATTGTGACCATATTAAATTGTTTAAATATTCTATAAAATAAATTTGTTATATGTAATTATTGATAAAAAACGGTTACTAACTAAAACCATTACAAAGTATTAGACTTGTATCATATCGGTTATATGGGCAACAAATATTGAATTTATAAACCAAATGAGTTTTCTTATTCATTAGACTAATATTTAGGGATGAATTCTTCTGTTTTATACATAACAGAAACTATCTAAATATGTTATCCATTTGGTTTTTGTATTATGATACAACCCTTCTGCAGTCAGTAAAATACTTGTCTCTTTCAACAAAAACCATTCTTAAATATTTATCCATTAAAAATGGTGTATTATTATAATATATATGTATCCCAAATAAAGGGAGAATGAAAACAGTAAGAGAATATTTTGAGAAGATAAAAAAATTTGGAAGGAATGGTTGAAAAGAAATGACAAGAATTGAGGTAGTGGATCACAACACATGAAATCACCAAATCTCAACACTTGATCCTCTCCTTGACACATGCTTTTTTACTTCTTTATGTACTTATGTGAGAATCAAGTTTCTTCTATTTGACATTTTCTTCCTCAAGTTTCCTCTCCTTGACACATGCTTTTTTAAACTACTTTTTGTCAGTATAAACACACTTGTTTAACAAAATTAAAACTATTTATTTAAATAACAATTGTTAGTTTGTAGAAAGTAAAGTTGAAGATCATAAAAAGAGTTATAACTTAAAATAAAATGTGTTGTCTATTCTAAGTGAAATTAGTAATTATACTTCACCATCATAAGAAACAATGTTTTAACTTTAGTAGACATGTTAATTACATATTTTGATTATTATTAATTACTTAACAAAGTGAAACAAATCCACTGATTCAGGAGTCGAATTTTGGAGACGATTTACATTATTGTTAAAAGTACTTGTTACACTGTTAAACTCAGACCCTATACTATTACAGTATAACCCATCAAAGTGCATTCAGTGGTATATAAAGTAGGGGTGTTTAAAGGTTTGATTTTCGGTTTTAATTTTTTTAGGTTTATCCGTTAATCGAACCGAACCGTATTGTGAATTTTTATAACTAAACCGAATTTAAAAAGTAAAAAGTATAAACCGAATAAACTGAATTCAAAAGAATGTATATCAGCTAACCGAACAAAAAATCGAATTCATAATTTAGATACGGTTAGGAACATAACTGAAAACCTAATTCACAATCCGGTTTCTGTTTTTTTGTTTTTAAATACGGTTCGGTTTTAAGCTTTTTACGCACCATAATATTAAGTAATTGTAATGATACTTCTTAAAAAGTTAGAACTCCCAAACCAATTTTAAATAAATATGTTTATTTATTAAAATAGCTTTTAAAATGATGTATTTAAATGTTATTTTTTTTCCAAAATATAGATGTAAGTTTAAAAACAAAAAGAAATAGAAACTACTAAAAGTATAAAAAAGGGTTGTTAAAATAACTATTCTTTTAAAAATTTATGGTATTAAAAAAACAAATAGTTACCCGCTACAACCACACCACCATCATTATAAATTGTCATTTTTTAAACCACTATTCATCACCCACAGATACACCTACAACCTCATCCCCATTTCTCTAGGCTTTTTTTTTTTAAAACACAGTGCCCCCACATCCACCCACTACTTAAATATTACACACAGACTCTTTATAAAAGTTATATTTTTTACCTTTTTTATTTGTTTTTTTTACAAACTGCCCCACACACATTAAATTGGTTTTATTTTTTTTTAATTTCCACTATGAACCGCAGTTGCAGTGCAGACACCAGACATGAACATCTTTTTTCCCTCTTTTATTCTATTTGGTTTTTGGTAGTGCCACAGTAGATGTGAAATCCCACAACCCTCCATTTCCAATGTATGAACATCTTTTTTCCCTCTTTTATTCTATTTGGTTTTTGGTAGTGCCACAGTAGATGTGAAATCCCACAACCCTCCATTTCCAATGTTTTGTAACCTTTTTTAGGAAGACTCCAAAGTAACACATATTAACATGTAAATAATCATGTAATTTATTCCATCAACATGTCCAACGACTTTCTTATCGTGTTAAACGCACCATTGGGTGCTAAAAAATTAAACAAGCTGAAGATGGCGATTCTTTATTCCACGGTTTCGATGATCCGGAAAGCTCTACACCTTACTATTCAGAAAGGATACTTGCTCACCTTTGAAAACAACGGAGAAGATCAAACTTTTTTTTCTTTTAATTGGATTATGAATAGGACATTATGTAAATAATTTGCCTTAGTTAGATTGATCTTCTTCTCCTTATTTATGTAACCTGTACTGATTTGTCTAGGTCTTACTAGTCCTTTTTATGGTATTGTCGTCGTTCTTAAAAAAAGGAAGATAGATATTGTATAAATAATTTGTGGCCTGTTGGACATCTGTTGCAATGGTAGCCCTAAGACTTCCTATAATGGAGGTCAGAGAGTTTACCCAGTTGGAGGGTTCCTTCTGTGATGGGCTGCCATGGATGTTCTAGGTGTTGCCCTGGGGAAACCCAATTATCCTAAAATATCTATTATGAAACATTGATATATCATTATCAAAATGTCTCTCTCTCCTAACGTTAACTATATTTCGGATAAACTATTTTTTTTTTAAAATTTAAAGATAATGAAGAAATGGAAAACTATGGACAAAATACAATTGTACTCCCAGCAGAGGTACTATTATGTCTTCTGCATTGTGTTTGGAATCATCGATGGGTAATGAAGAAGACCAGTCAATTTTTTGTGGATTTGCATGCTCTTAAGTTCTAATTTTGTCATATGTTCCAGAGTTTGGATGCTAGTTAACATAAACACAAAGAATATGCCAATATGGTATTTTTTACTTTTTTTTTATCAAACAATATATGAAGAAGTTCAAAGTCTGGTTTATGAAATGAAACATGTTAAATAAAGCACTTTAAAAGTTGTTATACATGTAGGTTATAATAGGTAAAAAAACTCGAAAAATCAGTTAGGTGATATTTCAGAGAGTCTGATTAGAAAAGTAATATAAGTCAGTTGTTCAACTGGATCCTTTTACTAATATAACTTGGTTTGAACGATAGAACTATTCGTGCTCCAAAATAACTATTAACACCACCAAAAAAGGTATTGAAAACTCAGAATTCTCTTTATATTACAACGTTTTCAAAAACTTATATTTTAAACGAAGCTATATAGACCTATTTAGAGTTTCAGTCTACTCTCTGGTTTCTCTAAACCATCGATGTGGGATAGGAGAATTGAAGACGTCAACATGACGTAAATCAAACGTAGATGTAAATTTGTTTGTTAAAAATTTATTATTATATTATTCTAATTAATTCAGCTGCTTAACTCGTTTTTCTCTTATAACTTTTATAATATAGCATTTTATAAAACGACGAATATGTCGTTGGGACGAGCTTATTTTTCTCTACGATTTGATCTAAGTTTCGTTAAAAACGGAAAAAGGTTAAATATAATGTATTATTTTATTATTATTATTATTATTATTATTATTATTATTATTATTATTATTAAACGGTCTCCTATAATAGCCAGGGCTTGTCTAAATACTTCATTTTTCTAATCGTCATTTTACTCATTGCTTACTCGTTTGACAATATGTGAAATATAAGCTCTATATTTTTTCACGTTCATAAGTATTACATTAAGGTTCAGGGTATTACACTAGGGTTTTCAGTAGAAATTTTATTTGATATTTTTTATAACTACAAAAGATTTATCAAAGACAAGTTTCTAAGTTGTTTGAAAAACTTTTCAATATTATCTCATATAACATGTTCCTATGTTGTTCTAAAAAAACCAGTTTTTATTACAATATTACGAATCAGCACCAAATTTTACAATATAATTACAATAAGCTGAATTTTTTGTTAAAATGGGTCATGAGGTATTGTGTAATCACATTTGGGGCTTTTCTCTCTAAGATAACGCATATGGGGTTGTCGCCGAAGGGCGACAGGTTCATCAACCTCTCACTCCAATCATTTGATTTGTACGGGTTAGTCAGTGTACCAAAAGTTGTCGCCATTCCAAAGGGCGACAGCTTCCAGTCACACGTCCACCTCAGCTTAATATCCTGGTCACTATCCTTGTCATTATCCTAGTCAAAGCTGTCGCTATTCCAAATGGCGAGAACTTTCTTAATTGAATAAAAAGTTGTGTAGTCCCATCAATCAGGTACGGATGTAAAAAAAAAAATCAAACCTATCGCCATTCCAAATGGCGAGAGGATTTAATAATTTGTGCTGAACTGAGTTGTCTCATCAACCACCCTTGTTACGCGTGTACATAGAAAATTCAAACCCGTCGCCTCTGGGAATGGCGAGAGGATTAATGATGTACCGACCCAACCATTAAAGCTGTCCTAACCACTCAAAGATGTCCCATCCACTCAAACCCGTCGCCTCTTTGGAATGGCGACAGCTTTTGGTACACTGACTAACCAGTACAAATCAAATGATTGGAGTGAGAGGTTGATGAACCTGTCGCCCTTTGGAAGGGCGACAACCCCATATGCGTCATCTTAGAGAGAAAAGCCCCAAATGTGATTACACAATACCTCATGACCCATTTTAGAAAAAAATTTCAATAAGCTACCTCTAGATAATATATTCTATTGCTTACCGTGTCAAGGGAATCAGCACCAAGGGTTCAGAATTTAGAGTCATGTGCAACCACAGTGTCATCCGGCAATGCCAACTGAGTCTTCACTACTTCACAAACTTTGTTCACGGTCTCCGGCTTAGCCTACCAAATTTTACATATTACGAATATTAATCAATCCAATACACAAATCCAAATTCATATGGATCTTAATATATGAAATAACATCGGATATTACGGAGCAAGATATTTGAAATCGTGATGTTCTCAAGCAAGGGAAGCCACTTTTGGCCCTACCCATGGACATCAACTTCATTGTAGATGATCTTCCTATAACCATCTGCAAAGTAAATTTTTTCTTTGATAAGTATCCTTTGAGTCAAAGAGGTATATATTCTGTTTATTTATGTGAAAGATATTAACCTTAAACCAGACACACTTACAACCATAAAACTTAAAGATTACCATGTAACCCGTTTAGATAACTCATTTATCTAAACGGGTTAACTACATTACACAGTTGCAAAAGTGCCAAACAAGAAGAATATTTGATTATACATTTACCATTTAAGAAAGTCAAAATAGAGGGAAGTCAAAAGTTTGACCTGGTTGCTATGCCTTGAAGTGGTTAACCTAACACAAGACATTGGAACAGCAGCAACCATTGGGAATCTTTGTTGTTAGTTATTTTCTGGTGAAGTTATGAGATTAGGCTGAGTTGTTTACAGGGGGATATCTTACCAGTACGACGTCGTAGCAGTCAAGTGGGTTAATGGATGTAGTTTCGAGTGATGTGTGGTGCATGTTAGCTTACACTCTGTATTGCCTATCCACTTTACCACTTGACTTACGTGGCAGATCACTCTGGTGGGCCACCCCTTATTTGATGATTCACCTGCTGACGTGTATTTCTGAAAATAAAAAAAGTTAAAAAACGAAATGGCTTCGCCCGGGTTCGAACCGGAGACCTTCAGTGTGTTAGACTGACGTGATAACCAACTACACCACGAAACCAAGTTGACATATTTCTCATTTATATTTTTTTTAACTGCACAAGAAGAGCTTATCTGAAAGCTTTTATACGTTCACACTTCTAATTTCTAAATAATAAAGATCATTTTAATTTATGTCGTTTAGGGAATTAACTAAAATTCCAAATTTAAGGATACAAGTACAAGGTTATTTTTATCTCATGAAAGTGAATTGCTTCGTGTGGAGGATGCTTAAATACCAGATTCGTCTATCCATAAATCTTGCGATTAGGGGAGTGACGGTTTCTTCCACACTCCACACTCCTAAATCCTAATAGTCCCAACTCATCTCCCATTGCCACCTTCTCTGACTCGTCCCTATTCACCTTAACAACCGGTAATACTTATATTTTTATCCTTGTTAACGTTGATGATATCATCATTACCGGTCCCTCTTCCACCCTAATCACTAACTTCATTCATTCTCTTGCAACAAAATTCGATCTTGGGAATTTATCTATTTCCTTGAAGTTAGAACTTCTTCCTCAATCCAAGGCATCCTCCTCTCACAACACAAATACATTCGTGACTCCTCAGAGCCAAAATGAGTGACTCAAAATCTATATCTACATACACCCATACATGTTCTGAACCGCTTATGTTGCAAGGAGGCACGTCATATTCATCACATAAGGACTATCAAAAACTTGGTTGGTGCCTTACAATATTTATCTCTCACAAGACCCAGCATTGCTTTTACTGTAAACTAACTATCACAATTTATGCATGCCCCATCCACATTACATTGGGCTGCTCTCAAACGCAGTTGCAGATCTATTAAGGAGGGACGCTACCCTTCAACTATTCCGGCGAAGTGGATCTTTTTTACGGTTTATGTATTACGTTACCCTGAAAATATATTTGGCTTCCCATTAATATTTTTTTTAAAAGGAAAAAACTAATTATTTATTAAAACTCTAAAACCCAAGTTAATTAAAAAAATTTAAAACCCAAAAGCCGAAATTAATTTAAACTTAAAGCCAAACCCCAAAATAAATCATCTAACAATTAAAAAAATAAAAAAAATCGGGACTTTCTATTCACTCTCAGCCACCCACCCCGCTCATGTCGCTACTCGCCGGAGTCGTCGCCCACTATTTTTTTAATGTACGGTAAAAAAAATTGTGCTACCCTGAAATTATGTTCTAGATCTGCCACTGCTCAAACTTCTTCTTAGATATCTTCATGGCACCATTCAACATGGCATCCTACTTCCCAAATCATCTCATCTTCATCTTCATGCCTTCACCCGTGCATATTAGGCAGGTGATAAAGATAACTATAGAAGCACAACCGACTACGTAGTCTACCTAGGCAAAATCCTATCTCATGGAGCTCAAAGCGACAAAGTACATTAGCTCGCTCATCAACCGAAGCCGAATTTTGAGCAGTCGCATCAACATGTAAGGTTCAATGGCTTAGATCTTATTGTTGGACTTGGTTTTAGCTCGCCATCAATTCCTACCATCTACTGCGATAACCTTAGTGCTACCAACTACTCCACAAATCCCGTATTTCATTCAAAAATGAAACACCTAGCTTTGGACTTCTATTTTTTTTTTAGAGAAAAGGTGCAGTACATTTTCTTACGGGTCACACACATAGCTGGAGACGATCAAGCTCTCACAAAACCTCTTCTTCGACCGAGGTTCCAATTGCTAATATCCAAGATTGACTTTGTCTCTAGACCGTCCATCGGGAATATTATGATCTCCTGCCATTTTATCTTTATTTATTTATATTCAATTTAGTTTAAATATCAGCTGGTCTAGGTCGTAGTCTTTCGTATATTTTCTTGTATTTGACAGGTCTCTATATTTGTATTTAAACACTTACGTATCAATGAAATGAGTGTCAATTCTACCAATCTCTCTGTATATTCATATCTAGTTTTATACTTTTATCTAACATAAGAACCCTTTATCGTTAGGTTCTAGGAACACAACCCGAGTTCCTTAACATTTGTTTCTCGCATACGACCGTATATATCACGCGAAAACCATGATAGGGTTACTATTCTTTGTAATTATAATACCCATTTTAGCATTTAAGTTAATACAACAAGAAGAGGTTCTTGGTTACATGTAAGTAAATCTTAGTTATGTTATGGATGGTGCCATGGTGGACTGAAATGGGTTCGACATTTTGCTCCATTTTTAAATTGGTTTTGCTAGTCCGATCTGGACCTGGGCTAGACATGGTTAATCCTAAAGCCCGGTCCAAAGCCTAAAGTTTAGTATTTTTACATATCATATATCTTTTTATTTCAATATCTTATAAAAGAACGTAACTGAAAAAAAAATCAAATACCTTTTTAATTTCTATAAATCAGTTTTCATATAAGGTTGGTTGTTTTCATATAACGAGACAACTTTTTATACGAAAATAAAAATAAAACATTTTGATGTTGAATATCACTATAAACATCCATAGTTGTTTATTTTAAGCAAGTTTTATTGTGTTAGTTTAATTATTCATAATGTTTAGCATGTTATTTAGCAACTTGTTTTAGAAAAGAAAAAGGCTTGGAAAATATGGTTTGCTCTAAGATACCTGATATTTTGCCAATGGCCTCTTGATCTAGTGACATCTAACGTTGTTTATCCTTATCAAATTGGTGCGTGTTTAAGTCCTACAAAGTGGACAATATGAGAATTTTAAGAGTAAATTTTAGAGAGGGGGTTTCGTTGTTTAAAAAAAACACCAAATATTTTGGTAAGCCGATCCTTTTCTCTTTTCTGACCCGAACTTTTTAGTTGTTTTTGTTTCTTATATTTATGCACCATGTAAGTTATGTTTTTGTTTCCAATTGTTATATAGTTGTTTTGAATTCCAAACTTTAAAAATCATGTTTTGGAGTTTGGACTTTTCTACCTTTGATGTTTTACGTTTTGGAATGGCAGGCGGCATCCATGAGACTACGAGCCATCAATTTTGTTTTTTATTTCAATTAATCATTCTAATGGATTTGTTTAATAAATAATGGTTTCCACATTCAACATTTAATAATCAATTGTTAATTGTTTACCTATAAATTAGTTTAATAGCTCTTAATGAACTTTATATATACAAATTTATATTTTAGGGTTATTTTTACTAGCCGCGCACGTCATCCGAAATCTTAAAGATGGCCTTCATTAGAGCCCTTGTCAATCTTCATTTATTGTCCTAATCAAACTTACCTATCTTTTATTTACATCTTGTCATCCTTCTAAACCGAACACGGTCGACATGAAGCACTATCGACACACATGTTTTTTTTCTCGCAAATTCAAGGTTTGATTGGCTGCATCAAGTAGGAAACGAATTGTCATTTCATATGATATATAGAAAGCTACAACATAAATATTGGTAATCTCATTACATCGATTTAAAGATGCCACGCACACCACCACACAGTGGCGAATCCAGAATTTTTTATTACGGGGTGGCAAAATATGGGTCGGGTCAAAATGGGTCGGTTAAAAAAAAATCTAATATAAAATTATATAAAAGAATTTAATATACTTTAAAAGATATACATTATTGTATATGATATAACAAATTACATCTTTATGTGTTTTTATCTTTTGGAAATGTTTAATTGCATTAAGTAAGGATGACACTTTTCTTTTTAATTTTTTTTGCATAGCTCCTAATAAAACAACAATAACAAATAGATAATTAATTAACATCAACAAACAAGTCATTCGAAAAAAAATTAGTTTAAAAATTAAATATAAGAAAATAAAATCATACAATAAAATTGTTATCTAAATAAAAGTAAACGTAAGAAATAGATCAAAAATAAAATAATTATTTGAATAAAATTAAAATAAAGAGAATTATACTTTAGGTACATGGCAATAAATTTATCATCTCTTTTGATACATGGAGAGCAATAAATTCATTTTCATGTCACAAGGAACCTTGAAGATTTTTATGGGAAACAGTACAAAAAGTAATGCGTGAAGCCAACAGTAGCGTCTTCTTATTGGATGAAGATTATATTTAGGTACGATGTTGAACGTGACAAATTCATTGAACGGTAATGATGTGTCGTGTCTAACCTCGATGCAGATGAGGTATTTGTCGGCATATAAGTTGTATATATCTATACTTGAGCGTCGTGTAATATATTTTTACACATGGTTTTATTACTCTGTCGATGTTAACTTAAGAGTCAAACTATATGAAAACGACAACTCTTAATACGTATATTCATAAAATTTTGGTGCGCCAGCCTAAATCCTTTCTCCGCCAATGACCTAGATACATTTGTAGTTAATTAGGTTTCACTTTTAACATTACTTTTTTTAATAACATAATATTATTAAAAACACCAACCAGCAATAAGCTAGACATGTAAAGAGAAACAAATTACAAGACCAACTATCAACTTTTCAATTCTAATTAACGAACAACAAGTAAGCTAAACTCATAATAGAATCAAAGTTGAGATCTTTAGGTTATCCACCGCCTCAAACACCATGTAATTTCTGAAACGCCATATAATCCACCACGTCGTCATCACCACTAATTCAAGTAACTGTTTCTTATTGTTCATCATTCCCATTGAATCAATCCAACCTATTAAATCATTTGACCTTTTAGACATCAGCAAATCTAGATCTACCCGTTTTTAAGTGGATATCCAAGTCTTCTCGCAATCTCACATTAGGCAAAAACATGTTTAGTGTATTCCCCCTCTTTCATACAACAAGGACATAAAGTAGATGGATCATCAATTCCTTTATCAATCAAATTCTCCTGAGTAGGAATACGATCACACATAATCCACCAAGCCAAAATGTTAACTTTCCTCGGAACAATTCAGTTCCATCTAGTCGATGTAAACACATTCGGTAAAACCACTCGACCAATATATTTCCTAACGGTAGTAACCATAAACCCATCATTCCTGTCCGGATTTAACGTTAAAATGTAGACAGAGTTAGTCGGGTGGATGAAATGGCTAGATTTTGAAAAGTAATGAACGAAAAAGCTAAGAAAAAGTTTTTAGATGAAAGTGACTAAAATGACCAAACCACATAGACAAAAATGACACTTTATTCTAAAAAAAAAGAAATAAAACTTAGATTTTTTTTAGCACCACCTACTTTTTTTATTATTATTTGGCATATTGTAACCATTCAAACCATCCAACCGCATTAAATTCTTTATAAGTTTTAAAAATAACTTATAAAAAACAATTATTTATTATTATTATTCCTTTTTTAATATATTAACGAACACAATTTTAAATTGATATAGAAATGCAGAAATTATAACCATTCATAATTAATTTTATAGTAAATTTATTTGGTTAATACTACAATAACTATCGATAATTAAATAATAAGTATCCATAAATTTATATTTAATATCTAAAACTATATTCTTTTAATATTATCAATATTTAATAGAAGAGAGATGCGAAAAATTAAAATTTTAGATAACCTAGAATTGTGCTATGTGTTATCGATTTTTATTTATTACGTAGTATAGATATAGATATAGATTGTTTAATTTTTCCCTCCATATAAAATCTTTTGAATATTTTATATACTAGGTTAAAATCCCGTGTATTACACGGGTTGAATAAATAAAATATTATATATTAAGTGATAATTTTTTTAAAAAAAAATCGTGTTTTACACGGGTTGAATAAACCCGTGGAATACAATATAATCAGTTAACACATACACTCGTCAAAATATGTCAGGAGATTTATTAATATAAAGATTAGTATTTTATTAAAAGACAAATGTGTATTTAATGAGAGAGAGAGGGAGAGAAAAATGATGAGAATAAATATGGAGGCGACACGTGTCATCTCAAAATCTTTATTTATTATATAGTATAGATTTTATTAAAAAATAAAGACTAGTAATTACAAAAATGTAAAATATGGTGATAATGTGACAATATATTTGAGTCTACTTATTGGGTTGTTTTTATGTTTCTAAAGGATGACATGATAATAAGTATGCACGGTTTTAAATATTTTTAAGTTTCAGTAGACTATGTGTAATGCAATGGTGAGGAAGGGGGCGTACGTGGACGGGGTAGGGGGCGTGGAACACCGCGCCGCCCAGGCGAGAGAGGGGCATGAGGGGCAATTGTGAGAGAGCGTGAATGTGGTCACAGACGCGAGGAGGTGAAGGGCTGCAGGTGATGAGGTGGCCCAATTAGAGGCCACGGGATGAGGTAGCGTGGAGCATTACAGATAGGCTTATGGATCCTCTTTTAAATCAACCCGTTAACCGGTACACTAAAATGAACATTTTGGCTCAAACAATAATAAAACTGGATGGCCCCACATTTTATGATGCAGTACTAAAGTCTTAAAACATATTATATTGAAGTCATAAACATGTTATGATGCAGTACTACTGTAAACAAGGTTATGGATGACGACAAGGAGATGATGTCTTCTTATTGTACTTGTAACATTATTTTAAATCAACTTACTATAGTCACAAAAATCCCATTAGCATAAAATCAACAGAGATTTTCTTAAGTGACTTACAACTAATCAGTTATGCTTGTTAATTGTTATTAGAGATTTCATTTGTGTTTCCTTTTTTTCTTGTTTTTCAGTTACAATAACGAGTTAACAAACACACCAAAATGGGGTTGACATATCCGATATGGACCTGGGCTAGACAGGGTTAAGCCCAAAGTCCGGCCCAAAGCCTAAAGTTTGGTATTTTTTTTTCATGTCATGTATCTTTGTTATATGTACATTTTTTTAATTAAATTTTCTCTCTTATAATTAAAAGAATGCAACTGAAGAAAAAATAAAATACCTTTTGATAATATAGTTTTTATATTAAGTTGGTTGTTTTCATACACTAGACAATTTTTATAAAAAATAAGAATAAACCATATTGATTTTGAAGATCATTATAAACATTGATAGTTGTTTATTTTAAGTTAAATTTTTATTGCGTCATTAGTTTAATTATTCATAATTAAGATTTTCTTTCACAACTTTCACGTCATACTTGCTTGATTTTACTATATTTATTCTTTAGTATTTATTTAACTTCGAATTTTTAAATGCTATTATATATTAATATTTAGAAAGACAAAGAAAACAAAAAGACTTGAAAAATATGGTTTACTTAGGTGCGACGTGGTTTAATCCATCCGGCTCTAAAAGACCTAATATTTTGGTAAGCTGATATTTTTTGACCCGGACTTTTTTTAAAGAATTTTTGCACCACTAACACACTTGTACGTAAGTACGTATATATACATACTACTAGTGACGACGTATGATGAAATATCTCATACTAGGATCTAAATGAGAAGAAATAAAGGAGACCCAAGAAAGAAATAAAAGCTCTAACTGTCTAACCACCAGAGGGACCCACAAGGGAATAAAGAGCAAGGGCGGACCAATAAGAACGGAGGCGGTCACTATCATTCGGTTAGAGGAAAAAGAATGTAAATACCCTATAAATAGAGGATGACCTCATAGAGAATAGGGAGAGATACGTTCCAAAGCTTGTAATTGATTGAATTCGGTAATTATTCATTAAGGAGAGTTTCCACAACTCTTCAACTAGCTTAGACCCGTTGTTTATACACGGGATGAAAAATATCAATACATAAAATTTCTTAAATTTATATATATATATTTTACATGTGTAAAAATGTATTACATATACTAAGGATATAAAACAAAATTCAAAAAACGTAAAAATTAATATATAATTGGTTTTCGAAAATACGTTAATTACTATTTAAGATAATTTGGCTTTTATTTACCATTTGATTGAAAAATAAAAGTTATATAACTAGATTTCAAAGTTTCTTATAGTAAGAGATAAGTTAAAAATAAATGTGTTTTTTTAGTTTAATTAGTATTTTCTTTATAAATGTATTGTTATTAAAAAATAGAGTGTATTTAATAAGAGAGAGAAACAAGAAAAAAAAATGATAAGAATGAATATAAAGACAACACGTGGTATGAAAAATCTTTATTTATTATATAGTATAGATATAGATATAGATATAAATATGTGTACATACATCTATACTATATAATAAGTAAAGGTTTTTGTATACCACGTGTCGCTACCATATTCAATCTCATCATTCTTTTCCCGCCTCTCTCTCTTATTAAATGCACCCATATCTTTTAATAAATTACTAATTATGCTAATAAAATACATTTATTTTAAATTATCCTTTATTATAAAAAAACTTTGAAATCTAATTATGTAAATTTTATTTTTAATCAAATAGTAAATAAAAGTTAAATTACATTAAATAGTAACTGACGTATTTCCGAAACCCAACTATATATTATTTTTTTATTTTTGAATTTTTTATATCCTTAGTATATGTATAGTAATACATTTTTACACCTGTAAAATACATAAATAAAATTTGAAAAATTTATGTATTGATATTTTTCACCCGTATATATTACACGGGGTCTAAGCTAGTGCTATATATACATACACTACCTATTTTATAGGAAAAAGAGAAGAAAACAAGGATTTACCACTTTTGGTAAATGTGTGTTAGATAATACTATAATTAATTATTAATTAACTAAAAATTCACAAATAATCAATTCTTTCTAACTTTATTTGATTTACCTCATTTAAACACATCTTTTTTTCCCCACAAATATGAACATGGTTCATTAGAGTTTTGGTCAATCTTCATTTAATGTACTAATTAAACACAAACTTTCCTTTTTTAATTATATTTAGGTTATAATAAAAAGGGTTTTAAAAATAAGAACGGTAAAAAGAATTCTAAACTTGACATGTGTTATTTTATTGTTTTTAAAGGGTGGACATAATGGTCAATGTGTAATACACCAGGTCAATGTGTAATGTAAGGTCTGATATTACACAATGATCAGACCTGATATTACACAATGAAGTGATATTACACAATGAGCATATTATACAATGACCTGACATATTTGAGTGAATTACACAATAATGACCGAATTACACAATGAGCTGGAAAACGTAAAACACAATGATGAAAACATATAACACAATGATGAAAAATATTTGACACAATGAACTTGTATTACACAATGAACTTGTATTACACAATAACCAGACGTGGTATTATACAATGAACTTGTATTACACGATGAACTTGTATTACACAATGCCCTGACTAACTACACAATGAGCTGGAAAACGTAAAACACAATGATAAATACATATAACACAATGAACTTGTATAACACAATGAACTTGTATTACACAATGAACCTGTATTACACAATGACTTGACTAATTATATAATGAACTTGTCTTACACAATGACCAGACGTGGTATTACACAATGAACTTGTATTACACGATGAACTTGTAATACACAATGACCTGACTAATTACACAATGAGCAGGAAAATGTAAAACACAATGATAAATACATATAACACAATGAACTTGTATTACACATTGAACTTGTATAACACAATGAACTTGTATTACACAATGAACTTGTATTACAAAGTGACCTGACTAATTACACAATGACCTGACTAATTACATAATGAACTTGTATTACACAATGACCAGACGTGGTATTACACAATAAACTTGTATTACACAATGAACTTGTATTACACGATGAACTAGTATTACACAATGACCTGACTAACTACACAATGAGCTGGAAAACGTAAAACACAATGATAAATACATATAACACAATGAACTTGTATTACACAATGACCAGACGTGGTATTACACAATGAACTTACATTACACAATGAACTTGTATTACACATTGAACTTGTATTATACAATGAACTTGTATTACACATTGACCTGACTAATTACACAATGAGCTAAAAAACGTAAAAAAAAAAAAAACCGTTTTTGTTTATAACGACACTATACTCGTTTTAAAGATAAAAAAACGCTCGTTTTTATGGTGTAATTTTTTTGAAAAAATAATGTCGTATGTAAAAGTTATGAACGTTTAAAAATGAGGGGGGAACTTGATAAAAAGTTAACAAAAGTGGTCAAGCTAAAATACCATTCTAACAACTTTTTTTCCTGTAATTTAATGTCAACCATTAAATCTTTTCTATAATTTAATATATTGACCTTAAATCTTTATCACCCTTCTTACAATTAAAATAGTTTTTACCTGAAACTAATCCTTATTGTACTAACTAAACATAAAGATGGATAAATACACTAGAACCTGCACTCTTCAGGATTTTAACATTTAATCTTTTAATTATGAGATATACCATTTAACCACTGGTGTCTTCGCTTGAGTACTTTTTTAACATTATCTGGAATTTTTTAATTACATTTTGCCTCACGTTAGTATTATCTGATGTACCCCGTAGTTTCTTTTGCATTCCTATTTATAATTTTCTGTTATCTATCTAAACCAAACATGGTCGATACAAAGCATGATTGGCACACATGATTTTTTTTTTCTCGCGAAATGAGGGTTTGATTGGCTGTATCGACTTGTCATTTCATATGATATATAGAAAGCTACAACATAAATAATGGTAGCCTCATTTTAGGTTATCCGGTATACCAGATGTGGTTCATGACGTGATCCTACGTGGGTCATTAATCACGCCGTGATTAATGTGGAACACCGCCCCTCGAGCCAATAATCACGCGATTATTTGGCGTGAGATTTTTCACGCGAGAAAGTGGAGTATTCTTTGAGATTGTACCGTTGGAGAACCTTGTTTCTTCAGATCTGAAAGAGCGGCCAACTTTGGTTTATTCGGATTATCACCGCAGTCCTCGCATTGAAACCAGACCATGGCTGCTCCTCGTTGATCGCCCAAATTCGAGAAGAACAAGGGTTAGGGCTCCAAATTAACAAGGAAGAGGTTTTAGGCGTGTTCTGGGCCTTAAATTAACAGAAGCTCGTATAAAGTTTTATGACAAGGCCCATATATCTATATATGAAACAGGTCTTAAACAAAGGGTTATGTTATGGCTGGTTTGGTGGTTTTCAGGTTTTATGACAAGGCCCATTTATTTTATTTAAATAAAAATAAAAATAAACATTAAATTATCACACTACCACAATCACATGAGTATACCCCTTGCCTAGTGATGGGTGATGTGATTTTCCAGAATCTGACGTGCAGCCACATGCCGTGCACTTTATTATCACATCACACCATAATCAAATGAGTATACCCCATGCTCTTATTGTTTTAGAGATGCCACACCACATTTTTTGGCATCTTTTGATCAAGGAATTAAGAGCAATAAATTTTGTTTTCTTGTGACAAGCACAAGAAGATTTTTCAAGAAAGTGTGCGAAAAGTTAACGCGTGAAGTCGAACAACGTAGTTTGAATGTATAATGATTATATTCAAGTATGATGTTAAACGTGACAAATTTATTTAATGTTAATGATGTGTCGTGTCTAACTTCGGTGCCCATGAGGTAATTTCAAGCACATACGTTGTATATATATTCATGTAACTAGGTTAAAATCTCGTGTATTACACGGGTTAAATAAATAAAATGTTATATATTTAGTAATAAAAATTTTATATTTTTAAAAACCCATGTAATACACGGGTTGAATAAACCAATATATTACATTGGTTGAATAAATATAATGTAATTTGTTAACAAACACATTTGTCAAAATATGTTTTTAAAAAATGTAATTTGTCGTGACAGTTATAAGGTCTGTTAAGTTAGTTTTTAAAATATTTTTTTAACTGAGTATTAATTTTTTATTTTAATTGATAAATGTTAGTTCATATTAAGTTTATTTGATTGATTATATAATAACTATTTATAATTAAATAATAAGTATTCGTAATTAGATTTATTAATATAAAAATTATTATTTAATTGGAGAGAGAAATAGAAAATCTAATATTTAATAGGAGAGAGATGCGAGAAAATAAAAATGAGGAGTAATCATAGAGTGACACGTGTTCTGAATAGATTTTTATTTATTAGAGTAATAAGATTTGAGAGTTATTATATAAACTTTTACATATGTTTTAATTATTCTGTAAATGTTAGTTAATTGTCAAACTATAAGAAAACAATAGTTTGGATACACTTGGTAATAGAAAACTTGACTATAACTTCTCTACAATGATCTAATAAATACATTTGTAGTTAGGGTTTACTTTTGACATTACTAATTTAATCAATGAAAATACTTTTTCTTCCAACAACTTTTATCCTTTTGTTTATTTACCACCAATTTATCAATATTCAACACTAACTAATAGTTTTAGCTAATGTGAGGCTAGCTAGCCCACTTGGTAAAGGCATACGTCTCTTAGAGAGGATGTATCATGTTTAAAACTGAGCAATTGTGTAGTTTACGATTATTAGTGTAAAAGTAGATTAAGAGTAACATTTGCTGTTAAAAAAAACTAATAGCTTTATTCTTCAATAAAAACTGATGTTATTTAACTTTAAAAAAATACACACGTAAATGCATGCATGTAGACACTTAAAGACGTACATATTACGTATACAAACACTCGGTGTATGAATTTATCATTCATGCATATGCATGCTTGAAGGTGAAATGCACGTTTATTTCACCCCTTTTTATAATAACAAATACATGAATCATGTCCACGAAATTAATACAGTTGTCCAGTTTTATAAAGTTAAAAATCCTTGAGAAAAGTTGTAAAATAGATCATTTTATTATATTAGTTTTTCATTAACTTGTTTGATCAAAGGTAACTAGTACAAGAATATGGTATTTGGTGTTGTTTTGATGCCCCTAGATTAATACCCACACAAATATACAATACAAGAAAACTAGGCAGTTTCGACGAGGCAAACTCGACGACATATGTCGTCGGCGATGGTGTTATATTTTTACGTCACCTTTTCTCGACGACACGTCGTCGGGGATGGTTGACCGGGAAAAGGTGAAAGCTTTTGGCGCTTACCGGGAAAAGGTGAAAACTAGTCTTGACGACATGTCGTCGAGATTGCTATTTTTAATTTTGTTTTTATTTTTTTTTTCCTGGTAAAATATTAAAAAATTAATTTTTAAAGAAAATACCTAATATCGAAGACATGTCGTCGAGATTGGTATATAATAAAAAATCATTTTTATTTAATAAATAAATTAATTAAAATAAAAGGACCCAATCTCGACGACATGTCGTCGAGACTGGTCCTACCTAGTATTAACCCATGCAAAAACCCTTCTCCTCCTCATTTTTACAGCGATTGCTATCAATAGGGATCCGAATAGGTCTGCATGCGAATGTTAAAAATGCAATTAGTGACCTTTGCACATTCTTTAAAAAAATATGTGCACGATCAATAGATAAGACAGACATGCAAGAAGCACATGATAGCTTGGTAAAGATACTATGCAATTTGGAATTGATATATCCACCAGCGTTTTTTGACATAATGTTTCACGTAGTTCTTCATCTACCCGAAGAAGCTATTCTTGGTGGGCCTGTATATATGAGATGGATGTATCCTTTTGAAAGATATATGAAAAAACTGAAAGCGTATGTCAGAAACAAAGCTAGGCCCGAAGGCTCAATAGCGGAGGGTTATGTTGTAGAAAAAGCATTGACATTTTGCTCTAGGTATCTTGAGGATGTACAAACCAAATTCAATCGTCCTGACAGAAATGAAGATCTTGGCATTCCAAAGAGGCAATACTCTGTGTTTTCATCACAATGTCGGCCAATGTTGGCAAAGAAAATGACTCCACTTTGTGAAAATGCCAAAAATTCATTAGGATGGTTTGTGTTAGACAACTGTGTTGAAATTAAAAGCTACTTATCGTAAGTTTTTTCTCAAACTTTTCTTTTAATTTAGTTTTTTATAAATAAATAACGTGAACATTTTTTCTATCCAACATACAGGGAGTTTAAAACTGAGTTTCCTGACAAAAATGTAGAAACTGAGTTTTCACCATGGCTCAATGCTAAGGTAAACACGTCTCCCGACTGTACCGACGAACTCAGGGCATTGACACATGGTCCGTTGAGTGCATATTCTTACACCGCTTGTATCGTTAATGGTGTTAAATTTGTGGTACACAGTCGGGATCTCGGATGCACTACCCAAAACAGTGGAGTTGTTTCATTTGGAGAAGATGATACACCATATTATGGTGAACTTGAGAGTATCATAGAGTTGAATTATTTAAGTAATTACTCGGTTGTAGTCTTTCTTTGTAAATGATTCAACACGTTGGGTAACAGACGGATAATTAAAAAGGACAATCTGACTATTATCGACACTAGCCGTCAAAGTTATGTTGGTTGTCAACGGTATGATGCTCAACAGTACATTTTAGCCACACAAGCTAAGCAAGTGTTTTATCTCCAAGATCCTTCTCGCCCCGTCGGCAAGTGGAAGGTTGTGGAAGATGTTTATCATCGGAAACTTTGGGAGGATACCGGTGTTGTTAACGAGATAGATGTACTTCACGACACTCGATCATCTGATTATAACTTGGTTGTCAACTCAGACCTTGAAAGTAATGTTAACGAGGGTCCAAGTACCAGTGCTGTACCTATCGTACATGACACTCAATCATGTAGTATGTTTATCGACTTAGGCTACTCGCCCATGGTGTCGACTTTAGGTGAAGGTGGTCACTCGAGTCTTAACCCCCAGATTGTGGCTGATGATGATGAAGGCACATACACTTCGGATGAGGACGAGAACGATGATATTAGTGATGATTCTGATTGACTTGTAATGTATTTGACACTTATTTTATTGATGTATGTAGATA
This sequence comes from Smallanthus sonchifolius, assembly GCA_023525975.1. NCBI lineage: Eukaryota > Viridiplantae > Streptophyta > Magnoliopsida > Asterales > Asteraceae > Smallanthus > Smallanthus sonchifolius. The sequence goes on along the minus strand of JAKNSE010000034.1, from coordinate 720,618 downwards.
CTTATATATTTATTGATGTATGTAGACACTTATATTTTATTGATGTATCTAGACACTGGCATTTTATTGACTTCAATTTTATGTAGGTATATATGGCGACTTATGCTCGTTCACATGGTGGTGACGGTGGGGGTCGTGATCCGCGGGGGAATTCTAGGAGGCTCCCTACAGATTGCGAGTCTTGTAAGTTACTTATTTTAGTTTGCTAATTCTTGAAATTCATGTAACATCTGCGAGTCTTGTAAGTTACTTATTTTAGTTTGATAATTCTTCAAATTCATGTAACATCTACGAGTCTTAAATTCATGTAACACCTTCCTCGAAAAAAGTAAGGGACCGTGGTAGAAACCTTGATATGCTGGAGGCGTTCGCCCAAAATGGCAACAGGCCACTTCCACTTGAGCTTGATCCAACCCATGAGACATATAAGTTTGTCGGTCCGAACGGTCGATGGTTTGTTTGACAAATAACTATTGCTTTAGAGAAAATCCCATCACACTATTATGGTTGAGAGTTTGTTCCTAGATAGCATCAAAGCACCGTATTTCGCAATCTTCATGTAAGTATAAAATGTAATTTTTTAACATTCATAATTATTAAGTGTTTCCTAATTATCTTTTTTTACAGAATTACTTTGATTTAGAAAGCTGGAGTAACACACCGCAGTGGCCACAAATATCTGCGGGCATCCATGATGACTGTGCCCGTAGATTTCGTGACCGCAAATCTGTTTTAAAGAGACATTTTGAATCGGTTGGTGGTCACGAGGATGTGGAAGAAGCAAGGAATCATCCTCATGAGTCCATCAGTTTCGCCAATTGGAATTCCCTGATCAACATATTGTACCTTGATCCCACATATATTGCACGCTGCAATCAAAATTCTTCAAACCGAGCTAAACAACCATACGCCAATACTAGTGGGAGCAAGTCATTTGCTCAACGGCGATATGAGGAGGTAACAAAAGTTGTTAATATTATTCTAAAAATGAATTCATAAGTTAGTCAAATATTAGTAACATTATTTTTGTAGTTTATAGGTACAACAAGGTGGAACCGTCAGCCTGATTGATGGTTGGAGACGTATGCACACGTCTCACGGCACATGGGTCAACGATCAGGCACAAAACGATTGGGTAAGTATATATATTGGTGAGGGAATTCCAAGTTTGGGAAATACACTAGAATATTAATCATATTGGTTATTGTTAGTGTTACTATAAGTTTTTATTGAGTTTTGTTGAATTATTATGTTTATTGAGTATTGTTAAGTAGGTTGGCTATCAATTTTGCAGTCGTTATGCTGTCGGATTTTTAAATTTTTTTGATATGTGTATTTTTTGTTTATTACAGAATACAATTCAAGAAGAATTGATCTGGATGCAACAAGACGGCGGAGATGTTGATAAGGAAGAGGTCCTAAAACGTGCCCTTGACGAGAGACGCGGTTGGACCCGAGGAGTTGGAAGAAAAGTTAGAAACATGCTCACTAATGTTTCGGCTCTCTCCGAGTCTCAATTCAACGAATTAAAAGAACAAATTCGTGAACTGAATAAGACCGTGAAACATATGCAACAGGACCGCAACCAATCCGGCAACCAAAATGACGACGATGAAGATGAATAAACTTGGTTGTAACTTTTATTTGAATGATTTGTAATAACTTATACAATTTGTATACTTTTGTTAGATGTTTTATGTAATATATTGGTGTGAAATGTAATAATATGTAACAGGTTTGATAGGTTCTGAATTTTTATGTATTAAATTACTAGAAATTTTTAAAATTCAAAAAAATGTTTTTTTAAAAAAAATAACCCAGTCTCGACGACATGTCGTCGGGATTAAGGTTTCCAGATTAAAAATTTTTTTTAAAAAAAAATTAAATAGATCAATCTCGACGACATGTCGTCTAGACTGCCCTATTTAATATTTTTAATATTTTTTTTTAAAGTGAAAAGTTATTACCGACACGGAAATATCGACGACATGTCGTCGAGAAAAGGGTAATCTATCTCGACGACGTTTTCTCGACGACTTTTCAAGCAGTCTCGACGGAGCTTTGCCGACGAGGCATTCTCGTCGACATGTCGTCGAGAAAGGCTATATCGACGACATGTCGTCGAGAAAGGCTATATCGACGACATGTCGTCGAGAAAGGCTATATCGACGACATGTCATCGAGAAAGGCTATATCGACGACATGTCGTTGAATCTGCCTAAAATTCTTGTTGTGATATGGGAATGTTTCGTTAAAAAGTGAATTTTCGCTAATAAACCTAAGAAGTTGGGTCAAACGAATCCGATAGTGGCTTTGGAACTGGCTCGTCGAAATAAAGCTTAGAGCTAAACCCTAAAGTTAAACCTTTAAAGCTAAACCCTAAAAGTTAAATGCTAAAGCTAAACCCTAAAAGTTAAACACTAAAGCTAAACCCTAAAAGCTAAACCCAAAACCTAACCACCCCACCCCACCCCCAAAAACCTAAATCCTCCAACCCCCACCCCAAACAAAAACCAAAACCTACACACCGCACTCCCAAAAAAACCTACCCCCCCCCCATAAAAAACTTAAATCCCCCCACCCCCCAAAAACCACCTTGATGAGCAATGCCGCTAATGAGCTCAATCAAAGTTCGTTTGACCTGGTTTCGGTTAAAAAAGAAATCATTTTTTAGGTTTTTAGCAAAAATTCACTTTATCCCTTTAGCCCACCCAATCCCCAAATTCAAGTCTTAATCCCACCCTAATTCTAATAATCAAACATTCATTCAAACTTGTCATTTGTTTAACGATTGAAGACTGAAACGGTACAGACGCATGGTTCTAAAAGAAAAAAAGGAAGTTAGCGATTAGACTTTTGATCCCGAACATAACAGAGACGTGAAGCAGTCTAAAAAAAGTGATTTTGATTCTGAACAGAATAGTCACGCTATGTAGACGTGGATACTCTTCCTTCAGAACCTACTGATCGGACACCAATTTCATTTTTTCACCCTAATCAACGAGATGAAATTAGAAGGGCATGCATACTTAGTTTCATTATCTTTTTTTAGATATGACCCGAACCGATTCAATCTAAAATGAACCGAATTTTTTTTTTATATAGCATTAGTTAATCATTCTCAAATATTTTTGACCCGTATAAAAAAATTCTGCATCCGCTAGTGGTTTACACCAATGCTACCCGTTCACTCTACAACTAATCATCTTGTTAAAATACTCAGTTTGACGGGTTATATGATTGGCTCAAAAGATGCATAGAAAAACGTGTTGAAACAAGAATTGAATAGAGGGCCACCAAACCGAAGTTAATGCATTAAATAAAATGAATAGTCTAAGTGACGACCGTCGGCAGGTGGTATGTGGTTCGACGTGTGTTTTGTACTTGACAATTCATATCTCACCTTTTTATGATATTGTTCTTTTGCATGAATTTAATACTATTTTATAAATTTTATTTCTTTTTTTCAAACAAAAAACTTGGTTTAGAGTAGAGGTGTGTTAACATATTTATTTCTTATAGTAAAAAACATCTATATATGTTGATATATTATTTTTTTTATAAAGACGGTGATGACATTAAAAAAAAACTAGCAAAACGCTAGCGAAGTTAATACATACTACCATAAGGCGAACGGCACAAAACTTGTGTATCGTAAAAAACATCCATATGTTGGTCACCATGTTTTTATTATTTTATTTAATTAACAAACTCTCGTTTTAGGCGGATAAAACATATTTCCAAAAGATAAAATTGTATTAAATAGCAATACATTTTTAATATATGTATATATGTTTTTTTAATTACAAATCTCTGTTTAGTGATGAAAGCTTTTAAAACATAATAATATAATTTTTATTGTAGTAAGTTTTTATTATGCATTGTACATTTTTATGATGTCACAGGAGTAGAATTTTTCCAAATCCTCACCCTCAAAAAATAAAAATTGAAATACTATAAATTATAATAATAAAAATACCAATTTTGTTTTAACTTTTTTATCCTTTACTTATATCTTGATTTTTTAGGCAAATTGATTTTTAATAATCCAAACTATGAGTTATTGGTTAATAATAATCAAAACTAACGGTTTAACTAATGATAATCTCAACTTTCACTTTTATTGTTAATAGCAGTCACAGTAGCACAATCGCTATAGATTTACCGTCGATTTACACTTATTTTCGCTCAAACTGACGATTTTAAAATATATGGAGAAACGTACAAGCGAAATCGAGTGTAAATGGAGTAAAAAATATGATAATTATGCTACTGGAACTGTCATTGACATTAGAACTGAAAGTTGAGATTATTATCAGCTAAACTGTTAGTTTGAATTATTATTAGCAAATGACTCACAGTTTGATTTATTAGAAACCAATCTATACTATATAATAAATAAAGGTTTTTGGTGGACACTTGTCATTTCAATATTCATTCGTATAATTTTTTTTCCGCCTCTCTCTCATATTAATTATCAACTTCACTATTTTAGTCAATTAAATTGATTATTTGTTTCAATTTTTATTTACACATTTTTTTAATTTAAAATTGTGTTTATCGTCAATTAATTTGTTCAATCATACTTTTATGAATTTACAAACTAAAAACAACTTTATAGGCAAATAGGATTCAAATAGAAAACGTTTAATTATATATTTACATATTCACATTGTTTTATTTTGACGAGTGTATGTGTTAATAGATTACATTATATTTTATTCAACACGTGTAGTACACGGGTTTAAAAAAAATAAACTTTTTATTACTAAGTATATAACATTATATTTATTCAACCCGTGTAATACACGAGATTCTAACCTAGTTACCAATATAATAATAAAAATACCGATTTTGTTTTAACTTTTTTTATCCGTTACTTATATCTTGATTTTTTATAAAAAGCTGGTGAGATATTGAAGAAACTAAAAGTATAAAATGGTTGTGGACACTTGCTGTTTATAAAGGTAATCCTCTTATCGGGTTTCTAAAGAAACTTACTTATATTAATTAAGTTTAGTGATATTTTCAAAAATACCAAATGCTAAATACCTAAATTAAAATAATATAAAAATAAAAAGGAATTTAAGGAGGTGTTTTGATGAGAATAATATCCCGAATTAAGGTTCAACTAAAATGTGGTAATTTATTTTGGTTTGTTTTCTGTTTCTATGATAATATAGATCCACGTGGCGTAGAGATGAAAAGATTGTTGATGAATGACGTGGGTACATGCATGTACGTACATTCGGGAGGTTGACACATCAGATTAAGGTACCACTGTTAAAACAATAGTGACTGTGACTGGATGGATCTGGTACCTGTTTATCAAAACCTGACTTATCTCCTGTCTTGTCAATGCCCTCTATTATATATCACATTCAATCAAATGCATAACAAATATTTTACTTTTAATTTTCTTTTATTTTTCTAGGAGGTGTGATTTGGCTTGACACCTCGGTAGTTCATGGGTTAAAACTTTCAATCTCAAATACTACTCTTGTATATCTATTTGTGTCGTGTTTTTCTCAGGCCAACTTGTGTATATTACGATTTAGTAACAATTTAAACAGCCTAATTAATTTGGCTCAAATAATACTTTTTTTTTAAAATATTTTTCTTATTTTGTAGATTAATATTTTGATTTAATCATTAACTCCCCTTTGAATAATATTTCAATTCTAGCGACGGTTTCATTAGATATCTTACAACTAGAATTGTTTTTTTTTTCCTGATCCAGTCACTCAACCACCGCGATTTTTTTTGTAATTGGTGCCATTAAAATTGTTTTTGTTTCCTTATCTCTCATTCACACCTAACAAAATTGGTATTATATATTAAGCTTGGATTAGAGAAACGAACGGAAAGAATTGAAGAATAAGTACTTAGAACTAATGAATAAAATTGTTGGAATTTAATAGTTTGACGAAAAAAAAATAAAAAATATGTATAAAACTTTTTAAATAATCTCCAATAATTCAAAATATGAACACTTTTTAGAAACTCTTAAATGGGTTAATAACATGTCGTGTTCGGGTTATAACATCTTTATTAAATAACTTATGTTCGGGTTAATCTCAATAAAATGAGTTATACTAGTCGATGCAAAATCTTACCATTTTCATGTCGTGTCACGGATTATCACCCAAGTTTTTCTGTATTTAAGGGTTATACAAATCATTTATTATATATATTAAAGAGGGTGGTTATACATTACTAAAATTAATTCATACACCATTAATGATTTCTGAAGTGTTATATTATTTACTCAAAATTAAAGATATGTATAGACGCCATAGCTACAGAACCAGTTTTAATTGTTCTGCTAGGCATATCAATAATTAAGCATAATATGAAATTCATAAATTAAATCAAACTATAATTTTAATGATGTACAAATCAAAATTGATGGTATACAAATCAACTTCCATATATGAATATAAACAAGAGTTTGGTGTGTTTATGCATGATTTGATTTAAAACCGTGAAACCGTCTGAATCATTTAATCTTTTGGTTTCATGACTGATTTATTTTTTCTAACTTTCAGTTGGTCATCCTCCAAATATTGAAACCATAGCGAATAATTTGATTTACGGTTTATACTAAAAGCTGACCATTAAAGTGGATTGTAGAAGGTTATAAAAGATTGTTAGTTAAGATATATATATATTTTAAAATTGACCTAATTATAACTTACCTTTTATCCTGCCATCCTGATTACACAGCTGTATTTGAAACAAGCCTAATGGACATTGGTATAGGTCCACAACTACATTTGGTATTGTAGACTGATATTTCAATTGAGCATCATTGTGTATATATTTAGTATTTATCGGTTACGGTGTCGTTTACACTGAGAATGTAACATCAAAATTGCTATATATGACACTCTAAACTTCGTGTATTTAATATTTGCTAGTGATATGTGACGTCCTATTCTACAAAGTTTACATGTTGAATGGACCAATATAAGAATGTGCATGGTTTATATGATAAGAAATAATAATGATTTGATAAAAGTTATAAGGGTAATGCATGATTTATGAAAATTATGAAATTCTTTTTACCTAAGCGGAAACAAAACAAAATTTTCATGATTTTTCCTTTTACAAATTTATGAAATTCAACTAAAACTAAAGTTAGTTTAAAACTTCAAATCCACATTACAAAATCATCTTGTACATATCCTGTACATATAGTACGCACAAAACCTCACTCCTACCACATACGGCTATAACAACCTCCTCCACCGACATTAATAGCCATCGAACACCCTCTCTTCTTTATGCGTACCTCCACGTTTTGAGCCCCTACACACCATTACCTTCCCTCTCATTTTTGCTAGTGATTGTGGATCCACGCGCTATTATCAACTGCGTTATTAACTTTTTCTTTGCTCTTTGAATAAGAAATTTAAGCAAAACGTATTCTCTTATCTATATATGGAATTAAGTATACAATTTTAGAACTTGAGTGGTGTGAGATAAAACGTTTGGCCCTCCATGTATGTTCAACAATCATTATCTTCGTGTTTTTAGGGTTTCAATAAAATAAATATATGTTTTTGTCGTAACATGGACAAAGAAAAGACGAAAATTGTTGAAAATCAAAGTTGGACCGGGCTAGGTAGCTAGGTTATAAGCGGTAGTTGAAGCTACTTTTATAGAATAGGTTGAGCCTAAAAGATTCTCTGTTAATATTAATGACAATTAAGCCCATTAAAACGCTTTGCGGTTACGGCCAACCCCTACAACGATATTTATAGGGGACTACTAACCACACACGGGAATTGCTAAATGGACTTGGCCATATACGCATCGTATAGGGCAATACGATGCGTATAGCCCTTCACAATTTCCCATGCCTGACATCCTCGTACAACCTGGTCATTCAAACCTCGTATACGCATCGTATAGGTCAATACGATGCGTATAGCGTACGAGGTACTTTCTGCTACTAGTCAACCATCACATCGCTATACGCCACGTATAGATCTATACGGAGCGTATAGCGATGTGATGTTGACTAGTTGCAGAAAGTACCTCGTACGCTATACGCATCGTATTGAACTATACGATGCGTATACGAGGTTTGACCCGAATCCTATACGCACCGTATTGCCCTATACGATGCGTATAGGGGCCAAATTTTGTGTATTTAACCATGCAAAATTCTCATTCGAACGTATCGTTCAAAAAAATTTCAAACAATCTCTCAAAAATTATAAACATGTCTTGGTGGTGGGATGGTAACTACGGTTTTCAGGTATATTCTAACGAGTCGCTGGAAAACAACCCGCAAAGTTCTGGCGTTCAAGAGGTGAACTGGGAGGAGGTCTCGTCCGACGTTTATTCTAATCAACGGGTAAGGCTTCCAGATTTGAACGAGCCACTGAGCAATCCCGAGTTCGTATACGGTGAACCGTCTTACCTTACACAACCCACGAACGACTTCGTATACGGTGAAGTCTCCTCCCCGACACAACAAACTAACAACTTCGTGTGCGGTGAAGTCTCTTACCCGACACAACAAACCGACGACTCCAAAGACGAAGAACAAAACCATCAAAATGTGTCGTATAAAACTGACCAGAATTTTCAGTCTCGTGAACAGTTGGTGGATTGGGCTATGCGGAGAGGACGTGAGAATGGTTACGTCCTTGTCACCCGACGATCGAGGAGAAAAGGCGACGATCCGACGGAACCGTTTATCAAGGTGTGGCTTGTGTGTGACCGTCACGGCGAACGTGCGTCTACTGCCACGGTTAGACGTGCCGGTAGCAAAAAAATAGGTTGTCCCTTTAAATTGGAAGGAGAGTATCAAGAAAATACTGGTGATTGGAAATTAACGGTGAAGGATGACAGTCATAACCACGATCCTAGTCAACATCTTGTGGCGCACTCGTTTGCAAGGAGACTGTGTCAGTCGGAACAACTTTTGGTGGGGAAGTTGTACTCGCAAAACATGTTGCCACGAAACATTCTGGCAACTATAAGGGAACAAAACCCAGAGAGTAGTTGCATTAAAAAGGACATTTATAATGCTATACAAAAGATAAAAAACGAAACGAGAGTCGGTGAAACTCCAATACAGATTCTGGAAAACCTGCTTTCTTCTAAAAAATACGTCTACTATACTCGAGAAGATCCTGTCACAAATAGTGTGGAGGAGATATTCTTTGTTCATCCGAAATCGTACGAGATGTGGCGTGCTTTCCCGCACGTGTTGATGATCGACGCGACCTACAAAACAAACATGTATAAACTTCCATTTGTCCAAGTGGTCGGTGTGACCTCCACACACCAGTCGTTTTGCGTCGCTCATGCATTTATATCAAAAGAACGGGAGGAAAACTTCGTCTGGGTGCTACTTCAAATAAAAGCAATGTTGCAAAAGTGTATGGAGCCGCGTGTGATAGTAACAGATAGGGACAAAGCTCTTATGAACGCGTGTGATAAAATATTTCCGGGCTGTTCCAAGAACCTATGTCGGTGGCACATACACGAGAATATCGCAAAACATTGCAGGGCATCATTTACAGACGAAGACTGGAAAAATTTCAAGTATTCATGGTCGGTATTATGTGAGTCTCCCACGCCAGATATATACCAGTACAACTTCAACCGGCTTTACGAACGTCTGTATGCAGCCAAACGAGGAAGTAAGTTTTAAATATTAAATATTTAATATTTTCAGTATTTAAATATTTATTCAATATTAAATATTTTTCCAGGAGTTATAGATTATGTGACTAAAATTTGGCTGGACCCGTATAAAGAAAAGTTTGTATCGGCGTGGTCCAACAGAAACCTCAATTTTGGTCAACATACAACGAACCGAGTCGAGAGCCAGCATTCGCTCTTAAAGAGCTATCTTAGAAACGCTAACAGCTCGCTAGATAGACTTGTTGGGTTTGTTGATGAAATTGTATCAGATCAGTATTATCAGTTACAGTTTGGGTTTGGAACAAGCCTGATAAGGAAAATGGACAGCCACATAGCTATTGAATTGTTTGATAACCTGCACGGTAAAGTTTCACATAAAGCTCTAGATTTGATAGAAAACGAGTGGTACAAGTTATCAAATATACGGAAACAAAATGCAACGTGTGGGTGCCAACTTTTCAGTAGTTGTGGGTTGCCGTGTGCTTGTCGTCTGGCAGATATCGAAGCTACAGGTAAACTGTTCTGACTATTTAGTATTTGTGGGTTGCCGTGTGCTTTTCAAAATGTTCTGACTATTTCGTTTAAAATACAGGTGGCATAATCCCTCTAGATGCGGTGGACGTCTTCTGGAGGAAACTTGATTTAAAACCGTCGTTTGTCGATGATGAAAATGTAGACGTGGATAAGGTACTGGGTCAAGTGAGAAACAAAATCATGTCACAACCCGATCAGGTCAAAAGAAGTATGCTGTCGAGAATCGCATGGGTTGTCTTTCCGAGCAAAAGTAACAAGAAAGCGCCTATGGTACAAGAAGATACTCGCGGTCGTCCAACTTTGAAAAAGCAACAACAAAGGAAACAGGATGTCGCGAGAAACAGCTCATTCACAGGATCCCAACCGAGCAAATGTGACCATGCGAGACACAGCTCGTATATTGCGTCACAAGAGTCTATACAAGCGAGTTCGGTCTTTCAACACAGTCGTTCAACGAAGGGTAAAGGAAAGCAACCGCAAGATGATAACGCCCATCTAGGGTTTCCATTGATTACGGGGAAAGATGCGGTTAACAATATAAAATGTTTTAAGGATTCGATACCGTCTGTGTTTCATCCGTACATTTCACATATACAGGATGTAAATCCAGACGGTAACTGTGGTTTTCGATCGGTAGCTTTGGGCTTAGGGTTAAATGAAAACCGGTGGCTCTTTATCCGACAACAACTTCTAAATGAGATGGACAATAAAGAGGAATGGTGGAGAACTGTTTTTGACAGAGTCGCCTTTCAAGAGTATGATAGGCTACGTCACACAATAGATTGGCAGTATGTGAAAGCCGCACCAGTTAGTCGTTGGATGTCGATGCCATACACAGGACTCCTAATTGCTCAAAGATTTGGGGTGATTGTTCATCTTTTAAGCATCAACGGTAATCAAACATTTTTTCCATTGTGGTTTGGTCCTAACGTTCACGCTCAACATCAAGTCGTATCGTTAGTTCACGTCAACAATGATCATTTCATCCACGTCAAGTTAGACGGAGAATTTCCGATTCCTACGCCGAATGCACTTTGGAATTTGCACCGAAATGATGATGCAGCAAAATGGGAAAATATATACAATGATCGTATTGAACGATTTAAGAAAATAATGGCTACTAATAGATCTAGATTTCCACAATATTTCACGAATCTCGGATGATATTTGTTTAAAATTGTATTGTAACTATTTTTGAATTAATTTTATGGTTATTTTAAATATTTTTATTTAATTATAGCTGATTATAATTAAACTACTAATACGTGTGATTAATTTTAATTAAATATAATTATAATTAATTTTTATTCAATATTCTATACGCCACGTATAGTCCAATACGTAGCGTATAGAATATAAATCAGAGGGAATTCAAAATTTTGACATATACGACACGTATTGATCAATACGTGGCGTATAGAATACCAAACGTTGCTGAAGATACGACACGTATTGATCTATACGTGGCGTATAGACTTTTGTTATATCAGTTTTGCCTCACGTACTGACCCAAACGAACCAAACAAACAAACACAAAGCCATACGCTACCCGCTCGTTGATTTGGATTGTGGCCTCAAAAAAACTTTGTAAAGGTACGTGTCTCAACCCACGATCATTAATGTTAGGTTTTAATTGAATATTAGCGGGTAAAACTGGGTAGATTAGCGATTTTTAGGTCTGAACTTAAGAGCTATACGCTACGTATAGGGCTATACGTGGCGTATAGTTCGTCCTAGGAAGACGATGAAGCCATACGCCACGTATAAATCTATACGCTGCGTATGGCTTGGTTTACTTGGTCACTAGCCTGCGTATGGTCTTAACTGGTCGCGTATGGCTTGGTTTACCCGGCAACTCGCCCGCGTATGGCTTAATTGGCCTGCGTATGGCTTATTTTGCCCGGCAACCGCCTATACGCCACGTATAAGCCTATACGTGGCGTATAGGTTTTTAAAAAATTAATAATTATTTATTATTTAAAATTAAAAACAATATATTATTATTATTTATTATTTAAAATTAAAAACAATATATTATTATTATTTATTATTTAAAATTAAAAACAATATAATATTATTATTTATTATTTAAAATTAAAAACAATATATTATTATTATTTATTATTTAAAATTAAAAACAATATATTATTATTATTTATTATTTAAAATTAAAAACAATATTATATTATTATTTATAATTTAAAATTTAAACAATATTATATTATTATTTAAATTAAAAAATTAAAAACAATTAATTATTATCAGATATGGCGGATCATAATGATATTGAGATGGATCAGCTAGACGATCTTGCGCACTACCCATTTCTGGATTTTCCGCCCGATACGGAGGCTTTTTCCCGTTGCCAGAAGCTCCGGGAGGTGCAGATGGGTCCAGGTACGGCGGTGGATTGGGCCCTCCTCGAGGAGGTGCAAGAGGCCGAGCGAGCCAGGGCCATCATCGGCGAGGACACGCCATGGTCGCGTCTTTTTGACCTTTCTTTTGCGGAGACATACCGAGAGCTGGTCGTCGAGTTTCTTTCGACGTTCATCTACTCAGAGACTGGGCTGCAGCCTCTACCCGGAGAGGCGCCGGATATTGACCCGGATCGTATTTCTTTTTCTATTTTTGGGGTCGTTTACCGTCAGACCCTCAGTCAGTGGGCCGTCACGACGGGCTTATACTACGAGCCTGAGACGGTGACGCCGCTTTTCACCGAGGCGGTGACAGAGGTGGACAAGGAGGAACTCCTTGTTTTTTGGGGCTTGATTTCAGATAGTCCTTGGTTGGGTACCAAGGGGAGGGTCTCGGGTATTAGAGACCCTTTGTATAGATATCTGCACCGGCTTATTTCGACGTCGATCGCACCGCGTCTGAAAAGCCGTGAGTGGTGCACTGATAGAGATCTTTTCTTCCTTTTCTGCCTGCTTACTGGGAGGCGGTGCGACCTGTCCACCAGCATGGCGCTTTATTTTGCTTCTGCCTATATGCGACAGAAGCGCGGACTTTTATATGGCGGTGCTTTCATCACGCATATCATGCGGTCGGTCTTACCATTTAACCAGCATGAGCCTGCGATGTTACCGGCCATTCCCCCTGTCCGATTAGACCGTCGCACGGCGAGCGGCATGCGCATCACGCACCGATTCCCGCAGGGCCTTCGGTTCGTAGGGGCCGTCCAGGACCAGGTTTGGGTCCCGGTGCCGTTGCCGCAGATGCCTGGACAGGGGGACCCGCATATGCCTCAGCCGCTACAGGGTATAGCGATTGAGGACGAGCCGCCACACGTCGAGCAGGTCCACGAGCATCCGCCACAGCATCCCCGACACGTACGTCGGTCTGTTAGGCTGGATAGGGCTACCCAGGCAGTGCTTGATGGCCTTGTTGCCGACTCACGACGACAGGGTCGTCAACTCGATCGCATGGAGGACCTGATGATGTGGGCGGTTGGACAGCTCGTGAATCAGTCACGAGCCGCCGGCATCGAGCCACCCCCACTACCACCGCCACGTCATTATCCGGACGACCCCGTTCAGGGTGAGGGCGGGGCGGGTCAGGGTGACGCCGGAGCCGGTCAGGGTGACGGCGGAGACGGTTAGATTTAGTTCTTTTATTTGTATTTTGTTTCTTTCGTTGTTATGTATGTAAAACATTTTGATGTATATATTTAATTTTTTGATGTAATGTATATAATGTTTAGTTTATTTGTTTGGTTGTAATGTTTAATATTATGTTTGGTTGTAATGTTTAATATTTTGTTTGATTGTAATGTTTAATATTTTGTTTGGTTTGTAATGTTTAATATTTTGCTTGGTTATACTTTAAAAATTTAACAAATGTTTAAAAAAAATAAAATATACAAATGTTTATATAAATTAAAATAAAAATAAACAAAATATAAATAAATAAAAAAATATAATTAAATAAAAAATACCTATACGTGGCGTATAGGTCAATACGCCACGTATAGGATTCATAAACTCCAAATCTTCCAACTTTTGAAGCAAAAATATAACCCGTGCCTCATACGCTGCGTATAGGTCAATACGCCACGTATTGGACCAGCCGCCAGACAGAGAATGACACGTGGCATTCTGTTGGCAGTGACTGAATTCTATACGCCCTCGTATTGCCCTATACGAGGGCGTATAGATCGGCGGCGGGTCCAATTAGCAATATTCCGTGTGTGGTTAGAAAAAGCCATTAATTAAGCTCAGTATCAACATGTTTCTATATATATTATATACAAACTAGAAGTATAAATAATAACATGTATATATATGTATATAACTATATATACACACACAAAGATTGTATGTACAAAATATATAACTATATATACACACAAAAAGATTGTATGTACAAAATATATAATGTCACATCACTTCCATAAATATTTAATGTTTCACTTCCAACTAGAAACAGAAGTTAAATGGTGACCAGAACATATATATAAGGAGGCTGCTTTTTTTAGTAAACTGTTAGCAGATGTGTCTTTGTTCTGATCAATCTATATAAGAAAACTATGTTAACTGTATTTGTTATATGATGAGGATACATACTGCAGGCCTTTCTTATCAATTCCAAAGACTGTTTTTTTACACTTTGGACAAAACTATGTTTTATATGTCAATTTCTTAGAAGAACCTTTTTAGAACCAACTACAAAAGAGTATGGATAAAAGAATGGTCTTTTACATAAAAATTACCAAAACCCTAAGCCTATACTTTCAGTAGAAATATATAGAAGTGTGTGATTTAGACTTCGAAGAGAACATATTAAGGAGTTTTTTTTTTTCCTAAAATAGTGTTATTAGAAAACTTATTTACCAAGATGGTGTTCATGAAAAATTATTTATCAAAATAGTGTTTTTGTAAAACTTGCTTTTCTCACTCCTGATTTTATTGGATAAAACATAATTATTTAATTACTAAATAAAAGAAGAGGATATTTCAACTTACTAATTATTATTAGGCTTTATATAAAAGAGGAAATTGTATTATAAGTTTTTTTTCCTTCTAAATAAAAACTTTTTTTTAATTAAAACACATTTTTATTTTACTAAGAACGATAAAAGGAATTAATTTATGAATTCATTTCTTAAAATCCTTTTTCTTATAAAGAATTTTTAATAAATGTTTAAAAAAAGATTGTTTGAAAAAACCCTTTTTAAATCTTAATCTATTACTGTTTGTTTTGTAAATTTTATTTTTCAAACTGTTTCTATGTGTGTACATCTATGTGTGTACATATATGATAGATATAATAAAATAAAAATGATAATAAAGTAATAAAAACAAAAAAGATTACAAAAAGTATAAACTATATAAGAGAGGTAATTATGTTTTATAAAATTATAACCGGAGTAGAAATTAGAAATGTACCACTAAGATAAATAGCATATAGTATAATTAGATAATAAAGATTTAAAAACAAAATAATAATTAAATCTAGGTAAAAATCTGTACCAGTTTGCATTATTATTAATTCATTTTATTTTCATTTTATCTAATGCAGTAACATTTTGTTTAAATGGATTGAGAATTAAAAAGGTTTTCTAAGTACTATTTTTTAAATCGTTTATTAGAAAAATCTTCTAATAAAAATAATATAAGAAACGAACACTTCATAAGTTGATTCTTTTTTTTTCGCTTTTAGTCAAACAAATTTTTTTTTAATTAAAGACGTTTATTAAAGTCTTTTTGGAAAAAAAAATACTTATGTAAAATAAAATTTTTTCTTATATAAAAGTATGATAAAAATATTCTCTCATTTTATTTAATCATTAATGATATAGATTTGTCCAGTAGATTAGGAGTGAGGAAAACAAATTTTCTAAACACACTATTTTAATAAATATCTTTTCAACAATACTATTTTGGTAAATAAGTTTTTCATCAACACTCTTTTGGAAAAAAAAAAGCTCCCATATTAAGTTCTTTATTTATTTCTATATTATTTTTCATCCAAAATGTTATTATAATTAGGTTGTCTTCAAATAAAGAGTTGATTTATATAATAGTTTATAAATATTTAATTTTGGATTCTTTGTTTAGGGTTAATTGTAATATTAGTTGCAATCAATTTTATTGCAAATTTCAAGTTGACCACCAAAGTATAAAATTATCTAGAAAGTAAAACCATATTTAATTATATCCGATTTATATACCTAATAAGTAATTAATTGTAGCGTCACATGTTATAATTCTGTAACCTTTCAAAATTTATTTTTCAGCTTATTTTTTCTTCATTACTTGTTATTTAATATTTTCTTACTAATTATTTAATATTTTCTTTATTCAATTCGTATAAACATGGGTTCTAACCTATTGCATTCCTAATAGTGGGTTTATAACCTAGCTAACGATACCAAGGTGTGTGGAAATGATGTCCCACTCCAAGAGATTGAGAGTTTAAATCTTACGATAAAATACAGATTTATAAATACGATTAGATGAGGTGTGAGTTAGCCGTTCCAAAACAATAAAAATAAGTATGTTGTCATCAATTACATTTACTTATAACCAAAAATATAACAATTAAGTTCATTCACCCTTTTACAAACTTTGAGTATAATTTTGATAATTTTTGAAATTTATGTCGTAAAATCCTAAATTTTAGGATCTTCCTAAATGTGGATATATTAAGATGATTTCTATTTGTATGCTACAATATATTCAGGGCGGGTACTGGGTGAGAGATCGCTCATGACTAAATATTTTATGGTACAAAAAATATATTTCTTTTGAATTTATGTAACGTAGGTTGATTAATATATTTAAAAAAATTACCGTTTATTAGTTATTTAATATTCTAGAATCTAGCAATGGTCAGCCCAATAATTTAATAAACATTAATATTTGTAGTGTCAGACTAAAAAAGTGCAATTAAAAACCTAAAAGTTTGTAGTTGCAAAAAAAAGTGTCATTAAAACCCTAAAAGTATGTAGTGACAGACTAAAAAAGTGTCATTAAAAGGCTTTAATGTTAGAGCTTCTAATGACACTTTTTTTGTGTGCCACTCATTCCTAAAGGTTCTTTAGTGACATTTTTTTGGTTATTTGTAGCACTTTTTGTATGCCACTGAATATCATTTTTTGTAGTGATTTTAAAACATAATTAGACAATAGCATTATAGAGATAGTCCAATAAGTTAATCAACTGGACCTAATTAAGACGAAAATAAAACTACTGGAATAAAAAAACAAATTTAAACCATTACACTAAAAAGGTTATTTTGGTTAAACTATATTTAACTCAAAGAAATATTTTGTGTTGCCATATTGGAATGTAGCATGTGTCGTGGTGTTAACTACCTTTACATATCGAACGAGATAACAAATAATGTGATATTAGAAACATTCGAATAACTTATAGAAGTACATACTATAACACCTGTCCTAAAAATGTCTGAGATTTAACAAAAGATAAAACCCTAGGGACTGTAAGTGTAATTACCTTAAAAGTTCAAAGTTTAATTTGAAAAATATGAAAGTTAAGACCTTAGCGGACCGCTAAGGCTAACCATAACGGTCTGCTACAGGTATTGGTTGGGTGGCGGACCGCCACCATAGGAATAACGGTCCGCTACGGCGGTCCGCCACGTAGGGGCTAAGCAATGAACTCGGTGATGTCACGTGTACAGTGACTAATGGGCATGTATTCTGACACGTGTATTCGTGGCGGACCGCCACGCCACGTGGTAACGGTCCGCCAGCCGCAAAATGCTAGGAAACTACCGCACGTACTGGTGGCGGACCGCTACGCCTATCGGTAACGGTCCGCTAGCCGCAAAACCATAAACGGTCCAATCATTGATGGACATGTAGGGCTGACGCCATCCAAGGCGGTGGCGGACCGCCACGCCCTGACCAGCGGTCCGCTACGGGTCAAACTTTCAGTCTATAAATAGATGGACGAGTTCATTCGGATTTTTACATCCAAACTCGATCCTCACTTCACACATTCGTCCCAGAGCCCCACTAATTCACTCCCGACGATCCCGGTTCGACTCCCGCTCCTTGTAGTACCAGGTGTAAGAAGAAACGCTCGTAGAAAGGTTAAAATGCTAAAGAAACAAGACTAAGAAGCTATCATTATAAGCTTTTTGACTTTAGAGGCTCATTCCAAACAAAAAAGGTGAATACTTTATTTCTTTTAAAACTTGTGTCAAACATTTTATTTACGAAAATGGTCAAATAAAGATTAACGAAGTAATGATCAACGTTCTTCTACGAACAAGCATTCAGGCTATAGGTATACGTAAAACTTTCAAGGGATACACGGGTCTCGGGTGAAATTCCCGGATTGCGGCCGGTGCTTATCTTATAACAAATGAAGGACACGGAGTTCTCGTTGTTATAAGCTATGACGCCAGTGTATACTATGGTGCGATTGAACAGGACGGGGCTGCTGAGTGTGTAGATTGAACATGAAGTTGTGATTATGTAATTAATACTTATTTGTGCCAAAATGATTTTATGTTAAGATATTGTATTCACCAGCGTTCACGCTGACGTTTTATTTTCAAAATGTTTTCTAGGTAATGGTTAAAATATGATGAGAGGTGTTTACGGGCAGACCTAAGATCAGACCCAAGAAAAAGGATGGAATGCACATAGGATTCTCAGGCCTCGTGTAAAGGGAAATCTTTAAAGGAAATAGGACCAGGGAACTGATCGACCCTGTGTTGGAACTATTTCCAATGGCTCATCATGTATTTGATTTCAATATTGTTTTGTAATCAAATGAGAAGGGTATTGAGACCCTATGTTTATAAAGTAAATACAAGACTTTTGTTTTCCAAATGAGTTTTGGTATTTACAAATACATCCCTTGAGGTTAAAAGAATGATGAAACGATCCTTTGAAAAGACTTTCGCTGTATTTTATAAAAACTCTGAAATCAAGTAACCAAACGATACCAATCGGGCTCGCACACGTCCAGGGGGTGCCTGAGGCGGGGTGTGACAGGTTGGTATCAGAGCCACAAGTTTTAGCGAATCAGATACTTGGATCTAGTATCTAAGCTTTAACCATGATGTTTTAAGATAAGAAAACAAGGTGACCTTCTGACCGGTATGTAATTATCTGACAAATGGCAGTGTTCTGTCTAAGGAAAGAGCGGTGTATAAATCTCTCCTAGAGCCGTCGCTCTTACCTGGGAACATGACTGTTGGAGGTACTACTCTGGGAAGATAACCATCCTTGTAGATCTTTTGTTAAAATTAAGATACTGACTTTAGTATCTAAGTCTTACAAATAAAATAAAATACTAATATGATAAGATTGCAGATGTCTGAAGGAAATATTGTTCCGTATTACGATCCTAATCGTCATATTAAACAAGAATCCCCTGAATATTATCCGTTAGGCTCACAACAGAATCCTATTTGTTCGCCCTAGGCCCGTTGATTTTACCCGTACCCGATTAACCCGAACCAACTTCACCCGAACCGGTTAAACCCGTACCCGAATAACCCGTAACCGATTAACCCGAAAACCGTTTAAACCGATTGTTATTCGGGTCGGGTTTCGGTTAGACTTTCAAGCATCAAAAACCCGATTAACCTGAATCGATTAACCCGAATAAACCGAACATTTATATATTCTACCATTTCTTTTCTCACCATCACCACCAACACCACCAAAATCCGCTTCTAAAATATGAGTTTAAAAAATGCACCACATAAACACGAATACTTCTATTTGAAGCTTTAATATCTTGGAAATGTACTTATTTTTGTTTCACATACACGTTTATTTTATGTTTTTAAACTTGATTCATTTTTTTTTCAACCATGTGTCCCTACCCGAAACCCGACCCGATTAAACCGAAAACCAATTAACCCGAACCCGATCTACCCGAATGTTATTCGGATCGGTTATCGGATAAATTTACACACACGGAAAAACCGATTAACCCGAACCGATCTACCCGAAACCCGATTAAATTACCCGAACAACACCCCTAGTTCGCCCTACTATAATGAGGACCCATTTGTCGTACTCCCTAACTCTCCCGAATATCACCCTCAGTCTCAAAACTCTTTCAGCCAATGGATGGATGCTAGATCAGACTTTAGTTATTGCAATACTACTGCCCAATCTGTGCAAGAAAATGAGGCACAATCTAGTCAAATTCAGTCATCTGAAGAAGATCCTTCTGAAGATCCCCAATATCAATCTGCTTCTGAAAACCCTAATGACTATCCTTTCAACAACCCTATCTCAAACAGTTCTGATTATCAGTCCTATAACTCTGAATCCCCGGTCATGTATGATCCATATGTGTTCCCTGAACCATCATATGATCCTTACCAAGCCTATTTTCAATCACCACCTGAATGTCATCATGTTTATAATGATATGTTAATGGGTATTCGTGATCCTTCTCCTAAATATGGTTATAAGTATACTATGCCATCTTCCCATATTGAATGTTTGGATCGTTCGTTACGCCAAACAGACGAGATAAACAAGAAAAGGATTATGGATAAGAAAAGAACCCAGTTTTACGGGAAGCAAGTATATGAGTATGGAAAGGATCTGAAGACCTTGGGGAAGGAACTGAAGAAAGATTGAGATCTTACCGTATTTTACTTTTATATTGTAACATATTTTGTGATAATAAAAGTATCTTTTGATTTTAAATTTTCAGAATGGTTGGAAAGGGCAAAGGTCCTAGTTTCCTTCGAAAATTCGCTCCTGCTAGTTACTTCGACCGTAAAACGAATGAAACAACTATAGAACTTAATGAGTAAACTGAAATTTCTACTTTCAAAAGCCTCAGAGACATAGGAAACCCTAGTGTTCCCTATAATCCTTCTATAAGTTTTCATTCTGCTGTAACTACTGGAAGCTATAATGTCACTCCTGTATATCCTCAAAATTTTCATGAGAGATATGCTAATATTTCTTATGAAAATAAATATGATCCTGAAGAAGAAGAAGAAGAACGCGCTGATTCCAATATACCTTACGTTCCGTATTATGAGACAATTCCTATTCCTGTTCCGCATATAAATGAGAATGCACCAGGAAATGAGAGGGAACAAATGCTGTTAAACCGAATAGCCGAACTGGAAAGAGAAAAGGCAGAAGTTGAAGCTCGGAATACTCTACTAGTTCAAGCTTTAGAAGAAAAGAATTTTAGAAGTTTCTGAATATACTTAATATGTACTATCTTTGTAAAATATTTTATCAATAAAAAGCTAAGTTTTACATCAATTCCCATTCTTTTAATAGAATGTTAAAACAAACCGGACCTTCTCAAAATACAAGGGGCAAGAAAAAGCAAGCAGTAATGGATAATGCTGCTGAAAATAATGAGTCCCGAAAAGAACTTCAAAAGATGATCACGGAAGGAATAAAGAATTCTCTTCCGATGATTTTTACAGAACTTGAAAAGAGACAAGCTGACAGGATATCTGTTTCGATTCCTCAATCTGTTCATTCACGAAAAACTCGAACAGTGACCCAATCAAAACCTATTACTCTTGAACCAAAGGGTTCTGTTTCTCATAAAACCAGGAAGACCGAAAGAGAAGAATATTACCATAACTCCTCTAAAAATGAGAGTATGGGTAATAACTACGGTCATGTAGCAAAGAAGAAAAAGGTAATAGGATGCACTTATAAAATGTTCCTAGATTGTAAGCCATACAATTTTTTTCTGGAAAAGAAGGAGGAATAGCCACATTGAGGTGGATTGAAAAGACTGAGTTAGTCTTGGCTATCAGCGAGTGTGCTGAGGAAGATAAGGTTTTGTATGCCTCTAATCTATTCAAGGATCAAGCTTTAGAGTGGTGGAACAATATCATTGCTGTCAAAGGCAGAGAAGCAGCCTATGCTATGGGTTGGAGTGCCTTTAGGGCAAGAGTAGAAAAGAAATATGTTCCCAGAATGAACGGGACAAAATCAAAGGAAAATTTTTAAGTTTAAGAATGATTGGAACAAATCATCAGGAGTACGCCACAAAGCTCCTGGAATATGCCAGAATTGTTCCTTATCTTGCAACCCCTGAGTCAAACTTGATCAAACGTTATATCTGGGGTTTATTTGGTGAAATCCGCGACATGGTGAAGGTCGCTAATTGTGAAAATCTGGATGATGCTATGGACTTAGGAGCATCATTAACTACTAGCCTGATAAGGAATCAGGAAGAAGGAAAGAAGAAGAAGGAGATAACTGGGCAAGGCCTGAGTAGATCTAAGAAATCAAACTTTACTCCTTGAAATAACAACTCTTCCATCCCTGAGTGTCCAATGTGCAGAAGGAGACACTTGGGACAATGTTGTGCTGGAATTTTCTACAGTTATTGTAAGATGTCTTGACACAAGACCGAAGATTGCTTCAAAAAGAATTCAATTACTTGTTTTGGTTGTGGTGAAGCTGGTCACATCAAAATCAACTATCCAAAGCAGAAGAAGACGGACGAGACATGACCCAAGCCTGCTGATGGAGTGAAGAAGAATGCACGGGCATTCGTTCTAAACACTCATGAAGCAGCAGGTATGCCTGATGTCATTACGGGTACATTTCTTGTTGATGATATTTACACTCGAGTTTTATTTGACTTTGGTGCAAACCAAAGTTTTATAGATCATAGATTCTGTAGACTGTTAAATAAAACTCTAGCTAAATTAGACAAGAAATACGTGGTAGAGACTACCAATGGTGACCTAGTCCAAATCTCTGAAATCCTTAACGATTGCCATATCACATTGTCGGGACATGTGATACCTGCAAGATTGTTGCCAATGAATTTGGCAAGTTTTGATATTGTCTTAGGAATAGATTGGTTAGCCTCTAACCAAGCCCGTATCCTGTGTGATAAAAAGGCAATAGAACTTCGTTCGCCGAAAGGTGATATTCTTATAATTAACGGCGATAAATTATCCAACTCTGTTGGAATGATTTCTATGCTAAAAGCCACAAAATATTTAAGAAAATGATGCTTAGCAAACCTTGTTTCCGTAACTACCGACACTAAAACGAAGATTGAAGATGTGTCGGTTGTGGCTGAATTTCCTGATGTTTTCCCTGATGAATTGTCTGGGATTCCACCTGAAAGATAAGTGGAATTCAGAATAAATCTTGTACCCGGTACAGCATCTATTGCCAAAGCTCCGTATAGATTAGCTCCGAATGAAATGGCAGAATTAAAGAAACAATTAGATGATTTATTGGAAAAAAAGGATTTATAAGACCAACCTCATCACCCTGGGGAGCCCCAGTTCTGTTTGTTAAGAAGAAAGACGGATCAATACGTATGTGCATTGATTATCGTGAACTAAACAAAGTTACAATAAATAATCTCTATCCACTCCCCCAAATCGATGATTTCTTCGATCAACTCCACGGAGCTTGTTGTTTTTCTAAAATTGACCTTCGCTCCGGTTACCATCAATTGAAAGTTTAGGAAGAAGTCATTCCTAAAAATGCTTTCAGAACTCGATACGGTCATTATGAGTTCACGGTAATGCCATTCGGACTTACTAATGCACCAGCAGCATTCATGGATATGATGAATCAAGTCTGCAAACCTTATTTGACAAATTCGTTATCATATTCATCGATGACATTCTTATCTATTCCAAAAGTAAGGAAGATCATGTCAATCACTTGAAAATATTACTTGAAATTCTGAGAACAAAGAAGCTATACGCTAAGTTCTCAAAATGTGAATTCTGGCTGTTAGAAGTTCAATTCCTTGGTCATGTGATCAATTCCAATGGTATTCAAGTTGTTCCTGTCAAAATTGAAGCCATATCTAAATGGGAAATTCTGAAATAACCAACTGAAGTCCGTAGTTTCCTCGGTCTAGCTGGTTACTATCGAAGATTTATCCAAGATTTATCTCGAATATTAGTTCCAATAACTTCTCTGACTCGCAAATCAGTCAAGTATGAATGGGGTCCTAAACAATCTGAACCTTTTGAAACTCTGAAACGGAAACTAACTCAAGCACCCATACTGGCTTTGCCAGATGGAAATGAACACTTCTCAGTTTACTGTGACGCTTCACACACCGACTTTGGTTGTGTATTATTGCAAGGAAGCAAAGTTATTGCTTATGCTTCTCGACAATTGAAAACTCATGAAAAGAACTATACGACTCATGATTTAGAATTGGGCGCCATAATCTTCGCACTGAAATTATGGAGGCACAATCTATATGGAGTCAAATTCACTATCTTTACTGATCACAAAAGCCTGAAGTATATATTCAGTCAGAAGGAACTGAATATGAGGCAAATACATTGGATGGAAGTCCTGAATGATTATGATTGTGAAATCTGTTATCATGAAGGAAAAGCCAATGTCGTAGCTGATGCTTTGAGCAGAAAGGAACGTGAGAAACCTAAATGAGTTCGTGCTTTAAAACTCGATCTCCAAATCGATCTTATTACACGTATTAAGGAATCTCATAAACTTGCTTTGCAAGAACCCAACCTTGAAAAGGAAGGATTATGAGGTATAATTGATCAGTTGATCAAAGGGGATGATGGAATCCTTAGAGTGAATAAGAGAATCTGGGTTCCTATGTATGGGAATACTCGTGAAGAAATTCTTGAGGAAGCCCATAAATATAAATACACGATGCACCCTGGAAGCGATAAGATGTACAAAAACCTAAAATCCAATTATTGGTGGATAGGAATGAAGAAACATATCGATATCCATGTTGCAAAATGTTTGACCTGTTCTCAAGTGAAAGCTGAACATCAGAAACCATCAGGTTTGTTACAACAACTTGAAATTCCAGTCTGGAAATGGGAAATGATAACCATGGACTTTATCACAAAACTTCCCCGAACGAGTTGAGGGAATGATACTATCTGGGTTATCATTGATAGACTTACTAAATCTGCTCATTTCCTTCCGATGAAAGAAGCATTTAGTATGGATAATCTAGCACAGCTATACGTTAATGAAATCGTAACATTACACGGTGTGCCATTGTCTATCGTGTCAGATAGAGATAGTAGATTTACTTCTCGATTCTGGAAAAGTTTTCAAAAAGCTCTTGGTACTAAATTGAGTCTTAGCACTGCCTACCATCCTCAGACGGATGGGCAAAGCGAAAGAACAATTCAAACTCTTGAAGATATGTTAAGAGCTTGTGTCATTGATCTTGGAGGAAGTTGGGATAACCACCTACCTCTAATGGAATTCTCCTACAATAATAGCTATCATACGAGTATACATGCCGCTCCTTTTGAAGCCTTATACGGTCGTAAATGTCGAACTCCAATCTTTTGGTCTGAAATAGGAGAAAATCAGTTGTCTGGACCAGAAATAGTCCTGGAAACAACTGACAAAATTATTCAAATTAAAGATAGATTGAAAGCGGCTCGTGATCGTCAAAAGAGTTATGCTGATAAGAGACGAAAGCCGTTAGATTTCAACGTCGGTGATAACGTTCTATTGAAAGTTTCACCATGGAAAGGCGTTGTAAGATTTGGAAAGAAAGGAAAATTAAGTCCTCGATTCGTAGGACCACTCAAAATTCTGAAAAGAGTTGGGCATGTGGTGTATCAACTCGAACTGCCATGTATTCCATGTGTCAAATTTGTGCAAGTGTTTGACAGATGAATCTCTAGTAATGCCCCTACAATATGTAGAGGTAGATGAGAAATTAAGATTTGTGGAACAACCTTTGCAAATCGAGGACAGGCAGAAAAAGAGATTGAAAAGAAAAAAATTGATTATAGTGAAAGTAAAAAATGAACTCCCAACGTGGAACTGAGTACATGTGGGAACTGGAGTCTGAAATGAAAAAGAAATATCTACACTTGTTTGAGTAAACTCGAGAACGAGTTTAAAACAAGGTGGGGAGGATGTAACACCTGCCCCAAAAATGTCCGATATTTGACAAAAGGTAAAACCCTAGGGACTGTAAGTGTAATTACCTTAAAAGTTCAGGGTTTATGTAACGAACCAAAATCCGGGTTTCGTTATAAATAAATAAATATTCTAATAAATATTATGGTAAAAATAATATATTAGAAATAAGTTGAAACAAGTGGGTTTCAAGTTAGTAATGTGGTTATATTAGTTTTTAACTAATTTTAGAATGAAAATGGGTGAAATGAAAGTTGAGGGACCAAAGGTGTAACATGACAAATTTGCCATTTTGACTAAGTGGAAGTCAATATTGAAATCACTTGTGAGTTGGGGTCGTTCATAGCAAGGAGAAAAGGGAGAAAACAGGGTTTTTAGCTAAATAGAGCAATTGAAGCTTGGATTGTGAAGGTTTTGGCTCACACAACACCTTCCTAACATCAGGTAAGTGTAATCTTCCATTTGATTTCACTTTTGAATGTGTTAGTAAGTGGGTTTTGTAGAAATCCGAAAATTATGTATGCATGTGGTAAAATGGTGTTAGATTGTGCATAATCTAGCTTAACTAAAGTTAAAGAGTGGTGATTAACATCCTAGAACCCTTTGATTTTGATTTTGAAAAGTTAGGGTTCATATAGTGAAAATTGGGGGTGTTTGGATCATGAAGCTAGAATGATGAATTAGTGATGATTAAGTGTTTACATGGTAATATACACTTGAACAAACACCAAATTGACCTAATAAAAGTTATTGAATGAGAAATTAGTGTCAAGGTATTGGAAAGGAAACTCAAGTAGATGAGTTTGTAATGAAAGAGGGTGTTTGGTTATGGGAATAACCCAAACGGGTCAGTTTGGGTTGGAAATGAAAATTGAGTTGTGGACTCAATTGTATTGTGATTTTGATGAATGTTAGATTACTAAACTAGGTGTATATGTTTTGGTAATCATTTTGAAAAGCTAGAAGGTGGTGCGGGATCTTCTAAATCTAAAGGTAAGTGCCTATGCACTTACTTAGTAATGTAGATAAATGTGTGGTGTGTTATGAATGCATACTATAAGTTGATATGAATGTTTATGCCCATTGCTTGAATGTAATATGTATGAATTGTATAAATTTGACTTTAGTAGTAGAAGGTCAAACTATATGATGGAAATATGTGTAAATTGACTTATGTGGTTAATAGTCAAAATGCAAATGTGCAATGTGGCGATAATGGTGTAATTGACTTATGTGGTTAACAGTCAAAATGTAAATGTGCAAATGTGGTGATAATGGTGTAATTGACTTATGTGATAAATAGTCAAACAAATTCGTGCAATGTGGAGATTTTGGTGAAATTGATATATGTGGAATATAGTCAATCATAATGTGATGTTTTGGTGTAATGGTGGATAGAAGTGTGGAATACTTCAAAAGGTGGACTTGGACTCAAATACTCCAAGTGTGGGTAAGACGAGTTGTGGTACTCTCCCCAAGAGGTTGTAAACCAAAAGAAGTGTGGAATACTTCAAAAAGGGTGGACTTGGAGTCAATTACTCCAAGTGTGGGTAAGATGAGTTGTGGTACTCGCACTAAGAGGTTGTAAAACCATTAAGAAGTGTGGAATACTTCAAATGGGTGAATGGGTGATGACACATGAAAGACAAATGAAACTTGTAGTGGAATTGCAAGTGTTATGAACCTTAAATGACCAAATGGGTGTAAACGGGTCAAATGGGTTAAATGGGTGGAAACAAGTGTAAATACTTGTTGAATGTGTTTATATTCATTACTAACGGTGATTTTATATATGTGGTTATGTAGGGAAAGCTCCGATGTAGGTCCAAGTCAAGTCCAAGGCGTGGAGGGTTGTCGTATGCATTTTGGGTGTTGTTGGGATTTTAAAAGGAAATCCGTAAATGTTGTATATTTTGACACATGATCTATGTTTTGGTGTTTATATATATGGTATATATGTTTTGAAACCAAAACCCAAGTGTAGGAAAATTTTAGTGTCAAGTTGAATTGAAAAATGGTGGAAAATTAGCTAAGTGTTGGAACTAGGCAAACTGAGTAAACTTTCTGTTTACTCAGATCCCTCGCGGTACGCGAGGGTGGGGAAGAAGTCTCTCATGCCACGCGAGAGATCTTCCTACGGATAGGCTAAATTGGGGTCTATCGCGGTACGCGAAGATGGGCAGGAGGATCTTCGCGGTACGCGAAGAACCCTTCCTCCGGACGGTGTATTTGGGAATCCCTCGCGGTACGCGAAGGGAGTTCCCAAGTTCTTCGTGGTACGCGTAGGGCTAAGCAATGAACTCGGTGATGCCACATGTATAGTGACTAATGGGCATGTATTTGGACACGAGTATTTGTGGTTGACCGCCACGCCACGTGGTAACGGTCCGCCAGCCGCAAAATGCTAGGAAACTTCCACCCGTACTGGTGGCGGACTGCTACGCCTATCGGTAACGGTCCGCTAGCCGCAAAATCATAAACAGTCCAATCACTGATGGACATGTAGGGCTGACGCCATCCAAGGCAGTGGCGGACCGCCACTCCCTGACTAGCGGTCCGATACGGGTCGAATATTCAGCCTATAAATAGATGGACGAGTTCATTCGGATTTTTACATCCAAACTCGATCCTTACTTCACACATTCGTCCCAGAGCCCCTCTAGTTCACTCCCGACGATCCTGGTTCGACTCCCGCTCCTTGTAGTACCAGGTGTGACAATCTGAACTTTTTAGTCTAACCTCGTTAATTAAATCCAGTTAAAGTTAACCTAGTTAACCCTATCTATAACTTCAGGGACTAATTCTGTCAACAATCCAAACTTAAACTCCAGGGACTAGTTGTGTAATACTCCTAAACTATTTTGTTGACTTTTCAAAGTCAAAATTGTATTTCTGTTGACTTTTGATTGGCAAACTAACAAGTTCCTAACATAGATAACCCAATCCAAACTCTAGGGACTTGTTCTACCAATTTCTAAACTTGTATTCATGAAATCACAGGGACTAAATGTGTAATTAACCCAAACCAGGCAATTTTGACTTCTGAAAGTCAAAATTCACAAATCTTGGATCCAAGCTCAACCTATAACCGAAATTCGTTGGAATTGAAACTGCTTTTGCACGTTTATGATCATTATGTTCATCATTAACCCATTTAAACCCGACATTGATTTGAATTAAACACAATAATGGACATTTATCTCGTAACCGTCGACTCTCGTCGTTTATCCATCAAATTGAGCAAATTCATGTATTACTCTCACAAATTGAACTCCGGCACACGACAAACGAGCACTACAGAAGCTTCTGCACGCATCAATCTGACTGGAATCGTAGCAGAGAGCACCGGAGACCAAACCGGTCATCGTCGGCATCAGTTCTAGTCGACCACACCCAATTCGACACCTATTTGGTACATTCCAACACCATTAGCTTCGTTAAAGTCTTTAGAATGAAAGCCCTATGATTATTGGGACTTATAACATCAAATTCGGTATGAACCCGATTCTAGGGTTCATGCAAAACCAGTTTAATCGATCACCGTCTTGGATCTGATTTAAATTCAATTAAATTACATGTTTAATTTCGAAATCTCCCAATAATCAAAAGCCCTATGTTAATTTAACCTTCCATTATCAAATTCATTCCAATCTAGAATCTAGGGTTCATCGCATTTGGGTTTAATCGAACTCCAGTCCAGACATGATTTAAATCTAATTAATTTATATAGCTAGACTCGCAAATTATCACTTGTTAAAAACCCCATGGTTTCAAACCATTTCATTATCAGAATCAATCTAATCGATCCAAGATCAAACCTAGGGTTTTCGGCTTCTGAACCTCAAATTAAACGAGCTTAAACTTGTTAGTTTTGCAATAAAATAAACACCCAGATTCGTTATGCATCGATTAACAAAACCCTTGTACCATTTTAACTAATCGTGACCGGATTTGTGGAATTGGGACTGGTTTCGATCTTGCGTGCATATGGGACGGGGATTCACTAGAGCCTTGTGTTAAAACCATTTGAAACCGATTCTGTATGCGATTACCCTAGCGGGTGGGTTGGTTAAGTGGGTGTGCTGTTGGGGAGGAGACCCGGGTTCGAGTCTCCCTCCCCCTGATTTTGGGTTTTAATTATTTTTAGTTATTATTTTAATATAAAACTAATACCCTATAATATTATAATAATGTGTTTTAATCCCAAAAACCACCCGTAGGCTCGGGTTTGATTCGTAAACCGCATTTATTTAAAATAACCACTTTTTGTGTGTATGTTTCTAACAAGATAGCAGGTTTCTATAAATAGAAAGTTTGTGTATTAATCAGGTTTCTATAAATTGAAAGTTTATAAAAAGTTTCCAAACATAGCAGGTTTGTTCGGGACTCATGTTTTCTGGAAACTATCATCATTGATATATTCATAGGATCACTCTAACATGTTCTAGCTCATCACATAACAATTGTCTAGAACCTAAACATGCAAATCATAATTCAAGACAAAGTTGCTATCTTTAGTAACCTATGACTAGCATGCGTGATTTCAAACACCTAACACGTTACAACAAGTTATTGTGTCCTATCTAACATAGAGCTATCATCAAACCATATCATGCATGTCTAAATAGCAAGTTATAACCACTTTTAACAATTAAAGTTTCCTTATTTGGAAAGTTGGTAAAACCGGGTTATGTATTCAAAATCTGATTTCACAATTCATATAAACGTGCATCAAGTAACACATAACCATCATCACCTCATCCTAATCATGTCTAGCATGCGAGATAGAAATCATAAAAAGTTTTCTCTTTTAGTAACTCATCCATTACACGCTTTATTCACACAATTAACACGTCTAATCAATCCCAACTCTTTCAACTAATATAATTACAACTATATTAATCATAATCCACGTCTAGCATGCGATTCCTATACATCACATAATCAACAATATTCAATTTTCACATCGTATGACAACTAGGGTTTCATATATGTTCATAAAATCATCAATACGATGCCACAATATCAAACAATTAATTAATTCATTATCATATTTCAAAATCATTAAGTTTGGATAATCTAGGGTTTCGATCTCAAAAATAAAAATGAAAAAGTGACGGAATCAGATGAAACGACTTACGTAGAGATGTTAGAAACGCCTAGACTAGCACGTATCTACTTCCGGATTCACGATCGGGGCTCGAACGAAGGTTCTATGGTTTCTTGAAGGTTCGGTCGAGTGAGGGTGAGAGGATTGAAGTCGCGACGGCTATGGGGTGTTAGGGTTTATGTTTTTTTTTTTAAAGTTTATATATATCATTAATTGTATTCATGGGTTTTAAGTTGGGCTACGGGCTTTTTAAAGGTTCATAAACTCTAATTAATTAACTAACACTTATTTAATACTTAAAATTTTCGATTTTTATTTTTATAAAAACACTACCCTTTTATAAAAATACTAAATACACTTAACACACGATAAATACGTACGAAAACAATAACATTCACATAATTCACGTAAATTTACGTAATTACCTAAAGTTCACATAATTTATATTAAATATAAATTATCAAACATTCTTAACAATTATCTTGATTAATCACCAACGTTCCGGGTTAGACACGAGTGCGATCCGCTGTGTGTGAACTGACTGACACATTTAATTAACCTAATTAAATGCAATGTACGCGTGGCTAACTGAGATAACTGAGTTTGTAACAAATAATGTTTGAACTAACGAGGTTTGAGTTAACGGGGTTAACCTGAAATTGCCGGATGTCACATCATCCCCTTGTTGAAAGAATTTTCGTCCCGAAAATTAAACGAAGTCGGTCACGTCTGAAACAAAAAGTTTAGGTTTGTCACATCATCCCCTTGTTGAAATAAATTTCGTCTCGAAATTTAGTTAGTACCTTCTGTGTTTGCCGTTGACTGTTTAAAAAGATGAGGATACTTTTTCATCATCTGATCCTCGTGTTCCCATGTGAACTCCGGTCCACGCTTCGAGTTCCAGCGAACCCTGACAATAGGTATCTTACTGCGCTTGAGGGTTTTGACCTCTCTGTCCATGATCTCAACTGGTTCCTCAATAAAACGTAGCCGTTCATCAATTTCCAACTCCTCGAGTGGAACTACAAGTAATCTGATAGGCACTTCTTTAGGTTTGAGACATGAAAGACATTATGCACTCCATTGAGTGTATCCGGTAGGTTCAGTTGGTATGCTACTGGACCGATCCTTTTCACTATCTCGAATGGTCCAACGTAACGCGGGTTTAACTTTCCTCGTTTCCCGAAACGAATCACACCTTTCCAAGGTGAAACCTTTAATAACACCTTGTCACCCACTTGAAATTCTAGCGGTTTTCTGCGCTTGTCTGCATAACTCTTTTGACGGTCTCGAGCTGCCGCCATACGGTTTCTGATTTGCACGATTTTCTCTGAGGTTTCATGCACAAGTTCAGGACCCGTAAGTTGGCTATCTCCAACTTCAGCCCAACAAAGTGGTGATCAACACTTTATCCCGTACAAAGCTTCGAACGGTGCTGCTTTGATACTAGTACGATAGCTATTATTGTAAGAGAATTCCACTAACGGCAAGTGAGTCTCCCAACTGTTACTAAAATCAATCACACAAGCCCTTAACATGTCTTCTAGGGTTTGAATGGTACGCTCACTCTGGCCATCTGTTTGAGGATGGTACGCTGTGCTCATATCCAGGCGCGTGCCTAGAGCTTTCTGTAACGATTGCTAGAAACGTGAGGTGAATCGGGCGTCTCTCTCGGAAATGATGGAGATTGGCACTCCATGTCGGGATACTACTTCTTTAAGATAGAGGCGAGTTAACTTTTCCATTTTGTCGGTCTCTTTGATAGCAAGGAAATGAGCGGATTTGGTTAGGCGATCCACTATCACCCAGATTGTGTCACATCCAGTAGGGGTTCGGGGTAATTTGGTTATGAAATCCATGGAAATCTGTTCCCATTTCCACATCGGGATTTTCGGTTGTTGAAGTAATCCGGATGGCTTTTGGTACTCCACCTTGACCTTGGAACAAGTCAGGCACTTGCTCACGTAGGTGGCTATATCGGCTTTCATGTTCGGCCACCAATACAAAACCTTGAGATCGTGATACATCTTGTCGGATCCCGGATGGATTGAGTATCGGGATTTGTGAGCTTCATCCATGACTAGATCTCTTAGGTTTCCATATACTGGTATCCATATTCGTTCTGCTAAGTAGCGAATACCATCTGCTTTAACCTCAAGTTGTTTCTCCATACCACGAGTGGATTCCAATGACAAGTTCTCCTCTTTTAAGGCTTCGAGTTGGGCATTGCGGATTTGTTCGGGTAGTCCTGTATGAATAGTGAGTTGTAATGATCTAACTCGTTGGGGTTTGGTTTCTTTTCTGCTTAGGGCATCGGCCACCACATTAGCTTTGCCCGGATGGTACTTGATTGCACAATCATAGTCGTTTAATAACTCGATCCAACGACGTTGACGCATGTTCAACTCTTTCTGCTCAAAAATATGCTGAAGACTCTTGTGATCGGTGTAGAAGGTGCACTTGGTACCGTACAAGTAATGTCTCCATATCTTGAGTGCAAACACCACGGCTCCTAACTCCAAATCATGAGTCGTGTAATTCTTTTCGTGGATTTTTAACTGTCGAGAAGCGTATGCGATAACCTTGTCGCGTTGCATCAACACACAACCGAGACCTTGGATGGAGGCATCGCAATACACCACGAAGTCATCCGTTCCCTCCGGTAGAGACAGGATGGGTGCGCTACATAGTTTCTATTTCAGTAGCTGGAATGCTGATTCTTGAGTCTCGCTCCAATTATAGGGTTTATGTTTTTGGGTTAAGGCGGTGAGGGGTTGGGCAATCTTTGAAAATCCTTCGATGAAACGACGGTAGTATCCGGCCAATCCTAGGAATTGCCAAACTTCGGTCGGAGTTGATGGTGCTGCCCAATTCTTAATAGCTTCCACTTTGGCTGGATCGACATGTATTCCCTTCTCATTGATCACATGTCCTAAAAATTGAACCTCGCGAATCCAAAAATCGCATTTGGAAAACTTTGCGTACAACTGTTCCTGCTTCAGTAGTTCAAGGATCAAACGCAGATGCTCCTCATGCTCTTCCTGACTCTTAGAGTATATGAGGATATCGTCAACAAAAACAATGATGAATTGATCCAGATAAGGTTTACACACACGGTTCATGAGGTCCATGAACACCGCGGGTGCGTTGGTTAATCCAAATGGCATGACCAAAAACTCGAAATGGCCGTACCGGGTTCTGAATGCAGTCTTGGATATATCTTCATCTCGAACTCTCAGCTGATGATATCCAGACCTTAAATCGCTTTTTGAGTAGAAACTTGAACCTTGAAGTTGGTTGAATAAATCGTCAATACGGGGTAGTGGGTAGCGGTTCTTGACTGTTACTTTGTTTAACTCTCGGTAATCAATGTACATGCGGAAAGTCCCATCTTTCTTTTTGACAAATAGGACTGGGGCTCCCCAAGGCGATTAGCTAGGTCGGATAAAACCTTTATCTAACAACTCTTGCAGTTGTGTGGATAGCTCCTGCAACTCGCTTGGTGCCAGTCTATAGGGTGCTCAAGCAATAGGCGCTGCTCCGGGTGTTAGTTCAATCTGAAATTCGACTTGACGATGAGGTGGAAGACCAGGTAGGTCTTCAGGGAATACTTCCGGGAATTCTCAAACGATAGGGATATCTTCTAACTTTTTCTCCTCGGTGGACTTGTCAGCGACAAGGGCTAATATCGCGGTATGACCCTTACGCAGACACTTCTGAGCCTTCATGAAAGATATGATGCCCATTACTGCACCACTTCTTTCGCCCTGAACGGATAGGATCTCTCCACTAGGAAGGGGTATACGAACGATTTTATCACTACATATGATCTCAGCTTGGTTTTTAGACAACCAATCCATGCCCACAATTATGTCAAAACTGCCAAGTGTAACTGGCATGAGATCGATGTCGAGTTTGTGACCAGAAAGTTCTAACTGACATCCCTTGAGAATGTGGGTTGCCTCGATTACTTTACCGTCTGCTATCTCTACGGCATAATGGTGTTCTAATAAAGTTGGGTTTATTTCTGACTGACTACTAAGTTCTCTAGATATAAAACTTCTATCGGCGCCAGTATCAAAAAGTACAGAAGCATAATGATCGTTTAAGAGAAACATATCGTTCACCACGTTCCGATCATTCCGAGCTTCTCCCGATCCAATCACGAATGCTAGGCCCTTTGCACCATTTCCGTTGTTATTACCATTTCCACCCTGGTGGTTATTACCATTTCCATTACCGCCCTGGTGATTGTTGCCATTTCTATTCCCGTTTCCGTTTCTCCTCAACTGCGGGCAATTTTTCTTGAAATGCCCTTCTTTACCACACTCAAAACAGCCTTTGGGTGCGTCTCCAGGTGGTGTCTGTTTGTTCTGCAGATCTACTCTACAGTCTTTGGCCAAATGACCCATCTTTCCACACCGGTTGCAACGATGCCGGTCACACGCTCCATGATGGTGGAAGTTACATTTGTTGCACTTCGGGTACTTGCCAACATAAGAACCTTGGTTTTGATGAGAAGAGTTAGACTGACTGTTGTTCTTTGATGGTTCAAACTTACGGTGTTGCTGTTGCTGTTGCTGAGAAGGTGGGTTTGACTGGAAGGTTTTGGGGAATAAACTGTCAAACTTCCGCTTGTTGTCAGTTGTCTTTGATAACGCACCTCTAGGGGGTAGAGTGCCCTGAGTGACTGCCTGATCGGTTAGCCTGTGAGCCAACCTGATTGCTTGGTGGATTGTAGTGGGATTAGAAGATGTCACCATGCTCTGAATTTGCGGAACCAAACCATCAATGAATTTCTCGATCCTCTTATAGGGAGGTGTTACCATTTGCGGACACAAGTTCGCCAGTTCATGCGAACAAGTAGTGTAGGCTTCAATTTCAGATCCCTCCATCCTGAGGTTCCAGAACTCGCCCTCGAGTTTCTGCACTTCATCGCGGGGACAATACTCCTCCCGCAGCATAGTCTTAAATTCATCCCATGGCAATGCATTTGCCATCTCAAAAGTTAGCATTTGCACCTGGGAGTTCCACCAAGTAAGGGCCGGACCCTCGAGTGTGCCAGATGCATATTTCACCTGATTATTCGGTGGACAATTACACATCGCAAAGGCGGATTCAGATTTCTCCATCCAGCGAAGTAAGCCAACAGCCCCTTCGGCTCCACTGAACGAGTGAGGCTTGCAATCCATGTACGCCTTGAAAGTACAAACCTGTTGGTGGTTATGCTGACCTGAATTGTAAACAAGAATGCGCTTTAAGAATACCATATTCAAATTTGAGTTTAGGATGAATGATGACTCACTAGAGTCGATAATATGTTGCTTTACCTCCAGCATTAATAGCGGCGTGAGTAGCTGCTACTGCTTCAGCCACACGCTCATTTATGAGTGCCGTAAGCTCGGCTGCAGTCATGTTAATGTTTTTGCGACCACCGCGTCCTCCGGCGCGTCCACCACGTCCATTTCCTCTTCCAGACATTATCTTTACATTCACAACATATAATAATGAGAAAAATACATCGCATTTTTATCACCATACAAGTACCAATAAACAAAGAAATTCAAACCACAACATCTAACATTTCAATAATAGTAATACTTGATAAAATAAACTGTAACGATTACAACTAAATTCAACCAAACATCAAAATTCTAGAAACATCTGTTGGATGGGAACAACCCTGCCCATCTAGGTTCAAAAGAAAAAACGTAAATATGTAATGAAGATAGATGATCAAATGTCACTACCAACTGATGTAACATCGGATGCTGCATCCTCATCCTCATCCTGGTCTCCTGCAGGTGCATCCTCTGGTGCAACTCCTGCTGCTTCAGCAGCTGCAAGTCGTGCCTCCACTTGCTCAATCTTGGTGTGGAGTATATCTAGGTTCCACTCTGCAGTGTTCAGTCGGTCCTCCATATCCACACATCCATTTGCCAAATTCTCATGAGCTGTATCAGTTGCTGCTAAATCTGCAGTCAGTTTGGTGATCCTCTGATTCATCAACATCTCTCGCTGAAGTATGCTAGTAATCTCTCCCGCTGCGTCCCTCATGTTCCGGATCTCCCGGTCCATCCTAGCCACAAAGGCAGCTATCACCTGCTCATAGGGGTACTGCAATGGTGGCAAAGCTCGTACAGAAGATGATGAAGAAGAAGAAGCAATGTCAGTAGTGAGTGGGGGTGGGACTTCCTCCTCGTGAATCCAGTTCCTGATCCTATCGGGATACCAATCCCAGTCCTGCGTGTTACCTCTGACACGCACATGAATAGGATGGTCATGCCCTACAGTGGTATTGATCGGGTTGAGTCGAAGTCTCCTCGGCTCTGGCAAAGGTACTGTAGGAACATCGTGCTCCTGAACGACTGGGGATGCGGGTGAATTAGGCGGGGTCAACATTTCCTGTAACGGGATGAGTGAGTGTCATGTTTGAGTGTAAGTGCTGTGTAGCTAATGCATGTACGTGGTTATAGTCTAATATGCATTTTCTAGTTCTCTATAACCAATGGCTGTGATACCAATCTGTCACACCCCCAAAATCCACTAACGGAGTTTTACCGTTAGGAGCGTGACATACCAGGATCTCAGTCATTAGTTACGTGAACGACTCTATATGAGTTTAATAAAAACCACTAGTATTGCTCATAGTCACGATGCAACACTAGTAATGAAAACACTGATTTAATGTAAGACTTGCGGAAGTGAAAAGTTAGATGAAAAGCATGCGCCAAAACAGTCGCGCCAAAAATAAACAATTCAACGATAAATAAAATAAATAATCCTTGAGTTTGAAAATGATATACTTCGAATGCATGCATGCATGCCTTAGCTTGTGCTTGTACCTTAATGACCTGAGAAAACATGCTAAAACGTGTCAACACTAGGTTGGTGAGTTCACAGGTTTCAATGTTTATAAAGTTTACTAGATAATACCATTTTCAATTTATATCATAGGTAGCTAACCTAGTTACATGTTACTAAAGCGTTTAGACACCGAAGCTGACTGTTTATGTTTGAACTTGCCTCCTACCATGACTATCATGATCAATGGTAAATGTTTAGGTCAATGTTACACCCGTTCGACTACCTGTCGTGTTAGCGCGACTAACGCGGGTGGGGCTTGTCAATGCCCGGTAGTACTACTCAAGATTACCTCGCTATCCCATATATTAAACGGTTCGATAAGTAAGGACTTGCATGATATGTTTGCGCTTAGTACACAAGTGATATAAAAGAAATGTAAGATCTAAATGTTCGTACCCATGTTTTCTCCCCCAAGTTTAAATCATAAGAAAAGGGGCCGTGAAACTCACCTTAAAGTGCGTGCGAAAGAAAGCGAACTTAGAATGCTTGACGACTAACTGCCACCTATAAACACCGGTTTATAAGTGTGTGTTTGTGCAAGACGATAGGAACCCTTAGTATCCAAACAATACTATTGTTTAAGTGTTTAGAAAAGTTTTGCAAGTTTGACTCAAGTTTGACCAAGTTTGACTAAGTTTGACCCGACAACCCGTTGGTGACCCGTTTAGTGATTAAATGTTTGTTCAGTATAACACTTCTATATTATACACAATGATCATGCTGTAGTACTTAGCAACAAATCCTATTTGTTCTAACAAGATAGCAAGTTTCCATAAATAGCAGGTTTCTATAAATAGAAAGTTTCCAAAAATAGCAGGTTTCTATAAATAAAAGTTTCCAAACATAGCAGGTTTGTTCGGGACTCATGTTTTCTGGAAACTATCATCATTGATATATTCATAGGATCACTCTAACATGTTCTAGCTCATCACATCACATAACAATTGTCTAGAACCTAAACATGCAAATCATAATTCAAGACAAAGTTGCTATCTTTAGTAACCTATGACTAGCATGCGTGATTTCAAACACCTAACACGTTACAACAAGTTATTATGTCCTATCTAACATAGAGCTATCATCAAACCATATCATGCATGT
Source organism: Smallanthus sonchifolius (assembly GCA_023525975.1). Taxonomy (NCBI): domain Eukaryota; kingdom Viridiplantae; phylum Streptophyta; class Magnoliopsida; order Asterales; family Asteraceae; genus Smallanthus; species Smallanthus sonchifolius. The sequence goes on along the minus strand of JAKNSE010000034.1, from coordinate 681,493 downwards.
CTAAATAGCAAGTTATAACCACTTTTAACAATTAAAGTTTCCTTATTTGGAAAGTTGGTAAAACCGGGTTATGTATTCAAAATCTGATTTCACAATTCATGTAAACATGCATCAAGTAACACATAACCATCATCACCTCATCCTAATCATGTCTAGCATGCGAGATAGAAATCATAAAAAGTTTCCTCTTTTAGTAATCCATTACACGCTTTATTCACACAATTAACACGTCTAATCAATCTCAACTCTTTCAACTAATATAACTACAACTATATTAATCATAATCCATGTCTAGCATGCGATTCCTATACATCACATAATCAACAATATTCAATTTTCACATCGTATGACAACTAGGGTTTCATATATGTTCATAAAATCATCAATACGATGCCACAATATCAAACAATTAACTAATTCATTATCATATTTCAAAATCATTAAGTTTGGATAATCTAGGGTTTCGATCTCAAAAATAAAAATGAAAAGGTGACGGAATCAGATGAAACGACTTACGTAGAGATGTTAGAAACGCCTAGATTAGCACGTATCTACTTCCGGATTCACGATCGGGGCTCGAACGAAGGTTCTATGGTTGCTTGAAGGTTCGGCCGAGTGAGGGTGAGGGGATTGAAGTCGCGATGGCTATGGGGTGTTAGGGTTTATGTTTATTTTTTTTTAAAGTTTATATATATCCTTAATTGTATTCATGGGTTTTAAGTTGAGATACGGGCTTTTTAAAGATCCATAAACTCTAATTAATTAAATAACACTTATTTAATACTTAAAATTTTCGATTTTTATTTTTATAAAAACACTACCCTTTTATAAAATACTAAATACACTTAACACACGATAAATACGTACGAAAACAATAACATTCACATAATTCACGTAAATTTACGTAATTACCTAAAGTTCACATAATTTATATTAAATATAAATTATCAAATATTCTTAACAATTATCTTGATTAATCACCAACGTTCCGGGTTAGACTCGAGTGCGATCCGTTGTGTGTGAACTGACTGACACATTTAATTAACCAAATTAAATGCAATGTACGCGTGGCTAACTGAGATAACTGAGTTTGTAACAAATAATGTTTGAACTAACGAGGTTTGAGTTAACGGGGTTAACCTGAAATTGTCGGATGTCACAGGCTGCACTTGTGGTTCCAACTTATTTCCTGTGTAATCCAACCACTACTCAAACTCAAGTGAGTTTCACGACCCCTTTTTACTCGTTTTCCTGTTGGGGGAGAAACATGTACACAAATCAACATCTTTTATTTGTTTTCCCGTTGGGGTAGAAACAGGTACGCAAACAAACATACTTTTACTTGTTTTCCCGCGGGGGAGAAACAGGTACGCAAACAAACATTATTTTACATGTTTTTCATGTTGGGGGAGAAAACATGACGCAAACTATTTTGATTATGGTACTTCATATGATATCACTGTTGAGGCTAAGCGTAACACACTATCATGAAATTCCTCACACACTTCGGACCGTTAATATGTAATTAGCGAGGTAATTTTGGTAGTACTACTGGGTTTGACAAACCCCACCCACTTTAGTCGCGCTAACTCGATTGGAGGTCGAACGGGTGAAATATTGACCTTAACACATTAGTCAGAGTTGATAGACCTGGCTGGAGGCAAACAATCAAACACTGTCAGCTTCGGTTGCGAGCGCTTTAGTAACACATGAACGTAGGCTAGTTACCTATAGATATGCATATTGAATGTACATAATCTGGCAAACACTCTCATTGCAAACTTGAAACCTGTGAACTCACCAACCTCGTGTTGACATTTTTCTTACATGTTTCTCAGGTCGCTTTGGCACAGGTTGCACACTTAGGATATGAATGGAGTCCTACTGTCATATCATTCATTTCAAACATTTTAAATAGTTTACTTATTTACATTGATTGACGCTTGTGGCGTGTAATTACTTTTGATTTCATATTAACGTTTACGCTTCCGCATTAACTCTGAACTTTTGTGTTATGACATTTTAAGTCCCATATAGTGTCGTTTGATGTAACTAATGACTGAGATCCTGGTGTGTCACATCCCTAACGGTAAAACTCCGTTAGTGGAATTTGGGGGTGTGACATGTAAGAAGAAACGCTCGTAGAAAGGTTAAAACACTAGAGAAACGAGACTAAGAAGCATTATAAGCTTTGACTTTAGAGTCTCATTCCAAACAAAAAGGTGAATACTTTATCTCTTTTAAAACTTGTTCAAATATTTTATTTGCTAAAATGGCCAAATAAATATTAACGAAATAATGCTCAACGTTCTTCTACAAACAAGCATTCAGGCCATAGGTATACGTAAAACTTGCAAGGGATACACGGGTCTCGGGTGAAATTTCCGAATTGCGGCTGGTGCTTATCTTATAACAAATGAAGGACATGGAGTTCTCGTTGTTATAATCTATGACGCCAGTATATACTATGGTGCGATTGAACAGGACGGGCCTGCTGAGTGTGTAGATTGAACATGAAGTTGTGATTATGTAATTAATACTTATTTGTGCCAAAATGATTTTATGTTAAGATATTTTATTCACCAGCGTTCACGCTGACGTTTTATTTTCAAAATGTTTTCCAGGTAATGATTAAAATATGATGAGAGGTGTTTACTGGCAGACCTAAGATCTGACCTAGGAAAAAGGATGGAATGCACGTATGATTCTCATGCCTCATATAAAGGGAAATCCTAAAAAGAGATAGGACCAGGGAACTGATCGACCCTGTGTTGGAACTATTTCCAGTGGCTCATCATGTATTTGATTTCAAACTTGTTTTGTAATCAAATGAGAAAGGTATTGAGACCCTATGTTTATAAAGTAAATACAAGGCTTTTGTTTTCCAACTGAGTTTTGGTATTTACAAATACAACACTTGAGGTTAAAAGAATGATGAAACGATCCTTTGAAAAGACTCCCGATGTATTTTATAAAAACTCTGAAATCAAGTAACCAAACAATACCAATCGGGCTCGCACACATCCAGGGGGTGCCTGAGGCGGGGTGTGACACATACTCAATTAAACACGGTCCCCTACCCATTCTAAAAAATGAAGAGTGAATAACCTATTAAAACCGCATTCATATATATTTTTTACATTTTATAGTTGTGATAAAATCAACACCAAACGATTCGATCTTTATTCACCAAACGATTACAGAAAACGAAATTGAAAGAACTAGCAACAACCGAATGAACTAAGAAGCTAATAATCCCAAATCTATTGCTAACCAAGAACAAGCTAACTTCTAATTGTACAAGTTTAACCCTCAAGAATAAAGCTAACACAAAATTAGCTATAATCAGTCCTTCATCTTTGAAGACTTGCTGAAACTTTACCAAACTACCAATTTTGACTTTTATATAGTTGACTTTAACTTAATACTTACAATCTCCACCTTTATGCCAAATCAACAATGCCAAATCTCAGCCAATACCCAATTCAGTCATACAAAAACTAAACTTGGGACTAGGAACAGCCTAGCAATACCATGATCTTTTACAGTATTGGTTAAAGACTCCACTACAGAACTCTAACCCATTATCAGTTTTAAGCTTCTTGACCCTCCTTTCTGTTTGCAACTCAAACAATTTCTTCCATTCTCTGAACTTATCAAATGCCTCATATTTCCCTTTCAATGTATACACTCATACTCTCCTTGAACAGTCATCAGTGATGGATAGAAAATAGAATGCTTCGCCTAGTGACATTGTTATAATTGGACCCCATAAATCAGAATGCACATAATCAAGTAAGTATTAGTGTGTTGAACACTTGTGCTAAACTTAACTCTGTGAGACTTTCCTAAGGCACAACTTTCACAAAACCCCATGCCACAGTTTTTCAAGCCCTCAATAAAACCTTTCTTTTTCGATTCAAATAGCCCTTGTTGGCTAATATGACCCACCTTTGATGCCATAAAACATGTGGATGAAACTTTATTTAGGATGAAACTTTATTTAGGATTCAACCAAATTCACACTACCCCATACTACATTTCCATCAAAATAGTACAAATTATTATTCCATTTAGTTCCAGATATAACAACCAAGGAACCATTAACCACCCTTAGGGTTGTACCTCACATCTTGTAAAGAGTGCTCGGTACCATTATCCAATTTGATGATTATTGATCCACTTCGATAAACTTTGCAAGGTCTATCATCTCCTAACTTGACATCATCAAGATCATCCATCTTTAGTTCACCGAAGAACTCCTTTATGGGTGTCATGTGATAAGAGCATCTAGAGTCCATAATCCATTCAGCCTTATCCCCTCCTTTGGAAATCACAAGAACATCTACACTATCATAACCACCATCGAATGCCTCTTCATTATGCGTGCAATTGTTGAAATTCGTGGAACTGTTTGAATTACTTGCTTCCCCTTTCTTTCTTTTCCATTCTAGACCATCCTTTTTTAAATGCTTTTCTTAACTACAAACAAAGCACTTGCTCTTGTACTTGGACTTTGACCTTGTATTACTTTTGAACCTAGAATTCTTCAGAATTCTTTGTTCTAGTCTACCTCTGACAACAACCCTTCTCCACCTTCTTCTTTCAAGTCTAACTACTTTTTCAACTCCCTTGAGTTCAATGCAGCCAGTACCTCTTCCATGGATAGAGTCTCTCTCCCATACATAGAGTATCCACAAAGTGTTCAAGAGATTGAGAGTTTAAATCTTACGATACGATATAAATTTATAAATACGAATTAGATAAGGTGTGAGTTAGCCGTTCCAAAACAATAAAAATAAGTTTGTTATCATCAATTACATTTACTTATAACCAAAAATATAACAATTAAGTTCATTCACCCTTTACAAACTTTGAGTATATTTTTGATGATTTTTGAAATATTTGCCGTAAAATCCTAATTTTTAGGATCTTTCTAGATATGGATATATTAAAAAGATTTATATTTGTATGCTACAGTATATTAGGGGGTACCAAGTGAGAGATTTCTCATGGTTACTTATTTTAGGGTACTAAAAATATATTTCTTTTGAATTTATGTAACGTAGGTCAGTTAATATATTTAAAAGAAATTAGTGTTTATTAGTTATTTAAAATTCAAGAATCTAGTGATGGTCAGCCCAATAAATTAATAAACATTTTAAAACATAATTATACAATATCATTATTGAGATACTCTAATAAGTTAATCAACCGGATCTAATTGAGATGAAAAATAAAACTACTGGAATAAAAAAACAAATTTAAAGTATTAGACTAAAAAGTTTATTTTGGTTAAACTATAAAACGTATTTAACTCAAAGAAATATTTTGTGTTGGCCATATTGGAAAGTAGCATGTTCATTGGTGTTAATTTCCTTTACATATCAAACGAGATAACAAATAATGTGATACTAGAAACATTCAAATAACTTAGGAAAGTACATACTCAGTTAAACACGGTCCCCTACCCATTCTAAAAAATGAAAGAGTGAATAGCCTATTAAAACCACATTCATATAAATTTATTACATTTTATAGTTGTGATCAAATGAACACCAATGAAAAATACTAAATCAAGAACACCAAACGATTACAAGATAATTATGATTATAGAAAACGAAACTGAAAGAAGTAGCACTAACCGAATGAACTAAGAAGCTAATAATCCCAAATATGTTGCTAACCAAGATTAAGGGGGGTGCAAGTGGACAGCGGCTTCAAGGCGGGTACCAAGCGGGTAGGGGGCTACACCACCGCATCCAACGCGGGTTCAGCGGGTACATTTGAACGGGTAGTTTGAGCGGGTATATTTACCGTTGAAATCGAAGATGAAGCCGTTGAAATCGACCAATTTAGCCGTTGCAACTTGACAGTTCAACGGCAATATAGCCGTTTAAAATAAAATAAAAAGTTAATTAATTTATCCCCTATAAATACAAAAATCCAATATTCTCAATCCACAAAAATACATACCATCTCCTCTATTATTTATATAAAAACACCATGGATTCCAAAAAAGTTTCTAAACCGAGATGCGGTTCTAGCCGCAAAAAAGTGTCCAAACCGAGATGCGGTTCTAGCCAACAACCAACGAGCCAAGAAATTCTCACACAACCGTATACTCCATACCCCGTTTTTCCCCAACAACTGTATACTCAAATACCGGTCATGCCTACGCAAGTTGCATCGGGTCAATACATCTATCCCTTACAAGATCAATCAAGTTTTGATCCTTTTACACCTCGATACAACAACTTAGCATTTCGTAAACCCACCCGTCAAGAAGAACGTTCACTTTCCATCTTTGATGATAGTAACAATTACAATGTTCACGAGTATCTTAGCTTAGAACATAATCGAAGAAATTATATATATTCAAATATCGAAGATGACGAAGAAGATGAAGGTGAAAAGAAGATGAAGTTGAAAACGAAGATGAGGAGATGGAGGTTGAAGTTGACGAAGAAGAAGATGATGCGGTTGAAATTGATGAAGAAACCGTTAAAAAAGGTAAATTCATAAACCGTGCGCCCCGTCAACCGTGGACTCCCACACAAACTGAAGCTTTGTGTAAGGCTTGGTGCCATATTTCTAAAGACCCGACGATCGGAAATCAAAAAAAGTGAGATAATTTTTTGGAGCGGATACTCGAGCATTACAATAATCTAGTTGGAGGAAGCACCCGAAGTAGACACCAACTTAATTCAAAGTGGACTTCTTTGAATACAACCATGTGTCACTTCAACGGATGTTGGATTCAAGCAGTATGTATTTTTTGTACGTTTATATAATGTTAATATTTTTTTTAAATTAATATATTGTTTTTGTAATACTTTATAGGATCGTTTACGTGCTAGTGGGGCCAACGATTTGGATGTAATGAAGAAAGCGTTGAGTGACTACAAAAAGAAATATAAAAAAACTTTTAGCGAAGTCAAATGTTGAGAGATTGTACGGGTTCATGACAAATGGATCCGTCTACCGTTGATGGGTGAGGAGTTTGATACTCAATCCGATCAAAAAAGAAAGTCGGGGGACACGGGTTCAAACGATGAACATTTCACTAGTTGGGCACCCGACCTAAACGAAGACACGCGACACCATCAAGACCAACACGGAAACCAAAGAAGTCGTCTGAGTCGCCGTCAACCAAAGGAAGTGTGGTTGAACAACTTACAGACTTTGTGAATATACGGGAGGATATGATGAATAAATTCGTTGATTCAATAAAGGGAAAAGACGACGACATACGGTCTTTGGTGAATGAGCAACGAGAGGCTGTCAAGTCTGAATGTATGGACCGGTAATTTAAAATATTTTCGGAATCGCACGAACATCTAACCGGACCTTTGGTGGAAATAATCTTGAAACGGAAAAGAGAAATAGCCGCAAAGTATGATTGGCCATGTGATTTTTAATTTATTAGGTATTTTTTTAAGTTGTTTTTATTATATGTCTTTTTTTCTTGTCTTTTTAATTTCTTATGTATTTTTAATTAATTAATTAAAGTTTTAGTTTATTAATTTTATTTGTTTTAATTTATTTTTTAAAAAAAATAAGAGGGTTGGAGGGTACCACTCCCACCTAAGAGGATACTTTGGGAGGGTACTTTGGCTAATTGAGGTGACACCTCATGATTGGTGTAATTTGGGAGGATACTTTGTTTGATAGGGTACCACTCCCCCCCCTAACAACCTAACTTCTAACTACAACAATGTTTATTATGAGACTCGAAACCCTTAACCATTTAAGAAGAAACACATTTACTAAACATTATGATATCGTTAGGATACAACCCTTTGGTTATTACATTTTATAGTTGACACACCATTGTATTCATTTTGATTCTCTGTATTTGTTGGGATTGCATGTTGGAATTTATTGTAAAAAAAACATTTTTTATTCTTTGTGAAGTTTGAATTTATGTAATATTTTATCCACATTCAAACCGAATGATCAGCGAATGGCATGGATGATATAACGTATGATAGCTTAGTGTATGTGCTTTATTGTTCAAAAGTTAAGACTAAATATAAAATTTAAACACATCAAACCACTATACTTTTACAATACAATAAAAAAAATCCATACTTTTTTCCGACGACATGTCGTCTGTATAGATTTTGTCGGGTAAGGTTCATACCTACAGATCAAAGAAGTCGTTGGTATAGGTGAGTCTCTCCCGACGACTTGTCTTCGACAAAGGAGTAAATTAAAAAAATTCAAATAAAATTCTATAGGGATGACATGTCGTCGGTATAGGTTGGACACCTATGCCAACGACATAACCTATGTCGATGACATGTTGTCTGGATATGACCAACTTCTACCGACGACATGTCGTTTGTATAGGCTTTTGATTTGTTTTATAAAAATTCCGACGACATGTCATATGTGGCCCTTTTTTGTTTATTTTTGTAATTTTTGCAATGTTTCTAGAAATCTATATATACTAATAAATAAAGGTTTTGTGGTGTCACATGTCATTCTCATATTCATCCTTAGGATTTTTTTCCTTCCTCTCTCTCTTATTAATGATACAAGTTTCTATAAAAAATTATAATTTTTGTTTCCCGCCTCTTTACTATTAAATAATAATTATTTCTATAACTATTTTTATAAAACATTTTTAATTAAAAAAAATAGCTTGTTCATAAAACATTTTTATAATTTGAACATTTCTTTTATTCTTTTTATAAAATATTTTAAAAAAATAACTATATAACGTTTCTAAAATTTGTATTAAAAAATTATGTAATATGTCATAAATATGTAATATTAGATCTTCATTACTGAGTATATATAACACTGCATTTATTCAACCTGTATAATATACATGGTTTCTAACATATATTACAATAAAGGAATAACTATATTTGCTACGTGTCGACTTTTGATAAAATCTAGATTTTTGTTTTTCGTCTTTTCTCTCCTATTAAATAATGATAATGTTAAATAATTAAATATCTAAAATTTATTCTAATATTTTATTAAAAATTACTAAATCATAAATATATCTTATTTTAAAATACAATTTTATAATTTTTAAATCTTCATTATTGGTTATTTCACAGATAACTAATAACATTCAACATACAAATGTTCATAGAAAATACTGTTTTATAACAAGTTATATTTATTCAACCTATGTAAAAAATGAGCTTTAACCTAGTATAAAATATATAAAAGTTTAAACCTAAAAATACAAACTTCTAAACCATTCAAAACACACATATACCATACAAACAGTCCAAAAACATGAAAAATAACATCCTAAACATAATTCCATTTGAAAGCAAATATAAATAGGCTTTTTCTAACCACACACGGAATATTGCTAATTGGACCCGCCGCCGATCTATACGCCCTCGTATAGGGCAATACGAGGGCGTATAGAATTCAGTCACTGCCAACAGAATGCCACGTGTCATTCTCTGTCTGGCGGCTGGTCCAATACGTGGCGTATTGACCTATACGCAGCGTATGAGGCACGGGTTATATTTTTGCTTCAAAAGTTGGAAGATTTGGAGTTTATGAATCCTATACGTGGCGTATTGACCTATACGCCACGTATAGGTATTTTTTATTTAATTATATTTTTTTATTTATTTATATTTTGTTTATTTTTATTTTAATTTATATAAACATTTGTATATTTTATTTTTTTTAAACATTTGTTAAATTTTTAAAGTATAACCAAGCAAAATATTAAACATTACAAACCAAACAAAATATTAAACATTACAATCAAACAAAATATTAAACATTACAACCAAACATAATATTAAACATTACAACCAAACAAATAAACTAAACATTATATACATTACATCAAAAAATTAAATATATACATCAAAATGTTTTACATACATAACAACGAAAGAAACAAAATACAAATAAAAGAACTAAATCTAACCGTCTCCGCCGTCACCCTGACCGGCTCCGGCGTCACCCTGACCCGCCCCGCCCTCACCCTGAACGGGGTCGTCCGGATAATGACGTGGCGGTGGTAGTGGGGGTGGCTCGATGCCGGCGGCTCGTGACTGATTCACGAGCTGTCCAACCGCCCACATCATCAGGTCCTCCATGCGATCGAGTTGACGACCCTGTCGTCGTGAGTCGGCAACAAGGCCATCAAGCACTGCCTGGGTAGCCCTATCCAGCCTAACAGACCGACGTACGTGTCGGGGATGCTGTGGCGGATGCTCGTGGACCTGCTCGACGTGTGGCGGCTCGTCCTCAATCGCTATACCCTGTAGCGGCTGAGGCATATGCGGGTCCCCCTGTCCAGGCATCTGCGGCAACGGCACCGGGACCCAAACCTGGTCCTGGACGGCCCCTACGAACCGAAGGCCCTGCGGGAATCGGTGCGTGATGCGCATGCCGCTCGCCGTGCGACGGTCTAATCGGACAGGGGGAATGGCCGGTAACATCGCAGGCTCATGCTGGTCAAATGGTAAGACCGACCGCATGATATGCGTGATGAAAGCACCGCCATATAAAAGTCCGCGCTTCTGTCGCATATAGGCAGAAGCAAATAAAAGCGCCATGCTGGTGGACAGGTCGCACCGCCTCCCAGTAAGCAGGCAGAAAAGGAAGAAAAGATCTCTATCAGTGCACCACTCACGGCTTTTCAGACGCGGTGCGATCGACGTCGAAATAAGCCGGTGCAGATATCTATACAAAGGGTCTCTAATACCCGAGACCCTCCCCTTGGTACCCAACCAAGGACTATCTGAAATCAAGCCCCAAAAAACAAGGAGTTCCTCCTTGTCCACCTCTGTCACCGCCTCGGTGAAAAGCGGCGTCACCGTCTCAGGCTCGTAGTATAAGCCCGTCGTGACGGCCCACTGACTGAGGGTCTGACGGTAAACGACCCCAAAAATAGAAAAAGAAATACGATCCGGGTCAATATCCGGCGCCTCTCCGGGTAGAGGCTGCAGCCCAGTCTCTGAGTAGATGAACGTCGAAAGAAACTCGACGACCAGCTCTCGGTATGTCTCCGCAAAAGAAAGGTCAAAAAGACGCGACCATGGCGTGTCCTCGCCGATGATGGCCCTGGCTCGCTCGGCCTCTTGCACCTCCTCGAGGAGGGCCCAATCCACCGCCGTACCTGGACCCATCTGCACCTCCCGGAGCTTCTGGCAACGGGAAAAAGCCTCCGTATCGGGCGGAAAATCCAGAAATGGGTAGTGCGCAAGATCGTCTAGCTGATCCATCTCAATATCATTATGATCCGCCATATCTGATAATAATTAATTGTTTTTAATTTTTTAATTTAAATAATAATATAATATTGTTTAAATTTTAAATTATAAATAATAATATAATATTGTTTTTAATTTTAAATAATAAATAATAATAATATATTGTTTTTAATTTTAAATAATAAATAATAATAATATATTGTTTTTAATTTTAAATAATAAATAATAATATTATATTGTTTTTAATTTTAAATAATAAATAATAATAATATATTGTTTTTAATTTTAAATAATAAATAATAATAATATATTGTTTTTAATTTTAAATAATAAATAATTATTAATTTTTTAAAAACCTATACGCCACGTATAGGCTTATACGTGGCGTATAGGCGGTTGCCGGGCAAAATAAGCCATACGCAGGCCAATTAAGCCATACGCGGGCGAGTTGCCGGGTAAACCAAGCCATACGCGACCAGTTAAGACCATACGCAGGCTAGTGACCGAGTAAACCAAGCCATACGCAGCGTATAGATTTATACGTGGCGTATGGCTTCATCGTCTTCCTAGGACGAACTATACGCCACGTATAGCCCTATACGTAGCGTATAGCTCTTAAGTTCAGACCTAAAAATCGCTAATCTACCCAGTTTTACCCGCTAATATTAAATTAAAACCTAACATTAATGATCGTGGGTTGAGACACGTACCTTTACAAAGTTTTTTTGAGGCCACAATCCAAATCAACGAGCGGGTAGCGTATGGCTTTGTGTTTGTTTGTTTGGTTCGTTTGGGTCAGTACGTGAGGCAAAACTGATATAACAAAAGTCTATACGCCACGTATAGATCAATACGTGTCGTATCTTCAGCAACGTTTGGTATTCTATACGCCACGTATTGATCAATACGTGTCGTATATGTCAAAATTTTGAATTCCCTCTGATTTATATTCTATACGCTACGTATTGGACTATACGTGGCGTATAGAATATTGAATAAAAATTAATTATAATTATATTTAATTAAAATTAATCACACGTATTAGTAGTTTAATTATAATCAGCTATAATTAAATAAAAATATTTAAAATAACCATAAAATTAATTCAAAAATAGTTACAATACAATTTTAAACAAATATCATCCGAGATTCGTGAAATATTGTGGAAATCTAGATCTATTAGTAGCCATTATTTTCTTAAATCGTTCAATACGATCATTGTATATATTTTCCCATTTTGCTGCATCATCATTTCGGTGCAAATTCCAAAGTGCATTCGGCGTAGGAATCGGAAATTCTCCGTCTAACTTGACGTGGATGAAATGATCATTGTTGACGTGAACTAACGATACGACTTGATGTTGAGCGTGAACGTTAGGACCAAACCACAATGGAAAAAATGTTTGATTACCGTTGATGCTTAAAAGATGAACAATCACCCCAAATCTTTGAGCAATTAGGAGTCCTGTGTATGGCATCGACATCCAACGACTAACTGGTGCGGCTTTCACATACTGCCAATCTATTGTGTGACGTAGCCTATCATACTCTTGAAAGGCGACTCTGTCAAAAACAGTTCTCCACCATTCCTCTTTATTGTCCATCTCATTTAGAAGTTGTTGTCGGATAAAGAGCCACCGGTTTTCATTTAACCCTAAGCCCAAAGCTACCGATCGAAAACCACAGTTACCGTCTGGATTTACATCCTGTATATGTGAAATGTACGGATGAAACACAGACGGTATCGAATCCTTAAAACATTTTATATTGTTAACCGCATCTTTCCCCGTAATCAATGGAAACCCTAGATGGGCGTTATCATCTTGCGGTTGCTTTCCTTTACCCTTCGTTGAACGACTGTGTTGAAAGACCGAACTCGCTTGTATAGACTCTTGTGACGCAATATACGAGCTGTGTCTCGCATGGTCACATTTGCTCGGTTGGGATCCTGTGAATGAGCTGTTTCTCGCGACATCCTGTTTCCTTTGTTGTTGCTTTTTCAAAGTTGGACGACCGCGAGTATCTTCTTGTACCATAGGCGCTTTCTTGTTACTTTTGCTCGGAAAGACAACCCATGCGATTCTCGACAGCATACTTCTTTTGACCTGATCGGGTTGTGACATGATTTTGTTTCTCACTTGACCCAGTACCTTATCCACGTCTACATTTTCATCATCGACAAACGACGGTTTTAAATCAAGTTTCCTCCAGAAGACGTCCACCGCATCTAGAGGGATTATGCCACCTGTATTTTAAACGAAATAGTCAGAACATTTTGAAAAGCACACGGCAACCCACAAATACTAAATAGTCAGAACAGTTTACCTGTAGCTTCGATATCTGCCAGACGACAAGCACACGGCAACCCACAACTACTGAAAAGTTGGCACCCACACGTTGCATTTTGTTTCCGTATATTTGATAACTTGTACCACTCGTTTTCTATCAAATCTAGAGCTTTATGTGAAACTTTACCGTGCAGGTTATCAAACAATTCAATAGCTATGTGGCTGTCCATTTTCCTTATCAGGCTTGTTCCAAACCCAAACTGTAACTGATAATACTGATCTGATACAATTTCATCAACAAACCCAACAAGTCTATCTAGCGAGCTGTTAGCGTTTCTAAGATAGCTCTTTAAGAGCGAATGCTGGCTCTCGACTCGGTTCGTTGTATGTTGACCAAAATTGAGGTTTCTGTTGGACCACGCCGATACAAACTTTTCTTTATACGGGTCCAGCCAATTTTTAGTCACATAATCTATAACTCCTGGAAAAATATTTAATATTGAATAAATATTTAAATACTGAAAATATTAAATATTTAATATTTAAAACTTACTTCCTCGTTTGGCTGCATACAGACGTTCGTAAAGCCGGTTGAAGTTGTACTGGTATATATCTGGCGTGGGAGACTCACATAATACCGACCATGAATACTTGAAATTTTTCCAGTCTTCGTCTGTAAATGATGCCCTGCAATGTTTTGCGATATTCTCGTGTATGTGCCACCGACATAGGTTCTTGGAACAGCCCGGAAATATTTTATCACACGCGTTCATAAGAGCTTTGTCCCTATCTGTTACTATCACACGCGGCTCCATACACTTTTGCAACATTGCTTTTATTTGAAGTAGCACCCAGACGAAGTTTTCCTCCCGTTCTTTTGATATAAATGCATGAGCGACGCAAAACGACTGGTGTGTGGAGGTCACACCGACCACTTGGACAAATGGAAGTTTATACATGTTTGTTTTGTAGGTCGCGTCGATCATCAACACGTGCGGGAAAGCACGCCACATCTCGTACGATTTCGGATGAACAAAGAATATCTCCTCCACACTATTTGTGACGGGATCTTCTCGAGTATAGTAGACGTATTTTTTAGAAGAAAGCAGGTTTTCCAGAATCTGTATTGGAGTTTCACCGACTCTCGTTTCGTTTTTTATCTTTTGTATAGCATTATAAATGTCCTTTTTAATGCAACTACTCTCTGGGTTTTGTTCCCTTATAGTTGCCAGAATGTTTCGTGGCAACATGTTTTGCGAGTACAACTTCCCCACCAAAAGTTGTTCCGACTGACACAGTCTCCTTGCAAACGAGTGCGCCACAAGATGTTGACTAGGATCGTGGTTATGACTGTCATCCTTCACCGTTAATTTCCAATCACCAGTATTTTCTTGATACTCTCCTTCCAATTTAAAGGGACAACCTATTTTTTTGCTACCGGCACGTCTAACCGTGGCAGTAGACGCACGTTCGCCGTGACGGTCACACACAAGCCACACCTTGATAAACGGTTCCGTCGGATCGTCGCCTTTTCTCCTCGATCGTCGGGTGACAAGGACGTAACCATTCTCACGTCCTCTCCGCATAGCCCAATCCACCAACTGTTCACGAGACTGAAAATTCTGGTCAGTTTTATACGACACATTTTGATGGTTTTGTTCTTCGTCTTTGGAGTCGTCGGTTTGTTGTGTCGGGTAAGAGACTTCACCGCACACGAAGTTGTTAGTTTGTTGTGTCGGGGAGGAGACTTCACCGTATACGAAGTCGTTCGTGGGTTGTGTAAGGTAAGACGGTTCACCGTATACGAACTCGGGATTGCTCAGTGGCTCGTTCAAATCTGGAAGCCTTACCCGTTGATTAGAATAAACGTCGGACGAGACCTCCTCCCAGTTCACCTCTTGAACGCCAGAACTTTGCGGGTTGTTTTCCAGCGACTCGTTAGAATATACCTGAAAACCGTAGTTACCATCCCACCACCAAGACATGTTTATAATTTTTGAGAGATTGTTTGAAATTTTTTTGAACGATACGTTCGAATGAGAATTTTGCATGGTTAAATACACAAAATTTGGCCCCTATACGCATCGTATAGGGCAATACGGTGCGTATAGGATTCGGGTCAAACCTGGTCAAACCTCGTATACGCATCGTATAGTTCAATACGATGCGTATAGCGTACGAGGTACTTTCTGCAACTAGTCAACATCACATCGCTATACGCTCCGTATAGATCTATACGTGGCGTATAGCGATGTGATGGTTGACTAGTAGCAGAAAGTACCTCGTACGCTATACGCATCGTATTGACCTATACGATGCGTATACGAGGTTTGAATGACCAGGTTGTACGAGGATGTCAGGCATGGGAAATTGTGAAGGGCTATACGCATCGTATTGCCCTATACGATGCGTATATGGCCAAGTCCATTTAGCAATTCCCGTGTGTGGTTAGTAGTCCCCTAATTAATATAACAGCCGACTACTTATTTTGTTATCATCTAGCTTGTTTATTCATTTATTTATAATTAGTTTAATTTAATAACATTCTAATTTATATAGTTTATAGGTATATGGTGGGGAATTTTTGGCATTTATCAATTTAATTTTTCCTCATTTTCTCTACTTTTTTTTAAAGGCCTCATTTTCTCTACTTCATTTCTAATTTTCTCTCTCCACATGTTTATATATACCTAAACTCTAAGATCTCATAGACCCACATTTTCTTTCCAACTCTTCCATTTTCTTTCCAACTCTTCCATTTTCATAATCATCAAATTTTCAGTCTCTGTTCCAAGTTACAAACTTGAAAAACCACAATTCAAAGTTTCAAAAATGGCAGCTTTTTCACACCAACACCACCAATCTTTTTTTCTTGATCAAACTGTTTTCTTTCCAAACCCTACCACCACTACTACTGCTTCCTTCCCTATTTTCCAACAACCTCATGATCATGCTAATTTCCATAGTCATTATCATGATCAAGCTTCGGTAACGAACAAGTTACTGAGCCCGGATTCTTCTATGTCAATGGTTCTTGATGATCAGAAAGTTGAGAGTGGCAACGGCAATGAGTTATTGGCAAAAAAGAGGAAGGACAAACAAATGTTTTCTTATCATGATGATCAATCTAAAGTATTTCACTTATAATTATTATTCTTTTTTTGCTTAACATTCTCCTATGTCAGAAATTTGTGAATTACTTAAAAAAAATTATTTGATCTTGTGAAGGATACAAGTAACAAACTGAAGAAAAAGAAAACCAATGATTATCAAGAGGAAATTAAAAAGAAAAAGAATACAAAGAAAGGTTGTGAAGAAGAAGGTGCAGTTGGATTCATTCATGTTAGAGCAAGAAGAGGCCAAGCTACTGATAGCCACAGCCTTGCTGAAAGGGTACCCTTTCTTCTACATTTTCACACCTCAATTTCCAATTATACCCTCCTCTCTCTTTTTTTAATATTTACATACTGAAAACTTTATTTTTTAATTTATTCTTCAGGTGAGAAGAGAGAAAATAAGTGAAAGGATGAAGCTGTTGCAAGCCATAGTTCCAGGTTGTGACAAGGTGATCGAACTGGCTTACTTCTGTCTTTGTTGTTTATTTGTTTATTTCAAATAGATAAATTAATTAATTAATTTAATAAACTAGAGTGATAATAATATTTTATCTGACAATTTCATGTGGGATTGATTGATATGTAGGTGACTGGAAAGGCCCTCATGTTGGATGAAATTATTAATTATGTCCAGTCCTTGCAAAATCAAGTAGAGGTATATATATTTTTTTCTGTTTAATTATTTAATTAGAGAAAATAAACTTAGTTTACTAATTGCTAATAAATTAATAAACAAATTTTCAGTTTCTTTCCTTGAAACTTGCTTCTGTAAATCCCATGCTATATGATTTTGGAGTTGATTTGGATACATTCATGCTTAAACCAGATGAGGTAATTAATTAATAAAAAGTATAGTTTTTTATAAGATAATTATTTTATCTAATGTTGTAAAACATGTCCAGAATATGAGCAACATGGTACTGCCAAACATGCCAAGTGTACAACAATGTAGTCTCAACGGCGGTAGCGCCACCTTTGCTCCGACGAACGATAACTATAATAACTACCTGCCACAGCTGATTGATGGTTCATCAGCTACTAATTCACTGTTGTTTCAAGAAGCACAGATGCCAAATATTCTATCACAGGTATGTTTTCAAACTCATCATCAAATATTCAGAAAATTAATATTAAAATAAAACTATTATTATTAAATTTTTTTGTATATATAGATATGTATTTATATAAATGATTTAATTTTCAGGGAAGTGGAAATCAGTTGTGGGATGTGGATGAACAAAGACTAAAACTTGACAATGGATTTGCTCACAACAGTAACTTGACTTCTTTTCACTAGTCATGGTAATTAAATACATATTTATTATTGATGATATTTATTTTATTTAAGCTAAGTGTAAGATTATATGCTAATGCAATCTTTAACTTGTTAATTTTAGTGTATGAGGAATGCATGCATGCAGATTTATCCCATCATCAGGGGCTAATTAAGCAAATTAATTAAATTTCATGTGAATATCACAAAAATGTGACATTTAGTGATAATCGTCTAAAATCAAGGGTTGAGATACAAGTTACGGATTGACCAGATTGATCGAGAACCGAAGAACAAGAAGAACCTCTGATGATTTATGAGCATATATTTACAGTTAAGAAATGGAAATTTTATTTTAAATGGTTGTAGAAGATAGTGAATCAATAATTATTTTCTATTTTAATTTCACTATTATTTTGTATCATCAACTAAATTAAGACTACAGTTGTTTACTGTTGGCGTTACCTTTCTGTGTTGGTTCATTGCATTTGGCTGTCTTATTTTGCTTTTTGTGTGGGTCTGAGATGTCAGAACATAAGCAATCTAATGAAAAATATGTGTTTCCTTTGTTTCATTAATTATTATATTTATATGTTTTTCCACTATTTTATCCGGTTGACTGGAGACCAAGAGTTTCAGATAGCATATTGGCCGGATTGGTCATACAATTATAAAGGACCCTTTTTTGACAACCTATAAAGAAAGAAAAAAGAATTTTTATTTGTTTGATTACTTGTCATCCTTATATCTGTTCTATTTACTGATCACATGATTAGTTTGAAATTGAATGAAAATCAATGATTAGTTTGAAATTGAATGAAAATTGAAAGAGGCTATGATATAAAATTAAGGGGGTGTTTGGGATTAGTTATTAAAACTACTTATTAACTTTTTTAAGTTAAAAAGATATTTAGGTATTATGACTTTTAGTCATACTTTTAACTTTTTAAAGGAGTGAAAATGAGTTTTTGAGAAGTAAGGAGGAACTTACTTCTCAAAACTTCTTATGATTTTTTTGTAAAAGTCAATAAGGAAGTTAAAATAAGTAATCCCAAACACCCCCTAAACCTTTAGGATTATAACATGGGTTATATACAATAACCATATTTATATAAAACTATCTTCTAATATTACTAATTACAATATGATCTAACAATCGATCAATATCATGTAAATTATGCGATATATTAATGTCGAAAGATTAATTCACATAATTTGAACATTTCTAATCTTTAACTAGTTTTGATAACCGCGCTACGCGGCGGGGCACGTATTACATAATAAATTAAGACGTTAAAACGTACGAAAGAAGTAAAAAAAAATTATCGAACCCGGATGAAGGTGGGAGTAAGTTGTTAAATGGTGCGCCTCAACCAAGTCCACTGGCCAACATCTTGGTTTATGATATCTCGTGATAGTACAAAAATATTAGTTGTTTTATTCCAAGTCTCGTGACAAAAGTTTGAACGAAAATGAGGGCTGAAAATGAACAGGTTATATATATGAAGGGGCTAACATAAAAATTTGCACCAAATATGTGGAATCTTTAGGGATAATGTTGAAACCTGATGGCTCGTGAGAGTTGGTGCTTTGACTTTTGCTTGTACTTAATAGGCAATGCAGTGGGTAGTTGTAGACAATGCATGAGAAGGGGTAAAAGAGTGTTAACCTCTTCTCAAATTGTATGTGTTATAATATGTTTACTTTATAGACATATCCTAAACTTAGGTATCACCTATTGCTGGTTACTGAAAGAGCTATCCCGTCGGTAATTTCCGACATATTACCCACGGAAGACCCAAAAAGAAATAGTTCCGGGTTTGATGGTGTAGGATCAATATACTAGCAAGAATAGCATAACTATTCTTAGATTAAAAGCGGAAACAACAATCTAAGATCAACACACAACAATTGAAACAAGGATTGAAATAAGAACACAAGAAGTATCTCAACGACCAATTGTATTGATGATAAAGTTTGTTACAGTGAAAACTTGACAATTGTAAAGTATAGATAACAACTAGACTGTTACAATCTATTTATAGTGAAAATACATTTGACCGTAATTACCTAACCGTCTAGACTCTTCTAGAAGGCAGGCTGACATAACTAACTCAACTAACTCTAAGTTGGTAGTTGCCTTCCGGAGCATTTGTCTGATGAAGAAACACAATCTGGTAAGGAGATGCCTTCTACTACGGAGGAACAAATCGTTCTTCCGAAGTAGATAGACTATGCGGAGTACTTGACTTAGCACTTTGATCTTCATGTTATTCTTTGATCCGAAGTAACACTGTATATCCAGACTAAGTCTCCTCTCCTAAGTAGTTCTCTCTCCAGAGTAGACTTGCTCATCTGGAGTAGACATTGTACATTTTTCTTCAGTTTTACATACGGAGTAATCTTTCCTCCGTAGTAAACATATTCTTTCGATGTGTCACTTTGACCGATCCGGAGCATGTAAACTTGTGAATATTAACCTTTAGTGTTTGACCTTACGGATGAGAAATGTTGAGATATGGGCGTTCTGTTTTTTTAATTCTTTAATCTATGCCATGAATCATATTATGGTTTTTGTTTGTCTCATAAATCCATATTAAGTTACTTTATTTGTGGTAATACATATTAAAATATGGAGTTATGTCATATTAAAATAGTTTAATTGTGGTTAATAAAAGATTAGAAATGGAGATTTTAGTATGAATATAAAATGAATATATGATTATTTTTCTAAGTGATAAAAAGAGAAAAAAAACTAGTGAATTCTTTCTTTGTCGATTATTTACATATAATTTTGAGATTGAGATGAAGATTCTTTAATTCTTCCACCATCACCAACTTCATCTTTTTCTAGCATTTCGAAACATAAAAATCGGTGAAACCTCGGGCGCATGAGCTTTCCCTGTTAGTACATACTGCTTCGGTTGTTGTACTCTGAGAGACAGACGTGTTAGTCTAAGAGGAGGCAAAATCTGTTTTAAGAGACACGTGTTAAAGACGAATCCTCGATCAAAACCTTCAACGATTTAATTAGTGTGCTTATTGTTACACTCAAGGAGCATAGTTGAAGAATCAATATAGTGAAGACTCGAGTCGACAATACTACAAGAAGGTACGGTTTAAGTCATATATTATGAACACACTGGTACTTTAGAATCATTTATTTGTATAAATTTGTATTATTTCATATTTATTTTCATTTGGTTTTGTATATAGTATTACACTAAGTGTATTTCTCAACAATAACAAAAGTATCGTTATTAGTAGTTTATTATTATTATTATTATTATTATTTTAATAAAAAGTGAACCTGGTTTCTGCGGGTTAAACATCTACAAATCTCTAATGATAGAGTTTTGATGTTAGCGACACTTTTAGTATGTCGGTGAATACAATTTTCTTGTAGCTCTGGTGTACATATTTCTCTTGTCAACTACCTCGGTTTCTTTAGTTATAGCTCAGTTTGATGCACCTGAGTTTTATCCACATCGATCCAGGTTCGAGCCTCGGTTCTTCCTCAAGCCCGAAAGGGATCGTATTGAGTGGAGTTGAACGAGTCTCTCCCATATAACGAGAGGTGTTACGTCACAACATTCGATGTTCGCCGTTAAAAAAAACTCAGTTTGATATATTTACTTCAATTACACTTGATATCGATCAAACTTCTGTCAGAATACTTACTATTTTATCTTATTTAATAATTAATGGTCAAACCTTACAACAAAATTAAATCGGTAAAACAAAGTATAGCAATCAAATGTACTTGTTGGTCAAACTTTGTAATAGATGTAGCAATCTACGGGAACACTTGTGATTTGCAAAAGTAAATATTAAACACACCCTACACCTACAAGCCTACAGCAATATAAGGAAATGTTAATTTTGAGCCAATTCTAATCATCTTAGGTCGACCGGTATACTAGTGTATATCATCACGTGATCCAACATGTTATACGAATCACGGCGTGATTCACCAAGCTACACCGCCCCCTTATCCAAAATATCACGCCGTGATATTTGTGTGTGATTATTTTCACGCGAGAAATCACCCATTTCAATTCGTATTTTACCGTTCAACGGTAATAAACTAGCCGTTGGAATTGAATTAAATTAAAATAAATAATAATTTTTATTTTTACTCACTATAAATACTCAATTTTACTCCATAATTTTTACACTCATTTTCTACCCAAACTCGCTAATCTTCTATACTCATTTCTAATATCCCTAACCCAAAAATGAGTAACGATCCTAACCCAAACTTTTGGGCTCAATATGCGACTCGTGATAACGCGTTTATGGTCAACCCGAACTTTCAACCCAACCCAAACTTTCAACAAAACCCAAACTTTCAACAAAACCCGAACTTTCAACCAAACCCGAACTTCCAACCCAACCCAACCCAACCCAACCCAAACTACCCAAACTTCCAATCAAACCCGAACTTTTAAATGTTTAACTACCAATCCCCAATGTCTCAACCGGGTACACCACTAGAATTTGTACCCGAAACTCAAGAAATGCCACAAGAAACTGTTGACGAGAATCAAAATGTCTCAAAAAAGGAAAGAAGAAGGTTTCGCAAGAGACTTCAAGCCGACCGAATACCAAAAAAAGTGGGAAAAGACGAGCCACTATTCTTGGTTAAGGCGTATATAGACGTCTCGGAGGATCCAATATTCGGTAACAATAATTTTGGTTTTTGTATTTTTTAAAATTTTCCTTATTTTATTTTTTTGTTTATTAATTTGAATATTTATTTTTTGTAGGAAATGTCCAAAACAAAAAAATGTTATGGACTCGGATTCGTGAAAGATATGAATCTTTTATGAGTGTACCGCCCGGTTACCGAACTTTAGACCAATTGAGTTCAAAATGGACTCATATAAATGGGAATGTGGTAAAGTTCCACGGGATCTACCAAGAATGTTTGCGGGATCGAAGAAGCGGTGAGAGCGATGTCGATATTTTGGCGAGAGCAACGGTCCGGTTTAAAGACGACCATGGTGGCGAAACACCAATTGAGTATTGGGAGGTTTGTAAGAATTCGCCAAAGTGGCAAACACTATACATTGCCCCCACCTGAACCAGCTCGTCCAAAAAAAGAACATCAACCGACATTGATGCTAGTCCGGGCGCTTCCGATGGTAAATCTATGTACGACCTCAACATAGATGCATCGGAAGACGTGGAAGAAGTACCCCGGCCGATAGGGAAGAAAAAAGCAAAATTCCAAGCAACGGGCTCGACCACCGCTAGTCACGACGAACTCGGCGAGAAAATGATCGAACAAATGACAAGATTTAACAACGTCCAAGACGAGAGGATGAATTAGAAACAAACAAAACAAGAGATTGAAATTCTTGGCATGGATCTTGATTCACTCTCCATCGCGCAACGTTTTTTAATTGAAAAAACAAAAGGAGATCAAAGAACGTCATGGTATCCCGTAGGTTTTTTTGTTTTTTTAGTTATTTTAATTAATGTATTTTTTTAATTATTAATGTAATTTTTTTATTATTAATGAATATTATTTATTATGTTTTATTTTATTTAAATAAAAATTAAAAAATAAACATTAAATTATCACACCACCACAATCACATGGGTATACCCCTTGCCATGTGATGTGTGATGTGATTTTTCAGAATCTGACGTGGCGCCACGTGACGTGCACTTTATTATCACATCACACCATAATCACATTGGTATACCTAATGTTCTTATAACCAGCAAGTAGCGTAATCTATAAATGCTCACCGTGTAGTTTAAAGGTATGATTTGAAAAAGTACGAGTTGGAGAATATAGACCAATGTTTGGCCATTTCATTTGGGGGACAAACTGAAATCATGACAAATTCTTAATATAAGGCCACTTAGTTTGATTAACAAAGTAATTTAGTGAGGGAATCTAAAATTGGTGCAAATAACAAGGATGATTTCTATAGTGGATTCTTTTATATTTGAATGATAACTAAAACACTATTGATTTCGGAACCAAACCTAATTTATGCTTACAAACAGTAACAGATGGCTCAAGAGTAAAATTGTTAAAGTTAAGGCTTTAGGTCTTATATTTTTAATCCCTTAAAATTTTAAGACCTATATATATAAATATCATCGAGAACAATTGCCAATTTAGAATTTTAAAACGGCTAACTTCATACGTCATTTGATCATACTTCTAAATTTATACATTTGTTTACTACGAAACTTGGAACCTCAATCACTTAAAAAATAACATCTTTCCTACATACATTTGTACGGCTAGACCGCATGTCCTTTGGTGTTTATTTAGGTGTATGTTTAGACTTATTGTTTATCATTTCCTATAAAAGTTTTGGAACACTTTCAAGAAAGGTTTATATGCTATTGTGGATGAAATTAAAATATCAGACTTTGTTTGAATGACATATGTTAAAACATAAATATTGTTCAGGATGAAGAGTTGGACGTTCCTTGATTTCACCTGCTCGTTGAGACCTCATGTGATCAACCTCCGACATGATAATAAGATAATCGTTATTTGGAGGTGAAATGGTAAGGTAGTAAGATCGAAAGTATAAGTGTAATGTGTTGTAGTAATGGGAAGTGTATTACCTGGAGTGCACAAGGCACCCTTTTATAGCCGGGCTTGCGCATCAAGAGTGAACTCAACCGTTACCTTCGTGCCTATTCATGGGGGTCTCTCTCATCTTTCTTACCTGCAGACTTGGCTTTGCCTTTTTTGTATAAAAACATTAGTCCACACAAGGGGACAAGTCCCTTTGTTCAAGGTCATTAATTAGATATTAATAACTATTTTCTAGTACGTGGACTTCTCTAAGATGTCAAAATGGTACCTATCCATCATGCCATGTCATCTTCGATATGGGATGTTGACACCATCTGACTTCATGCGCATCCTACTTCTTATAGTTATACATGGTCCGTGCATGTAACCACGTCATCACCCCCCCCCCCCAACATAAGTGTTTATTCTGTAGAGATGAATGCTTCCGACTTACCTTTTTCGTTAATTGATTTCGGTTCGTTCATTGAACTCCGGTCACATGCTTTGACGGTTTCGATGTGATGTGACAGGCTGGTGGCTTATGTAAGTTGTGATATTACTATTGAAATTTTGAATTTAAGAGTCTTTTGCCCATTTATTTCTTACTTTACTCTTTTGAATCTTCACAACTTTCTCTCTTCAATCAAAGCGTTATTCTTCATCTCCGCCTCCCAATTTTGCTCCGATCGTTTATCGTCTTCGAGGTTAGTACATCCTTCTGTTCTTTCAGTGTTTTCGTCAACATGTCTAAGAACTATATGTATGTTCAAACGTCTCAAATGACGCAAACCCTAGTTGTTGTGTTTTTTTTCTTTCCAAAAATGGGGTATAGATCTTAAGTACAATCGTCACATCGAACACTCGAACGTTCGTTTCCCTTTTTTCAGTGTTCTTCCTAACTTTTCTTGAACACTATCGTTTGAGTGTTGGGCGGTTGCCCCTATTTATGTTGCTAAATTTGTGCATTTTGAGGCTGTGTGTGGTGCTTTAGGGTGCAAGCCTAGTTTGTTGATGTTTCGTCGCTTTTTTCGTCTTGCGAGGAATGACCATTGGCATATAATGGAGAAAATGAAGCTTGAATATGGCCTTGTTTCTATCACCGTCTCTTCAATTTGTTCATGGAAAGACTATTTCTATTGGGTATCTGGTGTTATCATCCCTTTTAAGATTGTTCCTAGGGATCTAAATAATCGTTTGAATGAAAAAACAACTTGAGGTTTCATCTTTAGATCATGTGTTGTATTCTAAATTGAAGTTTTTTCCTACCCGTGTTCGCCATTTTCCCGAATAATTACTTGTAATGATTAGGTTTAGCGTGGTATGGGATCCTAAGGTTGTCCCCATATTATCTGTGAATGGAAAGTGTATGTTATTGTTTTCCTTTTTTACATTTCGCTTTACATTGTTGCTATGCCTCTCTAATACTAATGATTTTTGTAGATATGAGTGATTTGGACTTCCTTCAGGCAGATGATGTTTCAGATATTGAGGTACGGAAAGAGGAGTTAACCAAGGTCCAAACTGGTGTGCTAGCTTTGACCAAGTATGTTCGTCATGAGGTTGGAGCAACTTATGTTAGTATTTCTGGTGCTGAGAGTTCGAATCCCTCAAAAGCTGAGGGTAAGAAGCCTGCTTCCTCTGGTGCCCACGCTGTTGTTTTTCAAGCCTCACAAGCTAAGAGTTCGAAGCCCTCAAAAGCTAAGAGTTTGACCTAAAATGAAGAAAAGTGATGTTCCTTGTCGTTCTAGTAAGAAGCTTGTTCCTTTGGTGCCCAAGTTGTTGTTTCTCGAGCCTCGCATCAACTGTTGGGTTGTCTGATGATGATAATGAGGATTTTATTGCCAGTATGATTTGTTCTACTCATTCAAATTTCAAGAATGAAACCCTGGATCAAGAGAGTGATAGTGGTGATTCATATAGCAGTGGGAAAGATAAGTCTGAATTTGTACCCGAGGAGGAAAATGATGTGTATCTGCCGACATGGTCTGTAAAAAACAAGGATTTTATGAATAGCCATGCTACTTGCCAAGAAATACCGAGACATTGTAGTTTAAAAAGGTTTGACAGACCATGCGGGTACAATATAGGTTGTTTGTAGTAGTTTTCACCCATGTGTGTTTTACAATTCTTAGAAACATCAAGTGTTGGTATATATAGGTTCTGTTTATGACGGATTTGTGACGGAATTTCGTCGGAAAGCCTTACGAAACAATTTACTAGGAAAACCTATTATATAGGAAACTAACTTTTTTTAAAGGTCAACAGTTTCGACGGATGTCCATCGGAAACAGCTACCGTATGAATGACATTGTATCAAACCTGAAAAGTTGTACAGTGATCGGAAAGTTGTTACCAACGGAAATCCATCGGTAAATTTGTGACTGATAACCGACGACCTTTGATTTTTGTAAAAAGGACAAAAGAATAAAAGAGGATTCTGATGGCGTTTTCCGCCGAAAAAAATCTGTTGGTTATAGTCAAGGTCGGCTTAGAGGGAGGTGCGGGTGGTGCCGCGGCAACGGGACATGTTTACGAGTGGGGTATAAAAATTTTTAAAAACATTTATATATATATATATATATATATATATATATATATATTATAAAAAAATAAAAATAAATAACTTATACATTCTGTAAAATTTTATAAAGTTTAGGGGCAATTTTTTTTAATTGAAATTCAACCCAATAATACACAATTTAATAGTTATACCCAACCCAATAATACCAAATGACCCAATCTTTACACATTTATCACATGGCTCATCCCAATTACACTAACCAACTACACAAACCCAATTACACAAAACGTAATTACCTGATGTGTGCGATGAAGGCTGGACAGATGAACACGAAGGGACGGTGTTGATTGACGACTCCCTCCCATGACGCTGCTGTGCTGTTGTTGTTGTTGTTCAATCGAGGTCGGACCGCATAGGAAGAATGTTGGACGAGGCAGGCAGCAGTGGCACTTGATTTTGTAGAAGAAGCCCATGTTACAGGTTTGAACTTTGATTTCTTGATTTTGAATATTTTATGAATGTTTGAGACCTTAGTATTCATACATAATTAGTTTTATTGTGAATTACGGATTTGTTGCTAGGTTTTGATTGTTGATTTTTATGGTAGTTTTATTTTCTTTATTATTATAATTACAATTATCGCCGTATTGTTGATTTTTTTTTATATATGTGCATATTGACCAATGGGGTTGGTTGTCTATTGGTAGAGGAAAATCCTTATGAACACCAAGGTTCGAGGAGGTCATGGATTCAAGTCCCACTTTTAACTAGATTTAAGAAATTTGCCTTTCAAAAAAAATACGTGCATATTAAGGGGGGATGGAGACATTTTTTTATGTCGAGCCGAATACTTAATTTCTCAAGTACGTCCCTGGTTATAGTCCATTTTTCTAATAGTGAATGTTTCACCTTTCCGCTATTTCGACTCACCATATCCCACCATGTGACAAGGGTATGATACATACCCTAGTGAGAATAATTTACATTGCATTAATTTCTCTGTGACGTATACTATTCATTTGTATCGGTATTTCTAAATTTATATTGTACTAATTTCCTATTAAATGTTTGTTTCTAGTTATGTTTTACCTTAAATTAATACTATGTTGTTATACTATTAATCTTAATATATTAAATTAACTATGTTAAAATGTTAAAATTTCGTGTATTACACGGGTTGATAAAATAAAATATTATATACTTAGTAGTAAAAAATTTGTATTTTAAAAAATTAGTTATATATAATATTTTACTTATGTTTTAATTGTAAGGGTATAAATATTTAGAGTGCTATTTTGTGGATAAATTGAAAGAAACCACTATCTTTAGATTTCTAGGAAGTTCTTTTGGAGATGACACTTCAATTATAGTTGTATATTGACGTGGTTTAATTGGATGTGCTCCAAAATTATAGATATAATAAAGGTAGATGCATGGTATGCATACGTACCAGAATACCGACATCAAAATAACATCTATACTTAAATAAAAAAAGGTTTTTGTATATATCATGTGTCGTCACCGTATTTAATCTCATCATTTTTTTTCGTCTCTCTCTCTTATTAAATGCACCCACAGAGGCGGGTCCACTAGTCAACAGGGCCAATGCCCACCGTCCAATTTTCAGAAGGCCCACAATAAGTTTTAACCCGGGTGTATTTTAGTAAGGCGCATTCCATTTTTCTGAACGACTTAACAAATGATCGCATCCACGCTCCCTCGTTACGTCACTTGAACTTCTTCTGCCAGCCCTGCTCCGAATTTCCGATCAAATCCGGCGTCGCAACACTCGCAAGAACCTCCACTTCAAGTCGGCGGCCGGAATTCGAACCCCTCCACTTCAAATCCGGCACTCTTGAACGCTTGCGTAGTTTGTGCGTTAGAAGTATATGAACTTCTCAATGTTACTAATGAAGATGTAATCGAGCGTTTTCAAAAGATAAAAACATGTAGAGGACAATTGTAATAGAGGTATTTTTATATTATGTTTAAATATTTGATAAACTATATTATTTTCTTGTCGTTTCATTTTTTTCCTCCGTTCCTTTTTTACTCACCCGTATTTTGCCCCTCCTACAAAAAAATTTTGTATCCGCCACTGTGCACTCATATCTTTTAATAAATTACTAATTATACTAATAAAACACATTTATTTTAAATTATCCTTTATTATAAAAAAACTTTGAAACCTAATTATGTAATTTTTATTTTCAATCAAATAGTAAATGAAAGTCAAATTACATTAAATAGTAATTGACGTATTTTCGAAACTCAATTATATATTATTTTTTGCATATTTTCAATTTTGTTTTCTATCCTTAATATATGTATAGTAATACATTTTTACACCTGTAAAATAAATAAATAAAATTTGAGAAATTTATGTATTGATATTTTTCATCCTGTGTGTATTACACGGGGTCTAAACTAGTGCTAGAATATAAACCTATCTTTCCTCTCCATTATTTATCTTTAAATTTACGGAAAAAACAAACAATAATTTTAAGAATATTTACTCTTCAGATTTTGTAGTCTTTAATCATACAACTACTAATTTGTCAAGGCGAGTTACGGCCGTCGTGCGCCATGACAAGTGATGCACACTACAGTAATAAACCAAAAAATAACCAACAAATAGCAACAGAATATGCACCACAGAAACATGCTATCTCTCTCCATGTATTTGAACAATATGCACCACAAAAACATGGTATGTCTATCCCTGTATTTGAACAACAATCGTTGTACACCTAACCCAGCCAAGAATGACTGATCATACAGTAATCGTGTGACAAGAAA
The DNA here is from genome assembly GCA_023525975.1 of Smallanthus sonchifolius. NCBI lineage: Eukaryota > Viridiplantae > Streptophyta > Magnoliopsida > Asterales > Asteraceae > Smallanthus > Smallanthus sonchifolius. Next base: position 651,733 of record JAKNSE010000034.1, on the reverse strand, counting down.
TAAAGAGGAACAATCTCTCACCCAAGTTAGGGTGTTCCGAGCTGAGTTTTTTTTTGGAACGGTATATTTCAACAAAAAATTTAGGTTAAAGGGGAAGTAAAAAAAAAATGTTTATGGTGTATCCGCTATTACCAATAGCGGATTAGGAGGAAGAAACTTGAAAAATCTGACACAACTGCGAATGTTGAATGTTGCAGGCTGTTTAATTAAAAAAGTGTAAAAATTTACTCCTAATCCGCTATTGTGAATGGCGGATTACATAAAAAAAATCGTTGGTCGGCGTTTTAAAGTTTCTTCCTCCTAATCCGCTATTGTGAATAGCGGCTTATGTTAACTCTGCAACATTCGCAGTTGTGTCAGATTTTTCAAGTTTCTTCCTCCTAATCCGCTATTGGTAATAGCGGATACATCATAAACCTTTTTTTTTTTTTTACTTCCCCTTTAACCTAAATTTTTTGCTGAAATATACCGTTCCCAAAAAAAATTCGTTCCAAGCTCCTATTACTAAGACTTGTGACCTTCAGTTAGGGTCACATACTCAAGGTTTGAATTCACCGCACCAAGACCAGCGTTGTACCAAAAGAAGTCGGAGCTTAGGGTTTCAAATTTTAGAAACTCTAAACCAAATAAGCTCTCTTACGATCCTGAGTTGAACAAACCCTAGATCAGTCTGAGATGAGCTCCCAAAGAACAGTCGTCGGTATAAATACCCTAGAATCAAACATAGATAATGATGAGATCTAAGCCTTTTGGCTCTGATACCATGTCAATACATGATAATATAAACGAAGAACACACTGAAATCTGATTACAACTCAAGAATAAGTTTAAACACAAACTCACAAGAAGAACAAACTCTAGATCATTAACACAACAACCTGATACAAACAAACATTGTTTCCTAAAACCTATCAGCTTCAACAACATGATGAACCATAGAAACCCTACGTCTAATGAAGAAGACGGTAAACAGACGATAGAAGAATCGAGAGAGACTGCGGATGAAAATATATCATGCCCTACAACTCTCTCTTTCTCTCCGTCTCCCATCCCCCTCTCCCTCCTCTATATTGTGTCGGATCCCAGAAGCCCTCCAGAAAGACGAGTGGGCCATGCAGTGGACCTGAACCTTTAAACTTCTCTTTAGTAGCCCATCAACTCAAATGCATCAGCAAGTCCATGTCCTCTCAGCCCAATAGCTCTAGAACTCAGTACTCCAAATCTCATACAAAACAAAACAAATATTATTAAAATCAACATATATTTGGATATTGAATTGAATTTGATGTTATGATTTGCACTTTTCTTTTAATAAGATATATAATGGGCAGTCCCATTTTTTCTGTTGATATTGTTATTAAAAGGTTAACAGGGAGATGTAACTCCAAACATCTTAACGGTGACGGAGATTCTGTGTATTTTACTATTATATTATCTTTTTTTTTATTTTATTTTTGACATGATATATGGGAATTGTTTGTTTTACACACGTACAACTATATATATATATATATATATGCTCTCAATGTTTTTCATTGTTTATTAATTTGGCTTCCAAAGTGTTAGACTAAAATTGTAGAACGATAAATAAGAGCTCAAGCGGGCGGAAGGGGAGGATGGTCCACCAGCGGTGCAACCCCATATGGGTGTGCTTCTTTGGCCGTTGAATTTTTGTTGTCTCCTTAATGTGTCCATGGATGTTGATTTAAGGCATAAGCTTGTCCACTTCTACACTCAACCTTCCCCACCTTTCTCTTTTACCATTTTTAATGTGTTTTGAGCAATGTTTTTGGAACCGGACCGTACCGAACGTCGAACCGGTCTCCTTATCAGTCCACTGGTCGGACCGGATTTAAGAAACCCACGACGTCATAAATATTATAAAAATATATCAATCCAAACAATTATTAATCCTTCAATAACCACCAACAAGTTAATTCCAATAATCTTAAACTAACAATTAGCCACGAAATACGAATCCAAGATACTTAAAAAAGAAAAAATATATTAGCCAACCGGTCCGTCCGGTCCGACCACCCGGTTTTCCGTTCCGACTTCAACATACATAACCGGACCGGCCACACCACTGGTTCCCGGTCCAGTTTTCAAAACATTGGTTTTCAGATAACAAATAATTAGTTATTTGTTATCATTAACAAACTAATGGTAAGTTTGAGGTTAAACTTTCTTTACTGATATAAGACTGATTGATTTATTTACCATAAGTACTGATCGAGTTACCATCTTCTTGATTATCTTGACCGATTTTAAGCGCTTACTCTTGATCATCTTCGTATGAGTCGATACTGGGAGAATGCACTTCAATTTTCTTGGACGAATTTCATGTCTCTTGTTTGATCTTTTTATTTGCATACCTGAATAATTTGGATTCTGTTGAAGACATTAATATATATTGTTATCAGTAGCACCAAACATATGTTTAAGGACCACTAGTACATGTGGGTATGGGGCCGTACGTCCATGGTCCAACATCTATTGGCCACTGAGGTGCTCAACAAGTGCTTCAGGGGTAAGTACAACGTTGGATGTATAAGATTAATTAACATCTTTTATTAAATCTGGTTATATCCTAATGGTGAGTTTCAAATGCTAACCAATATTTATGTGATAAGCATGATAACCACTCTTAAACATAGTGTTACGTATATATAACAATTATCACTATGTTGATGTTACATATATGTAAACATTTTGTGTCACGTATATATAACATTATTTGGTACGTATGCGTAAGACTCATCATTTGCGTATTTACATTCAAAATATTTATTCAAGATACTTAAATACTATTTTAACAATTAAAAAAATTTATAAGTTATGTGATTGTTTTATAGTGGTTAGCACGGTTATCACATAAAAAGTTGGTTAGTATTTGAAACATTTCTTATATCCTAATTTCATGCTGCGTATGGATTTTTTTTCTTAAATTGGTGTATTTTTTAGAAACAAAGTGGTAAATGATATGGGTTGACTCAAAAATGTGGTAAATGGTAAAACCGTGATTCTCAATCCCGGTTTCAGCTCATTTGCAAACACCCAATGATTGGGTGTTAGAAACTTGCTAGAAGTAAAATGAAACCGTGATTCCCAATCATGGTTTCAGTTATTTTTTTGCAATACCAGTAACTTTATTGCAGACACGTCTCTCGACAATACCATTTTGAACTGAAACCGTGATTAGGAATCATGATTTTACCATTTACCACATTTCCAGTCAACCCATACCATTTACCACTTTGGTTTTTTGTTTTTAAATATATCATTTTAGAAAAATTCGCTCCATGTATGACCAAATCAGATTCTCCTTGACCTAACCTTATCATGATTGCATATTCGTTTGTTTATAATAGTTGACATCCATCTCTAAAGAACTTGGCCTTTCACCCCCATCACATAGTTAGCTATGCTAATCAAGTTAATTAGCTCTAACCCCTCACCAATGAATATCTTTTGTGAGCTTATTATGGGGTGCCAAAATGCTTTGTGTATCTCATTTTATTTCACTCCATATTAATTATAACAATACGTGCTTTGTGTATCTCATTTTATCGTGACAAACATAGATGTCTAAAACCAAGAATAAGATGAGCATGGAATGATATTAACTATCATGTTCATATATACGATTTGTGTTGCCATATTTTCACTTGTAAACAATAGAAAAATGTCTAACCATGATCGGATTACCCACGAGAACTTCCCTCATCGATTTGGCCCAACTATAGACCACCAACACGATGAACGCATGCTATTTTGCCTTCTTGGTTGCTAAGCGATTATCTTCAGCCTTGCTGATATCATTTCTACTGCACCCAATTCGTTGGTTTGTTACCTGCCAAGAAAAAAATCACGCCACCTGCTTTTTTTCTTTCTTGGCTAAGAAGTTATCCAAAAACCCGATCTCAGTTGAACTTTCTGCTATTGCTCCAACGAGACCGATTCTAATTAGACTAATTCCTACAAGTTTCGAACTTCACATGTGAACCAAAATGGTTAAGTCCGACATATACACATAATTTTTTACCAAATTATCTCATACTTGTATTATTTTGTGTTAGATTTATCTCTTTATCTTATGTTATGGTTAACAATTAATAAATAAATTACGATCTTATATAATACTTTCTTAAAAATGTAGACCTATATATAATTTAAGAATTCCAAGAAAATAAGAACACAAAAAGTCCATTTTGTAAACTTGTAGGGATAAGATATAAATAAATAATTCTAGTTCATACGAAGAAATATAAGTGTTGGAATTGAAATATCAAGTCCGTCCATGATACATCTCTATCATATAAATCAGTCCAAAATAAATAAATATTGATGTTCAAATCTTTTTAATATGTTAAAATGTATTAATTTGGACCAAAAATAGCCTTCACATCAAGCACGATTAGAAGTTAGATCATATGTAACCCTAGCTAGAGATATCGTTCTTGTCTGCAACAGAAAAAAGAGTATGGTGAATGAATCATGTGCTATTTGCCTTGCTAACTAAGTCAGTAAAAGATCGATCAAAAGAGGTTTTGGGTATCAATTTCAGCTGCAAAACGTAATGAGAATTCGAAAACTTATACACTTCGGGTGTTCAAATTTACGCATGACCATCTACAATAATTATATACCAACATACCAATAAGAATACAACATAAAGAAGCTGAAACTGGTGACCATGCAGGCCGGTTTTGTTGTCCATGTATGTCGGTTAATTAGTAGGGATTGATATACTATACTCACAAATGTTTATGACAACTAAAAAAGTTAAGATTTGTTAAACATAGCAGTAAGGGTTATAGTTATAGTCTTTTTAGAATGGCTAATTCACACGCACACTGTCTAAACCTACTACTGAATCTATCAATATCTACCATGAGACTAGCCCTTAACCACTTAGGAAGAAACACATTACTATATACGTACAAGCCCTTTTGCGGTTATAGTTACAGTTAAAATATAGTTTTATATTATCAATATGAATTGAGGTCTGCTATTTTATTTTCAATGTTTTGTTGGGGTATTTACATATTAATTTCCCCTCGTTAAGATTCTCATTACATATTTCCCCGAGTTAAAAAATCAATTACATATTTCCTTTTACTAAAACACAAGTCAATTGCGTATTTCTCATTCCTAATACATATACAAAAGAGTAAATATGTAATTGATTTTTAATAGTCAGGTAAATATGTAATTAATAGTCTTAGTAAGGGGATATATGTAAAAATCTCTTTATCTTTAGCTTACCAGCAAATTACACATTAATTATGTGAAACCGAAATACAGATAGTTACACAAAAGATCCAAGCTCCGATCACTATGAAGTGGTTCTAACATCCCTATTTTTGATGATTAACATCTAGTTAATTGTCTCTTTAACCCGCATTGAAGTCCATTTGTCTAACGTAAGCTGCGTTTTATCTAATCATATTAGTTAGCAAAGTATTAGTATTGTTTTATGGGTTTTCTGGTAACTATTAAAAACAAATAAACACAATCATTTAATTCGGTATCTAAAACAATATTGACGCATAAAGACGACTTTATAATTTGTGACAATTTACTTTGACAATCAATGCCTATGGATTGATAATGAGGGTTAGCAAGTCCCCACAGTTGACAACGACTTCTCATTCCAACAAAATTATTCAAAATAGTACAAGCTAGTCTTGTGGTTAAACTTTTATTGGTTCAAATTAATAAAATAAATAAATAAATTCAATCAAAATATGTTATTGACTTTTAGTAACATTAATTATGTGGTCTATAAGTTAAAATATTTTTATAAGTGATACTAATTTGTTTAGCTATGAATATATGTTATCTGTTTGAAGTTAAATGTAAACAATAAGCATCTTTCTCCAATTTTATATCATTAAAAAACACAATTATAAATAAAAATAAATTAAATTAAAGCGCAATGTGGATACTTAAAAAGTTGTTTGAACTTGCATTAATGGCGACTTCTTGTCCACGAGTGAAGGACCAAGGGACCAAGACCCCCACCACAATTTACATACAAATCAACAGACGACATATCACAATTTGATAACCGGGTCTTGTAATTATCAAATAAAGATATACAATATTAATTAACTTAACTTTTGATGTGAAACCTATAGAAGGTGAACTTCCGGTTTGACCTGATTTTGAATTCTGTTATGTAGTGTCTAACATGTAGTCTCCCCGAATCGGTTGGGTGGAGGGGGAAGGGGGGTTAGGGTTGTGGTTTGGTGGTGAGGTTTATGTTTACCTTGCTAGTGAGTGTTTTTGGGGTTTGTGGTCTGATTTTGGTTTGGTTTCATAGCTCGGGGGTTTTGTCAGGAGCTGTTGTTATGTCTGGGTTTCGGGATGACAGGGTGGTTCCTCCATTGGAGGTAGGTGTTTGGTTGTGTCCATTTAAAGGTTTCCATTGCTGCCCGGATGGAACGTCGGGATCCAAGGGGTTTCCTCGGTTAGTTGCACATATCAAGCAGCTCCATTTGTCATCGGACGATCGGAAAGGGACCTTGCGGGAAGCGGTCTCCACGGATTATGATTTGTTTGTTTCGGTTGATGAGGCTTTAAAGGTCTCAGGCCAGCGGCTGTACGGGGTGTGTACGTGCCTTCATGCTCTCAGTCGGGCATGCCACCATGTGGATGGGATAGCCCGTTTCAAACGGGTTACGGGAGATGCAGAGGAATTTATAGTGGGGATTCCTAAGCCGAATGTTGGGAGGGAAGTTGTTCCTTTGGGAGGGGTGGTTGTGGATGGGGTTCTCCTTGAACGCGTCTTCTCTCTTCCTATCACGACTGTTAAGAGCATCCCTCATAATTGTCGGATGGCATTTGCCCAGGCATTAACTGCTGCCCTCGGTAAAGTGGCGGCTATGCCAGACTCTGTTGAGGCATGGGTGAGACTTTTGTTGTTACCGCGTTGCACGTTGCGAGTTTTCAGGCCTTCTAACCTTCAGGAGCGCAGGTCTGGTAATAGGAAGTCTTTGCAATGTCATAGTATTCAACAGTCGCTGGCAGCTTGGCGTGATGGGGATTGTTTTGAGGAGCTCATCCTATCGCTTTTTGCCCAACCTTTGGGGTCGACCACATGTCGTGTGGAGCTTGTCCCTGGGTCTGATAATTCTATGGCGTGCAACAATGTTAAACAATGTTTTCGGAAAGTTACGGATGGGCATTTCACTGCTGCGGTCAAAGTATTATGCTCTTCAGGGGTTGCACCTTTCGGTAATGATACTATGAAAGTGTTGGTAGCAAAGCATCCCATACTGCCCCCTCCGGTTATGCATGTTTCCTTACTTTCTGAGCCTCATCTTGTTGTGGATGATGATGTCGTGCTTGAATGCATTAAAGCTTTCCCCAAAGGGACCTCTTGTGGGAGGGACGGATTGAGAGCCCAACATATTTTGGATGCTCTTTGTGGAGAGGGGTCTACGATCGCCTTTGAATTGCTCAGGGTTATTTCTGTGGTGGTTAATTTATGTTTCGGGGGGAGATGCCCTAGGGGATTGGCGGAGTTCGTTGCCTCGGCCCCTCTCACACCGCTACTCAAACCGGACAACGGGATTAGACCTATTGCCGTAGGTGCGATCTGGAGGAGATTGGTCTCTAAGGTGGCCATGAGGGGTGTTGGGAAGGAGATGGCTAAATATCTGTGTGACTTTAAATTTGGGGTGGGAGTTCCCAATGGGGCAGAGGCTGTGCTCCATAACGCAAACAGGTTCGTAATCGAGTTTCACTCGGATGGATCGTTGGTTATGCTTACCGTCGATTTCTCCAATGCTTTCAACTTAGTGGATAGGACTTCCCTCTTGCAAGAGGTTCGGACCCGATGCCCGTCCATTTCTCTATGGGTGGATTTTTTATATGGGCAACCGGCTAGGTTATATGTGGGTGATGACCATATTTGGTCCACCACTGGGGTTCAACAGGGGGACCCTTTGGGGCCTCTCCTTTTTGCGTTAGTTTTGCATCCGTTGGTTCATCAGATCAGGGATTGCTGCAAGCTTCTCTTCCATGCTTGGTACCTAGATGATGGTACGATTATCGGAGACGCTAAAGAGGTGGCTAAAGCCCTAGCTATTATCAGGTCGGAGGGGCCCTGTTTGGGCCTTGAACTTAACGTCAAGAAAATGGAAGTTTTTTTGGCCGTCGTGCAATAGGGTGAAGGTACAAGATGGATTGTTCCCTTGTGAGATTGGAAGGCCAGTGCTGGGTGTGAAATTCCTTAGGGGCGCCGTTAGCAGAGATGCAGGGTTCATCAGTAATTTGGCTGTGAAAAGGGCTTCTTGTGCGGTGGAACTGATGAGTTGTCTCTCACGTTTACGGGACCCTCAATGCGAGCTCCTTTTGTTCCGCTCGTGTATGGGAGTGGCAAAGCTATTATTCGGCCTTAGAACATGCCAGCATATGTATGTAGGGTAAGCTGTTTCAATTTTTGACAAGGTCCTACGGGGTGCGATCAAGGATATCGTGGTTTGTGGTGGTGCTTTTTTTGGGGATTTTCAATGGAGGTTGGCATCACTTACAACCCGTTTTAGGGGTTTGGGTTTATGTGCGGCTCAGGATGTATCTGCTTATGCATTTGTGGCCTCGAGGGCACAATCTTGGAGTTTACAGGACCACATTCTTCGGGTTTGTGATATTGATGGGTTAGACTCTGATTATGGGTGTGCGATGGATCGCTTGTGCATGTCCCTTCCTGATTTCGATCTTAGCGGTTTCTCTAATAAGGACACCGCCCCTCTAAAGCCCAACATGCTTTGGCGAATGCCTTATTTAGCAGAATCGTCCAGAATTTGGGAGCAAAGTTTGATTTATCACCTTGCCAAAAAGCGGTGTTGAATGTCTCCGGGCTCCTCGGGCTCAAGATTTTTCTAACAGTTATCCCCATTGAAGGACTGGGCCAGCATATGTCGGCTGTGGAGTACCGGGCTATCCTCAAGTATCGGCTAATAATCCGCTTGTTTCCGACTGAAGAGCCCTACCCAGTTTGCCGCAAGGCTTGTTTGGATTCTTTTGGCGAGCATGCGGTCCATTGCAAAGAGTTACCCGGGTTTAAATACAGGCATGATTTGGTTAGGGATGTTCTTTGTGATGTTCTCAAACGGGCAGGAATTTCTGCTAAAAAAGAGTCCCCCGTGAACTTTCTGACAGATCTGCTTGAAGGGAGGTCTACTCTACGGCCGGCTGATATTCTTGTGTTTGGTTGGGTAGGGGGGAACACGCTTGTGTGGACTTTACAGGAGTGTCCCCTCTTGTGGGGCTCAGGGACAATGGGGTTGTGGCAGGCCATGCTGCTTTAAAGGCGGAATCATGTAAAGTTGTTAAACACGAGAAAGCTTGTTTAGAGAACCAACACGTGTTTATCCCTTTTGCTTTTGATACTTTTGGGTTCCTAGCACCAGAGGCAGTGGAATTCCTAAACAGGGTTCAACGAGTCGTGCATAGTAATATTTCGGCCCCTAAGACCCAAAGCTTTGTTTTTAGTAGGATCGGTTTTGCTATTCAAAAGGGGGTTGCAGCGCAACTTGTTACCCGTTTACCTGTCACTTTATTGTAATTGTCCTTCTTTTCATTAATGGATTTAAACCTATAGATATTTATGCAAAATCGAAAAAGAACATGAAAAAGTTATAGGCAACAACGATTATTTGGTTGTAACATATCAACTTAATTGTACATCCATCTAACGACATTTATGGGCCCAACATATAAATTTGTTTGTCTCCTCTTTGGATTTTGTTTATTTTGGTTTTCCCCACACTCAAATTGATGTTTATCGTCATATCAAAACTATTGACTTTATGGGTTTTTTTAACGGTGTTAGAATGAGTAGTCGAAATCCAAAAGCATCATTAAGATTGAAAAAGATCACTCGAAAACGATGTTCAAAAGTGGCTAGTTGTTAGGTGGATTGGGGTCGACTACGACCATAGTATCGGTATATATGTCGTTATAGGCATTTGTACTTGTGTTAATGCACAAGGTACCAATGGATTAAAGCATAAGTGCAAGAAATGGGCAAGTTTTTGAGAAGTAACACAATATAGGGTTTAAAAATGAAATGCAACATTGGAGGACAAAAGTTATGGTCTAAAGAAGTTAAATGTGTGCCTTTTTATGTATAAAGAATATGAGGTTAGTTTTGTGTGGTCAGTTTCATATTATTTAGAAATTTATAAATATACTGTTAGTGGATATATAAAATGATCACTTTCAAACTAAATGAAATTATATGTAACTACGTTTTTATAATATATCTACATTTATAAGATTTAAATTTTAATAAACCAAACTATGCGTCATGTGTCGTAATAATCTATATTAACAATTTGATCAATAACACTCATAAATTTCATTTTTACTACTTGTGCATGTGATCCTTTTCTGTTTGATTTTCTTTCCAATGATTTTGATGGATCGTTATTACAGGAACTACTATGGAGGATACCAGGGTGGTCACGGTAATTGCAACACATAAGTTTGGTGCTTGATCTGTGGGGAACCCTATTACACATGGGACTGCAATTATTTGCAGGGGTGTTCCACAAATTACCATGAAAAAACATACCATTATCCACAATCATTCGAGGATCACAGCATACCCCCATCCCAAACCAAGCATAGTCCAGCCTTATTGGAGAACTGAACCGTGTAAACGATTCAATGGTCGGTCATGACAACCAAATATCTTAGCAACATGAGATTGAAACCATGGAAACCAAGTATAGCCCAACTTTACAGGAGATGTTGGAACGAGCAATTGAAAATGACAAGCAAGCAGTCGAGCGACGTAAGATTGAAGACAGGGAATCCAAGAGCACAATGAGCTAACAAAGAAGTAACTGCTCTTCCCATTGATGTTGTGCCGTTTACATGGCATATTTTTTTGTAAATTGGATTTTAATAATCTAAAGTATAACTCGTTGGCTAATAATAATAATAATCTATGAAGGGCAATTTACTAAAGTCAGGAGAGAAAAGAAAAAAGAGATAGAAAAGAGAAAAAGAAAGAAAATTATGACAGACAAGATAAAAGAATAAAAAAATAAAGGGAAAGACAGACCGTACGAGCAGCATTAAATGATCATTCCAAGGGGGATCGAAGGCCTTCCTCATATATGTACATGCAAAAACCTTAAACGGGCAGGTAATCTCATTCATGAAACTCATGACTCACACACAAAAAGAGACAGAGAAAATTAAGAACCTCCTTCCCGGAGGGTTTTCGAGAACAAAGACTTGTTCTCACGCCGGAGGTTGGTCGTGGAGGACCCCCCCCTGGCTCTCCACAGCGAGACTAACGGTGTTTCTTGTGCAGCTAGGATCTCTACGTGTAGGAAACGAAGCTACCAACATCTCATCAAGGCTCGGTGCGGATTTGGGACATGGCAATCTATAAAAGCAATATATGTGTGTGTGTATAAACAGAGGCGGATGCAAGTTAAGAAAAGGGTGGGCTAATGCCCACCATCCGGTCCAAAATAATAGCCGGTTTTAATAAGCCAATGAACTTCTCAATGTTACTAATGAAGATGTAATCGAGCGTTTTCGAAAGATGAAAACACATAGAGGACAATTGTAATCGAGATATTTTTATATTGTGTTTAAATATTTGATGAACTATATTATTTTATTGTCATTTCATTTTTTCCTCCGTTCCTTTTTTACCCACCCGTATTCTGCCCCTTCTATAAAAAATTTCTGTATCCGCCACTGTGTATAAATATAAGGTGACGGATCATTTGAGAACTCCTAAATATTGCAATAATTCGCCAAAAAAACTTAACACCATTTTTTTTTATTTTTACTATTATTTCCAGCGTCTTATAAACACTCGGCTTTTAAGTTAATAAAACATTATTATTTCTAATAAACAAATATCCATGTTTTCAAAAGATGAATACATCTTCAGATAGCAGTACAATGAATCAAATAAAAGAACAAGGTCTCAGAATCCAACATAATACACCAAGACTCCAGGCTAAAAATGGGGTATAAAACTATCATATGATACACATATTTTAAACCTCCCATTATTGAGTTGTAATCAAGAAGGCAAGAATTGACACCACCACCACCGCTCAACCACCCACCACTATGTTCATATAAGATTAATGGTGAAGGAGACGTACGGGTGAGCATCTTCACCACCCAAGCCACCCATGCTTCCATCATCGTCGGTTTTCCAGAACGTGCTGCATTAATAGTGACCATAAACCCATTAATTCTCACATGTCAACATAAGTTATAACAATCTGACCCTGGTCCTAGACCGAATCATAAGGTTGATTATAACATTTTAACATGACTCAAACAAATTGATCATGTGGTCCTAGACATTAAACCATTAAAGAACCGCCATTATCACTGTTTTCAGAGACGTTTAAATGGTCAGATACGGCCCCGCACCCTGAACCTATAAACCTCCTATTAAGGTTTTTGGACCATTTGATCATCTTCAATGGAGTATGTACTACCACCATGCAGAATCTACTATCTAGTACTTGTTCCTTCTTAGTCTATGGTGTTCCTTCTTAGTCTATGGATTGATGATGTTCTAGACTAGGGGAATTTAGTTTGTAACACATTAAAATTAGAACAACATTTTCAGAAACATTTCAAGGATAAAATGACCAATTTACCCATTATAATTGATGATAGTGAATTGGGTCCAGATAGTTGCTTTATTTGAAGGTACCAACTAGGGTACTAAATGTATTTGGCAAACAATCAAAGAAGTGATTTAAGTTTTGTACCATTCATTTTCTGATCTGGTTAACTAAAACAGATGAAAATGCAAAAAACCTAGAAAAAGTTACCTGTTAGAATTGCCACATAAGCCTTCGAGGATCGTACGCACCTTCTTCTCACTTTTCACAGATGGTGATAATACAACGGACTGTAATCAAATCAAAGACAGTTATACATGTATTTAAGCAACCGTTTAAAATTTAAAAAAAAACCACCGACAAATGTAAATTGGAGTGTTTCAATTTAATACCAAAAAGGAAGGGGGTAACCCGTATCTCAAAATGCTCTCGGAAAATAAACGAACTGCACAAAAGTGCATCCAGGAAGTGAAAACCTGCAGGATAAGCGTAGTACTGTTAAAGTTGGAAATGCTAAAGAAAAGAAGAAAATTAACAGCAATAAAAACGTGTTTTGTGTGTACAGTTGGTCCAGATTTAAGTTGGTATTACTTTTAAATCTTGATGTCTACACCTATGTTACCATTTCATTTAAATTATTGAGGTGATAACAAGGGCGAGTCAGTCGGTCAAAGGGGGTTGGTAGTAGGTGAAACGGGTAAATTTTAGCATGAGTTGTTTGGGTTGAACAACATTCTTTTTGTCTATTTCTTCTTGGATTTTTATACTTAATTATTAGATACAATTACAAATAGTATGTTAACAAAAACATAATCTCATTCTGTTGAATAAAATGATTTAGGAGGTTTTATGGTTCTAGATATACTTTGGCAGCTTTTGACCAGTTTGACCCATTCATTTTCAGTTTAGCTACAAATAAAATTGTCCATTAGACCCTAGTTTGAGATAAAGTATAACCTCTATGACCCATTTACAGATAAATGGGCAGTGGTTTAAAGGACACAAGTATGTGGGTGGGTAGGTGGATGTACAATTTGTCGTTTAAGAAAAGAAAAAAAAAATTATCAACAAGCATAATTAGTGACATGTTATCGATGCTATAAGTGTGCGTACTGCATGTCTTGGTTTCAGTCATCCAAATTCTGACACTTAAATGTACATAGAAAATTTGGACACTTCTTCCTTGTTTGATACCATGCAGATTAGGATGTTTGTTACATTGTTCGGTACATTTGGATGTTCAAAACAATAATCTTTGAAAATGTTACATTTGATAATGATAAGTATAAGACATTTTTGTAGGCAATATAATAAGACACTTGCTAATGAGGCTCAAAGGCTTGCTAGCACAAAAGCATAAAGATTATCACAAGGAATTGTAAATATCCAAATATATGCAGAATTTTAAAGAAGAGAAAGCCAGGACCAAACACTTCAAGCCACCATGAATTTTCAAGTATAATATGATTTTTCTGAATTCATTTAGAATTTAAATATCCTCCCTATATGTTGGATTAGTTCCTGAGGTTTCAGGGGTTCTTTATCTGATATATTTGTATAAATTGTTTGAATAATAAATTCACAACATAAACTAAGCATGATAAATTCAAAAGATAAATTAAGAGAGATGAAAAAACCTCTCCATAACTGGTATAACACCATTGCAAAAGAGAGCTTTTCAGGGATTCCTGGTCTTGCATCAGTTTTTCAAGCTCCTGTTTCCGACTCTCTTGAGTTTCCGAGTTATATTCAAAATCACGAATCTAAATCACAATCAGAATTAAAAAATAAAAAAATTACGACCTTAACAAAACACTAGATGCTTTACGTACACCAGTTATTGTCAATCTGTCATGTTACAAAATATGCATGAATATTATTAACAAACTCACTTGGAATCCTCTTTCGCGTGCCTTAATTCGGAAATTATCAGCATCACGATTAAATAATGTCACAGTGTAGAGAGCATACTCATTGTCCTCATGTAGATTCTTGGAGGATCTGGGGACCTATAACAATTAGTTCAATTAAAAGGTAGAACTTGCAAAATAGAAAAATAAATAAAATAAAAATGTGTACCATACAAATCATGAAACTTGTATGCAGTAATGGATTTCATAATTATAATAAGATAGCCTTACCACATATGTTGTCAGTGTCTCGTAACATGACAACCAATCCTTCTGGGAATACTTGGGAACAACAGCAATGAGTGTAACCAAATGTTCTGAAGTGACGATGTCATTAGGCGTTACTAAATTGGACAGATCACGAACAGCTAAGCTGGAACATGAATTTGTGTTAACCATGGTTACAAAAATATGTTATTAAATAAATAGTAATCTAATTCTTTGATTAAAGCAATTTAGTAGGTTATCTGCATAAACATACACTTTGGGTGTATTTCAACCTATTCTATGAGATAGCATTTTGATTCAGAAAAGATCAAAGAGATAGCATTTTGATTCGGAAAAGATCAAAGAGATAGCAAGACTCTTTCATGGAGTAATAGGAGAATGGAAAAAGGGCTGGAAAGCCCAACTTCAAAAGGGCATGACTCACAAACCATGAGGAGTTACAGGGCCTGCCTTATAAGCACAGAAAGCTCATGTGACAAATGGCCCATGGAGGTTTGCTGACTCTCAGGCCCAAACTCCTTTGTTTAGAGCTTTGATTTGAATTTTCCAAAATCTACAGATTTTTAGTTTCTATTTTGTTACCCTTTTATTTGAGAATCTCGTTGAATCAGAAATTTCATTTAGTTAGGTGATATCATAGATGCTTAATTTCACTAATAGCTGGTCAATTTTAAAAAATTTTGGCAACTCCAGCAACAATTAGAACCACCCCTTACCATGGCCTATTCTTGAAGGTATTATATTTCAATAATAAACTATAACTTTCTCTCTAAAAGCATGTTTTTTAAATTTGTTTTGAACTACCGTTCTGCATCACATTTGACCAGATTCCTTTTAGCTGTACTGTTTAAATTTACCCATTAGACCTGCTATAACCTTAATCGACCAGTTCATAAGCTAATTGATCAAAATTGCCACCTCAATTGTTATCAAAGGAATTAGTGTGTATATAGTTTACCTTCCAGTCTGCTTTCTGTTAATTGCATTGAGTTGACTTCGAACATTGTTATACTCAGCAATACGAACCTGCCATAGAGAAAACCAGGAACCAACAGTAAACCCTTTGGTTAGTTTCCAGTAAGTGTAAATAAATATATCTCAATGAAGCATCTGATAACTGATTATCCTGTTAAACATTTAGCATACACATAACATCAAAACAACAAAAACTGTTTAAATCTAGGTTTACAACCAAATTCATACACTTAAACAATTTAAGGCAATTAAATACCTTAAGATCATCATCTATCTTGGCTACCTGCACATGAATACCATCCACAATTTCCTTAAGAGGAGACATTGTAGGATACTTAGCCTCATCCCACACAAATCTACAATCACAAATTCAAACAGATCAACAACAACCTTCCATCAAAATCTAAAAACACATCAAAGCAATTACTTCGTGAGATATGAATCCACCGGAACCCCCTCCACGGTCAACGAACTAGCCAGAATTCCAGACGCCTTCTCCAAATCTTCGATCTGACGCCGTATCTTATGAGAACATCCTTCAATAAACGCATTCGACTGCACAATTTCACACAAATCAAATCAGATCAAACAATAGCCTGATGAGAATCAAATCAGAAATTAAAAAGAATAATAATAAATTGTGATTATTGACCTTGAGTAGATCATCGCTTAGGGCTAAAAGCGAATCGAGTGTACCGACGCGAAGATTGGGGATGTTGAACTGCAAAATCAGTGAATTAGTATGAATTGTGTGAAATTGAAAGGATATTTCGTGTGATTGTGAGTGTGGTGATGATTGTACCCTGTAGAGAGGAGTGTCGAAGGAATTTTTGGAGATTGATTCTTGTAAGCGACTCCAGAGAGAGGTAGCGGAGCTCTGAACGGGAAGAGAGACTATCCAGTACCTTGTCGCCATTGTTATACGATTTTCAGATCGAAAACGAAGCTCTGATCTTTCTAGATTTGGAGAATCAGCAAACTGGAAATAAATGAACAAGAAGATGATTTATCCCTCACGATTGCAGTTGTCTGTTGGTTCCTAAAACAAAAATAATAATAATAAATATATTATCTAAATATTTTATGAAAAAAAATATTTATTTTTTCTTAGGTGTTGTTTCTCAAATGAATTACAATTTTAATATTATTCCCTAGCTTATAATCCGTCTATTATACGAATTTAATAAAATATAATATAGTCCGATATTATTACACTTGTCAAAAATATCTTTAAAAAGATATACTTTGATGTGAAAGATAAATTATATTTATTTTTTTTTATTTGGATATTAATTTTTTTATATACTTGATAAATGTTATTTCATATGGTTTATAATATAATAACTATCCATAATTAAATAATAAGTATCTATTAGATTTATATTAAATATTTAAAAATATATTTATTAATATCATTATTTAATAAGAGACAGAGACGAGAAAAACATGTTAAGAATATACTAGAAAGTGACATTAGTCCTCTTATAATTTTTATTTATTATTATAAAGATAAATCAATAGTCATGCACCACTTTTGTTTGCACAATGCCTTTTGTTTGCACAATGCCTTTTGTTTGTGTATTCTAGTTGAATTCTACGTGATTCATATTTTTTAGGGTTTGATATAGTTTTTCTTCTACTTAAAATGGCTAACTAGTTCAGATAAAAGTTTTTTTAGTTATAATATACGAGATAAAGTTTTTTTAATTATTATATACGAGATTTGGATTCAATATAGTTGAATTGAGAAACTAGATAATTACTAAATGTTAATAAATGTTAATAGATGAAAGGTATAAGAGATTCATATTATTATTAAAAATGCTTGATAGGTTGAACAACATGAAAAACTCATGGTGAAAGTTTAAGACCAACCGTAGTGGTGCGTGGCGTGAACCACTTGGCTCAATTACAGGCGTGGAACATCGCCCCTCTGGGGCGTGATCTAGGGTGTGGGGCACAATCGTGAGGCGATTCACTAGGGGAATGGGCTACATGGTTGTGTGTGTGTTATGTATATATTTGTGTGTGGATAGTGAAACCATTACGTAACACCTTGGTGATTTGGTTTAGTGATCGCCCCATGTTGATGTGACGATGACGTGACGGGCATGAATGTGAAACCACTACGGGTGACCTAAGCAAGAAGTTACAACAAAGTAACTAAAAAAATTAAGCATGTTTTTTAAGTGAAATGGATTTAAATAAATTGTCTTGGGATTAGTAATTAGTTAGAAGTCTTAACCCTAACATTTTATCATTCAAACATGTTATATGTTAAATGATATAACTAAAATAAGGATTTTCAAGAATAAAATGTCAAGAAGTGAAAAGAAAATCATTCTTCTTGTATATTAAAAAATGACACAACTTTATATGTGTGATAAATAAGCGGATTCAGTGTGAAATGATAATAATAGAAGAAAAGGTCTAACATGAAAGATAAGAGTATTTTAGACTAGCCAAGGACGACTTGCTAAAAAACCACTTCAAAGTTCAATTGCACGAGAACAATTTACAACCCTAGATTTACATGGTTTTAGACAAGTCATCATTGGCTATCCAAATCACTCTTCAATCTTCATATAAGACATCTCTTCATTGCCATTTCATCTCCCTCATTACACACGTTCGAAATCCATCAGAAGAAAACAAAGAAAAAAACAGCTTAAGAACTTAAAAAACAACCAATTGTTGTAAAAAACAATCAGTACAGTTTAAACCACAAAAAATAACACTCAACTCTCTCCCGGTTTTATCGCAATGTCTTTATGTGGCACATTGCACTCTTTGATGTCATACTTATAGTTATTGAATGGCATCTATATATAAAGGACTCGAGAATGAGATGTGAAGTGGCAACAAGTATTGTTCCCACCCTTACCTATGTCAAGATGTACACGAACATTTTATAAATTAATTATTTGCCCATAAAAGAATATATTCTAATAATCAAAGTGTTTTCTGTATCCAACTAGATACATCTATTCAACTTGGATGTTCACTAAATTATCCCATGGACAGTATGTAATCGAACTTCACTTTTCTGTTTGTTATGGACCAATAATTTTGACTTTTTGGCATCTAATATTGACAATTATTGACCTTCTACTCAAAGATATTCCTTTATGCTTTTTCTTTTCCCCATTCTCTATGTGTTCAAACACAAATCACAAAGAAGGTATCTTGAGAAATAGGTGATTTTGGTTTCCTGATTATCTTGAATTCTTGGCCCCTACCCCCACCAACATGGTGATTGGTGCTAAAGGTGTGAAGTGTCAACTCTTGATATGAAGTCAACTCTCGTGAACTTGTTCTATTTTGACATTGAGATTTTGACCAAACTTGGATTTTATTTGCTTAAATCCGTTTATTCTGTTTTTTATGACTTACTTTACATATATAATACTCTTTATTGATGTAAAAGTCAATGGCAGAACCGGTACTTTTAGTCGGATGGTTATCATAAGATTCTTTCTCTTCCTACTACAACTAAGGGGTCCAACTTATGTTTTTTAAAAGAAACTAGACGTTTATATATAAAATATTGACAGTTCTTGTGTCTCGAGGGTCAATGGTTCCACCCTATTAAAAGCTATTGAACAATGTTATCCGATGGAAGCGTTCAATAAACAATATCATATGATTAAACGACGATCATGTGAATTGTGTGTGTTAGTCGGGTTAGACTTGTTCTTGTAGCTTCTCGGGCTTTGTTCAAGAGTTTGCACTATATAATAGAACTTGTTAGGTCCACAGGAAACATCCAACCGACGGTTATGTCGGATTTGTATATACGTATATGGTATTTATCTCGAGTATGTATATGTATTAGTTATTATGTGCATACGAGTTAGAGAGCGGAAATAGGAGAAAGGAGTGAGGGAGAGAGACGTGATGGGCCAAATCTAACGGGTTAGACGACCCAAATACGAGGCCCAATAAAAGTTACATCTACTATCTATACTTGTATGAAAATCACCTCAAGAAATTTATGCATCTTGTCACAAACATGGATGTAAACTCATAAAAATCAGAAATCTTCTGAAGGAAATACCGATTCAAACCCTAAGACAGAACTAAGTTTTACACAAAAGAAAAAAACTCAAATAACAACCACCAATCTAAAGACCAGATCAACTAAACAATGATCTGAGATGCCTATTACACAGACCTCACAACACTCAGGGATTCATCAATGTGATGAACCCTAAATCTAGAGAGAGAAAAGACGAATGAGCAAAATGAAATTAAGCGGCTGAAGTAAACTCGTTGCTCTAGATCAGAACTAATGCTCTTTTATATATGCAGTAGTATGACTTTTAAGCTCCAAGCCCACGAGACCTTTTTCTTCTAGGCCCACACAAGCAACTTGGAAACCAACTGGGCTTCCACCTTTGTTCCCCGGAGCCCACGAGACCATGCACAAATCATCCAGAAAATAAAATTGAATTAGTTTGAGAAATATAAAAAAATGATATAGAAACATGTCACTGTTTTTAACACATCTCTATAAAAATATTAATAAAATAATAAATAAAATTGTTAAATATACTCGTTTCAAGTTGTTAGGTAACATGTATAAACAAAAGTATGCGTTTTTTTGAAAAATTGTAAGACGTTTGTGCAGACACGTAGATGAAATAATTATTAAACTTGAGCTTAAAAAATCATCGGTTCTAACAAAAAAAATAGGGCTAAAGTTTAAAGTACAAAACTTTGTTGAACTTAAGTTTGATCTTTAACTATGCATATTTTGTAGGAATTCTTGGTTCGTGTATATGATGTGGTTTGGATTATCTGACAATCATGATAGTTCACTATCAGAGAATTATTTATGTGGTATACATAGAATTCAATTGGATAAAAATCATTTTCAATAACGAATATGTGAAAGTTTGTTAGAGATCTCGTATATCATAAAATGACCAAAATCGCATTTATATAAGGGGTAAACAATTACATTTGAACGTTATGACGGTCATTAGCTGAAAAACTGCCACAACTGTCTACCCTAACTGCTAAGACATTCTACTCCACAGAGGCAATATACTTAGAGGAGGCAATCTACTCCAGAGAGCCAATTTACTTAGGAGAGGCAACTCACAACTCACTCAGGAGAACAAATTTACTCCGGTGAGTAAAGTTACTCATGAAGAGCAAAATTGACTCCGGATGAGTAAACTGGTCAGCATGATCAATCTGGTCTGTAACACCATCGTTTAGCTTAACCCCAGCTAGGGGCGTTGCCCCTTAGACCCCACTAGGGGTTGCCGCCCCTAGGACCCTGCTAACCAAGGGCGTTGTCCCCGAACCTCCATTATTCAGTGGGCTTTGCCCTTTAACACAATAAGGTCTTAAGTACCATAAGTTATAAGATCATCAAACAAGTGTGCACTCCACACTTACCAACTTGTTTGATGTTTCAATATGACTTCTCATTTGGTCACCAAGTAAACCCAAATGCCCTAAATAGGTTGATGACACTAAAATCACCAACATACTTGAGATCGGCTTCATAAATCTTAAATGAAACCTTAAACGAACTCAAACAGAGCTTATATCAGAGCTTATTTAATAAACAAGCTTAAGACTAAGCTTCACGTATCAAGCTTAATTATACTCACGAGCTTAAACGAGTCTATTGCTTATATAACTTTTATTTAATACATTAAATGTATATTTACATAACAATTATTATTATATACAAAATTATGATAAAAGTAATTAAATAATATATATGTTGTTATATATAAAAACTATAAATATAAAAATGACTATAAATTTATATAAATAATAAATCATAAACAAATCAAACTTTAGCTTTAAAAATCCATTCAATAAAAGGAAGAATTTACAAATTTGTTTTAGAAATTAATAGTTAATGCTATTAATACTTTGCTTTGTTATAATATCGAGTGTGAACGCTAAAACAAGCGTGAATGATAAACGAGAGAATGAAAATGAGAGAGTGATTGGGTGGAAAATGAATGACTTCGATTGATAACTCAATAATAATTACAAAATGACTATTTAAATATAAGGAAAGAAACTAACAAAACTATCATGACGAACTTACTAAGTTCGCCCCTATTAAAACAAGCAAACTTGTATGCTTACTATCAAAATAAGTCATTATGAATGAAAATAAAGTTGAGAATAATTAATGACTTATCTACGCAACTTCTTCTTTAATTTGAAGTTCATATATAAGATCAATGCTCTCTAGGGCCTAGGCTCTAGCTATGTTTTCTTGAGCCGGGCCCAAATGTTAGCCCGACATAGTTTACTATTGGGCTTTAACCAAATGTTAGACATGGCATAGATTATCTCTACACTAGGGGTGTAAGCAAGCTGAGCTCGAGCTCGGCTAAACTCATTGAAATGGCCATTAAAGCTAAGCGCACACACATGAAAATCATAAGTTCACATTAATGACATGAAATGATATCTATGTGCATGGAAAAGTAAAACTCTCTATGGCTGGTTTGAAAACCGAGCTATTGAGTATGGTAAAGTCGTGGGTTATGATAATAAACTTGATACATGTGGTAAAAAAAAGTCAATAAGAAGTTGGCAGAATATTTGAATATTTGGAAGAGGACAAAGACATAAACGTTGTGTTCCCGAGTTTACTAAAAGGAAGAAAAGAAGGGATTCATTCCCCTTCTTTTCTTTTTCATTCTTTTCCTTTCTCTCTTAAAAAAACCTTTGGAAAACACTTTCTCTCATTTCCTTTCTTTTTCCCCGGTTAAAAAAAACTCTGGAACAAAGGTTTACATCCCTTCCTTTTTTTTTACCTTCTTTTCTCTTCTTAAATGAGATTTGAGAACACAGCGAATAAGTGTTTTTTTTTCACCTCAAAATTAATATTACTTGTGTATTTATTGACTTGTAGGGTAGATAACATCAAAATCACACTTTATGGCTCTAGTGGGCAGCTAGATTACATGCACAAAGAGGTATTTATTGAACCATTAATAAGAAGGAATTGGATACAATTGCATTAATGCTCCATTCATTTAAAACATACAAAACATGAACACTCATTCAAATAAATAAACATTTTAATTTAAAAACATCCCTAGGTTACTACCATCACTAACTTTTCATAAGCCTAGAACCCCGCTTCATAGGGGCATTTAAGTCATTTTACATATTGTACTTGTCACTCCTTTAAACATGGATTTGCCTCGCTTTATTTGCGGATATGATAGCAAGAACCATATAACAAAATACAGCTATGTAACCCATGATCAAAGAAGAAGCTACTTTGTGACAAAATTTCCCAAAATTGTCACATATCGGCATCCAACCCGCTTGGCTATTCCCATACTTGCCTGTTTGAGCATAAGCAGTCGCCGCTCCAGTTCCACCCGTTAACAATATCGCCATCATCTGCATATGACGAACTAAATCAAAATATGTAACTAATATCACTCACTCAACGGTAGATATGACACACCATCCAATTGTGAAAAGTGCTGTTTTAAACCCCACATTTGGGAAGTGGTGATTTCAGTGTATATAAAAGCAAGAAATGTTGTTTTTCCTAGTTAAGAAAATTTGTGAGTCCCAAGTGGCACAAACTATGAGGATTTAGGAATGGAGATATAGTCATAGACACGTTTCTTTTTCTTTTAATTTACGTTCGTGTTTAATAACTAGCGTGACGTACTATTATTGACCTGAAATGAAAATAATCAGGTTTTAGTTTGATAAATTAATATTCTAATCTTCTTAATGCGTAAGCTGTGATCAAGTTGTACTAAAATTAAACGGTTCATTCCGTTTAAAATTAGAATATTACTTTTAAAAGCTATAACTCATAAGTACATTTTGTCAAGCCGTATACAACCCGTTTAGCTTGTTTAAATAAACGGGTTGAGTACGGGTTATTTTTGATGCCTGACAAGAATAAATATATACGATGTATTCAAGTCTATTCATTTCAACCCGTCAACCCGACACGACTTTCACCCATATCATCAATCACAAATCTATCTTGATCAACGTAGGGTTGTGGTTAACTTTGACTTGGTAATCATTAATTAATTAAGATAAGATACCAAATTCAAACGGGGAGTAACTATCTCCCTATGCGTTATAGCTTACACGAATTCATATCAAGAGCATTATTTACATTTATTATATTACAAATGTAAATTAAGAGAATTTATTAAAAAAAGTTATACTTTTTTATATCTTTTTAGAACGGCTTCTAATTTACCCCAATTAATCATTAATATTTATGTTTTGTTTGGTTTGAAAAGATAAAACGAGAAAGCTTACAATTATAATCTCTTTGAGGAAACTAATACATCTATAATTGTTGGACAAATCAATTAACATTTAACGAACTTCGCCCACCAATTAATTACATTGGTATCAACGAGAATTAAATTAACTGAAAGATTATTGGTTCATAAATTAGAACCACTAGATACTTAGATATTAAAAAACTAATAAAAAAATTACAAATTTATTTGAATAAATTTTATAAAGTTAAATAAAAATGAAAGTTCAAATTTTTCATGTAACTATAAAATGAAAGGAATACTGAAAAAGGGCGCGTTTAATACAAACCAGTTTTAAATAAATCATTGTGAAAACCGTAAAAACACTTGTTCAATACAAACTATATAGAGATGTAGTTAAAAAAACATTTTTCATCATCACATTTAAAATAATGGGTATAAGTGTGGTTTATACGGTTCTCATAGTTCTTTACTTAAAATTAATTATATATTAAAACTGAGTATATACTCTAAATAGAGACATTCAGTGTTAAGAACTGCGATAAGTGTATGATACACTTATAATTTATACTTTGAATGTGATTGTTACATAAGTGCCACACTCTCTCTCTTACTAGTTTAATTACCGTAAAGTGAATAATACGATTCTCACAGTTCTCAACATATTATTATAACTATTAGAGAAAACCTTACCAGATCATGAAGGAAGAGGAAGAAATAGTTGACGGAGTTCGTATATTTACGGCCGAGTATGAAAACCGGAAGCAACGACAACACGGAGAAGGCGCAAGCAACTACATTCATCATAGTAAAAAACCTACAAAAAAACTAACGACCTCAAAAAAACATCATTGTAACATATTTCACACACATAGAGAGAAAATACTCAAATAGAGTGTACTTGAAGGCCGGAGAGTAGGTGTAACGCGCGTCGAGATTCGTTCCGTACAGCAGCTTCGATTGACGGCTATTGAACATCAAACAGGCGGCTGCAATTGAGGTGGCGGCGGCGACGGTTCTGAGCAAGATTTGAGAGACCGTGAAAGAGAAATGTGTGATTGGAGATGGGATTGGCCGGAGTTTGAAGACACCGGAGTTGTTTGTTTCAGTTTCCATTGTTAATTTGGGGTTAATTTTGAAGATGGAAATTGCAGGTTTTGTGGGGAAGGTAATTTAATACTTATTTATAGTGGTGGAGGAGGGATTTTTGGTCATGAAGGAGACACTCACGGTCACGGGTTCGGATTTCAAAATAAATAAAAATGCTAAATTTGTGCCATTTATCACTTTCTTGCAATAAATTTGATAAATCAAGATGTTGGCCCAAGGTTTTTTTTATTTTTTTTAACGTGTTGAACACTTGATAACAGGGGTGTTTTAGTGTTTACGGTATGATTTTGATGATTTGTTAAACGAGAAAGTTAGTCCCGTGTTATGCGGTGGAAGATGAACGTTAAACGGTTGAGATGGTGACATTAATGTGGCTAATCATAAAAAGAATGTATAAATTAACGTTGCGACGTAAACATGACTTAACATTGAAACGACAAACTCGTTAAAAAGATTAGTAACAGAGAGAGTTATAACGACACTGATGTTCCTCAGTTGGTATCGGTCTCATTTTCTAGGTACTAGTCGATATAACCAATGACACCTAAAAATACCATATTTTGAATACAACTCTGATTTTCACAAAATTTGTACCGAAACGCCAAGGAAAAAAATAATTAAACACAGTAACAAATTAGTTTTTATAAAAAAATAATAAATGGGTAAACTCTAAACTTAAAATTTTGAGCGTAAAAAAACATTTTACAAAGTTAAGTGTTACTTCTACCGTTCTATAAAGTTGGAAGGGTGCTTTTGACCAACTTTTAATTTGTCCACACTGATGCTTAATATTACTTATAATTGTGAATCAAACCGTTAGTTACGGTTTTTGGCATTCTTAAACTAAAATAAAACATTGAAACTTGAAGCTGAACAAAACATTTGGCTTCGATTTGGTTTTAGAGTTCGTGTTTGTTAAACCTTTACTTGACTGGTGTCAGTTAAACTGTGATATTTCTTAGCTCTCCGCTTTTTAATATAAATCGTTGTTGTAAAAGAATTCACTGTGATGTTGGTCCCCAACTGCTCACAAGTCATCTATTTTGTATTTATTTAATGATTGTTCTATTGTATAAGTTTAGAAAATGTTACTTTACAAAAATAAAAGTTTTAAGTAAAGACTTATTTATGTGGTTGTCTATATCACCGCTGGCTTTTAAGTAAACACTACAGATATTTTAACAAAAAATCTATTTATAGTTTTATGAAAAATGTTTAGAATTTAGATTTATTAAAAAAAACATTACTTGTGTATAAAAAACATTAAACTTTTATCAACAAAGATATCATTTTTAGAGAAGAAGAAAAAAACCATCTAGCTTTCTTGTAAACCATCAATTCAAAAAAAAGCATTTTAGACCATTTGTTTATATATTGATATTTATAAACTTATTTATGAAAAATGTTTAAATTTACGAAAAAAATATTATTTGTGTATAAAAAACATTAAATTTTATAAAAATATATCATTTTTTATTAAAAAACCATCTAGCTTTTTTGTGAACCATCAATTCTACCCAAAAAATCCTTTAGACAATTGTTTATACTGATATTTATAAACTTTTGTTGTATAATTAGTTTTTTCTAAAGTCGTTACACTTTTTTCTCGTACAAATTGTTCACAAGTTTTAACAATTTTATCAAATTTGTATCTTTTTACGTATAATGTGTAGGAACTCGTTCGTATAAAATGATAAAAATAATTCACTAAATCTAATTACAATACAGAAATGAAATAAAACCATGGTCGAAAAAGTCGCTAGGCGCTCCCTAGTCGGAGTCGGGAGTACTCGGCCTAGGCAATCTATCTTGTAGCGATTACCCGGGGAGTACTCGGCTTTAGAAACCTTGTTTTACAATATTGAATAAAACAGTAAATTACAATACAAGTTACAACTGAAATAAATGAAAAATAGAAATAATGAGGAAGAAGAAGATAGTTGTGGCTGATGATTCATATTCAATACGAGTGCCTTAAAACGAATTTTGATTCCCCAAGAAAACTCATTTGTTTCCCAAGGTACAACAGCGAAGCAGTATGTACTGTCGGAGAAGACCTAGCACTCGAAAGAATATTTTGAAGAGAAGAGTATATGGAGCAGGTTCTTGCTTGGTATTACGAAATGTCAAACCTGAGTTGGTATTTATACAGGAAAAAGAATCGTAACAACTGAATCAAATTAAAACGAAAGTAAAGAAAATTAAACGTCTTTAATGCTCTCTATTTAGTTTTTGAATTCTGATTCGAAACTGCCATTCTTAACTCTACGGAACTGTTCAATAGACTTAACGCGCCAGTTGGCGATGCTGTTGCAATGGGACGCGGACTGCCAGCATCCGCATCTGCCGGAACGCGCGCATCCGGACACGCCAGAACAAGCAAACCAGTCTGCCAGCGCCAGAGCGCCCCAGATCCGTACACGCGAAACGCACCGCCAGAAGGCGCCAGATCCAGACACGCGGACTGCATTTGGGACTCCACCCGCCATGTGCCCGGGTACTGAACCCGGACCTCTTGTAGCTGGTCAAAAATACTAAGGCGGCTCAATGCGTTGCGAGCGTGCGAAATGCGCCATCAAAATGCCATATTACGCCGGGGCGTGAGCACGATATAGCAGTCCTAATGGAATGCTCCACCTTATAAACAACTTTAAGGTTTCTCATCCCACCTATGTGGGACAATTTTCTCCCACTTTTCTACTAAAGAAAAGTTGAATTATTTCAGCTCTAAATATCCAACTTTGAGCATTGATATCTCACTCATCTTAGCTCAGTTTTTTACTTGGTTTATTTCCTAGCGAATGTCTCACGTAAGATAACACAAACCCAAGAAGAAATAATAATATTAGCTTCATCTACATATATTTATTTCTTTCCAAAATTAGCAAAAACTCATTTTTGTAACTTAGTGAAAAAACACATTTTATCCAAACTCCAACATAATGTAGCATTTTTTACTAGCTTAGTGTTATTATTTATTAGTTTTTATAAACATCTTTTTTTGAATTTTTAAATGTATATTTGAATATTTAGAAGTGTTCTTCAAGATCATGATGTATTGATGTGTTTTTGAACCACCACAGTCCGCCCCCATCAACCATTTCCATCACCACCAACCACACCATCACAGTCCACCTTAACTATCAACAACTGAAATCAGACGGTACAAACCACCAAAAAGTCGGCTCAAAAACCTGAAAACTGGAAAGTTTTTTAAATTAATAAAAAATAATAACAGAACTTCTAAGTTGACAAACGATCAATTGTTTAATTGTTCCTTTTTGCAATTTTAAATAACAAACAAAAGAGAGTGGGATAAGTAGTTAAAAACTGTCGTAATACTATACTTAAATTTGGTTCTATGTTTAACATTCATCCTTATATATATGTTTTTAAAATAATTATAGTTGTTTGAAGCATTATAATTATAGTAAGGGTATTCTTTTCAGAATTAATACGTTAAGAACTTCTAGACTCACACTAACCTTTTCACTATTTATTATATATTTTTTTTGAAAACATATAGATTTCAATATGTTTATGTGCGCTTCCTATATTTTTTAGAAAAATTAAGAAAGAGAAGATAAAATCAAAGAAAGAGTGGTGAGAAATAAACAAACCATTTTTTTAATTGTACATTTTTCATTGAAGCGATATAACGCCTTATGCGGTTTTTGTGATTCTCAACATAATGTGCGTCATTGTGCCCACAGTTATATAACTTTTTGATTTAGTTTAATCAACATTTTATATGTTTTGTTTTTCAATTTTAATTATTTTGACATTAAAAAATCAGAAAATAATAATAACTTTTGCAGCTAAACTAATCCCCACACAATTATATATTACACAACTGTTATGTAGTATCTAAATAACCGTCGTCCTCTAAAGAGGTTATGGGACCCGATACTAAATAGATTGGTTGATTTGAGTAAAGCTATATACATTGGATTCACATGGGTAGCTCAAATTAAACAACATATCAGAATGGGTTGACTCGAATTCAACGGCGGGTCAGAATGAGTCGCTTTAAAAAGAACTGACAGCTTAAAAACGGTCCAAATGGGCGAGCAACACACACGACCATTCTTTGTCACCACCACCTATCACCCACCACCTAACGTTGGCCACCACCAACACAACAAACCACCACCGACCATTGCCAACACAACCCATGATAATTTTAGTCCCGTCAATTTTGACACAAACAAAAGTGATACGTTTTATATCAACTCGTCCTGACCTGAACTTATTTCCACTCAAACCCATTATGAACGAAATAACCTTAGAAAATATGAACCAAAGATATTATAATGAATAAAAACTTATTTTCCAAATTGACATATGGTAAGCATATTCTGTTCATTATGATTATATGCAATTGATTGCTAAAAAAATAAATTATCTTTACATACAAACATCACGGCATGTTTGACATAAACACTTGCATCTAAAAATTATAAAGAACACATGTTGGTCCCAAGGTTCATTCATATCCACTAGCAACAACGTGTACCAAAAACATCTAATCACCTATCTTCTTGATGGGCCCATCGGCCCGAAAAATACATAGTGTTCGTTCATTAGGCTTTTGTTTGATATGGACCAAAAGTAACCACGAATGAGTCGTGCATTATCATAAAATGATAAAAGGAATAAATCCAAGTTGCAAATGATTATAGATAGGTTACCTCGAAAGGGAGTAACCGATAGAGATGCAACAAACCAATCATTTTTCTTTTATCATTTTTTTATATTTAAATTAAGCCGAAAACACGTGTTTTGATGCTAAATAGACCCATGTACAACTTTTCAACAAAGGACATGGAGTCCTAAACGACGAGTCGAGTTTGAATTCAACGGATTTGAGCTCGACTCAATAGCTTGAACTTAAGATGTAGGCTCGAAGAGGCTTCGATACTGACTCGAAAAGTTCAAATATATGTTTCAAATTATTTTGTAACTTAATTTATTTTAAATACGGCTGATGATAAAAAAAAAGTTAATTTATTTTATTCGGGTCACAACACTCGAATACCTGTCCAATAATTACCCATCTTGAATATTTCATATTTCGGGTTTTCACCATAGGTACAACTAATGATTAATCCACCTTCTTTCTATTATTTAAATATATATAAAAATTACAATTGAACTTTTATGTGTATATGTGTGAGAGAGACAAGGTTTCATAAGTCCTATAAAAAAAGTAAGTCAATACAGGTAGCGATGAAAAAAAACCCGATTTATAACCCGATTCGGTCCCCCCCCCCCCCCACAAAAAAAAGCCAGTTTAGCCCACATCGGGGTAGAACCCGACCCGGTTCGTCGGGATGTATCGGTTCATGTTCTCGAGCTCATAAACCGGCTTCAACCCAAACCGGTTTGTATAGGTTCAAATTTTTCCATCCCAAACCAGGTTGTGCCTCGAACCAGTTTCCACAAACCGGTTTTTTAATTAAAAAAAAATCGGACCGGTTTATAACCCGAACTGATTTATGTAGAAAAGCCGGTTTGTCCACCTCTAAATAGAGGTTCGAGGCTTCGAGCTTAAGGTTCTATAAATGCTGGACTTGTTTTAAGCGATGCATGGTTACCCAGACATCATTTGATAGCTTACAAGGCCCATTAACAACTTCTGAAGTTGGGCTTGAAGGTCTTATAAGTTATGTTACAGGTCAACTTTGGTATTCTTCTATGAGACTGAATTTGCATTATATTTATATTTAGCAAATAATAATATTTTACCAAACAAGAGCAGGTAGGTATAAGTAAATTGATTAGAGTTAAATATAATATTATTATATGTAATAACACTTAACTCTAATAGTTAATTATCTTATTTTAATTATTCAATGTGTAATAGTTATTTAAGAAAAGAAAAAAAACACATCCATGCACTCTCTAAGATCAAAATGATAAGATTTTTTTGAATTTTGATATATCATTTAATTTATATCTATATCTATACTATATAATAAACAAGTAAAACTAGGAGGACATTTGTTACATTTCTAGGACTCTTCATTCTCATTTTTCGGCTTCTCTCTCTCCTATTACAGATTCATAAAATTTTCATAATTACAATTTTCTTTATCCCTTCCATGTTATAGAACACGTGTCGTCATTAAATAGTGTCGAATACAACAAAAAAAAATGTAAGACACTTTTAGTAATCTTAAAAATCTATAACATTAACTGATACGACAGACGATGACGAGACACAAACACAATTAAAACCGTTGGTATACATTCAATTTGTACTCGTAGCACCATGCATACTAGTTATCTTATTTTAAAACCTGATCAGATTCAGAAAACTAAACTGTTTTTCACGCAACTAAAACTTTCTAGATATCTTTCCCATAAAAGAAATCACACGTAAAAAAGATCAACCGCTAATCTTATCTTAGGTTAGATTATTGAAATCTACAACAAATCAAAACATAAAAATAAAAACTAAAAATTAAAAAAAAATGTTAAAATCGGATGATCCGGACCCAATCCTTGCTTTATGTCTACTCCTTTTAACATTCCTCCCCAAATCCAAATCCCAATCACTGAATCAACGTCTATTCGTAAACCCTAAATAGAGAAATTCAGCTGTGTGACTGATTGTTTTTGACGGAGAAGATGCTGGATTTCGGTAGAGTGCAAAAGGAGCTTCAGGAATGCAACAAAGACGTTAATTTGTCTGGTATCAGCGTAAACCCTAAATTTGACAATCTCATCAATTTGCTCGGTACAATCCCCGGTCCGATTGGTACTCCTTACGAAGGCGGTACCTTCAAGATTGATATCGATTTATCTGGTATTATTTTATTGTATGTACATGCAATGTAACTCAATTTAGGGTTTTCAATCGAGTGTTGTATGTCTGGTATTTCAATTTCAAATTTTCAATTCGTGATTGGTTACAGCATTGCTAGCTCAGTTTTAATGATTCTGATTGTCAATTTTTTGTCATAAAGCACATCAAGTGATCTATGTTGTTTGATTTGTTTTTTAATTGCAGCTGCATACCCTTTTGAGCCACCAAAGATGAAATTTGCTACTAAAGTTTGGTAAGGATGTATATATTTTGTTGATTTGCAAGCTAATCTATCAGCTTAGAAACTAGAAAGATGTCATTGTTCTTTAGGGCTGCAAGAAACTAAGCATAATGTTGCACCTGTGTTTAAACTTTAAAATGTCTTCCTTATGTAGTTTGATACCCAAAGTTGCTATTAATGAAAGGTGTTACATTATTTATATGATTAAATCTATACATGGCAAGAAACTACTATTTGTTGAACATCATTGATGGTTATAACTTATAATGTTATATACATGGTATAACTTGTGTAAATAACGTGTGGTTTAAGCATGCATCGGCGAATACATCTTTACTTCACCTTCTTCATTATCTGGTGTTTGGGGTTAGATAATGTTGAAAAGATTATAGCTTTTATGTCTAACTGGCTTTGGGACAGTCGTTTAACATGTTGATGCAGTGCTCCTCAAAATTTTCGAGTTCGACATGCTTGAGTTTTATTTTTTGGCATTTTCATGTGTCCTCTTTTTGCTATTTTTCTTTGGGATTCGCGGGTACCCAAGTTTTAACATGTGGATTTCTCTTTCTTAAACTTATGTTTCACGTTTTACACGATCGTCTCTATTTCACATATATGGGGAAACCTCTTTAACATTTACCATGTTTTCTTTATTTAATACAAGTGGATTGTTGCTATATTATGGCCGCACATGATTTTTGGATTAATGTTATAACTCTATTAGAGATGAAGGCCATTAACTGTTTAGATGTATATGGGGATTGTAAAGATTATGATATATAGGGTTGGTAGGTTCTCTCTTTGTTAGGGTTATGTTGCTTGCATCATAAGTAATCATTATTGTTCGTTTGTCGTTTAAGGCACCCGAATATTAGCAGCCAAAGTGGGGCCATTTGTTTGGACATTTTGAAGGATCAGTGGAGCCCAGCCCTTACTTTGAAGACCGCGCTTCTCTCTATACAGGCCTTACTCTCGACCCCTGAACCCGATGATCCACAAGATGCCGTGGTGGCACAACAGGTATAAAATTTGTCAATCGTTTCATTTTTCTAATCCAAAATTGATTATGTTATGTTTGAAGATAAAACATCTTGGTAGTATTTTCCATATAATATAAACTAGTGCTTGTGTTTTGTTTCACCTTTGACATAAAAAGGTATAAATTTCTCAATGGTTTTTATATGGAGCACAAATGATTTAACTTTTGTATCTTTAATCTCTCAAATCTGTTTTTTTCCCCTTTTCTTATTTCAGTATCTTAAAGACTATCAAGTTTTTGCAAGCACCGCTCGTTATTGGACAGAATCATTTGCAAAGACATCCTCTCTCGGGGTTGAAGAGAAGGTTGGTATATTCTAACATTATCTTACTACATGGGGTGAAACGATAACATTATATTAATAACTATCTTAACACATCTTTTTATACAAATTTGATATTGTATTAGTAACTTTTTCATTTTGTTAAATGTTAAGATTATATGGATGACGGTAATCAAAACATCAAAAAAAAACATGAAAGTACCTTTCATAAGTGGTATTTTTACAGTACATTAAATTACATTTCAAATGAAACCTTACAATGATAATTTACAAATTTAAAAATACTTCATTGTATACAACATTTGACGTGATATTGATAATTTTTCAATGTTTAACACCTACTAAATGCAAAAAAGAATAGAGTTTATTTTCCTCAATGACTAAAACCACAAAATGGCCAAAACCGCTCGAAAAATAGGGCACAAACGGTGCGACCCTGATTGAAGCCAGTAGGGAGTCAAAAAACCGAAGATAATCAAATTGATCAAAGATTTCCTTGCATCCGTTGTTTCTCCGTTTTATTAGTTTCTTTAACTCTATAAGCCTTTTTGTATAAACTTTAATCTTGATGTTGTAACATATTTACAAATGCTTAAGTTGTAATTAAATTTACGTATCAAAATTAAGTTACTTTTTTTTAAATCTCGTATTTTATACGGAAAATCTCGTTGAACCTTTAATATTTAATCTCTCATTTAAAATAAAATAAAATTTAAATTTCAACAAGATATCATCTTTTAAATTCAAAATTTTAAACTCCAAAATTTAAAAATCGCACTTCTTAATATATCGACACAATTTAAAATTCCAAAATTAAATATGAAAAAAAACAAAAAATAATAAATTAGAGTTGAAAACAAACATATTTTTTTGAAAAAAAAAATTCGTCTTTAAAAAAAATTTAAGTTTAGAATATAATACACTTTTAAAAATAAATATTTATAAGTTTTTTAATTTTAATTAAAAACTAACTATTAAAATTTTAAAATCAAAATAAAAAATTTATTTATAAATATTAAACTTAAATAAAAAAACTACTAATTAAATATTAGTAAACTTTATTTTAACACATATTTATTTAAATACAAAAGTAATCTTTTTCAAATCTCCTATTTTTTAATTCTTGATTTTTTTTAATATTCATTTTTTATGATAATTTAAAAATAAATTTGAGTCAATGGTAATAATGATGAATTAATTTGGTAAAATGTTTATTTATATAATTTTTTAAAAAAGTTAAGCAAAATATGAAAATATTGAATAGTGGATATAAATGTGGTTTTGGGGGGAAAAAGTTTTGAGGATGAATATGGTGATGACAAGTGGCAAAAGATTTAGTTTTTTATTATAAAAGGGATGATTATAATTGAGCATGAAAATTATTTCAAAGACGGTCCATAAGTAGATATTAGAGGTGACAAAAATGGACGGGGTGGGTAACATGTCAAAATCGGTCAGGTCGGTATTTGGTAACTTTCAACTCAATTGATGAATACTTAATGCATCAATAACATGTCATCGGTAACTTTCAGTTCGTTTGACCCGTTTCCATTCTATCTATTCTTTTTATTTTTAACTAAAGCACAACTTAAATCGACCCATTTATATATAAATGGTTAAAACCGCGGGTAGTTGTTTTGACAATATGTTTTGTGTTCCCATAGGTACAAAAGCTTGTGGAGATGGGATTCCCTGAAGGCTTGGTTAGGAGTACTCTGGAAGCTGTTGGTGGTGATGAAAACTTGGCTTTGGAGAAGCTCTGTTCTGGCTAATTATAATTGTTTCTATTAAGACTTGAAAATCTTATCTTTAATCATTATAGGAAGAAGAGAACTTTAAAATCAAATGATAGATATGAAATCAAATTGTTGGTTTTGGACATGGGTTCTTTGATTGTGAGTAGGGTCTAATGTTGGTTTTGGACATCTTTTGTCACTAGTCAGACCGGTTTAAAACTGGAAAAGGCTAAGGGTATAAATGAGCCAGGCCGAGCTTGGCTTGTTTAATTTAACAGAGCAAGGCTTGTTACTAGTTTTACATCTGAAGTTCAAGTTTGGCTCATGAGTAATTTTTAAACAGACAATTTTACACAATAGTAATCAAGTTTCATAAGTGTTTCATTAAAAACATTCCATTTTTTTTCCTCTAAAGTTATTTAAAGATGTTTCAATCTTGTGAAACTTTTTTTTTATTGATGTTAGAATATTTTAAAAATAAATAACCAAAATAAAACATATATGAATCTTAGTCATTATTTAGTGATTTTATGATATAACTAGCTTATAAACCTATGTATTACATGAGTTTGTTTAATAGAAAAATGTAAGTATAATAATGTGTAAAAAAAATTAAAATAATGTGTAAAACAATAAATAATATTATTTGTTTCCTTAATTAAGTAATAATTAGAATTCAAACTTTATATTATTTTTTTTTGAAATATAAAAACATTAACATAATTAAATTTTACAATTCAAGCTTACTTAAAATAGAGAAAAAATATGATAATGACATGTGACATTATTTGAACTCATTTATTATAATAAAGATAATTAAGTTTCTTAATCATTAAATAGTAACATCCATAAGTTTTTCAAGTTAATTTAAAAAATAGTATAATCATTAAATAGTAACTATGACTCATATATATGTTTCATTAAATCTACTAATTATTAAAAAAAAATACATAGATACTTAGAAAACTTGGTTACTACTATTAGAATAAGTTTTCTCTTTCCAAAACTCGAATTCCGTTCATTTACTATTATTAGTTACATTTTATATATAACATGGGGAATTATTAAATACAAAGTGTTTTTAATGTGAGAAGCGTAATAAGTATTTTAAAGCGTTGATCAAGGAAATCAATTGTTAGGATCAAATGTGTTTATTTTAAGCGTGAAAAGATTCTGAAAATGGTAAAATTGGAATAGACTACATTTGTTGACTTTTTACAAGTTCCCCATTTTTTTTAAAACAAGCATAACTTTTTTATACGACATTAATTTTTTTTTTAAATTACACTATAAAATTGAGCATTTTATTCTCTTTAATTTGAGTATAATTTTGCTATATACTTTTATTAAAAAAAAGACTTTTTTTTAAAAGGTCGATGTGTTGTGATTATGGTCATATGCATAACATGAGCGATTACGTGATTATGGTCATGATTATAACATGCGTGATTACGTGATTATGGTCATTATTATAACATGCGTGATTACGTTATTATGGTCATACATTATTATAAATCATGTGTGATTATAACGCGGACGCGTTTATCCCTCGCCCACTGAACACGTGTCGCATGCTGCTGACTTCGTACGCTTCGTACGTTAAAACACTTTGTACAATAACCGACCCTTATATAACATAATATATTATTATTTAGTTATCTTAGTATGATTATATATAATAATACATATTTATTATATTATAAAATTATTATATTTCTATAAAATAATATGATTGTGAGCTTATTTAGTCCCAAGCCCGGGCTTAAACTTATTTAAGCTCGAAACATTTTGAGTTTATGACTAGTTAATCTTAAATAGCTCATTAACTGCTCAAAACCTTGAATACCAAAAAAAATGATTTTTTGAAAGCAAATGTAAACTTGCTTAATTATTCTTGAGTTCAATATTCTTGGCAACTAATTATTTAATCCCTTCAGAAACAAACATCTAAATACCATTGTAGATTAACTTGTAATCATTCTATAATTACTCTCTCAACTTCAAATTTAAAGGTGAAAATACATCATTGAAAACCCAAAAATACCCTTCTGCCTAGCCTATATGTGACAAAATACCCGGGTCGGATCAAAGTATTTGGTTGGCCCATTAATTCTTTATTTAAAATGGGGACAAACAGTCAAACACCCCCTTAATTTGACTTGCAAGTCCATTGCGTGTGAATTAAATGTTTGATTGTTTGCTTCCGGTTTTCTGTATGAAAATGACATTCATTGAATTTTCGATTTTTTTCTCTCAACGAATCACAGATGGACACGTCAATGTTTTTATTCTTATATCCAATAAGTATTAAGACGTCAATGTTGCGGCGGCGGGGCGTAAGAACGTGAAAAAAACTAACATCGAAATGTTGTTGTGAGCCTGCACGTTGAAGGTAAGAAAAAGGAAACCTAGACACAGTGGATAACATTCGAAACTTTATATAAAAAATGAAATTGTCAGAAACATGTGCTTTGCAGCGTAACTACTGATAATGTTTGAAACTTTATATATAAAAAAAAAATTGTTCAAAATATAAAAAAGACCTATAAAATTAAAGCAACATGTTACATTTTCTTTTGGGTTTGATGGTGCAATATTTTTCATCTTCTAGATACATTTGTTGAGTTCCCACTTGCCTGCAAAATTCGGGTCAACGATGGAAAACCATTGATTCGTTCAAACAAACATCGTACTCACAACTTTTACTTCTTTTCCCCTGTTTTTTAAGTTTACAAGTAAAACACAAAATTATTTTTTACACTAAACAATAAAAGTTATTAATTATATACATATATTTTCATATGAAAAAGTTATACTTCAAAACTATTTACTACATGTTTCATCTTAACTAAACCATATTCCATAATTAAGACGCGGTTAAGAGAATGCGGTTTGGACATGAATGAAGGTGGGGAAACTCTAAACCTCATGGGACACTTGAAACATTTTAGGACGGGTAATGAATCGGCATACGTGATTAGTTTCTAAAATATTTACAGGTTTGGGGCAATGTATGATGTTAGGTGATACTAGCCCTATTATTCAAACTCGTTTATCCTCATTGAAGTTAAATATATTAATATATTATATAGTTTTAAAATATAATAAATAGTATGTTAAATTTGTTAGAAACTTGCATTTTGAAAATAATTTGTTATAAACTTGAAATTACTAAAATTATAGAATTCTGAAAAGTATAATTAAATAGTGAGTAAATTGTCATTTTCGTACATACGGTTTCTCATTTTTGCCAGTTTCATAAAAAAAATTTATTTTTCTCCGGTGTACCTTCATGATTATAGAACTTTTCATTACCAATGCGGTATTATTTTATACTCTTATTCAAAAGCGTGTATTAAAAAAATAAAAGGTTTGTAGGTGCATTTGTCATTGATTAGATTAAGACGGTCATATTATGACCAAAAGTTCATTCGTTTGTATATTCGTTATTCGACTATTTTATTCAAAATGGATTATTTCCTTTGACTTTTTCTTTTTTTCATTTTCTGTTACACACACTTGATAGTAACGTAAACCTGGTTATTTTTTTATTTCTCTTTTATTAAATAATAATATATGTTGCTTATTATTCATCTATAACGTTTTCTAGAATGAACTTTAACCAACTGTAATGATTCTACTATGAAAATTTGACCCCACAATCAATATAAACTAAGCCAAACACTTTTTAAAAAACAACTTATTGATTTTTTTAATCACAAAAGTTAATCCAAACATTTTTTTAAACTATAAGTCAATAAACACTTTTAGCAAAAAGTTTTTTTAAAGTTAAATAAACAATCTCAAACACCCTCTTAATAAACATGTTTAACACGACGATTGAACTTAACATGGAGTTTAACTAAAAGTGACATTTTTTTAAGCTAACACGAACCTGTTTAATAAACAGGTTACACAATATAATATCTTTATCATAATTAAATACAACGAGTTCAATAATACGACACAAAATGTTAAACATAATTCGTGTTGTTTAACCATGTATAAAGTACCCCTTCACTCTTTTGACATTTAAAAAAGCGTAAAAGGAAGTTAATCATTTTAAGTGTGGTGATAGTGGGAATATCTCTTTCTCGCATAAAAAGTTCTCCTTTTTGTTTACTTTTTTTATTTCGTAAATGAACTTTTTTTTTGTTTAGTATAGGTTTTTTTATTTAATTTATTATGTTTGTTTTTTCTATAAACGACCTTTTATCTTATTCTTTAATGTTTTTTTTTTCTATTATATCATTTTAAAATACTGATATATATAAATAATCCAGTCTGTTAGGTGTCATTTTTGCTCTACATCGGTTGAAGTTGTGAATCATTTGTTTGAAAATTGTCAAGTTGCTTCTAAAATTTGGGAGGATATTGGGCGATGGCTTGATATAAAGCCTCCAGATTCTAGAGGTCTTCTTTTGATTACTTGGTGGCTAGACACGGTATTATTGTCTAAACTAAAAAAACTCGTTATTGAAGCCATTTTTTTCTCATCTTGGTGGTTTATTCGTAAAGCAAGGAATCAAGAGATCTTTGGGCAGCGTGGTGATAGTAAAGAAATATTTATTGATTCAATTATGTCAATTTCTTTCTTGTGGTGTTCTAGTTGATGTAGTAAGGTTAAAGTTCTTTGGACCGAGTGGTTGAAAAATCCACTCCTTTGAATGTAATTGTTTGGCTTTCTTTCGTGTGTTAGTTTTTTGCTACTCGGGTTCAGGTGTGTGTTTTTATAGTAAGTTTGCCTTTATAAAAAAACCCAATTTGGTACTATTGTAACATGTGGAAATGACCTAGAGAATTCAACAATTGAATCCATGGTTGACCGGGTGGTTTTCAACTATTAGGCTAATTTTCATGGATTTGTTTGGCTACTTAAAACTAGCTGGTTCATCTGTGTCTAGTTCATTAGCTTGTAACCATATGATCGTAAATGGTTCTGGGTTTAGTCGGTCAGTCGGGTCAAAACATTCGATATAATTTTGTAATTATTCTTAAATGTCAATTTTACATGTGTGAATTATTGATCGGTTTTTTTTTGTGTGCAAGTAAACGTACGTATGTTTATATTTAAAGGCAAGATTGATGTGGACTCCTCATATGTTTTTCCTTGGTCTACTTTGGCTTCTTATTCACTTTGAAACTTTGTATGTTTATGGATAGTTTATTTAATATATATACTTGCGTTTCTTATCGAATAACCTTTTTACATATTTTTTATGCCATTTGTTTTTTTTATAAAATACATTTTTTTTGTTAAAACTGATTTTGTTTCTATTTTAATACTGGTATAATTGTCATTTTCTACTCAAATAAATTTTCGGCATAAAAATCAAAGAAAGAGAGTGTGACATCCGGCATTTTTAGGTTAACTCAAACCTCGTTAGTTCAAACATTTTTTGTTACAAACTCAGTTTTCTCAGTTAGTCACACATACATTACATTTAATTAGGATTAATTAAATGTGTCAGTCAGTTCGCACACATCGGATCGCACTTGATTCTAACCCGGAACGTTGGTGATTAATCGGAATTAACATTACGAACATTTAATAATTTATATTACATATAAATTATGAAATTTATGTGATTTTGTGTGATTACGTGGATATTATTGTTTTCGTACGTGTTTATTGTGTGTAAAGCGTATTTGGTATTTTTATAAAAGTTAGTATTTTTATAAAAATAAAAATTAAATGGTTTTATTATTAATTAAGTTATTATTTAGTTAAATTGAATAATGGGCCTTAATTAAGCCCGCAGGCCAAACTAATTACCCACTAGGGTATTAGATAAGGATAAGAATTTTAAAAAATAAAAAATAAACATAACCCTACCCCACCCTTTGGCCGCCGATCGAACCCCACACCACCCTCACCATTCGGCCGAACCAAGAACAAGCCAAGGAGCCTTCGTTCGAGCCCCGATCGTGAATCCAGAAGTAGATACGTGCTAGTCTCGACGTTTTTAACACTCCTACGTAAGTCGTTTCGTTTAATTTCATCACTTTTTGATTTCTAAATTTTAGATCAAAACCCTAGTTCATCCAAACATGGATTTTTATAATAAAAATGTTAACTTTATTATTGTTTTGCATGTATTTGTTGATTATATGGTTATTTGCAAAACCCTATATCCATGTGATTAGTAACGTGTTAAATATTAGAACTTTTTGATTATGTGAAGTATAGAAATCGCATGTTAGACGTGAGTAATGATTAATATAGTGGTAATTATATTAGTTGAAAGATTTAGAATTGATTTGACGTGTTAATTGGATGAATAAAACGTGTAATGGACGAGTTACTAAAAGAGGAAACTTTTTATGATTTCTATCTTGCATACTATAAGTGATTTGAATGATATGAGGATGTTCATATGTTACTTGATGCATGTTGACATGATTTATGAAATCAGATTTTGAATACATAACCCGGTTTTACCAACTTTCCAAATAAGGAAACTTTAATTGTTAAAAGTGGTTATAACTTGCTATTTAGATATACGTGATATGGTTTGATGATAGATCTATGTTTGATAGGACACAATAACTGGTTGTAACATGTTAAGTGTTTGAAATCACGCATGCTAGTCATAGGCTACTAAAGTTGGAAATTTTGTCTTGAATTATGATTTGCATGTTTAGGTTCTAGACAATTGTTAGGTAATGTGATGATCAAGAACATGTTAGAGTGACCCTACGAATATATCAATGATGATAGTTTCTAGGAAACACGAGTCCCGAACAAACTTACTATTTATAGGAACCTGCTATTTATAGAAACCTGCTATTTAGAGAAACCTGCTATTTTTGAAAAGTTTCTATTTTTGGAAACTTTCTATTTTTGGAAATCATGATTGTTTGTTAGAACAATAAGGAATTGTTGCTAAGTGTTACCTGCATGATCTTATGTGTGTAATATGGAAGTA
The DNA here is from genome assembly GCA_023525975.1 of Smallanthus sonchifolius. Lineage (NCBI taxonomy): Eukaryota > Viridiplantae > Streptophyta > Magnoliopsida > Asterales > Asteraceae > Smallanthus > Smallanthus sonchifolius. The sequence continues at coordinate 609,584 of JAKNSE010000034.1, read as the reverse complement.
TTATTTTAATCAAACACTATTTCATACATCGTGTCACCAACGGGTCGTCGGGTCAAACTTGGTCAAACATGAGTCAAACTTGCAAACCTTTTCTAAACCCTTAAAACAATGAGATTGTTTAGATACTTAGGGTTCGTATCAACTTGCACAAACACACACTTATAAACCGGTGTTTATAGGTGGCAGTTAGTCGTCAAGCATTCTAAGTTCGTTTTCTTTCGCACGCACTCTAAGGTGAGTTTCACGGCCCCTTTTCTTACGTTTTAAACTTGGGGGAGAAAACATGGGTACGAACATTTAGATCTTACATTTCTTTTATATCACTTGTGTACTAAGCGCAAACATATCATGAAAGTCCTTACTTATCGAACCGTTAGTATATGGGTTAGCGAGGTAATCTTGAGTAGTACTACTGGGCATTGACAAGCCCCACCCGCGTTAGTCGCGCTAACACGACAGGTAGTCGAACGGGTGTAACATTGACCTAAACATTCACCATTGATTATGATAGTCATGGTGGGAGGCAGTACAAACATAAACAGTCAGCTTCGGTGTCGAAGCGCTTTAGTAACATGTACTAGGTTAGCTACCTATGATATAAATTGTAAATGATATTATCTAGTAACTTTACAAACATTGAAACCTGTGAACTCACCAACATAGTGTTAACACGTTTTAGCATGTTTTCTCAGGTAATTAAGGTACAAGCACAAGCTAAGGCATGTATGCATTCGAAGTCCATCATTTTCAAACGCAAGAACTATTTATTTTTATTTATTGTTGAATTGTTTATTTTTGGCGCGACTGTTTTGGCGCATGCTTTTCATCTAACTTTTCGCTTCCGCAAGTCTTACATTAAATCAGTATTTTCATTACTAGTGTTGCATCGTGACTATGAGCAATACTAGTGGTTTTTATTAAACTCATATAGAGTCGTTCAACGTAACTAATGACTGAGATCCTGGTATGTCACGCCCCTAACGGTAAAACTCCGTTGGTGGATTTTGGGGGTGTGACAGAGAGTACGGTTTTTGAAGATATTGTTGTGGGTTGTTAATAAGAGGAAAAAGATTGATTTAAACTAGGTCGAGTGGTTACAAAACCCTATTATGTATTTGTAATTGTTTTTGTTGACTACTTTCTTGTTAGTCATTTTATAAAATCCGTCGTTCCAAATAAAATAAAAAAATTAGGTTTTAAAATCTTTTATAATTATACTATTGTTAATCTTGTACATTTGATTATTTGAATAGATATAGGGGAACAGAAGTTAATTAATTGAATATTAAACCTTTAATCTTCTATAATTATACTATTTTTATTTAATTTATAGATTTTAAAATAAAAAAAAAAGAAACGAATAGTTATAATGAGTTCTTTATTTTATTGTATTTTTTTTCCAACGATAAAAAAATCTATGTAACAAACTAACAATATTAGCCACTTTTGGTTTTAAAATTGGATGGCGTAAATAATATCAAAACTGATTAAATTTCATCAAAATTATATTATAACAATAATATGTAAATCATTAACAAGAGTAACGTGTTATGTCGGATCTATTATCTTAAATCTCAACCTCTCACCACATAACTATTATTATTTGTTCCTTACTTCAATCCAATAGTGTTTATAAATAATACAAAACAGGTTTTGCTTGATTTGAAGTTTTAAAATATCGATCTCATAATTATCTCATTGTACTGTTGTTATATACAAAATGCGACTTTTTAATAATTTTCCCATTAAAAAAATATATTATCATTAAGAACTTGCACATAATGACCCCACTCAAACTAATTCATCAAGTATAATATTACTTTAAAACTAGAGTCAAATTTGATTGTGATATTTATCCAAGTTTTCATAATATATAATCAATGAAATCAACAAAAATACTTGAAAATAATTATTGTATCTTTAAATATATTATTTTTACGTAATATTTGTCAATTATAATCTATCTATACTCTCTAATAAATAAAAGTTTTAATATGATATTTGTCATTCTCACATATATCCTTAATCTTTTTTCCCCGTCTATATCTCATATTAATTATACAAATTTCTTTAAATGTTTTTATAATTTTTTATTACCACATCTATCTCCTATTAAATAATAATAATTTTTATAATTCTTATTATAAAACATTTTTTATTTAAAAACCGGTTCGTTCATAAAACATTTTCATAAATTGAACATGTCTAACTATAATCTATCTATGCTCTCTGATAAATAAAAGTTTTGATGTGATACTTGTCATTCTCATATGTATCATTAACTTTTTTCCCTGTCTCTATATCATATTAATTATACAAATTTTTTTGTATATATTTACCACATCTATCAATTAAATAATAATGATTTTTATAATTCTCTTTATAAAATGTTTTTTATTTAAAAAAACCAGTTTGTTCATAAAACATTTTCATAAACTGAACATTTCTTTCATTATTTTTATAAAATATATTTTTTAAATAACTATATAACATTTATAAAATTTTATTAAAAAATTATGTAATATGTCATAAATATATAATATGTAAATCTTTACTACTAAATACATATATAATTGCATTTATTTAACTCGTGTAAGAACATACTAAATACAAATTAAAGAAATTAGAGTAACATCAGTCTAATATCATTAGAGATAACAGTCAAATCTAAACCATATAAGAAAATCTGAAACCTAAGATATCTAGAACGGGTGATTACTTTTTATTTTATTTTTCATTGATACTATATCTGTTTACCTAACCTGATTACCGATAAAGTATACCGATTTACCCGGTTATATAGCCGAAATAATTTCATTTTTTTATTTTAATTATATTTTATATTTATATTTCTTTTTAATTATTTTTAAAAAATTGGAATGTTAATTTAATGAAGCATTGAAGCTACAGTGGCAATAATGTAATTATATCATAAAACCATGGCTGAAACGTTGCTGATAAAACAACTGGAATCAAAATCCAAATCTAAACTGGAAAAAGAGTCATAAAATCTGACTTCCTTTTTAGTTCTCTTTCTCTCTCTCTCTTTCTCTGCCATCTGCAAATATTTACCAAGAGAGTTCCAGTGCAATTTGAACTGTACAGGTCACCGCCACCGTCACCGCCACCGCCGCCGGAATTTTAACCGGCACCACCTCTTCTCTGATTCTATTATGCGATTGAAATTTCTCAAAATTTAATGCAGAAAGGAGTCACAGGACTAATATTGTTGACGGTTTTGCAGACCTAGATACCTGATTTTACAGTTGATGGCGAGCTAGGTTAAGCCATGGGCTGCGTGCTCGGTACAACCGCAACTTCAGATCGCCGGTCAAAGTCAAACGTCCGCCATCAGAGTACGGAAGAATCTTCCACCACTACCAATACGCAAACTACACAAAACGTAGAGCAGGTTCCATCGGATGGAGCTAGGGTTGTTAAAAACGACGGAGTTGAGAAGAGGATCCGGCGAATCTCCGGCGATGTTCGGGCGTCTGACGGACGTAAGCTAAAGCTTGAGTATAGCCTGAGCACCGCTCCGACGTGGCCGGCGTGGCTCTCCGCCGTCTCCGGTGATGCAATCAAGGATTGGACGCCTCGCCGTGCGAATTCGTTCGAGAAGCTCGATAAGGTAAGTAAACCTAAAACCTAAACCTCTGAATCTGATCAATTTCCATATCTGGATTGTGAATTACTTTCTGAATTAGTTGTTGATTGATGATCAGATAGGGCAAGGGACATATAGCAATGTGTATAAAGCTAGGGATTTGGTAACAGGGAAGATAGTTGCTTTGAAGAAAGTTAGGGTTGATACTTTAGAGCCAGACAATGTTAAATTCATGGCCAGAGAGATTTTAATATTGAAGAAGCTTAATCATCCCAATGTTATAAAGCTTGAAGGACTGGTTACATCTAGAATGTCTTCCAGTCTGTACCTTGTGTTTGAATATATGGAACATGATCTTTCTGGCCTTGCTGCTATCCAAGGGGTCAAATTCACAGAGCCTCAAGTAATTTTCATCATCCAGATGCTTAATTTTGATTTATAAGGTCAAATGTGATAAGATAAATCTTTTTGTAGGTCAAGTGTTTCATCAAACAGTTACTTTCTGGGCTTGTACATTGCCATAAGAATGGTGTGTTACACCGAGATATTAAGGGGTCTAATTTGCTGATTGATAATGATGGTATTCTTAAAATAGCAGATTTTGGATTAGCTTGTTTTTATGATCCACAGAATAAGCAACCGATGACTAGCCGCGTGGTTACACTCTGGTACCGACCTCCCGAGCTTCTTCTTGGGGCCACTTACTATGGTGTTGGTGTTGACCTGTGGAGTGCTGGTTGCATTTTGGCTGAGCTTCTTGCTGGCAAACCGATAATGCCAGGTCGCACTGAGGTAGAAACCTTTTAGATGATATAATAGGTATTATATAATATACATATGTCATGTATGGTATATTAATATTTGGAATATTTTGACTTTAGGTTGAACAACTACACAAGATATTTAAATTATGTGGTTCACCATCAGAGGAATATTGGAAAAGGTACCGGTTACCAAATGCCACTTTGTTTAAGCCACGTCAGCCATACAAGCGATGCACAACGGAAACTTTTAAGGACTTTCCAGCTTCTTCTCTTCCTTTGTTAGAGAGTCTTCTTGCAATTGATCCTGATGAACGCGGCTCTGCTGTTTCATCCCTCAACAGTGATGTGAGTTTTCCTGATTTTTAATACAAAAATACTTGTTCATTGTGATTATTGAATCTATAAACAGAATTTTAACGTTTTCTGAAGATTTTAGTTCTTGATACTTTTTTAATGAGTAAATTAGAGGTGACGATTTCAAGTTTCAGCCCATTCATATGGAAACAGGTTAACCAGGTCAAACGTAGATTATTAGCTGAAAATGAAACGTGTCAAAGGTCAAAAGTTGCCTATCGTGTGTTTTAATGCTTACAACGTCCTAAATTGTTTTACAAAATAAATGTGTCTTATGATTTAATAAAAAGAATCTTTTCAAATGTAGTAAATACATTAATTATCTAGAAATTAGCAAACAAAATGGACAAGAAACTAAGAAGGTGTTAGTGAGTTTTACCTGTTTTGACCTGACCCGTGGTTCAATCCAACCCGTCTGGTTTGCCACCTCTAGAATGATCCCACTCTAATTTCAGTGGGGCAGAAGGACAAAAGGCTGTTGAATTGGCCCGGATTCTTTCTAAATCTTGTGTTCCTTGTCTTCACAGTTCTTCACCACCGAACCTTATGCCTGTGAGCCATCAGAATTACCAAAATACCCTCCCAGTAAAGAACTGGATGTCAAACTGAGGGATGAAGAAGCCAGAAGGTTTTAAAGTTCATTTTTCATTTTTATTCTCATCTCCTTTTGTTTTACCTATATGTTGATGCAAATTGTATTATTATTCTAATTCCCCATAGGCGAAGAGGTTCAACCGCAAAATCTCAAGCCATTGATGGAAATAAAAAAACAAGAAATCGTGATCGTGTAGGCCGGGCAGTTCCAGCTCCGGAGGCAAATGCAGAGATCCAATCCAACTTAGATGTACGTTAAATTTATTCAATTTCTAATGATTTCTTGAATATTTAGTTAAAAAAGTGTTCCATTTCTATGATTTTATTTGCAGAGATGGAGAGTTGTAAATCAATCAGAAGGCATAAGCAAGAGCGAAAAATTTCCGCCACCTCATCAGGATGCAGCTGTTGGGCATCCTCTTGACTTGTCACATAATGGCGGGCCGATTTCTTTCAGTACAGGTGATGACACGTCATTTAGCTCATCGGTTTTTGACCCGAAATCTTCAATGTCAGTCAAAGAACCCAGGACCATTGATGGGCCATCAACGAGAAAGCATAAGAGGGCCCGTTCACAGACGGCATCTTCTCGTAAGTTCATACGGGCCTTCTTTCCATCCTCCATTAGTCTAAATATGGATCTAAGATTCAAAAGTAAAGAAGCAATTTTTCGCAACAGAAGGTAGATAAATCATAAATGGATTTAAATTATTTAAGTTGATCTTTTTTGCATTAAATATTTTGACACATGTTTATTGTTTCGTAGTTTCCTGAATGCAATCTGATTCGTTTTGTGGGTTTTCTTTCGAGCCCAAAAATGTACATTTTATGGACCCGTTATTCATAATAACCGTGCTATTTACGTTCTTCACGATAACCATGATATTTACGAGATGATGTATTACTCATTGATATAAATCAGTTTCACAATTTCTCACGAGGGTATTACATTAACATACACTGTAACATCCGACGCTCACACCAACTAGTATTGTCCATTTTGCATATTAGAAGCTAACAAATTTGTTTTTGGTTGCTCGATTGGTGAGTTTCCGGTAAATCACTCATCCTAAGATTTTGTGGAGTTTTTCTTTCGTCCATTACCATTGTATAAAAAAAATGTTGATGATATTTTAGGCAGCATTCTTTATAGCCCAATATCTTTCCTATGGACATAACGATTTAAGATTTGCATAAGGTGTCGCATACATTTTCGAGATCTTCAATCTCACCCGTCAAACCCCTAAGATCTCACTTAACTTGTCCATTGTAGGCCATGCTACTATGCTAGTAAACGAGTCTGTTCATAACTCGGTCGTAAAAAGATGCATTAATTGTTTTTTGTTTTTTCAAAAACAGCTATACTTAATGATCCAAATCATACCTATCTTATCATGCTGCTTTTGATCGTAACGATGTTTCATGATATAGTTCATGATGTGTTGCTGTTTTTTCTATCTTAATTAGGGAACATTTGTATTCGTTAGGTTTTCATTCTCCATCATTTTCCACAATTTGATTAAAAATTCTCGTATCTAGTGTTTTAGTTAATTAAGAACTTGTGTGATATAGTTTGCGCCTTCATTTACCCTAATCGTCACGATGTTCATAATGTGACGTGACGTCTATACAAATTACTTATAGTTTTCATTATGTCAACCATCAACTAGCACGTGTTGTTTCATGTTATCGTCACGATATGGTACATCAATCACGATACTCATGATATAACATAATGTTTTGGCTACATAGATTGATTTACTATGATCGTGAAATGTCTTCTAAAAGTTTTAAAAGAGTGGAGAGAAAATGGAGAGAGAAATAAAACGAACTTATATTTTTATCATTTTATTAAAATTAAATTAATTAATTGACAAAACGCTATTAAATCACAAATAAACTCAATTCATTAGTTATAATTTTCTTTTTCAAATTTATAACGTACAAAACCTATACTAAAAATTGACTTGCAACTATAATTAATTTTCACCTTCTTGTAATGTTTCTCAATATGACTTTTCAAAGTGGAGTTGGACTCTGCTTTGAGAAACGCATGTCAATTTTTGCAACGAGTCTTTTGAGTACCGTTTGACATTTCCTATAAATCGTTTTTTGAAAAGAACTTTTGATTCCTTGTTGTTGGTAAGATCCTTACCACGGTTGGTTCACTTAAGGAAGCACCAACACCAACGGAACTTTGACCACTTGAGCTTGCCATTTTAGCGTTTTGAAAGTTGAGAGATTGTGAGCGTTTATGCATTTTTTTAGTGTTTTTATGTTTTTGAGAGCTAGAGAAGTATTAGTGATCAAACCAATACACCCAATACCTATCTTATGGTTCAAAAAAAGTCGAAAAAAAGTAACAAACGGCTATATAGCCATTAAAAAAAAGCTAGGTTTTTCCCCCAACGACATTAACCGGTTACCCAAATTGAAAACGATTAAAAAAACTGGTTTCAAAATTAACCGGTTCAAGCATTCGAAACCCCCAACCAGTTTGTACCCTCGGTTCATATCGGTTTGAAACCGGTTTTAGTCAGGGTTCAGTTTTTAAATCGGTTACCTCTACCTGTACGTTCATCTGGCCAGTTCTAAAACATCCTCTATGGAACAATCTAAAACACAATTTAAGGTAGGCAACACAAAAACTGTGTACACTAGTATCTATATTCCTATAATCTCAAGAAACAAAATGCCACGCATATATATCATAAGCCAGAAGGAGTTGCTTATACTTTCCATTCTATACACAACTGAAACAACAATGAACCCATTTCACCACAAAAAAAGGGCCAAATAAACCACAACTATGGAAACAATACCATGAAAGTTGACCTGTCATTGCCTACTTTGACCTGTCAATTGACCACCTCTGCTGCCACCCAAGCTGCCACTACTTCCACCAATGATCCTGTTCGAGTCACCATGACCCGACGCAACCGAAGCAATATCACTCGGTAATTCCCAGCTTCCACTTCTCCTTCCCCAGCTGGACCGCCGAGGGTGACCCCCCCGCAGATCACTATGGCCCGATTGATCAGCCCAACCCGACCCGTTATCCCCAATAGCCTTCCTATCACCCATTTCTATATCACTTAATGTTTTCTCCACATTAGAATTCACAAAACCACCCCCTGAAGCCCGAGGTACGGTTTCCGATTCTCTGACCACCACTGCCCTAAAATCGTTCCTGGAAGGAGGAATACTATGCCAAAACACCTCCTTGAAATTTTCGATTATTCCTCTGCTGTATGGATTTTCAGTTTGATCATATCTGTACCTGAAGTTTTCATATGTAGACTGCAAGACAGCAAAATGTTATTTTTTTTGAAGTTCTTCTTGTGAGTACAATGGCTCATAAAGGACTAGTGATTCACCTGGTTTGTGCTGATGAGATAAAGATGGAAGGCTGTAAGACCACCAACAAACCATACGCATATAAACGTATAAATTATAAGCACAATCGAAGCAGGAGTTTTGATTAATGCACCCCAAATCGATGTTTCCTCACTATTCTTGATCTTTATCACGTACACCCAACAAAAGGCGAACACATAGATACAAAGCAGAGTTGCTGAAGAGACAAACATGAAAAAGAACCGGTAGTTACGCTGCAGCAAGATAAACAAGTTAAAATCCACTATCTTTTCAAAGGAAAAAAATAAAGATTTAAAAACAGAAAGATATGTTTTACCAATCCAATACACTGGCCGACCCACGGGCAATGATGATCAAACCGTTCCACACAGTTATCACATATTGAACAATGAGAGCAGCGCGGTGGTCTATAAAGCATGCAAGTATCACAGTACTTGACTTTGACGCTGAACCCATTGACCATTACTTCTTTAAAGCGAGGTAAACGTATCTGCGGAGTTTGGGTTGACCCGACTTCTAACTGATCTATTGTTTCCGGCTCTGGAGGGTGTGTGTTGCGAGGAATTATTCCCGGATCCCTTCCAGAGGTTACAAGAAGCAAGGTCACAACCTGCAAACCAACATTTCCATGTCAATAATAAACCCTAGCCATATTCTCCACATATCACTCTCAATTTACAAATACATTAGAAGAAAACTTACATAAACTGTGAATACAATAACTATGATCATAACCAATATCCCAATATCATGGCTGAACTTATCAAGCAACTTCCTGGCAACAAATACACAGAAAGCTACAACTGGTGCAACTATCAGGAATATTGACAGGAAGATTGATCTTATATCTGGCCCAAATATAAACCTTCCACCAAGGAAAAATATCTGCAAATTAAAAACAGCAAAATTATAGAGAAACTGATAATAATTCCAACTCATTGCTACATGTTTAGCTACAAGCATCTGCTGATCATCTCAATTTGAATCTATTGCATCTCATCTGTTAATTTTCAGTCGTCAATTTCATGTATCTATGCAGCTACAGAACTTGCCCTAACTTCAATTTTAAACAGAGTCGTAAACAATTTCATGTAAATCAGCGAATCGGATCACGGCGATTACTAAATTCAAATCAACGATTTAAAAAAAATAAAAACCTAAAGTCGTAATCACAATCATATCTCTAATCGAGATTAGAAACGACTTACGTTGCTGCCTTTCCATGTCTGGTATGTACGGATCACCTCCGCCGTACCACCGCCAACGGCCTCACCGGAATTCTTAGGTGGATGTACTCCGTTCATCTCTCTCTCTCTCTCTAACTGGCTGTCAAATTCTCTGTCTAAAAGTAAAGGTATGGAGAATAAGAAGAGGTCAAAGAGGGAGAGAGTTAGGGTTTGACTTTATCAGTTTTGGTGAGTTTCCATTGAAGCGTAAGAAGAAACAAGTGATCAAATTGAAAATAAAAATTAAAAAATTAAAAATTCAAACGTGGTGGTCAATTACTCATTTAAATAAGGCTTTTTCTAACCACACACGGAATATTGCTAATTGGACCCGCCGCCGATCTATACGCCCTCGTATAGGGCAATACGAGGGCGTATAGAATTCAGTCACTGCCAACAGAATGCCACGTGTCATTCTCTGTCTGGCGGCTGGTCCAATACGTGGCGTATTGACCTATACGCAGCGTATGAGGCACGGGTTATATTTTTGCTTCAAAAGTTGGAAGATTTGGAGTTTATGAATCCTATACGTGGCGTATTGACCTATACGCCACGTATAGGTATTTTTTATTTAATTATATTTTTTTATTTATTTATATTTTGTTTATTTTTATTTTAATTTATATAAACATTTGTATATTTTATTTTTTTTAAACATTTGTTAAATTTTTAAAGTATAACCAAGCAAAATATTAAACATTACAAACCAAACAAAATATTAAACATTACAATCAAACAAAATATTAAACATTACAACCAAACATAATATTAAACATTACAACCAAACAAATAAACTAAACATTATATACATTACATCAAAAAATTAAATATATACATCAAAATGTTTTACATACATAACAACGAAAGAAACAAAATACAAATAAAAGAACTAAATCTAACCGTCTCCGCCGTCACCCTGACCGGCTCCGGCGTCACCCTGACCCGCCCCGCCCTCACCCTGAACGGGGTCGTCCGGATAATGACAGGGCGGTGGTAGTGGGGGTGGCTCGATGCCGGCGGCTCGTGACTGATTCACGAGCTGTCCAACCGCCCACATCATCAGGTCCTCCATGCGATCGAGTTGACGACCCTGTCGTCGTGAGTCGGCAACAAGGCCATCAAGCACTGCCTGGGTAGCCCTATCCAGCCTAACAGACCGACGTACGTGTCGGGGATGCTGTGGCGGATGCTCGTGGACCTGCTCGACGTGTGGCGGCTCGTCCTCAATCGCTATACCCTGTAGCGGCTGAGGCATATGCGGGTCCCCCTGTCCAGGCATCTGCGGCAACGGCACCGGGACCCAAACCTGGTCCTGGACGGCCCCTACGAACCGAAGGCCCTGCGGGAATCGGTGCGTGATGCGCATGCCGCTCGCCGTGCGACGGTCTAATCGGACAGGGGGAATGGCCGGTAACATCGCAGGCTCATGCTGGTCAAATGGTAAGACCGACCGCATGATATGCGTGATGAAAGCACCGCCATATAAAAGTCCGCGCTTCTGTCGCATATAGGCAGAAGCAAAATAAAGCGCCATGCTGGTGGACAGGTCGCACCGCCTCCCAGTAAGCAGGAAGAAAAGATCTCTATCAGTGCACCACTCACGGCTTTTCAGACGCGGTGCGATCGACGTCGAAATAAGCCGGTGCAGATATCTATACAAAGGGTCTCTAATACCCGAGACCCTCCCCTTGGTACCCAACCAAGGACTATCTGAAATCAAGCCCCAAAAAACAAGGAGTTCCTCCTTGTCCACCTCTGTCACCGCCTCGGTGAAAAGCGGCGTCACCGTCTCAGGCTCGTAGTATAAGCCCGTCGTGACGGCCCACTGACTGAGGGTCTGACGGTAAACGACCCCAAAAATAGAAAAAGAAATACGATCCGGGTCAATATCCGGCGCCTCTCCGGGTAGAGGCTGCAGCCCAGTCTCTGAGTAGATGAACGTCGAAAGAAACTCGACGACCAGCTCTCGGTATGTCTCCGCAAAAGAAAGGTCAAAAAGACGCGACCATGGCGTGTCCTCGCCGATGATGGCCCTGGCTCGCTCGGCCTCTTGCACCTCCTCGAGGAGGGCCCAATCCACCGCCGTACCTGGACCCATCTGCACCTCCCGGAGCTTCTGGCAACGGGAAAAAGCCTCCGTATCGGGCAGAAAATCCAGAAATGGGTAGTGCGCAAGATCGTCTAGCTGATCCATCTCAATATCATTATGATCCGCCATATCTGATAATAATTAATTGTTTTTAATTTTTTAATTTAAATAATAATATAATATTGTTTAAATTTTAAATTATAAATAATAATATAATATTGTTTTTAATTTTAAATAATAAATAATAATAATATATTGTTTTTAATTTTAAATAATAAATAATAATAATATATTGTTTTTAATTTTAAATAATAAATAATAATATTATATTGTTTTTAATTTTAAATAATAAATAATAATAATATATTGTTTTTAATTTTAAATAATAAATAATAATAATATATTGTTTTTAATTTTAAATAATAAATAATTATTAATTTTTAATTAAAATTAATTATAATTATATTTAATTAAAATTAATCACACGTATTAGTAGTTTAATTATAATCAGCTATAATTAAATAAAAATATTTAAAATAACCATAAAATTAATTCAAAAATAGTTACAATACAATTTTAAACAAATATCATCCGAGATTCGTGAAATATTGTGGAAATCTAGATCTATTAGTAGCCATTATTTTCTTAAATCGTTCAATACGATCATTGTATATATTTTCCCATTTTGCTGCATCATCATTTCGGTGCAAATTCCAAAGTGCATTCGGCGTAGGAATCGGAAATTCTCCGTCTAACTTGACGTGGATGAAATGATCATTGTTGACGTGAACTAACGATACGACTTGATGTTGAGCGTGAACGTTAGGACCAAACCACAATGGAAAAAATGTTTGATTACCGTTGATGCTTAAAAGATGAACAATCACCCCAAATCTTTGAGCAATTAGGAGTCCTGTGTATGGCATCGACATCCAACGACTAACTGGTGCGGCTTTCACATACTGCCAATCTATTGTGTGACGTAGCCTATCATACTCTTGAAAGGCGACTCTGTCAAAAACAGTTCTCCACCATTCCTCTTTATTGTCCATCTCATTTAGAAGTTGTTGTCGGATAAAGAGCCACCGGTTTTCATTTAACCCTAAGCCCAAAGCTACCGATCGAAAACCACAGTTACCGTCTGGATTTACATCCTGTATATGTGAAATGTACGGATGAAACACAGACGGTATCGAATCCTTAAAACATTTTATATTGTTAACCGCATCTTTCCCCGTAATCAATGGAAACCCTAGATGGGCGTTATCATCTTGCGGTTGCTTTCCTTTACCCTTCGTTGAACGACTGTGTTGAAAGACCGAACTCGCTTGTATAGACTCTTGTGACGCAATATACGAGCTGTGTCTCGCATGGTCACATTTGCTCGGTTGGGATCCTGTGAATGAGCTGTTTCTCGCGACATCCTGTTTCCTTTGTTGTTGCTTTTTCAAAGTTGGACGACCGCGAGTATCTTCTTGTACCATAGGCGCTTTCTTGTTACTTTTGCTCGGAAAGACAACCCATGCGATTCTCGACAGCATACTTCTTTTGACCTGATCGGGTTGTGACATGATTTTGTTTCTCACTTGACCCAGTACCTTATCCACGTCTACATTTTCATCATCGACAAACGACGGTTTTAAATCAAGTTTCCTCCAGAAGACGTCCACCGCATCTAGAGGGATTATGCCACCTGTATTTTAAACGAAATAGTCAGAACATTTTGAAAAGCACACGGCAACCCACAAATACTAAATAGTCAGAACAGTTTACCTGTAGCTTCGATATCTGCCAGACGACAAGCACACGGCAACCCACAACTACTGAAAAGTTGGCACCCACACGTTGCATTTTGTTTCCGTATATTTGATAACTTGTACCACTCGTTTTCTATCAAATCTAGAGCTTTATGTGAAACTTTACCGTGCAGGTTATCAAACAATTCAATAGCTATGTGGCTGTCCATTTTCCTTATCAGGCTTGTTCCAAACCCAAACTGTAACTGATAATACTGATCTGATACAATTTCATCAACAAACCCAACAAGTCTATCTAGCGAGCTGTTAGCGTTTCTAAGATAGCTCTTTAAGAGCGAATGCTGGCTCTCGACTCGGTTCGTTGTATGTTGACCAAAATTGAGGTTTCTGTTGGACCACGCCGATACAAACTTTTCTTTATACGGGTCCAGCCAATTTTTAGTCACATAATCTATAACTTCTGGAAAAATATTTAATATTGAATAAATATTTAAATACTGAAAATATTAAATATTTAATATTTAAAACTTACTTCCTCGTTTGGCTGCATACAGACGTTCGTAAAGCCGGTTGAAGTTGTACTGGTATATATCTGGCGTGGGAGACTCACATAATACCGACCATGAATACTTGAAATTTTTCCAGTCTTCGTCTGTAAATGATGCCCTGCAATGTTTTGCGATATTCTCGTGTATGTGCCACCGACATAGGTTCTTGGAACAGCCCGGAAATATTTTATCACACGCGTTCATAAGAGCTTTGTCCCTATCTGTTACTATCACACGCGGCTCCATACACTTTTGCAACATTGCTTTTATTTGAAGTAGCACCCAGACGAAGTTTTCCTCCCGTTCTTTTGATATAAATGCATGAGCGACGCAAAACGACTGGTGTGTGGAGGTCACACCGACCACTTGGACAAATGGAAGTTTATACATGTTTGTTTTGTAGGTCGCGTCGATCATCAACACGTGCGGGAAAGCACGCCACATCTCGTACGATTTCGGATGAACAAAGAATATCTCCTCCACACTATTTGTGACAGGATCTTCTCGAGTATAGTAGACGTATTTTTTAGAAGAAAGCAGGTTTTCCAGAATCTGTATTGGAGTTTCACCGACTCTCGTTTCGTTTTTTATCTTTTGTATAGCATTATAAATGTCCTTTTTAATGCAACTACTCTCTGGGTTTTGTTCCCTTATAGTTGCCAGAATGTTTCGTGGCAACATGTTTTGCGAGTACAACTTCCCCACCAAAAGTTGTTCCGACTGACACAGTCTCCTTGCAAACGAGTGCGCCACAAGATGTTGACTAGGATCGTGGTTATGACTGTCATCCTTCACCGTTAATTTCCAATCACCAGTATTTTCTTGATACTCTCCTTCCAATTTAAAGGGACAACCTATTTTTTTGCTACCGGCACGTCTAACCGTGGCAGTAGACGCACGTTCGCCGTGACGGTCACACACAAGCCACACCTTGATAAACGGTTCCGTCGGATCGTCGCCTTTTCTCCTCGATCGTCGGGTGACAAGGACGTAACCATTCTCACGTCCTCTCCGCATAGCCCAATCCACCAACTGTTCACGAGACTGAAAATTCTGGTCAGTTTTATACGACACATTTTGATGGTTTTGTTCTTCGTCTTTGGAGTCGTCGGTTTGTTGTGTCGGGTAAGAGACTTCACCGCACACGAAGTTGTTAGTTTGTTGTGTCGGGGAGGAGACTTCACCGTATACGAAGTCGTTCGTGGGTTGTGTAAGGTAAGACGGTTCACCGTATACGAACTCGGGATTGCTCAGTGGCTCGTTCAAATCTGGAAGCCTTACCCGTTGATTAGAATAAACGTCGGACGAGACCTCCTCCCAGTTCACCTCTTGAACGCCAGAACTTTGCGGGTTGTTTTCCAGCGACTCGTTAGAATATACCTGAAAACCGTAGTTACCATCCCACCACCAAGACATGTTTATAATTTTTGAGAGATTGTTTGAAATTTTTTTGAACGATACGTTCGAATGAGAATTTTGCATGGTTAAATACACAAAATTTGGCCCCTATACGCATCGTATAGGGCAATACGGTGCGTATAGGATTCGGGTCAAACCTGGTCAAACCTCGTATACGCATCGTATAGTTCAATACGATGCGTATAGCGTACGAGGTACTTTCTGCAACTAGTCAACATCACATCGCTATACGCTCCGTATAGATCTATACGTGGCGTATAGCGATGTGATGGTTGACTAGTAGCAGAAAGTACCTCGTACGCTATACGCATCGTATTGACCTATACGATGCGTATACGAGGTTTGAATGACCAGGTTGTACGAGGATGTCAGGCATGGGAAATTGTGAAGGGCTATACGCATCGTATTGCCCTATACGATGCGTATATGGCCAAGTCCATTTAGCAATTCCAGTGTGTGGTTAGTAGTCCCCTTAAATAAATCAAGATTAATCAGGGTTCTGTAACCAGAGTATGACAGCATGAGGACAACGCATACTTATATATACAACCTTTTTTTTAATTCATAATTATAAAGAAACGCCGGTTACAATAGAGTGACAAGTAAACGGGAAACAAGTTGCGTCGCAACCCCCTTTTGAATAGTTAAACCGATCTAACTAAAAGCAAATTTTTGGGTCTTAGGGGTCGAAAAATTACTATGCATGACCCGTTGAACCATGTTTAGCAACTTCACAACCTCCAGGGCTAGGAAACCAAAAGTATCAAAAACAAAAGAGGATAAACACATGTTGATTCTCTAAACAAGTCTTCTCGTGTTTGGTAACTTTGTCAGATTCTGCCTTCAACGCAGCAAACTCATTGTCCTTGAGCCTAACAAGAGGGGATACTTCTATAAGGTCCCTACAAACGTGTTTCTCCCTGCCCGCCCAAACACAAGAATATCATATGGTCAAATAGTAGACTATCTTCAAGCAAATTCGTCATAAAGTTCACGGAGGAGCGCATGCGTCAAAAGAACATTATAAAGAACATCCCTAATCAAATAATCAAATCATGTTTGTGTTTAATCCCATGTACCTTCTTGCAATGGAGCGCATGCGTCAAAAGAATCCAAACGAACCTTACGGAAAACTAGGCAGGGCTCATTAGTCAGAAACATAGGGATCATTATCTGGTACTTAAGGATAGCCCGGTAAAACTCCACACACTGACATATGTTGGTCCAGACTTTCAATGTGGATGACTGTCATGAAATCCTAAGCCCGAGGAGTCCGGAGACATTCAAACACCGCTTTTTGACGATGGGATAAATCAAACTTCACTATCAAACTCTAGAAGATTATTCTAAATAGGGCAATCACAAAAGAATATTGGGCTTTATAGAGAAGCTCTTGGGGCGGTGTCCTTACTAGAGAAACCACTCAATCACTACTATATAGCAGTGGCTAATGTTCAATGAATAGTATTCCCACTCACAGAAATGAATAAATCCGACAACATCATCTTTTGTATAGTATACTAATAAAGTAATTAAGTCGTATTGTGTGACATATGTACATAAACTAGGTGATAGAAGTAAAATATGATACAAGGTGTATAGTCTTTGCGACTTACAAATTAAGATTACACAAAAGGATCAATCTATGTATGAGCTTTCACTCTGTATTTTATCCAAATATACGTAGTTCTACTACTTTGATTGAATGAATGAATTTGTTGTTGAAGATTCTATCGTTTTTTAGTCTTTCAAATGAACCATAAAAACACCAAAAGAATACGGGACCATTTGTCCATCCAGAGAGATTATTTGGTATTTTCTTAAAACTTCATATAACAAAAAGTAAAATGCAACTTTTAAGACACCTCTTTTCTAATTTTGTTTTATTAAAAACTAAGATGCGTATATGATATTTTTTTTATTCATATAAAATGTCACTAATAATTCAAAATGGTTGCAAACGTAACCCACGTGGAAGAATAAGTGTTGGATTATATAAACAAATTTTGGTATAATTTCCGGCGATGTTTAACTGTTTATGCCTTATGGCATTCGCACATGCTTTGTCGGTTGCCGCTCATCCAACGACCGTCAATCTTGATTTTGATAGCGAGTTTACAAGTCGGTTTTATAGTTGGTAATATATTAGCTGTATAAATATAAATTAAAGGTGTCGAGTCGTCAAAGGGGGAGCATGCATAATAGTTATTTTGACAACAACTTCTAGGTAACAAAAATAAATTATGTCAAATTAACTAAAAGAGATTTCAATATTAAGATCATGCATACCACACTTACGAATTCTGCGTGTCTTCTTCTCGGTTTGTGTTTAAGAGGGCGTTTGGAAGTGGTGAAAAAATACTTATTGACTTATTAGTTTTTTAAAAAGCCAATAAGTTATTTCAAAAGTCAGGATTTCTTGGCTTTTAAGAGCTTAAATCCAGGGTGGACTCTTTCTTATTATAAAGGGAGTAGGACGGGGGACGGGTTAGGTTCAACTCAACCTCATCCAAAACGTAAGCCCAAGCATTGAGCCTCATTTGGACACCCGTCATCCAAAACGTAAGCCAAAACTTAAATAATCTTTTAAATAAAAAATATTGTTTTTAAAAACCGGTAATTAGACCGGTTATTTTGGTTAACCACTTAGGGTTTGAACATCCATAAACCAGTTTTAAGTTTCAAATTTAACTGATTCAGTTCATAACTGAACCGGTTTTTTAGATTAATCAATTTGCTCACCCTAAATTCCTTTTTTTTCAACGGCGAACATTGAATGTTGTGTGACGTCGCTCCCCCCGTCACATGAGAGAGCCTCGTCCAACTTCGACCAATATGTTGTTTTAATCGGGCCCACTTGGCGTCAGAGTTGAAGAGCATCCAAGGAAAAATCCCACTAAATACGGCCCCTTCCGGGCTTGAAAAAGAGCCGAGGCTCAATCCCTGGATCGGCGGGGGTAAAACCCATGTGTATCAGCCTAAAAGCTAGGCTTAATTTGTATGCCTCAGAAAGTAATGAAGAAAGTAGGGATTGAACTTGAGTCATAAGAAACACCAGGTTTCTTCCTTATCACTCAACCACCAGCTCATTAGCTCCTCTATATTCCTAGGTAAATACAAATTTCCATTTATGAAAAGAAAAATGATTTTCATATTTAGGCTTTTGTATGTTCTTTATTGATTACCCAGCCCACAACAAAACCTAATACTTTTAACAAACCAGCCCACAAATTAAACCCTCGACTCTCGTCTTAAACCCTACGTTTTCTCGCAACGGTGTTCTAGGGTTCTTCTGGTAATGGTGATGTCATCTTTCACCTCAAAAGGTGAAGTATTTTCTCATCTAAACCCTAAAGGACTCCTCAAAGTAAGTCATATGTCCAATTTTTTCGATATCGATTTAGGGGATTTAGTTATTGTTCTCTGTATGAAATTTACTTGTATAGATTGCACGTTAATGATTGTTATCAAATGACAGGATGACTTTGAATTTCTGATTTTTCAATTTGATTATCATTCTAGACAGTTAGGTTAGTAGTTGCAGTATAAGAAAGCTGATTAATTTACATTAACCTAACTATTTAGTTATCAAATCTGGTTGCAAAAATCAATTTGGGGGTGTTAACTCTTAGATTAGTTGTTATATGAGTTTCAGTTTAGGAGCTCAAAGTATTTGTATGGACTTTAAGAACTAACAGTATAATGAATCTTGAAGGTTTGGAACACAAGTGATGGAAATCTTTTAGCTGAATGGAAGCATCCAAGCAGCCATGATGGTGTTCAGTATACTTGTATTGCATGTACCTTTGTTGGAAACAAGGTATTATTTGTACTCCTGATTTATTTCTTTCAGTTGGAGGTGGCAATTTCGACCCGTATGCTTATTGATGGGTTGTCTTATCTCAAACGGGTCAAATGAGTAAAGTAAAAATATCTCGATAGGAAACTGTTCAAAAGTTGTCCAAAGTGCATGTCTGCAAACCTCTTGAATCATTTTATTTACTTGACATCTCTTAGATTATGAAAAGATTTCATATTGAACACACTAATGTTTATAAAAAAATGATTTTTGTTCAAAAAGTGTTTCTATGTCAAACCGACCTGGCTTGTAACCACACGAACCAATATTACCTTTTTGAACTGTTACCCAACCTGCGTTTGCAGCTTATCTGAGCGTATACTTCTTTTAATTCTCAGCGAAGAAAAGAAAACGGTACTTGTTTGGTGGCATATGCAACAAATGAAAGTGATATTTACACTCTCAGCGCTACTGATGCTAAGATGAAGTGGAAATTATCTAGAACTGAGTTTGGGTATGCTATTAATATACATTTTTCGCTATTCGCACTTTAGTATTTTGTTTTGGAAAGTTGTAGGTTTTTAAGTCCAACTATAAGTTGCAATCATCAGTTTCATTGTTTAGGTAAACATGATTCTGAATAATAATTTTTATGATTATTTTGGGACAATATTTTCTTAGGAGAAGTAGGTAGATTTTAGGGTTTTAAGTCCAAAAATGTAAAATTACCTTAATCTGATTTTTGAGGTTTGAATAATCACTTTTACAATGCACTTAGAAAATAGCAAACAGTGAGCATTTTGTAGAGGTGGCAATATGGGCGACTTGGGTAACATGTCAGATTGATTAAGTTTTTGTTACTTGATGAAATTGTCGGGTTGAACCAAACACTTTTTGACTGACTTTATATTTTGTTATAAAATAATTAGGATGCCAATTACAAATTTTATGTTCAATAATAACCTCTTATCATGAATAATAATTTAGGATATTTTTGGGTGACTTTTGACGCATTTTGCCTGTTTTTTTAGCAATGTCTCTTAATAATATATGCAAAACTTTAAAATTGTCACCTCTAAAGTTTCCTAAGTCATTAAACATTTTTGGACACAATAAAACTTTATAGGGTAGCAGGCTCTTGTGATCAGATCCATTCTTGATTTATTATTGGTTGTGGTTTTCATACTGACTTTCTTTTTTAATGTTACCATTTCGTTTTGAGAGTTTTATCTAAAGTTTTGGACTTCTGTTTATGCAGTGAAATTGCTGCTCTCTCTTTTACAAATAAAGGACGTAAACTTTGTGTTATCAGCAAAGATGGTACATTATGTGAAATGAACTCAGAAACTGGAGAAGGTTTAAAAGAAATAAAATTTCTAAAGAAGTATATTTCTACTTTGGTATATATTTTTGGTGAGTGTTCAAAACATCTTGGTGTCAAGAATTATCTTATTTTAATAGTTTTTTGTTAATTGACACTTGTTTTCTTGTATGGTAGATGATAAAATATTAGCTGCATCAGATAGCAGTATAAGAGTCCTCAGTTTGGAAGACGGGAACGTGCTAGTGAAGTTTTCTTCAGTTGTGGTATGTTACTACTTTTTTTCCATCACCAAAATTTCTTTAAGGGTAGTTACGTAATTTTCATTAATCTAATTGATTTTCCTTTATCAACTTGTTACCTGGTTATCCAAATCTGACTGTCACAGTGGGTGATTTACTTGCATTTTAAATCTGATGATTTTAAGTTGTAATACTGCAATAGTTAGTTTCCAATGTTTGGATAATTTTAATTAATTTTTGGTAATCAATTTTCGTACTAGCCATAGAAATACTAATTTAAGAAGTATTAAAATTTCTCATTTACCTTTCTTTGACCCATTTCTCATAGTTATATGACAGGGATAATGTGCGTATAGGTCACGTATTTACTGAAACTATTTTATAGGCACCCGATTTATGTATCTGATATTCTGATTTCACTTATACAAGTTCTAGCTAAAAACATACTTGATGATGAAAATGCTCTCAAATTTATAAAGAAGTCAACGGATTTAACCTATAATATGTTGACATCTCATCAAAACGGTTTTTGTCTTAAATATTTTTAGGGCATTTCGTTGTTTTGACATTTTTTTTGGCTGGAACTGTTATATGTAAATGAAACTGGATAGATACCTATACATACTTGGGTAAAATTGTTTGAATTATACAGGATAGACTTTAAAAAAGATTGTTTAACAACTAATTAATAAAAAAAGTTTATTAGTTGATAAAATATGTAGTCATATATTAAATATTTAAACAATTTATAAGAATGTTTGTTTTTGTTATTTTATCTATTAGTTGCTTAAGTCATTAGAATTTACCAAAGAATCACACAACTCTTTCAGTACAGCTGAGTATCTTATTTTGATGATCCATAATCACATTCGAAATGCACGTCCAAGCGATCTTTATTGTAACTTCATATTACAATAAATCAATTTAAATGCACATTGGAACACTATCTGTTCTGTTCAACTGCAATTCAATTTTGCTCCATCTTTCAGGGCCCTGTGCTTCATTTGTCTAGTTTGGAGGATACAAAGGTCATTATTACATCCAGTTCTTCTGACAATCTAAGTGTGCACATAAGTGAACCAGGCAACAAAAAAGTAACCGATGGGCCTGTTTTATTGATGAAAGATCGTCCTTTAACCATTGATAGCAAGAATGGCTCTAATGGAGATAATTTATTTGTACTATCGGTTTCAGAATCCGGTATGGCTTATATTTGGAACATGAAAACTAAATCACAAGTAAATGTAAATCCAACTAAGATTAAAGTTGAAGCTAATGATAGTAGTGGAGAAACCAAGAAAAATCACAATTCCATACTAGCCGGTAGATTCATCTCAATCAAAGGGGATGATCAAGCTGCAGTTCTTATTGTTTATGGTTCGTTAAATTCACCAAGATTTGCTTTGGTGGATGTCACTAGTGCTGGGGAGGATATTGTTGTAGATTCAAGTGGCAATATTGAAGAAAATGAAGTAAATGATGAAAAAGGTACATTGCATCTTTTAAGTGTCCTATTTCATTTTTCTAAACTAGAGTGGCAAAAATGTGTGGTAATTTATTGGTACATGTTGAAACTAAATGGGGTTGGGTTGACCAAAACACTTTTTGTACAACTTTTTTTTACTTTACTTAATAATTTGTGTTAGTAATGATTACAAATTTTTTTTAATAGAAGTTCTAATTTTTGAAAAGGCGATTTAGTAGCTTATATGATTAAAACACTTTGGACGACTTTCGACTTGATGGGTTGCTGTAATATGGTAAACGAAGTTTGGGTTTTATTACATTGATATCATTAATTTTTGACAATCTTTCAAAATCTTCGTGGAATCATTATGCTAGCTTGTTTCCTTTGAAGGTGTAGATTGTAACCTCTGATTTCCCGGACAATGTTCAATCTTTGACTTAATCAAAGTTAATACAAATTATAAATCTCAAACAATTAGTGCCAATTCATAACTCCACCAGTGAGCAATATTGATCTAATCTTCTTCAAAATTATACCAACGCAAATCTTGGCACAACACGACGTTTTTCACTTGCTTCTTTAGCTATTTTGTTTCTTATTTTACCCATTTGGCTCGTTGGAACAAAACATAAACAGAGTTGACCCATAACAAAAATGGGTCTAAATAGCCACTACTATTATAAATATGTATTGGGGTTTGTCAATTTGCTCTAGAACTTTGTGTATAGGATGAAAATTTCAACCCATGTACCTAAAAGTTGGTCGATATGGGTTATGCTTTGTACTTTAATATCCGGTTGGTCAAACTGATCAAACAGGTTGAAAGTAACCCACAGTGCTCAAATTCTTACAACCATTTGTATTGGTTTACCTGCAAAATTGTATCATTATTAAAATAGTATATTTTATGTAATCATATTTAATACGTCAGGATTTATAATTATAATAAAGGGACAAAAGATGTTACGGGCAAACCCAATCTTCCTTTTCTAATCAGTATTACAAATTTGTCATTTTGATCTGTTACCCACCCCACCTGAGCTGCCCATCTTTCCACTTCTGTTCTTGTGTGAATTTAGTTTAATTTTGTTACTAATTACTCTGCTCTTACTTCTTAGTTATATTTTGTTATGGCCTAACAATGCTAACTTCTTCACAGACCAAAAAGGCCGAGGCAAGAAAAGAGCCGCGTCTGATGCAGACTCTGAAAATGCAGGAGAAAGTCATGACAACGGTAAGCAATAAGATATATATTTTGGTTCATTTTTGTAGAAGTGGCATTTCTCACCATTTACTTATGAATGGGTCGATTTGGGTTATGTTTTCTTTCTTACCGGTAAAAATGGTTAAAGTTTAAAAAATTTGCTGAAATGGAAACAGTTGTCAAACGGGTTGAAAGTCATCCAGAATGTACTTTTATCACATAAAACCTTCTAAATGATGTTGTTATTCGAAAAGAAAATATATTATTAATTGACATAAAATAGTATCTGTAATCTAATTTGACACCGTTGTTTATAAAAAATTTCGACAAAAGTGTTTGGGTCGACATCTCTCGTATAAGATTATTTGTTTTGACCCGTTACCCACGAGCCCAGTTTGACACCTCCACCGTCTCTGGTATCTTGCTGTGCATATTCCTTTGTTTTGTTTTTCTTCTCTGTTAGATTACATTCCTAAACTCAAATATAATTAGCTTTAAGCTTCTAAATATATTCAAATTATTAACAACGATGAATGTGAAAAATTGGCTAGCTTAAATGTAATGAACAATGATGGAATGCTTGAGAAATAAGAAACTTCTCCTGCCAACTTTAAGATAAATTTATTTCTGTAGAGGTAGCAGTTTTTGACCCATTTTCGGGTCATGTTTTATCTCTTACCACTAAAAATAGGTAAAAGAAAAATCCAAAAAGCTAAAAAGGAAACATGTCAAATGGGTGGAACTTGTAAAAAAAGAGTATCATATTATCAAAACATTACATTGTTATTTAAAATAAATAGTTTGTATAAACATAAATGACACTTGATTTTTTTTAATTTTTTATGAACCATGGACAAAAAATGATTTTGGTCACCCTTACTCGATCCATTTAAAAATTCTGCGCTGTGATTTCATTTTGACACCTCTACAATTGGGACATCTCTTTGTGTCTTCTTTTGTTCTGTTTCTATTCTCTATATCAATTATGTTCTTGATCTCAAAATTAATCAGCTAATCTTCCAAAACATTCAACTGCAATGTCAATATAGATCATGGAGATTCAAACGCCCGGATTCAAGTTGATAACGATGAACCAACAATCGGTGAGAAATTGGCTAGCTTAAATATAATCAACAATAAAGATGAAGTCCAGGAAAAAGCAGAGATGTCTCCTGCAAAGCCTCCCAGTGCTGACTCAGTTCATGTGCTGCTTAAACAAGCTCTGCATGCAGACGATCGGTCCCTTCTGCTTGATTGCTTATTTAGACAAAAAGAAAAGGTCACATTTAAGGATAGAACTGTCAACTAAAATTTTATCAATTTGAAAAGATCTATTTACAAGTTTTTTTTTTGGTTTGCAGGTTATTACAAACTCAGTTTCTCTCTTGAATCCATCTGATGTATTCAAGCTTCTTGAATCTCTCATATCTATGATCCAATCCAGGTGGGGCTTATAGTTCTGCTTCTCGTAATCTTGAAAACTAGAGTTGGCAAAATGGGTGGGTTGTGTAACGGGTAAATTTGGGTACTTTATTTAGTGTGGTTAAATAGTTTTCAGTGTGGGTTAGAATGTCAAAGTAGGTACATTTTATCTATGGTTCTCTTTTGGAGAATCTTAAATATAGAGTTGGCAAAAATAAAATAGACAGGTTGCGTAATCTGTAAATTCTTTTTGTCTTTTTTTTTTGAATTTAATGAATATATTAAACATTAGCTTATAACATCACATTACCTTTTTTCATTTTCTGCTTTTATATAGCCTGTTCTAAGTAAACGAGTCGAATTGTTGTTTTTCTTTGATTAAAGTTAATCTTATCTTGCAAGGAGTTATTGATTGTATGTGCTGACATTGTGACAACAGGGGTGCGGTTGTAGCTTGTACTCTGCCATGGCTTAAAAGCTTACTTCTTCAACATGCAAGCAGTATTATGTCTCAAGAATCATCTCTCATTGCGCTCAACTCGTTATATCAGGTAAAAACAGTTTCTGGGCAGTGTTAATTTTTTAAAGTAAAGTCAATGTCAAATCTTTCAAACTCAAAACCAGAATCACACTGGTCAAACGATTGAAGTTTTGATTTCGGTTGACCTACCCAACACTTTTTCTTTTCTTAATTTTATAAAATAATATATTTAAATTCGAGGTTATAAACACCTGAAAGTATTTGGTGCTGCTTTTATATACTGTTTAATTTGTTTCGCTTGTAGCTTAAAAAACTTCAACTCCCATTTTGTATGAATAGTTTGATCTGCATTATGTTATGTTTCTAATGCATACAACTTACTAAATTATTTTAGTCAATTTCAATTATTATTGTAATCATATTTAAAACATTATTTGTTTTTTTTAAACTATAAAGTTTTTGACAAAAGTACTAGAAATTACCTGCTATCCAACCCGCCCATTTCAGCTCCACTAGTGTTATTATCTTATTTTAATTTTTTTTTGTAGCTTATCGAATCTCGAATTTCAACTTTCAACTCTGCGGTTCAACTATCAAATTGTCTAGACTTGTTATACACCAAGGTAAGCAAACCAACTGTATTATGAGATCCCAAACAGTTGAATCTTGTCTTCCGTGTTTCATTTTTTTTTTGTGCAGACTGTTGAAGATGGAGTTGATGAAGGAGAAGAGCCATTGGAGCCAATTATTTTTGAAGATGTGAGTGATGATGATGATCAGTCTGAAGGTGACGCTATGGAAACCGACGAAGAAGACAATGAAGAACTTGAAGCTGTGAGTAATGTTAGTGATGATTGATGATCTTGAAGGAAGTGATGGCATGGTTGACCTTTAGTCTCAGGTCAAAGGGCTTGACCTTTGACTTGATTTTAGTCAACTCTGAAATCAAACTGTTTTGTATGATTACGAGGTCAAAAGTATGAGTCGCGGGAGAATCTAGAGGTGGTCAAACACGCAAATGCATATTGCCAACCCAAAAACATACAGATGGAAGTGTTTTTAAATCGATAAACATTTTTGTATGTTACTAGTTGAATTCTAGGCAAAATAGAAAAGAGGAACAAAGAATTGGTTCGTAAGAGTTTGTTTGGTTTATTGAAACACACTTGTTCGGATTGATCCACCTATTGAGTGTTAAGTTGCTAAAGTGATAGGTTTAATAGGTTAGTTTACTATTGAACCATTGTGACCCCGCCAGGGTCTTGGCCTCTTGGAACCCGTAGATTTTATAAATCAAGTTTCTTAGTCATTCAGCTTCTTTACGAGCTGCTGTTAATGCTATAAACTCATATTCCATTGTTGAACTACTAATGCAAGTATGTTTCTTAGATGTTCAAGATATAGCACCTCCTTCAAGTAGGAATGTCCATCCACTTATGGATTACTAATGTACATACTAAGCTTTCCAACAACATAAGCTATATCAAGTCTAGCACTTATCATGACATACATAAGACATCCAATAGCTTTTGAGTATTCAAGTTGACATACTGCAACACCTTTATTAATAGTTTAAGACTAGGAGGTAATCTTGAAAAATAAATTTCTTCAAAATCTTCTCAATATAATGAGATTGAGAAATTGAAATACCATTGTTCTCACGCTTAATCCTTATACCAAGGATCACTTCGACCTCCCCCACGTCTTTCAAATCGAAGCAAGATGACAAGGATTTCTTGGTTTTATCAATTTGATCTTGGTTAGTACCAAAGATCAACATGTCATATACTTATAAGCAAATTATAATGCCTTTACCTGAAGCATCAAATTTGCTATATACACACTTGTTTGCTTGGTTCAATACAAAACTATTAGATAACACAACATCATCAAATTTTTGTTGCCATGGTTTTGGTGATTGCTTCAGACCATACAAAGATTTAATCAACTTACATACCTTGTTTTCGTTACTAGACAAAACAAAACCTTCAGGTTGTTTCATATAAATCTCATCATCATAGTCACTATTTAAGAATGCAGTTTTCACATCCATTTGACGAATTACAAGGTTGTTTATAGCTACAAGTGATATAAGAACCTAATAGTAGAAATCCTTGTGACAGGGGCATATGTATCAAAGAAATCAATATCTTCTTTTTGTCTAAAGCCTTAAATAACTAGTGTGGCTTTAAACTTGTCTATATTTCCATCCACCTTCATCTTTCTTTTGAAAATCCATTTATTACCCAAAGGCTTACACCCAGGTGGTAGATTAGAGAACTTCCAAGTATTGTTTTGAATAATAGAATCCATCTCATCTTGGATTGCTTCTTTCTAGAAAGCATCATCCCTAGATGCCATAGCTTCACTATAAGTCCTTGGATCCCCCTTTATGTTAAAACAATATTAATATTGAGATTCAATCTCATTCCTTGACCCTTCAACTTAATAACGTTGAAAATCAGAACCAAAAGACTTAGCTTTTTTTTTGCTCTTGTACTCTTTCTAGGTTTAGAGGTAACATGCACATCAGTAGCAGTAGATACATTATCAGTATCAATTGAGTTCCTCCCAAAAGAATTTTAAATCATATCTCTTAGCGTAGGTATAGATGTAAATCTTTTCTTCATCAAAATTTGCATCTCTTCTCTATAACAGTGTTTATAGACACGGAGTCCTTAAGTTCTCACACATAGACATAAGCCTTGGAATGTCGAGCATACCCAACAAAGATACAATCTATACCTCTTTCACCAATTCTTTTTTTTTCTTTTTGGTTCGGTAAGTCTTACAACTGCTATACAACCCCAAACTTTAAGATAACTCAAGTTTGGTGGGTTTTTATAACACAATTCGTACGGGGTAGTCTTATTCCTTTTATCAGGAATCCTATTTAATAGATAACAGGTTGTTAATATAGCCTCACCTCAAAATCATTCACTCAAACCAAAGTAGGATAACATAGAATTTACCATTTCCTTTAAGGTCTTATTTTTCCTTTCTGACACACCATTTTGTTGTGGTGTATAAGGAGCTGTGGTCTAATGTATTATACTAGTAGATTAGAAATACATTGGATCATAATACTCACATCCTCTATCAGTACGCAGAGTTTTAATCAACTCGTAGCTCTATTTCTTGTTTATAAATTTTAAATTTATCAAGAGCTTCATCTTTAGAATGCAACAAATATATATAGCAAAATCTAGATGCACAATCAATAAAAGTAATAACATACTTTTTATTTCCATGTGAAGATGTAGTATGAAAATCACATAAATCACTATGTATTAGTTGTAAAGTCTTGGTTTCCCTCTTAACATCCTTGCAAGGTTTTCTAGTTATCTTAGTTAACATTCTAGTTTTACAACTTTCATTATTCATGTCAAAATCCGGTATCAAACTCATTCTAGAGATATCTTTTAATATTTTATAATGAACATGTATTAATCTAGCATGCCACTTATTTGATTCATTTAAAATATTACTAGAACTAGTGGTAGCCATGCAAACGGTTTCATTAACAACATCAACATTCAATTTAAACATGCTCATTACAAAGATAACCAAAACCTACAAAGTACCATGTCTTGACAAGATATGCTTGTCACTTTCCAACGCTTGTTTGTAACCACAATTATTCAACACAACACTAGACAACATATTCTTTCGAATCCTGGGTACAAACAAACATTGTCTAAAAACAAACATTTTCCATAAATAAAAGTAAGCTGTACTTTGCCTAGTCCATTGATTGGTTCAGCTGCAACGTTGCCCATCTTTATAATAGATCCATCTTCAAATGGTTGAAAGTCTTTAAACCAACGAAGATCCTTGCACACATGACTTGTTGCACCCGAATCAACCCACCAAGCAAAATCATCATCATGCACCTAAGCGCCAATTAGGTTCCTAATATCATAATAAACTCAAACAAGTGTGCATTCCGCACCTCCTGACTTGTTTGATGCATAGTATAATTCACCTGGTCAACAAGTCAATCCAATTACACTAAAATAGCCAACATCCATATCATTAGATTGCTCTTTGCAAGTGTAAACTACTTTTATGCAAGTGCAACGACAAAAAACATAAGTTATTGTTTTACGCGTTTGCACAAGTAGTGGATAAATTAACACATATATTTGTTGAAACTGAGATTGCCATGTTACTAGTTTCTTAACTAAAGTTAATCCATACCCCTTGTATATTTAGATATTTTGCAAGGATAATGCAGCTCCAGAAGATTGGATCAAATAATCATCTGGTACTAGTGGCTGTGTTCCCTTTTTCTTTTCTTTAATTTTATGTCTTTTTGTTCATCTACTTTTAAAGAAGGTGAGACGTATTCTCCTTGCATTGTGGAGATACTTTATTAATATGCGGGGAGTGGAGGGTTATCTTAATAAGTGTTTGGATTAAGCTTTACTATATACCTCTTAATTATTCATTTTTTGGGATTAAAAGTAATTGTATTAAATTGAACACAATTAAGTTAAGACTCAAGATTATATTGGAACACTATTTAGCTCCCACTGCAATTTGCTCTTCCAATTGCCGGTTAACTAACAAAAAAAAAGAACTTCACAAAAATGATGGGTAGCGGATACCATTTTACTTGGCGTTAATTAAGTGATGTTAATTTGTATGTATAAAATATTGAAACCGACGTTAGATATTATGTATTATAGGCCAACTATATATAGAGATACAATAAGGATAATTACAAATGAAACCTAATCAGAATACAACGAGGATACTTACAATCAAATCATATCTCCTAATCATGTCTCTAAGGACATGATTGATAGAAAGGAGACGTTGGATAAAGGTTAGAGATTTTTTAGGGAGCGTATGGATTTGTTCTTCGCACGGTCTTCGTATCACACTTCATTTAGGTTACCTGTAGTTGTAGGTGTTGGTGTGAGATACTTAGTCTTAGTTTTATTTTTAGGCTTAGATGTGCCTTAAGTCTTAGGTGTAATGTTTGTCCTCATTACACCCTCCTCAGACTCTATTAAATGTGTAGGCTTTTGCTGGGTTTGTTTGTTTGTCTATAATTACAATAAACCATAACTAATATATTTTATCTGAAATTGCTAAATCACATCGAGATAAGACCAAGGAGTCAGTGTGCAATTTGATCCGACCTACAAAGGGCTTGCGTACGTAAAGGTTTGTTTCTTAATCAAGCGTTGTTGAGATTATATGAAAGGTACCTCAATTAGACGAATGTTGTGATTACCTTACAATATTACACTATTACTTTTTTTTTTAATAACCGGGGGAACCTTCTTACAAGGTAAACCCCTGAGCCTCGACCAATACCCTACTAATTCAAGTTAGAACAAGGTAAATTGCGGCGGCCTAAGCCGGGTAGGTGGCCTTGTGAAGAGACAAGAATCCAAGACCTTATGCTTGTGGGGCATAAGACTTACCACTTGCACCACTCCACAAGTTTTACACCATTACTTTTTGGCACACGAAAACATAATTGTTTTGGATCCCCCAGCTGTACCTAGAGCTCTTTTGGTGTTCTTCTATATATGAAACCACTTGTTTAGAATCAAGTGATCATCATGTGGGTGAAATTGTTCGATGTGTATATGCCGATAAATAGTAGCCAGCAAATTCCAATTCATATTTGAGCTCTTTCTCATCTTGAGTTCTTTTCATTCGTAATGGAGAGAACTTTTAAGAAACCATATCTATCTTGTTCCTTTGCACTTTATAATTATTGGAATTGATAACACTATATAAAGCTCTGCCCTTTTTTTTGCAAGCCTTACGTAACGCAATTGTGCTTCAATCTTGTGCATAAACTAACAATTCAAGAAATGATAGGCAATCATACAAGTTTTTCATAAAAAAATCCATCATCTATGTCTGTCTAGTTTTCTTGACAACGTAACAGATTAAAAGAGAGATAGGATGCAATCATTTGTCAATACATCGATCATATCTCTTCATAAATGTGACATTTATGGCAGCTTTTAGTTTGTAAGAACAAAAGTGGGATAACGGTTGTTTCCCTAAGCATTTGTAGATTGTTAAGAGAAATGGAAAATATATGTGACCAAACAATAATGATAAAATAGTGGTCTTATAAGGTAATTGATACAAATTAACAATTATATATGACTTGATCAAATTATGCTAATCGATATGCAAACAAAACGAATGTTTCATGGCATCATGGGTTGAAGTCATTGATCAAGACTTAATTTATTCTTTGATTCAGAAACAATTGAAATTGACTTGATTCATTACCTTACACAGTATCACCCACGAGAAATTACATCGTCGGAAATTACCGACGGAACCCAATACGTGAAAGAAAAGTTAGAAGATCTGTCCGGACCGTTGATTACCGATGAATATCATAACCTAAGAAAAAAAGAATCACCCATGGGCACCAATGCGGGTAGGCCCGTCTCTGGTCGTTTGTCGGGACTTCTCCGACAAACAATGCTTCGGTCATCCGTCACTAATTTAAGAATAAGTTTTCCGACAAAGAATCACCCATGGAACATGTATTCAAAATTTGTTACAGTAATACCATTTTAATATATTAGTTAATATAGACGTAAATCATTTAATCTTTTACAATTACTTCATTTTTAATAAAATTTTAATAATAAATAAATAATTTTAATTGGTTCTAGTAGTTCTTCTAATGTAAGAAAAATAAGCTAATTGAGAAGTTTAGAGATTATAGACATTGATCGACGTGACTAATAACATGTACGTACTACGTAGAGTAGAATGAACTACTATTTTAGTTATAAGTTTTCATTCAGTTTCATGTCGAAATGTAAAAGGAAAAGACGACTCACATTATGAAATGACATTATAATTAACCAATTAAGAGAAACCTATCATCAGAAAGAACTAATTTTTTCGGTTATATACAGGGGCGGATGCATTGAGGGTTTAGAGGGTGGGAGTGCACCCCCTTAAAAATAAATTTACAGTGTTAATTGGGTTATAATTTTGTATGGGCCCTTCCAAGTTTTTTCAAAAGTCTATTAAAAGACACCCAACTAAATTAAAGTCCAGTAATAAATAACAATCCATTGATCCAATTGTTTGTAGTCTCTTCATTTTCCACTTGCAGCAACTCTTCACTCTTCCAAAAGCACCGTCGATTCAGATTGCGATTCTAAAATAATCTACCGAACATCGCCTTCCATAATTATCGTCAATCTCCACTCCAAAATCGTAGACCATCGTCGTTCCAGAATTTCGATTTTCAAAGATTGCATGTCTATCTAGCATCGTCAATTGCAGGTCCTTCCAATTTCAAAAACTGATATTTTATTTAGTTCGAAAATTGCAGGTCCTCACATTTATATTTTTAGTTAGAATTTAGAAATTCAAAAATTGATATTATGGAAAGGTTTAATCTCTTCGAAGCTCTTGAAAGATTTGCAATTCAATTTCAAAGGTTTTTAGTTTAAATTTTGATTTGTTTGGCTTTCGCAGGTCCTATCTTTTTTTAAACCAGAAGATATTTTAAGTTGTTAGAATTTGATATTTGAATTCAAAATTGACATTTGAATTGTTCAAAAGGCAAAGGTGAAAGATTTGTAGTTTGACATTTCAGGTTCTAATCCATATTCCAAAATCGAAATTGATTTTTTTACTGCATTTGGTATATGTTCAATAATTATTAATTGTTTACTATTTGTGATTTAGTGATTGAAAGATTGAGAAGTTTTGTGAATGAGCCAACTTGTTTATTTTGATCGAGACTTATGAGGTTAGACCCTTTGTCCTTCTAAACGAATTTTCGATTAAAATATTTTATTATTGTGGTTTGGTTGCCTATATTATTACTTAAACTCGTGTCATAGGCTCATAATCTAGAGAGTTTGCTACGAATTAGTGTAATTTTTTAACCCGACCCGTTTTGAACCGACATGTCCTAACCCGTTCTAACATGGCCATTTTTTGCACCCGCTGGAGAAAAATCCTAGATCCGTCACTGGTTATATATAATAATCGGCACAATTTTCACATATTTAGATTATCACACCTTTTTCGTTCTCACACTAAATGAAAACACATTGATTTTGTGGGACATTTAACATGTGATTCTAGTAATGCAAGCGCTTTTTATCTCCGAAAATTGTGATGAAGTTATCTTCAATAAAGCACGCACTATAACAAAAGAGAGCCACAAAGATTGAGCAATTGATAATCATCGTTAATCAAATCGTACGTAACACACACGACCCATCAAATAAAGTAGGATAATAAAGCAGCAGATGACGATCGCTATGTTTAATAATTGGATGGGTAGGTGGCATATGCATCAATTGTGACACCAGGAGATAGGCATAGTACCCCTACTACGTGGACGGTAACTAACGAGATCGAAGTTCTGGTTCTTACATTCTGAGTGAGATTTTAAGCCATAAGAATATCACTACTAAAAAAACTGACCAATTGCAACCGCCTTTCCGGTTGCAAATTGGTCGCCAAAGATGTTTTGTGATCAATTTTCCGGTCGAAAAATCTACATCGCTAAGTCAAATTTGCGACTGGAACTGCTACGACCGGAAATGCAGTCCCAAAATTTGCGACCGTCTAGCGACCGGAATGTCGCGACTGGTTTGTGACCACTCACTTTTGCAACCGTTTTGTGACCGGATTTTGGTCGCAACTCAGTTGCAAATTCGATACACAATTTAAAAAAATCATTTTTTTAGAATTCTTTACAAATCTATTTAAATTCTTTGAATTTTTCAAATAAAAATCAAGCCAAATGTATAAAAAATCTAGAAGAAAATTACAAGAAACGAGAAAAATAGTTTATTAGTATTTAGCTAAGGCTATACAAATAGGCAATTGCGACCGAAATTAGTGACCGACAAAACCGGTCGTAAAATTAGCAACTGCATTAGCGACCGAACTAAAATCGGCCGCAAAATTAGGTACCGAAATAAACTCGGTCGCAAAATTAGCGACTAAATTGTTTTGGTCATTAGACGGTCGTAAATATAGCTACTGGATATGTTTCGGTCGCAAATACAGTCGCTAATTTAATAAAATAAAAAAAGAAAACAAAAATTAATCTAGTCGCAAATATAGCCACCGTTTCGGTCACAAAACTAATGACCGAGTCAAAGTAGGTCGCAAGATTAGCGAAAATGGCTACAAAATTAGTAGCACTCACCTTTAGTGCTGTTATGTGGTTCTTTTATGGCCTACTTCTTGGGGACTTTAATATTGCGGTATGAGATTAAACATAGAGCACAATTTTCTAGTATCTTCTCCTTGATCACTTGCCGCTGCAAAAGACCAAATTATAAAGTAGGTCGCAAGATTAGCGAAAATGGCTACAAAATTAGCGACCAAATTATTTCGGTCGTAAAACGGTTGCAATATTAGTGACCGAGCTGAATTCGGTCGCAAGATTAGCGAATTAAACAAAATCGATCGCATAAATTAGCGACTAAATTATTTTGGTCGTAAAACGGTTGCAAATATATCAATAGAAATTTTAGTATTTTTTGAGATGAAGTTATGTCAATGGCAACCTGTACTGTAAAATGTGTTTTTACATCCAAAAGAAAATTTAACAATGTTTAAGTATTGCTAATATTTCGTTAATAAATTTGTAATCATTATATCAAATTGCTAACTCTAACTTTAGTATATAAGTTTCTTAATTTCTTTTACCACCGAAAGATGTATTTTGAAGCAGATAAATTATGTAATTGTGAAGTAGATCAAAGAGCATATACGCTTTTTAATGGAGTAATGGAAGATAGGGCCCGCGCCATTCTCAACCCTTTCATGCTTCATATATAAAGGGATCACTCTTACCATATCTATGCAACACTAATCAGGAATACAAGAGAGAGATATAGAAGAACAAGGTTGCACCTCTTTGAAGAACATTGATTTGTGAAAGAGGAAGGATATAAGTAATTAATTAAGCAAAATGACTACCATGGCTCACCTCACTCTTGCATTTGGCATTCTTGGTATAAACATTCTTCATTGCTCTCTTCATGTGACAACCCCCCCCCCCCCCACCCCAATCTTTAGTTATGTTGCACTAAACATTTTGCTTTTTGGTATATTTCAGGCAATATTGTCTCTTTTATGGTATTTCTTGCACCAATGTAAGTCTCTTATTTTTCTTCTATTTTCTTTATCATTGTTTTCATGTATCATATACCAAATTTACTAACTTTCCCCTCATAATATATTACAATTACAGACCGACATTTTATAAAGTCTACAAAAAGAAATCAACCGAAGGGTTTCAGTCGGCCCCTTATGTAGTGGGCTTATTCAGTGCCATGCTTTGGATATATTATGCATTGCTCAAGACCAATGTCCTGCTTCTCATCACCATTAACTCATTCGGTTGCGTCATTGAAACCGTGTACATTGTATTCTTCCTCATCTATGCTCCAAAGAAGGCTAGGGTATGTTTTAATCAATATTTTACAACGAAATTTAATGATCATAAATAGCTATCAATAAAGAAGGTTAAACTAACAACAAAAACTTGGTTATGCAGATGGAGAGTTTGAAGCTAATAATATTGCTAATATTTGTTGGGTTCGGATTGATTGTCGTCTTGACTCAATTCCTTGCAAGTGGAGTAACCCGTGGCGTGATAGTTGGATGGATTTGCCTTGTGTTCTCATTATGTGTTTTTGTAGCGCCTTTGGGAGTTCTGGTATGATAAAAAGCAAATATTTATCTTGTGACACATAATATTTCCCTTTCGCATATGAATTAACTAGGTACGTTGTTTCCATATTATTTTGCAGCGGCAAGTGATCAAAACAAAAAGTGTAGAGTACATGCCAATTCTACTATCAGTAGCACTCACCTTTAGTGCTGTTATGTGGTTCTTTTATGGCCTACTTCTTGGGGACTTTAATATTGCGGTATGAGATTAAACATAGAGCACAATTTTCTAGTATCTTCTCCTTGAGAAGGTTAATTTTTTTTTAACTTTTATTTGTTACTTATTTTACAGATTCCAAATGTACTGGGATTCACATTTGGTATCATTCAAATGATACTATACCTTGTATACAGAAACAATAAGCCAGTAATTACAAATGAAAAGATTGTCGATACAGGCAAGATAATCACTGAATTGGGAGAGCAAAAGACTTCAGAATTTAAAGATCAAAAAGTCGTCGATATCGTATTAAAGTTGAATGATTTTAAGAGTGCTGATGTTCTTCCGGTGGTTGCGAAAAACGCTCATAAGCTTGACCCTGTAGCCACTGAACCTCAAGCTGATCTCCACAAGATGCCATATCACACCATTGAAGTTGGCGCATGAAACTCTCCCGATAACTTTTGATTCTCGAGTAAAACCATAACTAGCTATTTGGACAAGGTGTGTGTCTATGGAAGGATGACATAAATAGGCTTCGTCCTATATAGCTTTCTGGATCTTTTGTAAGATATTGTAACTTTGCTTTCTCTACAAATATGTAGTCTTTACTCTTGAGATTTTTGTACACCTCATATATTCAGTCTTTTACTTTAATTTACCTATTACCTATACGTGAGTTACATTAGATATCGTTAACCGTGAAAAAACAAGAAGAGCTATACGTAGATACACACTAGCAATCAAAGTAATGCTAACAAATTTTATTTTAACGTTTTTTCACTTGAACTTAATTTAATAATGATGACTAGTTTTATAATCCGTTATGCAATACCACCTTAGGTTAATATATAGTTAGAAAGAATCCCTCGTGGCTTCATACTTTCTTTTCTCCTTTGTTACCAAATACACATACTAAAAGTCAGCTAAGGCTAATGTCTGATGAGTTCAACTTTTCAAATTATTTATAAACGGAGTCTTTTTTTCTCATGTCATTCGCATTAACCATATTTAACGAAAAACATACTGTAAATAATACTATGTAAATATACCATAGTAAAACATTCAATAACATACTTATTTATTTTGTGCTCTGTTATTTAAGTCATACATTATGTGTCTACAATATGTTTCTGCCTCTGTTGTCCCCGAAGAAACTTATTTTGTCCCAAAGGAACTTCTGTTCTGTCCACGAAGGACATCTGTTGTGACCGAAGGAACTTCTGTTTGTAGGTATTGTTTCCTATGGCTCGACATCCGTAGGTCGATACCCACTTCTCTGTGTCCCCGAAGTAACTTCTGTTCTCAAGTGACTGTGCTCACCAGAGTAACCGTCGTTACTCCTATTCTACCGGTTGCAACTTCACCAGTTATAGTGTGACAATCCGGACTTTTCAAGTTAACACCGTTAGCAAATTCCGTTAAATATTAACCCATTTAACTCATTTCAAACCTCAAGGACTAATTGTCACACCCCGGCCGACGGCGGATTAAACGCCGGGGCTGACGCAGTTGTTCATAAGCACATGATCATCTATTATTAAATGACAATATTTATTCATCAACTTAAAATCATCGTTACATATGGAATGGAAAACGAACGTTCAAAACATAACATAATTTAAATTAAACTAGGTCCAAGTCCTAGATGAGCAGGTAGGGTCCTCAAATGGTTGCACCTGAAACATGCGAGTAAATGTCAACTACAAGTAGTTGGTGAGTAACATAGGTTTTGACACTAACAAAAGTTAAGTAAAAAGTGTTTGTAATTCAATACCGTTCAAAGCGTAACTATGGCATAAATGTGAAAACGTACAAAGTTCCAAGCGTACAATTCAATCCGTAGTAAATGAAAAAACTGCTAAGTACAATCTCACTGATTGTGTTTTGGAAAAATAGTAATATGTTACACACAAAACCCGCCAAGGTTCGTGTTAACTGGAATCGGATTCCGCTATAAATGATCATGTTAAGTACTACCTTAGGCCTGGGTAGCAGGTTAATGAATGTACTAGCATGAACACATGTAATAGTCACCAAGTAGTTTAAGACATAAAGCACATAGTGAATAGCATGAGAACAATGGTATTAAATTTGGTAAGCATGGTAAGTAAACATGTTCCACCCCAAGTATTTGTAAATAATAGTAAAGAAAAAGGGGGCTATGAACTCACTTGTATCAAAGTTAGGAATGATACGAACTGGTAGAGATTGATAGGCCTCGTGAGGATTTCTCACAACAAACCTACACGTGTAATGGTATTCTAAATTTAAGGTACGTTTAGATGATATTAAGGAGATTTTGGTCTTTAGGGTTTCATGGGGTGGGGGGGGGGGGGGTTGAGTTTGAAGATGGACTTGTATATAAATATTTTGTAAGAAAATGTAATTTTATTTTATAATAGTAATAAAAGTAGTTTATAAAATTAATTAAAGTTAATTAAGATTTTTAATTAATCATTTAGTAATTAATTTAAGTAATTATCCTAAAGATAATAAATAAATTTATGGAATGTATAAGTTTCAAAAGGTGCATTTGGATTTATTTATAAAATAACTTATAAATAAATAATGAAATGACAAAGTTTTAATTAAAATAATTAATTAAACTAGTAGTAAATGTAAATAAAAGTGTTTTTAAATAATTATTCTCAATAATTGATTATTTAAAAGTTTGAAAGAATTTAATACACTTTAATTGAAATAACCATTCTTAATTAATAAATAAATAACATAATTAATAACAACCTAATTAATTTGCCTAAACAAATCATTTATATCATTTTATTTAGAATTTTTACATGTGTTTGAATAAAATAAATTAGTTAAAATACCAATTTATGTCTTCTATTTGTATAAAGCAATTATGAATGTATTTATTGGTTTATCAAATTTAATTAGAATTTAAAACATTAAAAGTTTGTATTAAAAATAATTAATACGAATTAAATCCCACAAAAATGGGCTGCCAGGCCTCGAACCTGCGCTTGAGGCGGTTCACGAATCGCACCAACGCACCAACCACTGGACCAGGGCATGATGCCTTGTCCAGTGGCCGCTCCGATTGATTTTTGATAAGCAATCCCATCAACCCTTCATCCCCAATACGAAAACCCCGAAACCCTAGTTTCTCAATTCGCCCGGTTGAACAAACTATCGAAGATCAAACCATAGGGCTTTCGATCTACTGATCAAAGCGAGTTCAAAGACACCAATCTTACCTGAAATGGTTACGCAGAGAGGGAGAACGACTGTGATGAACAGGAACGGCTTCGTCGATGAGTTTGCGGATTACGGAGGTGGATTCAGACGCAATTGAGGGTATATGAAGTTTTTGGTGAGTGTCGTTAACAATTTGGGACGCCTATTTATAGCCAATTTGGACATTACGTGTTCGATCGATTAAATGGCATTCACGGTCTCAAACGGTTATGAGTTACACCATGATGAGCTCATAAAAACTCAATTACGTGTAATTAATGGATCGTTTAGGTGTGCTGAGCGTTTTTCCGTGAACGGTATTGTATGAAAACACGTAAATGTTGATTTCGTGTGGAATGGCCCCAAAACCGGCCACCGGGAGGCTCGAACTCGCGATCAGAGGGAAGGGGGAGGGGGTTTCATCCGGTTTTGAAGTCATATCCCTGAAGTTTCAGGTTTTGGCAAAACAGGTCCTTAGTGTTTAAAAGCTTTATCATTTTATGTTTAAAGTTTGTTTTAAATTGAGAATTCAAGTTTCAAAATTACACAAACAACCCTGGACTTTTATAAAAAAATAAAATCTTTAAATCTTATAAATTTTTATAACATCTAATAATTTAATATGGTATATAATTAAATGTTATAAATGGGGGAAAAATATGTGACTTACTAAATAGAATTTACTTCCATTTAGAATTTATTTTATTGGTAATTAATTACTATAACTTTTATAACCCTAGTTTTATTTAGAAAATTTAATGAACATGTATGTGGGCTTTTAAAATAACTCTATATGTATATATATCTACATTGCTATTCATTTCCTTGAACTTTAAATCTTTAATTTCATAACTCTTTATCCTAATATTTGTTATTTTTTTTTGAAAGAAAATAAGTGTATGCATGTAGGTGTACTTATGAAATGAAATAGATAAATAGGATAACTTTCTTTGGAATGAATAGATGAAATCATATAATAGTGAAATTACAAATGCCGGAAAAGTAAAAATTATAGGCCGGAATTTTTCGGAGATTACAGTCTCCCCTACTTTAGGAGATTTCGTCCCGAAATTGCTTAAGAAGAGGGTCCTGGAAATATGTGTGGGTATTTGGCTTTCATTTGATCCTCACACTCCCAAGTGAACTCAGGGCCACGCTTGGATTCCCATCGAACCTTAACGATTGGAATTCAGATTCGCTTGAGTTGCTTAACTTCTCGGTCCATGATCTCCACGGGCTTCTCCACTAAGTGCATTGTTTCGTCAATGTGAACCTCGTCAAGTGGTATGTGGAGATTTACGTCAGCTAAGCATTTATTTAGGTTCGAGACATGAAATGTCGGATGAACGTTACTGAGTCCTTCACGTAGGTCCAATTTATAGGCTACCTTCCCAATTCGCTCAAGGATTTTAAAAGGACCCACGAATCTTGGCGCAAGTTTCCCTTTCTTTCCAAAACGAACTACGCCTTTCCAAGGGGATACCTTGAGAAGAACTACATCGCCAACTTGAAATTTTAAGGGTTTTCGACGTTTGTCGGCATAGCTCTTTTGCCGACTTCTTGCTACCAGAAGGTTGTCTCGGATTAACATTATCTTGTCGGAAGTCTCTTGAATAAGTTCAGGACCAGTGATTTGTGATTCACCAACTTCAGTCCAACAGATAGGAGAGAGACACTTCCGACCATAAAGTGCTTCAAAAGGAGCCATGTTAATGCTCGTGTGATAACTGTTGTTGTATGAGAACTCGACTAGGGGTAGATGTAAATCCCAATTTCTCTTGAAGTCAATGACACAGGCTCTAAGTATATATTCGAGAGTTTGAATCGTTCGATCAGATTGACCATCAGTTTG
The DNA here is from genome assembly GCA_023525975.1 of Smallanthus sonchifolius. Taxonomy (NCBI): domain Eukaryota; kingdom Viridiplantae; phylum Streptophyta; class Magnoliopsida; order Asterales; family Asteraceae; genus Smallanthus; species Smallanthus sonchifolius. The sequence goes on along the minus strand of JAKNSE010000034.1, from coordinate 567,982 downwards.
TGGGTGATAAGCAGTGCTAAGATTTAGTTGAGTACCTGGTGCTGATTGCAGGGATTTCCAGAAACGAGAGGTGAATCGTCCATCACGATCAGAAATAATGTTGAGAGGTACACCGTGACGGCTAACGATCTCATCAATATAGATTCGAGCTAGTTTCTCAACTCGATAGTCCTCACGTATGGGCATGAAATGAGCAGATTTTGTCAAGCGGTCGATGATTACCCAAATGCTATCATGACCACGAGATGTTTGTGGGAGTTTGGTTATAAAGTCCATGGTAATACACTCCCCTTTCCACACGGGAATCTCGGGTTGTTCAAGTAAACCGGATGGACGCTGGTGCTCGGCTTTAACCTTTAAACATGTAAGGCATTTGGACACGTATAGAGAAATGTCCTTTTTCATACCAGGCCACCAGTATTGGGTACGAAGATCCATGTACATTTTGTCTGCACCAGGATGCACAGAATAACGAGTCTTGTGAGCCTCGTTCATGATAAAGGTACGAAGGTTGTCACGGTCCGGAATCCAGATACGATTTAGAAAGTAAAGTAACCCATTGGGTTTGGTTTCAAGTTGGAGTTCAGCACCACATGACATTTCGTTGTACATGTTTCCTTCAGTGACGGAAAGATTTTGTGCTTCAAGGATGCGAGTTTGAATATCATTTTGGATTCGAATGCTGTGGATCTTGATAGGTTCCTTACGGCTAAGAGCATCGGCCACGACATTCGCCTTACCAGGATGATAACGAATATTGCAGTCGTAGTCGTTTAGGAGTTCAACCCAATGCCTTTGCCTCGTGTTGAGTTCTTTTTGATTGAAAATGTGCTGGAGGCTCTTATGATCGGTGTAAACCTCACATTTGGTACCATATAGGTAATGTCTCCAAATTTTTAGATCAAATACGACCGCATCCAACTCAAGATCGTGCGTCGTATAATTCTTCTTATGGATTTTGAGTTGTCGGGACGCATAAGCAATCACTTTGCCCCGCTGCATTAGTACACATCCAAGGCCTAAGTGGGAAGCGTCACAGTAAACGACAAAGTCTTCGGTTCCATCGGGGAGGGTAAGGATAGGAGCCTCACATAGTTTCTGTTTTAGGGTTTGAAAAGCTTCCTCCTGTTTTTGTCCCCACTCGTAGGGTTTACCTTTGTGAGTTAAGGCTGTGAGTGGTACCGCGATCTTTGAAAAGTTCGCTATGAAATGACGGTAATAGCCCGCTAAACCTAGAAATGAGAGGACTTCGGTCGGGGTCTTTGGGGCTTGCCAGTTTTTTACTGCCTCAATTTTAGCGGGATCCACGTGAATACCCTTCTCGTTAACTATGTGTCCCAAGAATTGGACTTCCTTTAACCAAAATTCACACTTGGAGAACTTAGCATACAATTGCTCCTTCTTTAAGAGATCCAAAACCAAACGCAAGTGTTCTTCGTGTTCCACTTTGGATTTCGAACATATGAGGATGTCGTCAATGAAGACGATCACGAACTTGTCCAAGTACGGCTTACACACACGGTTCATAAGATCCATGAATACCGCGGGTGCATTGGTTAGTCCGAAGGGAATAACCATGAACTCGTAATGACCATATCTTGTACGAAAGGCTGTCTTGGGAATATCGGATTCGAGGACTCGTAACTGGTGATAACCAGAACGAAGATCGATCTTAGAGAAATAAGTCGAGCCCTGAAGTTGATCAAATATATCGTCAATCCTCGGGAGTAGGTATCGGTTCTTCATGGTAAGCTTGTTGAGTTCCCGATAGTCGATGCACATCCGAAAAGAGCCATCCTTCTTTTTGACAAATAAAACAGGTGCTCCCCAAGGGGAAACACTAGGACGAACAAACCCTTTATCAGAAAGTTCTCGGAGTTGACTTGCAAGTTCTTGCATCTCTGATGGTGCAAGACGGTAAGGTGATTTAGCCACGGGGTTTGCTCCTGGCACTAGGTCAATACGGAATTCGACTTGACGTATGGGAGGAAGACCGGGTAAATCTTCGGGAAAAACTTCAGGGAAGTCTTTGATTACAGGAATGTCTTGGAGGTTTTTATCTTCCGTAGACACGTTCGTCTACTCGTAGACACGTTCGTCTACTCGTTAGTCCTTAAAATGTTTAAGACATTCTAATCTTCCGTGTCATCGTCACATATCCCATTATATCCCTAATTATTATGTTATAGTTCTAGGGCATTTGTAAGCCGTTTCGGGCTAACACTTGTGGTTCAAATCTCATTCTCGTGTGAATCTACCTACGCAAATCAGATGAGTTTTCAAGACCCCTTTTTACTGTTTTAACTTGGGGGAGAAAGCATGTCACAACTATTTTTGAGATTATTGTAATTCATATGTTATCACTGTTAAAGCTAAGCGTAACACGCTATCACTGAAAGTCATCGACACACATCGAACCGTTAATATGGATCTTAGCGAGGTAATATTTAGTAGTACTACCGAGTTTGACAAATCCCACCCGCGTTAGTCGCGCTAACTCGATTGGAGGTCGAACGGGTGAAATGTTAGCCTACTCACATCGCCAGAGTTGATAGACCTGGCAGGAGGCAAATAAACATAAACAGTCAGCTTTGGTTGCGAGCGTTTTAGTAAGATATGAACATAGGTTAGCTACCTATAGATACATATTGAATGTACATTAATCTGGTAAACGTTTATATTGAAACCTGTGAACTCACCAACCTCGTGTTGACATCTTTTCTTACATGTTTTCTCAGGACGCTAAGCTAAGACATAAGTGCACGATTAGGACATGCATGGAGTCCTATATTTAATTTCTTATTTATAAAGACGTTTGAACTATTTTCATTTATGTTATTTTGGACTAGACTTTTGGGGCACGCTTTTTTTGCGTATTTACTTTCATTTATCGCTTCCGCATTTACTCTGAACTTTTATGATATTTTCATTTGAGTCCCATATAGTGTCGTTTGATGTAACTAATGACTGAGATCCTGGTTTGTCACGTACCAAACGGTAAAACTCCGTTAGTGGAATTTGGGGGTGTGACATACAGTGCCCTGTCGGGCGCCACTATCCCTGTTATTCATGTGACAGGCATGCAACTCATGCCATGACACTGCCATAGGCTTCGTGTAGGACTTGTATCTAGGACTACGCTAGTACTACCTTAAGACTTACTTCTATGCACGAGTACTCTGACAGGTTAAACAATGTATTTGGCTTATCTAATTCTTTCTTTTTGTTGTTTATAGAACATATAGTTAAATAAACTTGTTCTATGTTCTTTCTTTTATTTATAAAAAGTTCAGTTAAATAAACTTGTTCTTTGTTTATTTCTCTTGTTTATAAAACGTTTAATTAAATAAACCTGTTCTCTGTTCTCTGTTCTCTGTTCTCTTTCTGCTATTTATAAAACACTAGTTTAGATCCTGTGTATACACACAGAGTGAAAAATATCAATAAATAAAAATCTTTATGTGTATATTTTACAGGTGTAAAAATGTATAATATACTAAGGATAAAAAATAAAACTCAAAATATGTAAAAAGCTAATGTATAATTGTGTTTCGAAAATAAATTAAGTACTATTTGATGTAATTTGATTTTCATTTTTTATTTGATTGAAAATAAAAGTTACATAATTAGATTTCAAAGTTTCATAAGGGATAATTTAAAATAAATATGTTTATCAGTATAATTAATAATTTCTTTAAATATATATTATTGTCAAAAGATGAAGGTGCATTTAATAAGAGAGAGAGATAGGAAAAAAATGATAAGAATGAATGTGGAGGCGACACGTGACATTAAAAAACCTTTATTTATTATATAGTATAGATATAGATATAGTTTATATCAATCTGTACCCTGTTCGTTCTCTTAAATATAAAAAGTTTAGTTAAATAAACATGTTCTCTGTTCTCTTTATGTTGTTTATAAAACATATATTTTATATCAATCAACACTTTGTTCTCTTTTGTTTATAAAACGTTTAGTTGAATAAACTTGTTCTCTGATCTCTTTCTGATGTATATAAAACGTTTATTTAAATAAACTTTTTGTTTCTTATCTGTCATGTTTAAATAATAAAATACATTTATTACAAATGTCTAATTCTGAATATGCACATCACTCTAAAACAGTAAAAATAGTGATTTTTGATTCACCTGACTAGCTATTATCTTTGTACTACCGACTGATCCAAGAGGCGTCACTAAAAAACTGAATTGATAATTAATAACACGTTAATTCTATCCATTCTACTAATCCGGCGACATTAGACAACTTCACTTTCTGAGGTCTAAGCAAAACTAGCACTACAACAGTATCACCCTATCCCGACAATTTTTTTTGACCCTATAGCGACGACTTGTCGTCGGGATAGCCTATACCGACGACATGTCGTCGGTATTGCCTCGTCCCAATAGCCAATATTGTCGTCGGGATAGGTGTCGTTGGGATAGGTCAGCCTATACTGACGACTTGTCGTCGCTATAGGGTTTAATTAAAAAAATTCAAAAAGAAATTCTATACCGACGACATGTCGTCAGTATAGGTTCTGGACTTATCTAGACGACAAGTCGTCGGGACACACCCAACCTATCCCGACGACATGTCGTCGGTATAGGCTTTTTCCAATTTTTTTAATTAAATTTGAAAAAGACCTATGCCGACGACATGTCGTCGGGATAGGTTTTTCTGTTTTTTTTTTAAATTTTCAAAAATTTCCAGAAATATTTAATTTCTAATTACAAAAACCTGCAAATCAGATAATTCAAACCATTCAAAAATTGAAATCCGAAACATATTGTTCGATACAAAAACCTGTTCGACACACAAACCAAATATTCAAACATAAAGTTGTCCGGCACACAAACATAAAAATTGTTCAAACATTCAACAATAACACCGACAACAAAGGCAAAGGCGCAACAACTTCAAGCTAATTATCGTCGCTGCTAGTTCGGCGTTCCCACATTCGACGCATTTCATCAATTTGTCGTTGCATTTCAAGCATTTGTTGATTATGCACACGACGTTCTTCCTCTCGTTGGGCTTCGCGTTGTTGTTGATCTTGGACTTGTTGTTGAAGTTGAGTCACACGCTCATCCACTTCTTGCCAATGTGGTTGTGGAGGGGGGTACTGAACAAATCCGGTGTGGGATTACTCACCACACGACCGACACCCCGGATATGGCTACGCCGATGACCCAATACACGCTCCATTCATGCAAACTCATCGATAGCAGACGAGTCACCACCAGACTCAGCAGAGGATCTTGTATACTTCTCTTGGATTCGGTCCTGCATTAAACAATGTAATAAACAATCACTTGACTATTTTACTAAAATTCGACAGCATAACTGCTGTAAAATGGATAACCAACCAGTTAAACTATAAGTTATAAACGACCCAAATTCACAAATTCCAATCAACCAACACTAATAACAACAAATACTAATAATACTAGCAAAAATATTCAACAATTGGGCTCGAGTTGGATGTTCTACGTCTATTAAAGTGTGTTTGAGTCATTTTGACCCGTTTAAAGTTACAATTGGATGTTCTAAGTTTATTAAAGTGTGTTTGGGTCATTTTGACCCATTTAAAGTTAAAGCTGGATATTTTAAGTCTCTTAAAGTGTGTTTGGGTCATTTTGACCCGTTTAAAGTTACAGTTGGATGTTCTAAGTCTAGTAAGTCTAACAACAAAATCATTTGACTTACATAATCTGATGATGCAGTCTCGTTGGCCCAACCGGTCCCTTCTTTATAATGGGTCGATCTGAACACATCAATTGGGCCGGTACCCCATGAAAAACAAAAAAATATCACTAAGAATTAATAAGCATGTTTATATAATACTAAAAATTGTATTTCATACCTCCATGTGTCGGCGCTGGGCGTATGATTTGCTGCCATGGTAACTTGGGTAACGTTGTTGTGATCGGTTTTGTTTGTTCTTCTCCAAGCGGTTTTTATAGCTCGCATCTAAAAACAACTCATTAATCAAAGTCTCCCAAGTTTCTTGATCAAGATCTTCTGGTGTATTATTCATCGCCGCCTCCATATCATCGTATCCCCCATTCTCTTCGAAGTGAACTTTCAACTCTCTCTTGTGATCTTTATACGCCCTCTGACACTCGGCGGTGATTCCGAGTTCAATGCCTCGCCACTTATCAGTGTTTCTCCAGGAGTCCAGATCAAAATAATCCTACAAATGAAAAGTAATTATAAATCTAATAGTTATGAAATTGTAAGTAATTATAAAACATCTATACTTACTATAAGAGTAGGATATACGACCCGTTTCTTCTCATTTGGAACCTTTGCCCAATTTGGATAATATGGAGGAGCAACCTTTTCAACCTCCAACGAGATAGCACAGATAAAATCCGAAGTGTTGGGACCCACAAACTTGTACCCCTCCGCCATGAAGTTCTACATCAATGGGAAGAGGCTTCCTCCCATTTTGCTCAAATTTCTTATGCAATTATAGGTTTTTGCCTTTAGATCGTCTTCTTTGGGAGGAACTACCTACATTGACACATGACATTCAAAAGTTAGGCAATTATAAAGACATCTTTTAAACACTAACAAGTAACTTATCACCAGATCTAGTCGCACAACCCGAGTCGAAGTGATACGGACCCCCCGTATCCACCGTCTCCACCATCTCCACCGTGTGATTGCGCCATTGTTACCATTTTTCCTACAACAAAATTTATTAGTAAGCACAAATAATTATTAATTAACAAATACAAATAGTACATTTTTAACATACATTCAATCAGAATCATCACTAAAATAACGTGTGTCAACAACATCATCATCTTCATCATCGTCGTCATTTATTTCGTCTTCATCATCTGAATTGTATGCATCTTCTTCATCATCATTAATAAAACTTTCATCGAGATCAATCGAGGCAAGATGACTTGGGTCACCACCCTCATTTAAAGTTGTACGCATAGGCAAGTAGCCTAAGTCGACAACCAAGTTACCAAAAAATGTTGGAGTTTCCCGTGAAATAGATTGACTATCAGCATGGGGAATTGGAGTTTGGTCACCACCTACGTGACTTGATTCACCACCTTCGCATCTGGTGTCGACAACCAAAGTATAATCATTTGATTGAGTGTCGTGCAATATGTCTATCTCATTAACAACACTAGGATGATCCCAAAGCTTCCGATGGTGAACGTCCTCAACAACCCTCCATTGGCCAGTGGTTCGAGAAGGATCTCGAAGATAGAACACTTATTTAGCCTGCGTGGCTAATATATATTGGACATCATCATACCATTCTTTGCCAACATACCATTCACGGCCAATGTCAATTATAGTAGTATTGTTTTGCTTAATTAATCTTTTACCTCTCGTGTCGAACCATTTACAACGGAATAGTACAATCGAGTAACCATCTATGTAGTTCAACTCTATGATCTCCTCTAGTTGACCATAAAATGGAGTATCGTCTTCTCCTATTGTAACCACACCACTGTTCAGAGTAATGCGTTGGGAATCATGATTTTGTACTACAAATCTAACATCATTGACTATGCAAACAGTGTAAGAAGATGCGTACAAGGGACCATGTGCCAATGCCCTTAATTCTTTGTTATCGGGTGTAGAAGATGAAGATGAAGATGAAAATACATTTGCTTCATATTTTAACCATGAAGAAAAATCGGTTTGCATATTGCATTCAGGAAATTTAGATTCAAATTCACTGGTAGATGGACAAAACAAATATTGCATTCAGGAAATTTAGATTCAAATTCACTGGTAGATGGACAAAACAAAATTCAAATTAGTAGAATTAAATAAAAATATAATAATAGTTTATCACGGGTAGATGGATAAAAAAACTTACGATTTATAGGCTTTGATTTCATCGCAGTTGTTCAACACAAACCATTGTAATGATTTGTTGGCATGTTCAGAGAGCGCCTTGATTTTCTTTTTCGATATTGGTCGACATTGTGAAGAAAACACTTGAAACTGCTTGTTGGGAATGCCAGCATCTGCATTTCTATCTGGTTGGTTAAATTTGGTCTGCATACCGTCCAGATACATAGAGCAGAATGTCAAGGCTTCATCTGCAACATAACCCTCCGCAATTGAGCCTTCAGGTTTGGCTTTGTTTCTAACATATGCTTTGAGCTTTTTCATGTATCTTTCAGAAGGATACATCCATCTCATATACACAGGGCCACCAAGAATAGCTTCTTCAGGTAAATGAAGAATGAGATGAACCATTATGTCAAAAAATGCTGGAGGATATATCATTTCCAAATTGCATAATATCTTAACCACTTCCTCATTTGCTTCATACATGTCTTTCACATCTACTGATCATGCATAAATTTTTTGAAAGAATGTCCAAACATCATTGATTGTTGTTGAAACATTTCTGTGCAAACCCGATCATACCCCTATTGGCAGCAATAGTTGCATGAGGATGTGATAATCATGAGACTTTAACCCAATTATATTTGAATCATTAGGAAGTACCTTATTTTTGAAATTCGATCCAAATCCATTAGGCAGTCTCACTCCTCTAATAAACTGACAAAAGCGTTCTCGATCACTGGGTGTGAAAGAGTAAGGAGCTTGTGGTTGGTACAACTTGTTGTTTTTTTGTGTTAGCCATAGGTTATGTCGAATACCCATATTTTCCAAGTCTTTGCAGGCTTTGTGTGTGTCTTTTGATTTATCGTTCATCAACAAAGTACCTAATAAACTCTCAAACACATTTTTCTCCACGTGCATAACATCAAGATTGTGTTTTAAAAGCAGAGAAGACCAATAATCCAGCTCAAAGAAGATACTTCGTTTAGTCCAATTCAACTCTGATGTAAGGCGCTTTCTTTTTACCCCTCCATACATTGGATGTTTCCCCAGAACACGATCTGGGAGATTTTTTAGTTGTTCTAATATTTGAGCATTAGTCAATCGCCGGGGAGGATGTTTTGTCTCTTTCTTGCCATCAAACGACAGATCGTTCCTCCATTTATGCTTTCTAGGCAAGAATCTTCTGTGTCCAATAAAAGCTATCTTATTCGTTATAGCGCACAAAGGTGTGTCAACGTTACACGTAGGGCATGCTTTATAACCTTGACCACTCCATCTAGACAAGCTACTACGAGCAGGATAATCGTTGATAGTCCATAACAGTGCCGCATGCATCCTAAAAACAGTTTTGGTTGATGCATCTCTCACCTGGACTCCTTCAGCCCACAACATTTTCAACTCATCAACCAAAGGCCTTAAGAATACATCAATGTCCTTACTAGGTGATTTAGGCCCGGGAATTAGCAAGGTTAACATGAAAGAAGACTATTTCATACATAACCACAGTGGTGTATTATATGTTGTTAACATTACCGGCCACATACTGTAAGTCTGACTCATGTTACCGAACGGATTAAAACCATCGGCAGCCAAACCTAAGCGGACATTCCTTGGTTCTTTAGCAAAATACGGATATCTCTCATCAAATTCTTGCCATGCCTTCCCATCAACCGGATGTCGCATCATACCATCCGTTGAGCGTCCAGTATTATGCCAAATCATTTCTTTTGCTGTTAATCTTGAACTATACCTTCGTTGAAGCCGTGAAGTTAATGGAAAGTAGCGCAACACTTTATGTGATACTTTCTTTCCCTTTGTGTTTTTATCAACCCATCTGCTCTCATTACAAACCGGAAAACTTTGCATTGATTCATTCTCCTTCCAAAACAGTGCACAATCATTAATGTAAGCATGGATAGACTGATATCCTAACCCAATCTTACTCAGTTTCTTCTTAGCTTCATAGTGTGACGCTGGAACGTGATTTTCCTTCGGCAATGCAATTTGTAGAAGCTCTAACAGTTGGTCAAACGAACTATTCGTCCACTTGTTGATAACTTTGATATGCATCAATTTGGCTATGAAGTTTAGGGAAGACATTTGACTACAACCGGGGTATAACTCCTTATTTAGCTCCTCAAACAACGCATCAAACTCTGGGTCTAAACCAGTTCCATCTTCATCTATATTATCCTCGTTTGTATTTTGCTCTGCCATCACATCATCTATGGCATCAAACATCTCATTATTTGTTGTTGTAGTTATTGGAGGAGTTGGTGTTGTTCTTGGGGCAAAAAGTGATGCTATCTCCGCCACACGAGGATGTTGTTCACCATGATAAATCTAATTCTGATATGATTGTAGAAACCCACGGTCATGTATGTGGCCATATATCGTGTTCAAATCCCGTCGACACGCATTACAACAACGTCTACACGGGCAAAACGCTCTACCTCGACCGTCGACATGGTTCTTGGCCGTCTCTATAAAGTTGCGAAGACCGCTTAAGAAAGCCGGAGAATTCCGATTTCCCAGTGTAACCTAGCTTTTATCAATTGCCATATCTAGTGTCATATCTATTGTGTTATAAGCATACACATATACGTGCATGTAATAAATGTTATAAATGAATGTATGTGATTTGATCGGTACTCTAAGGCGGTGGATCCTATCCCACTTTTTGAATATTCTATCTCATATGTATACATTTTAACGAGTTGACTATTTAAGAAAAAATCAGCAGCATTTCCCCTTAACTCCCCAAGTATGTAGATAAACCGCAAACTCGAAGGAGTAAGGAGAAATAGCTACCAATTTTTTCTTAAATGTCAACCCGTTAAAATGTATACATATCCTAAATAAGAGAGAATATTCAAAAAGCAGTCCCAAAGGGGACAATCCAAAATTTATCTCTATCAGATAAATTTCAGACGGGTATATTCTAAAGAGTTATCCTAAATAAACATACTAGTATACACAATATGAGACGTACATAAAGGTATAAAAGTCGGGATGCGTACCTTAAAAAAATTCAATGAAACACAAATAAGATGATATTCACACCTCTCCAACCGCAATGAGTTCCGAACTTACAACAAAATTAAATAAAGTTACATATACATACAAAGATATATACATACATTCACAATTACATAAATACATACACAATTATATACATACAATTCATACAATTACATAATCATACATACGAACATACATACACATATACATACATATTATATACAAACACACATAAATAAATACCCAAATTCTAAAATTACATACACAAACACAATTACATACATAAAAATACATACATACACATATATACATACATAGCCTTTACAAACATACATAAAAAATACCCAAATTCCCAAATTACATACATAAACACAATTCCATACATAAACATAATACAAATACATACAAACACACATACACATATATACATACATATTATATACAAACGTACATATATAAATGCTTAAATTCCCAAATTACATACATAAACACAATTCCATACATAAACATAATACAAATACATACAAAGACACATACACATATATACATACATATTATATACAAACATACATATATAAATGCCCAAATTCTCAAATTTCATCTAAACCTAATTTCATCATATAATTTCATAAATATTTATAAAATCATACATCTAAACCATATATACATACATACAAATAAACACAACAATATACATACAAACATACATTTAAACCTAATTTATAGAAAAATTACTATCCAAGTTTGCAAATAGCTTCGAATAGCTTGAAATCCACAAAAAATGGTCAAAGCTTCAAACACCTAATAAAAATCAAAGAAATTAAGTAAAAAACCCAAAAATGTTGATTTTCTTGTCAAGATTGAAACATAGATGTTAACTAACCTCAAAACCCGAGAGATTGTTGAAGATTGCTCCACAAAACACACCAAAAACGGGAAATCGTCAAAGAGAGAAGATGAGAGAGTTTTGGGGTTTTTTTTCGTGGAAATGGGAAGCAGAAAGCTGTTTCCTGGTTTATTCACGCTGAGACCTATACCGACGACATGTCGTCGGTATAGGCTCGAAAGTCAGCGCAATAGGTCCCTTGTCCCAACGACAAGTCGTCGGTATAGGTCTTCGTAGGGTTTTGACCGGTCAATAAAGTAAAAAACTCTATACCGACGACATGTCGTCGGTATAGAATTTTCCCATAATTGTTTTTAATTAAAAAAAAAATTCACCGACGAAAATTTATTAAATAAAAGAAAAAAATAAAATCCAAATTAACCTATACCGACGACATGTCGTCGGTATAGGTTTTTCCCAATTTTTCATTGGGCGCCATGTTTTCCCTCCATCTAGCTCAACCCTGTGCCGACGACATGTCGTCGGTATAGGGTCTCCCTTCTCAAATTTTCAAATTTGCATATCCCAACGACATGTCGTCGGTATAGGGTAACATATGCCGACGACAAGTGTCGTCGGTATAGGCGCCGTCGGCACAGGGTCATTTTCTTGTAGTGTAGGTTAGTTTCGCTTCCTGTGTCTCAGCGAAACTAGGTTAGTTTCGTTTCTATGGTATCAACAAAACTATGTCAGTTTCGCTTTCTGTAGTCTCAGAGAAACTAGACAGTTTCGCTTCCTAAAAACTCTTTAATATAAACAAGGAAATTGACTCAAAACCTTGATTACAATAAACTCTCATGCATAAGCCTAAACTCGATTATGTATTTTTAGTTTAACCCTAACTTGGTTAACAAAAAACAATTTAAAACCCTAGCCAAAAGCCGACTTGTTTAGACTACTGGCCGGGCCATCAACTTGTGAACCCTAAAAGAAATTACGCCAACAGGGTATCCGTTTTACTTAGTGTTAAGTGATATTAATCTACAATCACGTCCAGATAAGACCAAGGAGCCAAATGTGCAGTTTGATCTGACCTACAAAAGATTGATTAGAATCAAGTCATCATGTGGATGAAATTGGTTGACGTGTATATGCTGAGAAATAGTAGCCCAGCAAATTCCAATTCATATTTGGGCTCTATCTCATCTTGAATTCTTTTCGTTCATATTGGAGCAAACTTTTAAGAAACCCTATCTTGTCCCTTTACACTTTGTAATTATTGGAAGTGCTTCAATCTTGTCCCAATTCATAAAGAGCTTTGCCCTTTACTTTTGCAATCCTTAATGCATTTGTGCTTCAATCTTGTGCATAAACAATTCAATAAATTGTATGCAATCATATAAGTTTTAAATAAAAAAACCATCATCTATATGTGTGTGGCTAGCTCTCTTGACAACCTGACAGATTAACAGAGAGGACGCGATCATTTGTCAATGCATCATCTCTCTTCGTAAACGTATGGTTTCGCCTTTATGGCAGCTTTTGTATGAAGAGAAGTGAAATAATGGTTGTTTCCATAAGCATTTGTAGATTGATCTAGAAATGGACCACAATAACATTAGAATAATGGTTTGATAAGGTCGTTAAAAATTAGGTGAATCTTATATTCTACAATCGGCGCAATTTTGACATATGATATATCATCTCACCTTTTTCGTTTCCACCGAAAACAATATAATTAACCAATATGAAAAACGTTGATTTTCTGAGACATTTAAAAAGTGACTTCAGAGACATTTAAAAAGTGACTTCAGTAATGTAAGCGCTTTTTATCTCCCAAAATTGTGATCAAGTTATCTTCAATAATGAACGCACTATAACAAACAGAGCCACAAAAATTAAGCAATTGATATTCAAAACTAATTCATACGTAACACACTCATCAATCAAAGTAGGATAAGCTTACGAATAAAGCAATGACGAGATAATCAGCCCAATTGGATGGGTGGGTGACATCTTTTTTTTTTTGAACGACAAACTTAAACTACTCCTAAACTATACCACCTTAAACTACTTTTTACCAGGGTCGAACCCGGGTTTGCTCCAACGAGGCTTTGCCTCTTACCACTGGGCTACAACCCAAGTGGCGCGAGATATATGCATCACAAAGTGCCACCAGGAGAAGCAATCTGTCAAGGGATACGTATTTTTGGTGGACCCACCATCCTCAATCTGGCTTCTTATATAAAGGATCACTCTTCCATATCTTATGCAACACTTATCTGGCAGAGAGAGAAATAGTGATATATAAAGGTAGCACCTCTTTTGAAGAACATTGGTTTGTGAAAGAGGAAGAACAAGAGGGAGATAGTTGTGTAACTAATTAATCAATTAAGCAAAATGACTGGGAACTTGGCTCACCTCACTCTTGCATTTGGCATTCTTGGTATAAACATTCTTCATTAATCTCTTCATGAGTTATGTCCCCTCTTCAATCTTTAGTTATCCAGCACTAAACATTTTGCTTTTTGGTATATTTCAGGCAATATTGTGTCTTTTATGGTATTTCTTGCACCGATGTGAGTCTTATTTTTTTCTTCTGGTTTTGTTTTATCATAGTTTCATTATATACTTAAATTTACCTAACTTTTCGCGCATAATATAATACAATTACAGACCGACATTTTATAAAGTCTACAAAAAGAAATCAACCGAAGGGTTTCAGTCGGCCCCTTATGTAGTGGGCTTATTCAGTGCCATGCTTTGGATATATTATGCATTTCTCAAGACCAATGTCCTGCTTCTCATCACCATTAACTCATTCGGCTGCGTCATTGAAACAGTGTACATTGTATTCTTCCTCATCTATGCACCAAAGAAGGCTAGGGTATGTTTTAATCAATATTTTACAATGAAATTTAATGATCATATATAGCTATCAATAAAGAAGGTTAAACCAACAAAAAAAACTTGGTTGTGCAGATGGAGAGTTTGAAGCTAATAATATTGCTAATATTTGTTGGGTTCGGATTGATTGTCGTCTTGACTCAATTCCTTGCAAGTGGAGTAACCGGTGGCGTGATAGTTGGATGGATTTGCCTTGTGTTCTCATTATGTGTTTTTGTAGCGCCTTTGGGAGTTCTGGTATGATAAACAAGCAAATATTGATCTTGTGACTCGTAATTTTTCCCTTTTGCACATGAATTAACTAGTTGTTTCCATATTATTTTGCAGCAGCTAGTGATTAAAACAAAAAGTGTAGAGTACATGCCAATTCTACTATCGGCGGCACTCACCCTTAGCGCTGTTATGTGGTTCTTTTATGGCCTACTTCTTGGGGACTTTAATATTGCGGTATGACATTAAACATACAACACAATTTTCTAGTATCTTCTCCTTGAGAAGGTTAATTTTTTTTTTAACATTTATTTGTTACTTATTTTACAGATTCCAAATGTACTGGGATTCACATTTGGTATCATTCAAATGATACTATACCTTGTATACAGAAACAATAAGCCAGTAATTACAAATGAAAAGATTGTCGGTACAGGCAAGATAATCACTGAATTGGGAGAGCAAAAGACTTCAGAATTTAAAGATCAAAAAGTCGTCGATGTCGTATTAAATTTGAATGATTTTAAGAGTGCTGATGTTCTTCCGGTGGTTGCGAAAAAAGCTCATAAGCTTGACCATGTTGCCACTGAACCTCAAGCTGATCTCCACAAGATGCCATATCACACCATTGAAGTTGGCGCATGAAACTATCCCTATAACTTTTGGTTCTCAGTAAAACTATAACTTGTTATATAGTTTTCTGGATCTTTTGTAAGATATCGCTCACGTGTTGTTGAGTTTGATCTTTCCTATTAAAACTTTGCATTCTCTACAAATATGTAGTCTCTGCTCTTGATACTAGGCAGTCTTTTACTTTAATTTACATAAGTGAGTTTACATTAGGGAGTGTAAATAGTAGTAATAGATAGTTTATTATAATAAATCTAATACAGTATTATTATTACAAATTACACAAAACACACACCAGTACTCTTCATAGACCAATCAAGCACACATATCATATAAATGTTAGAATTAATTGTTACGCCACTTTCTTATATGTTAAAGGGTCAAAGTCTAATTAGTTTAAAGTTGTATTTTGAGTCATTTATGTACATAGTTAGAAGTTAGGGGGTTGTGTGTGTTAAAACCCCAAGTGTGAAAACATATAGGGGCAACAGATGCAACGTTTCACCATCGACGCATCTCTTAGGATTAGGGTTATAAGTACTGTTCATGTAAACAATTGTAATCAGTTCTTGATTCGTTAATTCTAGACTTCGTTTGGGTTAATCCCTGTTGTTCTTGTTCAATAGTTTGATTCTTGATTATGGATTGTTAACAATGATTCATGGGTTTATATTTAGTATCAGAGCCAATGGCTCAAAGACGATCAAATCATAGTTGCGATTTGTAATCAAGAAATCGTTTTCGTTCGGATCAGACATAATTTTCGTTTAATTCATTCAACCTGATTTCAAATTTCGTTTTATTATCAGATTTTAGTTTTAAAATCTGGTTCAAATTCTTGAAAGTGCCGATCATCACATGTTAGTTTTGAGATTTCCGTTTTCAGTCCGATTGGAGAAAATACTGTTTTGTTTGTCATTAGGAGAAGACCAAGGGATCACAAAGGAAGAGATAACAGAACTAGAGGTTTCGTTTCACGATGTGGTAAATGAAAACAAATTTGGTTTGTTGTGGGGACTACTGCGGATTTAAGAAGAGTACAGAGGGATGTTCGGTTTTTCAGAATCAGTCACATATCGAAAGGAAGATTGTGGTGAAAGAATGGTTGAAAAAGATTGTTGGCAGATGGTGTTCATATGCAAATTACAAGAAGTAATGCCAGAAACTTTGGGTTATTTGTATTATTTGTTGTTGTTTCAATCAGAAAAGTGTGTTACGGTTTGGAACCGGGAGCTGGTACTGATCATGTGCAAGTTCGGGAGAAGGCGCAAGGCGTGTTCATGATGTTGTATGGCAGATCCACGAGGGATTAGATTGGCCATGTTGAAAGCAATGGGTCAAGACGACTGTGAGAAAATTGCTTAGGAGAGGAACACCACTGTATTCTCAAAACTTGTAAATGGACCCGGGAAAGAGAAGAGAATGTGGTAACAACAGAGGATGGGACGAACAATGAAGATAGGACAAAGAAGATTCAAACGTGGGTTAATAATTAGGGGGTGATTGTTAGAATTAATTGTTAATTACCCAAGTTTAGATAAGTTAAAGGGTCAAAGTGTAATTAGTTTAAAGTTGTATTTTTTGTCATTTATGTACATAGTTAGAAGTTAGAGGGGGGTATGTGTTAAAACCCAAAGTGTGAAACCGTATAGGGGCAACAGACGCAACGTTTCACCATTGACGCATCTCTTAGGATTACGGTTATAAGTACACTTCATGTAAACATTTGTAAGAGTTCTTGATTTGTTAATTTCAAATTTTCAGTTGGGTTAATCCCAATTGTTCTTGTTTATTAGTTTTGATTTCTTGAGTATGGATTGTTAACAATGATTTCTAGGATTATAATAACACATTCATCAAACATATACAAATTTACCAGTTTTTCACTAAAGCACTTATTGCTCAAATTCGCCTTCGTCCCCCATGCCAACCTACTCCCCTCCCTCCTCTTCTTCTATTCTCTCGTTTCTCTCTATGTGAGCATGTATGTACAAACCCTTATCAACCCCTTCCCTTTTTTGTGATTGAGTTTACATGTAGAATTCCAATTTATACATGTGAGTTCCAGTTATTATAATTCAAGTTATTTTTACGCTCTGATTTTTGCATATCTGTTTTGCTTTGCAAAATTGATTTTACAAGTGGTTATTATCCTTCAAAACAGCCCAGTCCTTCCATTCATTCTCTAATCTCTTTATACCAGCAAGCCAACGCATCTAATCTCTTTAGTAGCTCCTAATTGGTTACTCACAAACCTTGGCTTTTTGTGTGTATAATATTTCATGTTCAAGTAAGAACCACCAAAAATTGGCACAAAATTATTAACTTGCTTGCCTTATTTTATAGGGTCATTTACATATATCCCCTTCCTAAGTTCATTTATTACATATTTACCCAACCCCTAATTTTAATTACATATTTCCCATTCCTAAAGCTTATATATTACATATTTACTCAATTCATTTAAAATAACTTATTGAATTACTATTTTACCCTTAATGAACCAATTAAAGTAATATTTATATATATTCCCTTCCTAAATATATCAATTTACATACAAGGGTAAATAGGTAATTGTGTAAGCATTGGGTAAATATGTAATTGATTTTTATGGTTGGGTATATATGTTATTAAGGAGGTTAAGAGGGGAAAATATGTAAAAAACTCTATTTTATATACTTGCACAATATAAAAAAAGGCCTATAGATTGAACACTAGTAACGCAACGAATATTATAGAAGAAGTGGGGACTTTATAAATTAGAAAAAAAGGTGTAAATAAATTGTACATCTGGATATAAAGACCCTATTAGTGAACAAAAAGGAACATTTTTTGTGGGTCTACCAGAAAAGGGTGGGAGGGGGACTTGATTTGAGGCCTCGTTGTGGTGATCTTGAAAAATAGTAAGTGGGTGCATCAAAAGAGTCGCACATGATGCGATTGAACAGAACTGGCCTTTGATCTTTGAAGGTGCTCTCTTAATTTGCCATATTAATTATAGTCACCGGCACTTAGGTGACTGAGTGGAAGGGAAAGCATATACAACTAGCTAGGATAAGTGGATGACCGCAACATAAGATATAATAATCCCTGTCACACATTTGTTTAGATATTTCACTAGATTGCTCAAATATAGTTTGTATCAATCATTTGGCTGTTTGCTTACGGCTTTCTCCACTACACTTCTCTATTTTTATGGGGTTGATTGATGTATATGGATAGCGTTTCATGTTGGTCGTGGATTTGCTTTATTGTTTGTCCGAATTGTACAAAAAATAGCATACGTACTCTCGTCCAAATGTTTATAATGTGCACTTTCACTTTTTATTTATTTATTCATTTCCAACTCTACCTTGTATTCATTTTCAACTCTTTTCTTTATAAGTATCTAGTATTACTGTACTCATTACTCCTTTTCAATTTCGTCATCTATGTATCACTTTCTTATAAATTAATTTACACTATCGGAGAAAGAACTAGCTGGTCGCAAATAGTGTGCAATAAGAACACAATTGAAACTCAATACAACAACGGCGTAAAACATTATATTTTAAAAGTTATAAAAGAAAAACAAAATATGAGTAAAAATAATTATATTATTAAAATATTAAGAAAACAATACCAAATTTTGGAAATGGCTTAGACGTATACGCTTTTCACCGCCGGAAAAGTAACTTTTAAAATTCAATGTGCACTTGAGAAGTGAGATTTGGTTTTTGATTTTAATTTTAATCAAATCATACTTACAAACTATGATTTAAGTTTTTAGTTGTTATTTTTTAATGATGTTTTTACACATTTGTGTACGTGTCAACATATTACTACTATATGTCACCCCTTTTTGTATTCTTTATTGATATTTTTTGTCGCTACCATACGAGTATATTTTCAGAATGTTGAAAAGTTAAAGTATAAAATGCGACGTTTGACTTTTCATAAGTATACTTTGAGAATTTTCCAATATATCCTACCATTACAGAAAAGACTGCTAAATTTACAACTATACTATATTTCAA
Organism: Smallanthus sonchifolius; assembly: GCA_023525975.1. Lineage (NCBI taxonomy): Eukaryota > Viridiplantae > Streptophyta > Magnoliopsida > Asterales > Asteraceae > Smallanthus > Smallanthus sonchifolius. Next base: position 548,530 of record JAKNSE010000034.1, on the reverse strand, counting down.
AATTAAAGCTACACCTCACAAACCATTCGAGAGAGATGAAATTTGCTCTATGTTTTTTCCGTAAGAACAATGTCGCCTTGATGCATCAATATGCTTGTGTATCGACTTTGATTTGCCTTTAAAATCTTTATTGCTTCTATAGCCCTCTATGCACTAACAAGTTGTCCAAATGATTGCTTTAATTATTAATGATTTGTATACCTAAATCATGTTTGCCTAATCCGAAGTTAGTGTATGATTTAATCATCGTCACTAAGAGTACAATGGGCGTAATGCAGGTATGGGGACCGGGTAGTGTGGTAACACCACCTCATGGATTTCGTGTTTGGTGTGCTGGTAGTTGAATCGGGTTTGAGTACCCGCTGACATGTGTGGTTTCCATAACGGTACTTTTGACCGTTATATTCATTTAAACAAAATTACTTAAACTATAAAATACCAAATCCACCCAAAATAAACTCATCTCCATTTATATTTTACACTTAAATACCAATTCTATGCTCTCATTTTTTTTATCAACAAACAATTTCTTTCAAATTTTGTACTACAACATGGATCGTAAATTATTAGTACCACCCGATTCATCGAATGAGTTCGACTTGAACGAGAGCGTCTCTAGTAGTCTCCAATTTCTCACGGATATTTTCGCCCAAGCCGAAGATGAAGAAACGGAAACATAAAAAAAAATATACGTGCCACATGATTATGAACAATCTCTAGAGATTCGAATAAAAGATTATTTCGTCGATGAAAAGTCAAAATACGATGCAGTTACGTTTCGAGACAGGTTTTGGATGTCGAAGAGATTGTTTTTAAAAATTGTTGGAGATGTAGAAGCAAAATTTGAATAGTTACAAAAGGGCCTAGACGGGAGGATGAAAAAGAGTTTCACGACATTATAAAAATGCAAATCGGCGATTAAACAACAAACAACCTGTAATCCTCTCGAAAAATACAATGAGTATAGAAGTATGGCCAAATGGACTTCACGTGAATGCCTAGAGTATTTTTGTAATGCCATAATTCAGCTATATGGCAAAGAGTTCTTACATAAACCAACAAGACACATCGTTGCACTTTTTGTACAATGCACATGAAGAAAAACATGGTCTTCCGCGTATGCTTGGTAGTATCGACCGTACACATTTAGTTTGGATAGATGATGTCGTCCGGGCGGTCTATATAAAACTAACAAAACCTAACCTAGACCCCTAAGTAATAAGATGGAAAACCTATGAACTAAATTGCACTGGCAGGCAAGTGTACCTATCGAGTGTAGCACAACTTAATGCTAAACCGGATTATCGAACCCTAGAGACACTACGAATAACAAACTAGACTCTGACTCGGTCTAAAGATGATTTGGTTTGGGGGTTTACTACACTACTGGATTATAACTAATGATGCAATAAACTAAGAACGAATCAAGCTATCAAGAGACAAAGACAAAGGTGAAATCAAGATTAAGAAGAACACTACTTAGGTCGGAATCCTACTTGTAAAGAACAACTTCTACCGGTTCTGGAACTATGATGGGTCTGGGTTTCTAAGGATAACTGCTAAAGACAACCTAGTGGATCCCTAATCACTCTCAGGGTGTCACCAACTAGACTTCCTAAAGTGTACTAAACTTACCAGATTATTGGATCACTTCTCAGGTATTTCCAACTATGATCAAGTACCCTAATGAATGAATTATCTCTCAGTCTCACCACCCACAATACACTCAAAGAATGCACAGGGTGATCCTAGGATAACGACTATGATTCAGACTAGCAACAATTACTAGACACCTAAACCAACTTCCTCTCAGACAGTTGACACTCGGATTCCTAATGACGAAGACTAACCGACTACTTCTCACTTCTCGGGTATTGAACTAGGTCACACACTCAATTCTAATCAGCAATCAACAAGAATTCCTATGGCTACTACGTCTAGCAAACCACCGAAATCACAAACCCTAAGATCTATGACCTAGATACGCTAATCAAACTGGCAGACAACCACAATCAACGCAAGGAATTACTAATCAATCACAAAATCAGATTCAAGCATGCATATACATCAAAATTATCATACTAGGATCTTTACAAAATCATTAAATCATCATACGAAACCAAAACTAGTAAAAATTCGAACTTCAACGAGTATTCATCATATGACCTAGGCAATATTAACGTTTTAGCCAACAATCATTCTCAAAACAACCATGACAGAAGTATTTAAGTAAAACTTTGATTCAAACACAGAATATAAATGTAAAGATTCGAACTTTAAACCCTAGAACGTTACTACAACGAACCCGGAATCCAAAAGCTTCGATCTTGCACTTCAATTCAACTTTGTTCTCCCAAAATCGTCTCTGGACTCTCCCAAGACGACTAAAAATCGAACTCCCTTGATTATGGCATTACAGTTCTATTGAATTAGAAATTAGGGTTTTTTTTTCGGAACTTAGGCCCCTCGCGTACCGCGAGAGGTGGAACAGGGTTCTTCGTGTACCGCGAGAACCAAAATAGTCGCGCCCGGTTCTTCTTTCCCTCGCGTACCGCGAGAGATGGACTTCAGATCTTCGCGTACCGCGAAGAGTAGATTTTCCCCATTTTTCACTTTTGTTTCTTCAGGCTTCATTTTCGTGCTCGGTTTCTTCCGGTTTTCACTTGTAATCATCACAAGCACCTGAGAACATAACAAAGACTCAATTGTATACAAAAACGACTCAAAACGAATATAAAACTAAGTAAAACGACTCGAAACATGGCGAAAATACATGTGTGCTTTGCAACACATCAATAAACCAGTCTGTGTGGCTAGTATATGAGAGGTGATCACCATTCACCTACACATGAACATGCTCGAAGCCATGGTTTCAAAAAATTTGTGGTTTTGGCATGCGTTCTATGGTTCGCCCGACTCAAACAACGGCATCAATGTTCTCCAACAATCTCCAATACATATCAACGAGCAGCTTAGAACTGCGCCTAAGTGTGTATTTCATGTAAATGGTCGACAATATAAACATGGATACTATCTTAGCGATAGGATCTACCATACTTGGTCTACGTTTATGATATCGTTCGCATATCTAACCGAACCAAAGGAAATTAAGTTCAAGAAGGTACAAGAGTCAGCAAGAAAAGATGTCGAGCAAACTTTCGGTGTTTTAAAAGCTAAACGGGGTATACTTAGGTAACCAACCCGAGTATATAAGTTGGAGAAGATTAGGAACGTGGTGTATACGTGCATGTTATTGCACAATATGATCTTAAAAGATGACATAAATACAATATCATACATAAAGGATCGTCTAAGAGATCAAGTTATTGACGACACTGTTTTTTAGAGTTGCACGATACAAGTTACATTTCAGACTTCAATATGATCTTGTGGAACATATTGCACTCAGGGGTTGGACGAAGAGTAGTTTAATTAAATATTTATGTATTTTTTTTAATGAAAATTATTGTTTTCATATTTATTTATTTTATGTAATTTTTATTTTTATATTTAGATATTGTTTTGTTCTTTTTTTATTGTTTTGAATTAATGAAATCAGTTTTTAATATATATTTAGTTTTAATTTAAAATTTAGAAGAAAAAAAAAGAATTGGGGTACTTTGGGTTATGGCCCTACCAATTTGGGTGTTTGTAATACATTTGGGTAAAAATGAGATGACACTTCCTCATTAATAGATCACGTTAGGTATTTAGAATACTTAAGGTAGTGCTCCTTGTACCCTTATCTTCACCTTTAATTTTAGCCTATTTCTAAATCTTTTTGTTAGATTGATTTCTACAAATACCAATCATTTTGTCTAATTAAAATTTTAACATACAAGTTATATATTGCTGATTGCTAGGATGTATTAATTTTTGGCCTAAAAGCAGGTGTATCCGTAGCCTTTTGATATTCTTTTATGACCATTAAAATCTTGTGGTGGTGCGGGTGATGTTGTTTGTAGGGGCGGATCTACATAGGGTTGAGGGGGTTCACCGGAACCCCCCAAGTTTTGAAATTATAGTAGAAAACTATATAAAAAAAGTAAGATGAACCCCTTAAAAAATATGAGGTGAACCTCTTTGAAAATTTGAAACTAATCAAGATCAGATTATAAGATGTAGATAGAATGTAGATCCAATATTTCTTCAGGTGTAAGAAATTGCAGTGGTTAGAGTCCTGCAAATAGAAGTGGGGAAGAAGGAAGAAGTGGCAAATGACTGTTCGACACATATGGTTTTAGATATGAGAAAAGAAGAAGGAAGTAAAAGATTACTGTATTTATATGTCTTGTTTAAAAGTCTCATGAATAATACTTTTATTATTATTTTCTTGAGCCACACAATTACACATTGGTATGAGTAAGAGTGTGAAGTCACAAATCCAAATAAAAATTTACACAGCCTTGTGTAAAAAACAAATAGAGTTTAAATGTTTTTTTAGTTTATTAACGTATTTTATGTAGTATAAAATAAGATTTATATTTTTATTAAACATATTTTACTTTATTATTACTTTATTTGATGAACCATAAAAAATATTTTTTTATTAAAATAACTTTTTTCATAATAAAGTTTATGAAGAGTGATTTACATAAAAAAAAATGAATTATACCTATTATAATAAAGTTTTACAACTATTTTAAAAAATTAGATCTTAAAGATTATAATCACTAAGTTGTTTTTTATGATAATGTTTTTCTAATATTGTATCGTATTTTTATTATGTGATTAATCTTACCTGACTCGAACCGAACCGAAACTTTTTATTTCCGGCCCTATAAAACTGGAGTATCTAAAAACAGTGAACCTCCTCGAAAAAATTCCTGGATCCACCAATGGATTCGGACGAAGACGTAATACAAGGATTTCAAAAGATGAAAACTCGTAGGGAACAACTGTAGTTTTTTTTAATTCATAAATACTATTTTATTTATAATAAGTGTTTTTTTAATTTCTAATGACGATCTTTTTTTTATTATTTTATTGTATTTTTGTTATATGATGTACCTTACCCGACCCGAACCACCGAACCGAACCAAAATTTTTTATGCTCGGCCCTATGAAATTAGAGCATCTAAAACCAATGAACCCCTTGAAAAAAATTTCTGGATCCGCAACCGGTTGTTTTTCGTCTTACTTCGTTCAATGCGTGCATCCAAACATATAATCATTGGAATTAGTGACACCAAAGATCTGGACATATCTAGCTGTCATATATGAATGTGAACTTGGGTTTCCATTTTGTAATTTACCGTTCTTGAAATATTTGCCATGTATAATTAAGTATTTTTAGATACTTACGTTAAGTAGTTTAATAGACTATATATGGTAACACTACAATAAATTCTAAATGAAATAAGGCGAGTGTTAATCCGTGTTTACACATGGAGTAAAAAATATTAATAAATAAAATTATTAAATCTTTATTTATATAATTTACATGTGTAAAAATGTATTATATATAAGGATAGGAAACAAATTTCAAAATATGTAAAAATTAACATATAATTAAGTTTCAAAAATACGTTAGTTACTATTTAATGTAATTTGATTTTCATTTACTATTTGATTTAAAATAAAATTTACATAATTAGATTTTAAAGTTTTTTTTATAATAAATGATAGTTTAAAGTAAATGTGTTTTAAGGGATGGTTCCAGAGAAAACCACATAGTTAGGCGAAAATCAAGAAAACCACTAAAAAAACCAATTTTAACCAATAATATAATAATATTTATTTTTTATTTTATTTTATTTTAATTTTTTAATACGAGTATCAATACAATATTACACATTTTTTTCAAAAAAATATTTAAATATTGACTTACATATACGTAACCCATAGTGTTACGTATACATAAACAGAAAACAAAAAATTTGCGGTTACATATACGTAACCCATAGTATTACACATTGTTTTAGTGGTTTTATCAGTTTTCGCCTAAATTTATGGTTTTCTCTTGATCCCTCCCCATGTGTTTTATTAGTATAATTAGTATCAAATATTTATAAAAGTTATTTTTTATTTTTTTTGGATTTTGTGCTATTCGTTGGTAATTAACATACCGACAGTATAAGCAGTTGGTGATAGTCAACTTTTTAGTAGTCGTATATCAGTATATTCGTATAAATATAAATATGTTCTTCACATAGAAAAGGACATATATAACTTCAGATGTGATAATCCTTGAAAGCAATGACTACATATTTATAGAGTATGCAAGCTTTAATTAAGCCCAAGACAGAACCAGGAATAGATTCATATATATGTTCTCATGCTGCGACTTCGATGCAGTGATCTGGTCCAAATTGTCGAGGTTGAGGTTCAATAGCCACACATCAATCTTGACATCCGACTGTGTTTAATGTTGCGACCACCGGAACGATATCAGAACAGATAAAAGCGCTCAATTGCACAGCATTGATTATGTTATGTTCTTGTGGTGCCGCGATCTTTGGCTTTTCCATTTCACTTATTTTGTCTTCAAAATCGACCATCTTTTTGTCCATAATTACCGGCTTTTTGTTTTTGTATATGAAGTATAGGATAAGTTGAATAATACCAAATGTGAATCCAAGTATATTTGGAATCTGTAAAACATGTATTCACAAGGGCACAGTCCAATAAGTTAGTGTTAACGTTCAAATTTGTTAAATTAAAATAAGAGTAAAGTGTTATTTTTGTTCTTATGGTTTGACCATTTTAAACATTTTCATCCAATAACTTTTTTTAACTTTTTCGTCCATTATTTTTCAAAATCTAGTTATTTTCATAAGTTGGATATGCTTTCATAAGTTTGAAAATGACTATATTTTGAAAAGTCGGAGACGAAAAAGCTAAAAAAAAGTTTTTGGATGAAAGTGGCTAAAATGAATCATATGGACGAAAACGACATTTACTCTTAAAATAAGTTGGATCTGCTTTCTGTTACCGCAATATTGACATCTCCGAGAAGAAGACCATAAAAGAACCAGATAATCGCATTGATGGTAAGTGCAACAGATAATGGCAATGGCATGAACTCTACACTCTTTGTTTTAATCACTTGTTTCTGAATAATGTAATGATTAGACACATAAAAGATCATAATCATGCATATTATTATTCGTTTCTTATGCATGTGTACTTACCAAAACTCCCAAAGGTGCTAAAAAAACGCATATAGAGAACACAAGGCAAATCCATCCAACAATAATGCCACGAGTAACTCCACTAGCAAGAAATTGAGTGAGGACCACTATTAATCCGAACCCAACTACGATCAACAATACAATTAACTTCATGCTCTCCATCTACATACATAGGAACACTTAGCCTTTTTTCAGGATAATTATATCTTGTTAGATTTCATTTTTTTATTACTAGGCCTATTTGTTTTACCCTTTTTCATCTGGGGCTCGTTTTTTAACCTATTTCATTTAGGGGCTCATTGACAATATCATTGGTGAGCTCCTCTTCCCCTTAGGCGTGTCAGATGGGTTTCAAGTGGTCAGTACAACCATACTAGAAACTCGCCGGCGAGTTTCTTATTTTTCTTTGTCTTCTAGCTTTCAAGAAGCTCGTCAATGGCACCGGCGAGTTTCTAGTAGGGTAAAGATAAAAAGATTAAAGCAATTTTGGAGTGAGGTAATCTGACAATTCAAGAAATTCGCAGGTACCATTGACGAGCTTCTTGGAAGCTAGAAAACAAAAAAATAAGAAACTCGTCGGTACCATTGACAAGTTTCTAGTAGGTCAAACAAGCCTATACTACCCATCTTACTACTACACAAATAGGCAATTGCGACCGAAATTTGTGACCAACAAAACGATTGTAAAACTAGCTAACATATTAGTGACCGAACCAAAACCGGTCGCAAATTTAGCTACCGAAATAAAATTGGTCGCAAAATTAGTGACTGAAGTGTTTTGGTCGTAAATTGTTGCTAATATAGCGAACAAAAATGTTTTGGTCGTAAATACGGTCGCTAAATTTAAAATAATAAAAAGTAAAATAAAAAAGAATCTAGACGCAAAAATGATCACAAATATAGCTACCGACATTGTTTTGGTCGCAAAATTAGTAACCGAGCATAAGTCGGTCGCAAAATTAGTGACCGAAACAAAATCAGTTGCAAAATTAGCGACGAAGTTATTTCGGTTGTAAAACGGACGCAAATTTAGAGACCGAGTTAGATTTGGTCGCAAAACTTAGGGACCGAAACAAAATTGGTAGCAAAATTTACGACTAAATTATTTCGGTCAAAAAATGATCAGAAATATATAGAGACCGAAATTGTTTCGGTCGAGAATATTATCGTTATTTATATAAAATAATAGAAAAAGCAAAATCAAAAACTAATATCATCACAAAAATAGTCGCAAATATAGCAACCGAAATTGTTTTGGTTCCAAATACCGACGCCAATTTTAGAGGATAAAATAAAACTTTAAAGAGGTTGCAAAAACGGTTTCATTTATGGCTACCGAAATTGTATCATCGCAAATACAATCACCGGTTTTTAAAAAAATAATAAAATAAAAATTAAAGCGGGCGCAAATATACCGAAATAAATAGTCGCAAACCTAGCTACCGATAATGATGTGGTTGCAAAAATGGCCGCCAATTATATGTTGAAGGGTTAAACTGTAATTCCAAGATAGTTTAGGGGGTTAGTTTGTAAGTTTGTTAATTGTTTTGTTTGTTATAAGAATGTATTTTGTTAGGTTGTTAAGAGAGTTAGTTCTTTAATCTTGTAATCAGTTCATCATTCCTAATAGAGTTTTTCTTCTTGATTTGTTCCTCTCAATTTTGGTTGTAGTTCTTGATATCTGATTCATATTTGGTATCAGAGTTTCAGGTTAAGCTCACTCTAATCCGAAGGAGAGGATCTGGAGAATCGATTCGCAATCAAGTATCAACGACGAACAAGAAGAACAATGGCGGTCAATGCATTGAACCAACAAATTGTCGTTCGAGACAATTTGTTGGACAATTCCTCTCTAATGCCCGATGTTAACGTCCACCAATTACACGATATGGGCTGTGAAATTGAAAGCAATTTTCAATGTTCACGGTTTGATGTGATTGAGACAGCCGCTAGTGTTCAACCTTATGCGAAGAAGAATAACGCAGCAATTGCATATCTGTATCAGGCAATGCCCGAGGATCTGGTGCTGCAGGTGGCCAATTCGACCTCAGCAAAGGAAATCTGGGATTCTCTTAAGTCGAGATTTGTTGGAGTGGATAGGGTGTAGAAGGTCATAATGTCAACTCTAAAGAATGAATTCGAATTGCTAAGGGTGAAAGAAAGTGAAAATATTGATGAATTTGCAGGAAAATTAAGTGTAATTGCATCAAAAGATGTGGATCTTGGCGATCCATACACAGAAGCTGCCCTTGTTCGAAAACTGTTAGATTCAGTGCCTGACAGGTTTCTTCATATCATAGCCTCAATAGAACAGTTTGTGGATATTGAGACTATGCTACTTCAAGAAGCAATAGGAAGATTGAAGGCATTTGAGGAGAGGACAGGCATGAAATCCAGATCTTTTGCAACTAAAGATGATCAGTTGCTGATGACCTATTAAGAATGGCAATCCAAGAAGGACTGTGATAAGAATAAGAAATGGGGCAAGAATAATGATGGCAGTTTAAGGAGGACGGGTCAGAGGGGAAGTGATAATGACCACCTTGAACAAAAGAAACCAAGGCAAAGTGATCGCCCAAAGAAAGACAAATCCAAGATTAAATGTTTCAAATGTGACACACTTGGTCACTATGCAAGTGAATGCCCAGGAACCAAGATCAAAAGCCTTGAAGTGAACTTGACACAAACTGATGATGAGGAACCAACCCTGTTGATTGTTCAAAAGGTTGCCAAAAGAGAAATGGTATTCTTGAATGAATCCAATATTCTACCAGCCAAGTACAAGTCAGAAGAAACTGAAGCATCTGTGTGGTATCCTGATAATGGAGCTTCAAATCACATGATAGGTAATGCCTCAATGTTCTCCTGTTTAGATAAGAATGTGGGTGGTAGAGTAAGGTTTGGGGGTAGCTCATGTGTAGAAATAGAGGGCAAAGGCTCAGTTGTTCTAGAAGGAAAGAATAGTGAACAAAGGTTGCTCACAGATGTGTATTACATACACATCTGAAGAGCAACATTATGAGCCTAGGCCACTGAAGGTGGTTGTGAAGTTAGAATGAAGAATGAGCACTTGTGGTTATATGAGAAGAATGGGAGTCTGTTAATGAAAGTCCCTGGGTCCACAAATAGACTGTACAAGATAAGCTTGAAAATTGGTAGTCCAAAGTGCTTTCATACTAAACTTGATAATTCATTCTGGTTATGGCATGGGAGACTAGGGCATGTTAACTTTGATTCTCTTAGGGAAATGACCAGTAAACAAATGGTTAAGGGTATCCCACCTATTTCACATCCAATTCAAGTGTGTGAAGCATGTTTAGCAGGAAAACAGACTAGACAACCTTTTGTATCTAAGTCAGAATATAGGGCTGATGTCCCATTACTGATGGTGTCTATGGATTTATGTGGTCCAATTGAGCCTACCACAAGGGGGAAACAAATACTTTATGCTTCTACTTGATGACTATACAAGGTACATGTGGGTCTATTTTTTGAAGAGTAAATATATGGCTTTTGAAACATTCAAAAAGTTCAAAGTGAAGGTTGAAAATGAACACGGGGTGAAGATTAAAACTCTAAGGTCAGACAGGGGAGGGGGTTTACATCTCTAGAATTCAATAGTTTCTGTGAAAGGAAAGGAATCAGCGGAATGTTAACTGCTCCTTATTCACCTCAACAGAATGGTGCTGTGGAAAGAAGGAACAGATCAATTCTTAACATGACCAGAAGTATTATGAAAGCCATGGGGATACCTCAGAATTTCAGGGCAGAAGGAGTGAGACACTCAGTCTATATTCTGAATAGAATTCAAACTAAGTCACTTAAAGACACTACTCCTTATGAAGTATTGAAGGGAAGAAATCCTAATCTACAACATCTAAATATATTTTGGTGCACAGGCTATGTGAAGCTAACTCAACCTGGTTTAACGAAACTTGATGATATATGTTCCAATGGTGAACTTGGGAGTTGAATCAAGTTCTAAGGCTCACAGAATGTATGATGTAGCTAAGAAAAGGGTAGTGGTGAGTAGGGATGTACAGTTTGAAGAGAGTAGAAAGTGGGATTGGTCAGACTGTTTTGATGAATCTGGAAGTATTGATTCAATTTGGAAAGAATTTTATGTTCACACAAGTCATAATCAGAGTCAAGTTATTGATCAAGAGAGTGAAAGTAGTAATTCAGTTGGAACTAATGAAGAGGATCCAGATCAACAACTGGATCAGAACCAGGGTAGTAATGATGTTGGTTCAGATCAGGACTTGGAACAGTCTTGGTTGAGGAGATCAACCATACCCTCTCAACTGCCAACTAAGTTGAATGACTATGTACTTAGTGGTGGTGTGAAATATGGAACGGAAAAACAGGATGAGAATAATATAATTGAACTGCTACTTGCACAAGAAGGTGAACCAGCTACATTTGTAGAAGCAGTCAAAGAAAAGGCCTGGAGAGATGCAATGAATGAAGAAATTCAGGCAATTATAAGAAACAAAACTTGGTCTCTAGTTGAACCACCTTTGAACTGTAATCATATAGGCCTGAAATGGGTGTATAAACTGAAAAGAGATGCTGATGGAAGGATATCCAAACATAAGCTACGCTTGTAGATAAAGGGTATGTGCAGCAGTTTGGGATAGACTTTGAAGAAGCATTTGCTCCTGTAGCCAGAATTGAAACCATAAGGTTAATTCTTGCTTTATCTGCTAAAATGAATTGGAAGGTTTACCATATGGATGTCAAAGCAGCTTTTCTACATGGAGAGTTAAAGGAAAATGTATATGTTAAACAACCTGAAGGGTATGAAGTGAAAGGGTCTGAATTCAAGGTGTACAAGTTGTCAAAAGCTTTGTATAGCTTGAGACAGGCTCCAAGAGCATGGAACTTAAAGCTGGATGGTGTTTTGAAAGAAATTGGTTTCAAAAGGTGCAAACATGAGCAGGCAGTTTATGTAAAATCTAAAGAAGAATCCACTTTGATAATTGGTGTATATGTGGATGATTTGCTTGACCGGAAGTAATCAAGAAGAAGTTAAGCATGTAAAGAATCAAATGAAGTCAAACTTTGAGATGACAGATTTAGGTTTGTTGTGTTATTATCTAGGAATTGAGGTAAAACCAAACTGGGATATTGATTAAGCAGTCAGCATATGCAACAAAAGTGGTGAAAATGGCTGGATTAGAAGGTTGCAATGAAACTAAAGCTCTAATGGAACCTGGTCTGAAACTGTTTAAAACAGAAGGTGGAGAAGAGGTGGATCCAACAGATTATAGAAGATTAGTTGGCTCTTTGAGGTACTTAACACAAACAAGACCAGATTTGTGCTATGCAGTTGGCTATGTGAGTAGGTTTATGCAGGAACCTAGAGAGGCACATTTAAAAGCAGTCAAACATCTTATCAGATATGTCAAAGGTACAGTGCATTATGGTCTGGTTTATAACAGAAATGAAGGTGGAAGGTTGATTGGTTAGAGTGATAGTAACCATTTAATAGATAGTGATGATGGCAAGTCCACATCAAGAAATGTTTTCTTTTATGGTGATTCAATTGTGTCGTGGCATTCTCAAAAGCAATCAATTGTTTCTATTTTAAGTTGTGAAGTAGAGTTTATGGCAGCTGCATCAGCAACTTGTCAAGCATTGTGGTTACAAGGGTTGTTGGAAGAGATAACAGGTGATCAGCAGGATGCAGTTGTGTTGCTAGTGGATAACAAGTCAGCCATAGCCTTAATGAAAAATTCAGTTTTTCATGGAAGGCCTAAACATATTAATACCAGATTTCTTAATCTTTGTTGATTTTGTGAGTGGTGATTTACAGAAGGCTAATGTGTTAACCAAGGCTTTGCATAGAGTGAGGTTTGCAGAGATGAGACATCTTTTTGGTGTTACGGATTTGCAAGGAGAAGCTTGGAATTAGGGGGGAGTAATGTTGAAGGGTTAAACTGTAATTCCAAGATAGTTTAGAGGGTTAGTTTGTAAGTTTGTTAATTGTTCTGTTTGTTATAAGAATACATTTTGTTAGGTTGTTAAGAGAGTTAGTTCTTTAATCTTGTAATCAGTTCATCATTTCTAATAGAGTTTTTCTTCTGGATTTGTTCCTCTTAATTTTGGTTGTAGTTCTTGATATCTGATTCACATTATATGAATAAAAAATAAAGATAAAGTTCATCGAAAAAATTATCGCATTTTTTGTTTTATTTTTTTATATATTTTAAATACAATAAAAGAAACTAAATTCGGTCTCAAGAATCAGATAAATCGCATTTTTAATTTTTATTTTTGTTATAGTGTCTTGCTGACACGCCTAAGGGCGGGAGGAAGTCGTCAATACCATTAAGGGCGATGAGCCCCTACTCGTAACAACTTCAAAATGGATTCCCAGGTGAAGTAACAGTTAATCGTGGGCTTGGTTATAAAAAATATTCTGAAAATGTAGTAAAACGTACTCTAGCCTTCTTTGGAGTGTAAAAGAGAAAGAAGCAAATGTAGCAGGTTTGAACGAAGCATCCAACAGAGTTTATGATGATGATAAACATAGCATTGGTCCTGAGCAATGCGTAATACTAGCATCGCACTGAACAAGGAAACTACATATGGTGTTGATTGGAACCCTTCACTTGATTTGTTCTTGTACACTTTATAGAATGTTGGTCTGGATTTCATAAGATGTTGCTCAAAGATTAATTAAGGAAAATTAACTTAACAAATTAACTCGAATTTAATTACCACAAAAGTTACATCAAAAGTAGATATAGGATACTTACAATGGCGAAACGAATACCATAAATGAAACAAAATTGCCTACAAATAATGAATAAGCAGAATGTTATTAGCAACACAATATGGAAAACACGTTTTACTAGAGGCGTGTGTTTATAGTGTGTGGAGAATGAAAGAAATACGTATACCGAGAAGGCCAAATGCAAGAGTGAGATGAGCCATGTTCCTAATCATCTTTCTTTAACTTTTCGAAATGATTACTAACTTCCTCCTTCACAAAGCAAGTGGTGTTTAAACAAATGCTACCTGATAAGTGGTGTATAATATTTGGAAGATCGATCTATTTGTATAGAAAGGAAGGGTTTAGGGATATGGGTCCCCACATCTACATGAACATAGCAGCCAACTTTGAAGCCAAACATATCTGATATTTCATGCGTGAGACATGAATCTAAGATTTGGTTTACACAAAATCACTATGCACAATATCTAACGATGAATAAGTACTAAATGAAGTAGAATTAGAAAATGGTAATTTTAAATGTTTTCCAAACACACAAGCAGTGGCGGATCCAGGATTTTTTCTCAGTGGTTGCAAAACATGTACGAGAAAAAGCAGGTCAAATATCTCAACTTGTTTTGATTTTGGAATGGATTTCTAACGAAAGTAACGGCTGCGATGTAGATTTAGGTTTATTTTATGTCGTAGGGTATTTTGATTTGTGATGTTTCCAGTGGATTTGATTTTGTAAAGGGCTTGAAGGGGCTTGTTAATAAATTGTTTGGGTGCCTAATATTTTTTTAGTTCAATTTCTAAGAACTTTTACACTAGTGGGCTGATCTTGAGTGGTGCACTTGCCCCCACTGGGCTTCAAGTCTATCCGCCCCTGCACGCAAGACAAACAAACCAAAGACAAATGTTTATTACAAGAATTCAAAGACAAATGCGGTTTTAAAGAAAGTAAAATGGACAGTCTAGGGTGCCCACGACGTTGAAGCTATAGTTCTTGAGTGATGGAAGCAAAGGCAAATGGGCTAGTGAGTTGAGAAGGTGACTGGACTGTGAGCGGATATAGATCCCCGGTGCTGTTTCATCTAAGGATGGGTGCCCGTGTCAGGAAGTCCTTCTCATCAAAACCAAAGGGGTTAAACTCGATGTCAATATTATTATCAGTTGTACTTATGAGTCCTTTGAATCCTGCAAGCCAATTGATTTCTATGGCATGGAAGGTGCTACTGGCCTGATGCAATGGTTTGAGAAGATGGAAGTATCCTAGACATCAACAGTTACCTAGAGAACCTAAAGGTGAAGTATTCTTCGAGCTCTCTCCACAAAAGTGCTCTAACCTGGTGGAATGCTTAACGAAGGGCAAGGGGAAGAGACGTTGCCCTGGCATGTGATGAATGTGTGATTGGATAGGAGTTTTTATGCTTAATTTCATATTCTTAGTTGAATTATCGTATGTAACACGTTTACTTTGAGTGTATTATGGTTTACAAGTGATCGGGTGCTAAGTACGCGTTTTGAAAGCATTTGGTAGGAAGTAGAAGGACTAGATGTGAAACTATTCAAATGATGGAGGCCGTTGAGGAAGTTCGAGAGGCTAAAACTTGAAATAAGCATATACCGGGCTAGAAAATAAGTTACGAGAGCCATAATATATGAAAAATGGGTTATAGCGTAGCCTACGCTATAACCCATTTTTCATGTTGCAGGGCATTTTGTCAGATCTGGAACTTTTCTAGAGCGTATCACAGGTGAAAAGAGTGTAGAGAAGAGTATTGGGGCGTATCCTACACTCTCCTTGGCGTAGCCTACGCCCTCAAGAGGGAAACTCGGGATTTTTGAGGGTTTTGACTATATATTCCATTCCTAAACCCTAGAGGCCGCATCATTCATCATTGGGAGCTTCTTGGATGAATTTTGGGTGATCTTGAGGGTTCTTTAAGCTTTCTATGCAATAGGGTAATGTTTTGAAACACCGAAATAAGTTTTGAAGGTACATTGTCGTTCATGCGTAACTAATTTACTCGTGGTTGTTCCCGAGTGTAGGATTACCTGTGTTTGATGCTTTTGCTGGGTTTATACTTTGTTGGATTAGACTTGTGATTCAATCATTCGGTTAATTGCAGTCTCCTGTTTTCCTTTATTGATTAAACAATTTGGTTCTTGAGATTTGATGTCTTCATCAGTTACTCTATTTTCTAATCATGAACCATTGAATTCATTAAGTCCTCGATGTATAAAGAAGATTTTAGACTTTGTTATATGGAATTGTTGGTAATTTGTTATGTCCAACTGTATTGATGCATCGAACCATCAATTTACAAATTACCAATGATTTGGAGGTGGTGTTGCACAGCAATGTACGCATCAGTTGGTGAATCTTGAAGAAAAACACAGGGGGACAAGATTTATTTTCCTATCAGGGGGCGGAACGTAATACCTATAAAATTTTCGGGCGAATACGTATAAATTAACCCTTTTGAACGAAAAATCGGGGGGTGGGGGGGGGAGGCCGGGCCCTCACTAAGCTTTGCCATTGCGCCTCATTAGTTTGCTCTTAATTCATCATCAAGAACATGCTACACAAATTACTTAAGATACTATCATAAATCAAGTTGTTCAGTGTCCATATCACGTTATTGCAACATTAATTATTAAATAAGTGTCATGAGCATGATCGAAATGGTTTCCTAACACAAGAAATACTCTCCTAATAATCGAGTAATATGTGCATTGTTTCCCTTTCTGTAAGGACGCACTCACGGACCACATATCTTAATTGCTAATTGACCTTCGCACATCAACAACTTTTTCCATCCTCGCGATTCCTCATGTCTCGATACGTAGTTTGAAGATTTTCAGAGAGATTTTAGAGCAACACATATTAGGTATGCATGTATCACGAATTCACGATATTTCATCTATGCTTTACCACTGGCGGATCAATCTTCTATGTTGTAAAAAAAACTATGAAATTGAGGCTTTTTTTTATTAAAAGTATGTTAAGCACAAAAAGTTTTTAAGTTAAATGTTCACAACTTAACATAAAACAAACGTTCTCCTTTATTTGAGTTTGGTACTTTTACAAAACAATAAAAAACGCTTTTACAAAACAATAAAAAAACGTTTTTTGAAAAGGTAAAAACAAAAAAAAACTTTTACAAAACAATAAAAAACGTTTTTTTATATAAATTTTTTTTGCAAAACCTAAAACATATACATTAAAAAAACTATATATTAAAAAACTTATTTTATAAAAGTTTTGAAAGCATGTTATATTTAAAAATAATGGATTTTTTTTATCCAACTAAGGCAAAAAATAAACAAAAAAAATAACATATGTATACGTGACAACTAAAATAGTGAGATTGTATGAATTAACAACTTAAATGATCGAGTGGATATGACAAGTAAAAATGGATAACAGAGTTACATACAGCACGACCCCTTAAAAAGTTATATATTAATTTCCGTATACATACATACGAACGTACATATATACATATAGATATTTTTTTCCGGACTTAAAAATGTTATATAATAATTTATAGTTTCTAAACTAAATATCATAGTTGCAAAAAAACTCTAAAATAATTGTACTTGTTGTTAATCGGTGTTGGACACTTTTTTATGTTGCTAGAAATGATACCATATATCGAAGGCAATAAATAATACCATAGCGTTAAGATGCCGTACACCGTTTTTCTTGTAAAGTGTGTTACTTACTTTTACTAAGAAACTGGATCATAAATTTGAGAGAATCTAATGGTTTGTACATTTGAGAGAATCTAATGGTTTGTACGTATGCTACCATCTTCCAACTCCAAAGAGAATCTAATGGTTTGTATGTATGCTACCATCTTCCAACTCCAACTCCTACTCCCTCATGTAGGATCATTGAGACTAAAAGGTGGTTCTGTATAGTTGATATTGACATAAACAATAACAACTTCCAAATAACAAAGTAAAACAATGGATAGCACTGATAAATGTTTAATGTATTTCATTCTCAAAGGTTTACAAAGTTACAAGAAATTCTGGAAGCACACTTACAAATGAGAATGAAACAACTACATATAAAGAACTTAGAATCAAAAACCATTGATTCTAAGGATTAGATCAAACACAAGCCGTTGATCTTATAACCGACAAGATGATATCCTAACATTGGCTACATACATAAGAAAACTGCTAATACATGCTCTGAGCCTTCAGGTGAGTTGTGCGCGCTATCTTCTGCACCAATCACAGGCCGTCTACATATAGTACTGTCAGTTGTGACAGAAAGGATTGTTAGCAACAAAGTCAATGATGTTGATGATAAACCTATCAGCAGCAAGACTGTTCTTCAACATGAAGTTGAACTACCCGCATCATAGTTGTTCATCTACAACAAAAACAACTATCATCAACATAGTTAACTATCAGCAGCAAAACCTTGTAGGCAACAAAACTTGAACCATCAGTAACAATTTAGTTAATCCAAAAGATGTTCATCTAGTCTCTTCGACTACCCATATTTCAGATATTTCAAATGGTTAGAGTTCTCTCCCTTGTTTCGCATGACTCGCTCACACACAAGGATTTTCGGAGAACAAGCCAGAAGTTCCATGAGGAGATCCGGTCAAAGAGATGAAGACGAGAGCCTTCCCTAAGTTTGTTCAGGTCACGTCACACATGGCGCAATGACATTGGGGTTTCCGACGTGTGCGTGGTGTTCTGTCAATGGCGATGGCCAAGATTTACAGCACTGTCAACGAATCAGAAGGCGAAATCCCTCGAAGGTGTTTCTCATAACCCTCTTGTGCACTTTTATAAAACCATGTCACTTGTTACGGGGGTTTTGAGTTGTACTCCACCGAGATGGTCAGCCTCACTTGACTCCAGTTTGGTGTCTAGTGCAAGGTTATTGGTGGCATCACTAAGGTTAGGGTTTCAAACCGTGTCTAGTATACAATCATCAGGGGTTTGGGTGTTATTCCGGCTGAAGTAACACCTGTTGATTTGCTAGTGGTCGATAGCCGGTCCCATATGGTTTTTTACGTGAGTTTCTATTCTGTGCCGGCTAAGCCGGGTGGAGTATGTGTCATCGTATGATTGGTCCGTTTCAGTCAATGTCTATATGTTGAACGGTTGAAAAACCATGGCTAGTTTGGTAAAGTCAAATGTCAAAATGTCTAGTTTCGTAATTTTCCTTTGAAACATTGTTTGCGAGTTGATTTCATAGGGCCTCAAATATGTCATTCACCGTATACTTACAATGGTAGTGTGATGACTATAAATCGGTCACGACAGGAACTCAGGAAGATCTTGGTTTTCATAGCCAGAACTAATGGACAGCAGTCGATTGAGCAATATATTGCACCAATTTTATATTATTGAATGCCATTATCATCCACTTTTTAGATACTTGACATCATTCACACACCTGGAAGAGTGTAAATCATATGCACGTTAACGGGCATCTATTTGATTATTTTCAGAAGAAATAATGTTAGAAAGATACAACAATTAAAGAAAGGGATAAAAACAATAAAGACAGGGGCCACCCTAAAACATTCTGAAGCTTCTGGATCCAGAGTCTCCATTTCTAGAATCGCAATACATGGACATCGGGAAGTCTATATGGTTCTCGACGCAATTAATGGAAAGGTAGGACTGACTAGCTAAGCAAGTCCAAAATTGTTTCTTTCATAGACCAATCATTCTATTTGGGAAGCTTCTCAATTCTATCTTCCTTGTGCATTATTTTGGGACCCGGATAAGTTCGAATTGTTCAAATTTTGGGAAAACAGATTTATGTAGTTCTTTTTTAACTAACCTCTTTTTTCTGCTAAATTTCCAAGATGAAGTAAAATATGATTAAAAAAGCAGAAAAATAAACAAACAAAGTATACCCGGTGATATCTCAATCATAAAGTAAAGACTGAGGAGGGTGAAACGCAGAAACACATTACCTCTACACAGAGAGGCTGCTCTCACAAAACCCCAACTCAAATAAAACTTTTCTTTTTTTAGATATAATATAAAGTATATATAGATAGTAGAAGAGAGATGAGAGATGGGTACGAAAAAGAATCACAAATCACTACACTTACATCCAGGAAGAAAGGCAAAAAAATGTATATAGGCAAACTAGTGTTGGAAATCAAGTCCAAGAACAGGAATACAAAATTTGATCTCAACAATGTCGACTCTTTCTTATATTATAAAACTTTCAACTTACTTACAATCCCTCTATTTATACTAAAACTAAACTAATCATAACTCAACTCAATAACTATTAAATAATCAAATAAATAAACAAACATCACTCCTAGTGTAATACGAACTCAACCAACAACTAATAAATTAATAATAATAATTATTTTTAATTAAGATTAAATCCTTCAATGAGGACTCCAAGACCCATGTAAATAAAAAATCTATAAGTTTTAAAAATCCATAACCTTTATATGATGTAAAATATGATGTAAAAGAAGATGGTAACTTTTAATACACACGTGCAAATAATAATAAGAATGTATAGTCGCCGTTACATTCTCTAAACCTCTCTCTTTGTCCATGAAATTTTTAAAGAAATAAATTAAAACTTGGCTATGCCCATGGCCCCACCACCCTCAAACCCTTCATAATTCTTGTATAAAGGAAACCAACACCCATAGGGTATGCATCAGTACTCACAAAAACTCACAAGAGCTCAAGTTGAAGAGACAGAGGTAGTGTTCTCTAAAATATACACCCACGCTCGATTACGCTCCTTCGAATTAAGGAAGATGGCTTGGAACTTTGCTCATCTGAACCTGACTCTCGCATTCGGTCTTCTTGGTAGATTTTCATTCTATTCCCGCTAGAAAATTAGAACACTTTTGTTTTGATTTCTTTTGAAGAAAAAATCTGAGAATGATTTTATGGAACTGTCCACTTTCCGGTTCACATGTTTTCATTTCAAGATTATAGTTATTTTAGATACTTCAATTTGAGATAAAAGCTCACACTATAAATAGTATTAGTAAAATCAAATGCTAACATTTTTGTTCTTTGAAATTGGCAGGCAATGTTGTTTCTTTTATGGTATTTCTTGCACCTTTGTAAGTGACTATGTGACTATATACATACTTCCTGTCTTCTTTTGGTGGCGATTTTCTCTAAAATTGACCTTTGAAAATTTTCCAAATAAAAATGCAGACCAACATTCTATAAAGTTTACAAGAAGAAATCAACTGAAGGGTTTTAGTCCACACCTTATGTGGTGGGCTTATTCAGTGCCATGCTTTGGATATATTATGCATTGCTCAAGACGAACGTCATGCTTCTAGTCACCATCAATTGTGTTGGTTGCTTCACTCAAACCTTCTACATTTGCGTCTTCCTCTTTTACGCTCCACAAAAGGCTAGAGTGAGTACTAGTTTTTCACATACCTTTTTTGAACTCTTAACGCATTTCCAGTTTCTTTAAAGATTTATTTATCTACTACAAATGAAGGCTAATAGATATCGTCCTTGGCTACAGATGGAGAGCATGAAGCTAATTGTGTTTCTAATAGTTATTGGCTTTGGGTTAGTTGTTGCCCTAACACAATTTCTTGCAAGTGGAATTAACAGAGTTGTGATAGTTGGATGGATTTGCCTTGTGTTTTCTTTGTGTGTTTTTGTGGCACCTTTGGGCGTTATGGTAAGTATATATAAGCAAAGAATTAAACAAGCAATTAAGTTGAAAGTAATCAAAAAACAATATTTTAGCATTGTGTCTTTTTATTTACACAATAATAATGTTCTTCCTAATTTTTTTCAGAGACAAGTGATTAAGACAAAAAGTGTAGAGTACATGCCAATTTTGCTATCAGTAGCACTAACCCTCAATGCTGTTATGTGGTTCCTCTATGGTGTACTTCTTGGAGATCTCAATATTGCGGTACTAAACAAAATCACTGTTAGAAAATATGTATATTTTCTATAAAAGTTTTCGACAAGTTAGCAACAAAAGAAATTTCTAACAAGTTGGCGACAACTTTCCGACAGAACAAAAACAAAAAAGTAGCCATAAGATTTCATACAATTTTTCGAAAAATTTATTAAGTAAGTTAACTTATTTATTTAATATAATCATCGGAATATTATAGGAAATTACCGACGAAACGCTTGTCACTAATTCGTCGAAAAATTAGTCAGGACTTGGTCGGACAAAACATTTCCTACGGGTTTTTCCAACATACACTTTTTGTCTGAAACTTGTCGCTAACGGCCAATTCCGACAAATTTCCGACGTATCTGATGTCGCAAATTTTTCAGTTTTTTAGTAGTGTTTCTTTACCTGAAAAAAGTTATATACTTCTACGTGACAAATTTTGGTATAATGTATTTTCTAGATTCCAAATGTGCTTGGATTCACCTTTGGTATAGTTCAAATGATGCTGTACATTGTATACAAGAACAAGAAGCCAGTTAGCGGTGAAAAAGTATTTACGTCCGAAGAGAAAATCAGTGAAATGGAGGAGCAAAAAATCTCAGAACTACAAGATCAGAAAATGGTCGACGATGTGAAGCTGCACGAGGCTCTAACTTGTTCTGATATTCTTCCCATGGTTGCAAAGTTAAACGATAGGGAACATGACGCTGTCCTTGTATCTGTTGAGCCTGAAGTTCGCCCAAATGTCTCGAGTCAACTCATTGAAGTCGTCGTATGAGATCCATACATGCCTTTTCATTTGGACCGACAAGCCAAATGCGAAGCTATGATCTGAAGTTGTGTGGTTTGGGTGCATCTTCATAAACAATAGTTTTTTTAACTTACACCAGATCACATTTCAAGCTAGCACGTGTTTTTTTTTCATCCCATAAATATAAACAAGTTTTATGTTCCATGTTAATTGTACTACAGATGTAATTTAGTTGATTATTCTTCTATTTTGAATCTATACAACATGAACTTGGCAGAGTGCAAATAGTTTTAACTTTAGGGAGTTGTTTTAAAGAAGCAATATAGAATGAATAGAAATATACACAAGCTGTCTTGCTATATATATAACTAGGTTAAAATCTCGTGTATTGCACGAGTTAAATAAATAAAATGTTATATATTTAGTAATAAAAATTTTATATTTTTAAAAACCCGTTTAATACACGGGTTGAATAAACCAGTATATTACATCGGTTGAATAAAATATAATGTAATTTGTTAACAAACACATTTGTCAAAATATGTTTTTAAAAAATGTAATTTGTCGTGACAGTTATAAGGTCTGTTAAGTTAGTTTTTAAAATATTTTTTTTTCAAATGAGTATTAATTTTTTAATTTAATTGATAAATGTTAGTCTATATTAAGTTTATTTGATTGATGATATAATAAGTATTTGTAATTAAATAATAAGTATTATTATTTAATAGAAGAGAGAAATAGAAAATCTAATATTTAATAGGAAAGAGAGGCGAGAAAATAAAGGTGAGGAGTAACCAGATAGTGACACGTGTCCCGTGGATATTTTCATTTATTAGAGTAGTAAGATAATTGCGATGCCCCCTTTGGGATTAAAACTAGAAGGGGTGCAAATTTTCTAATATTGTCAGACGAAAATTTCGTACAGAAACTTTAGGCCGAAAATATAGTATCGTGCGAAAGAAAAGTTTCGCACTGTCTGTTACATATTGTTTTGATTGATAACTTGAAATAATGTTATAAACTTGCTTATATACAGGAAGCAAAAAAAATTATTTCGCCCGGTATAATACATATTGTTTTGTTTTCCGTTCTTTTTAGCATACCAGGTGAAACTTTTCTTTCGCCCGAAACTATACTTTCGACTGTAAGTTTCTGGATGAAACTTTCATTCGACAAATATTGCCTAAAATTGGTAATCTAGATTTGAATAAACACAATAAATCAAGACGAATATGAACTCTCATTAAAGGTTTATAACCTTTCCTAAGTTCTAGGCTGATCGTATATATTGGCCTAACCCTAAACGACGCGCGTTTCTATGAAACGTTTCCAACATACGTAGAATCAATTTTGTAAATACAAACTTGACACAAAGAACCCTTAACCTATTACAATCACATTATTGACTCTAAACTATAAATACATATATACGGGAATAGTCCTTTGACTTTATTCAGGAAGATGATCGAGATTATATCCAACAATCACCCCCCTTAATCACAATCGACTTGTAGGATTTAGGCCTTTGACACCAAGTAGTTCCCTCATAGTGATGAATTTGATTCTAGGTAATGGCTTGGTCAATATGTCTGATATTTGAAGTTCTCCATAAATGTGTTCCATGGTGATTTGATCTTTCACAATGTATTCTCTTATGAAATGGTAACAAATATCAATATGTTTACTTCTTCCATGAAACACTTCTTCATTAAATCGACAGAGGATCTGTCGGCAACTATTACAGTATTGTTTGTGGAGGTCTTTGGTGTTGTTTGTCTTGTTAGTAATAATGGACACTGAGACTTTTAATGATTTTCTGTTTACAGATGCACATTCATCAAATGCAACTTTAGGAACATGTCTGAACTGATTAGTAGCTTGTGGTTGTTATGGGATAGCAAACACAGTAGGAATGGTGGATGTTTTAGACCCTTTGTCCACCTAAGATTTGATACGAGTTACCTATGCAATCAATTCATGAACTACATAATCAACTATGGAAAAGGGACTACGATGAAGGAGTGTCCCATGTAATCCTTCAAAATTGAACCTCAATGCCATCAAAAACTGAACCAAACGTTGTTCCTCCCTACTAGCAATGTAGAGTCCAAACACTTTTAACTCTACAAATTCTATAAGAGCTAATTGATCCCATAAATCAGACATAGCATCATAGAAATCCCCAATACTTATTGTGTTTTCCTGAAGAGCTCGAGTATCATACTCTAACTCGTATTGTTTAGCAGAGTTAGACGGAGTATACAGTCTACTCAATTGATCCTAAACTTCGTTTCTCTTTTCTCTTTTATATGAGAAATATAGCCACAAGTTTCCTATGTAAAAAGTTCTTCATGACATAGGTACAGTAGGCATAGTTCTTACCATCAAGTTGTGTACTAATAGACTCAAAAGAATCATTTTTTTCCACCATATTGCCAAAATTCGAGACAAAACAAAGAGAAAATAAACCCTTATTCAAACGAAGATGACGACATCAACAAATATACGAATCAAACAACATTAGAAACAAGCCCTAATTCAAATGAATGTGACGGCAGCAACAACAAATGAAACACACATCAGCATCAGCAAAAGACGAACCAAAAAAATCGATGAACCGCGAAATTGAAGCTTGCTACAAACTGTTAAAATAAATCAGTAAACAGAGAATGAATAAAGCTATGATACAATGTAAATTGAGAATGATATTATTAGATGAAAAGAATGAAACGAAAACAATGAAAAGTTAGACAGTATATAGAGAGCCTAACTAGAGTTAACTTAGCTAAGCGGGCTAAACAAAAGCCTAATACAAATAAATCCAATATGCTAACATTGTTTATATGCTGAACAATTAAAAGTCTGCCAAAATCTGAAACAAACAATCACTACCTCTGAATCTGTCAGAGGTAGCTTAATGGAATCATTAGAGTCTATCAAACAGCCCCTTAGTCTAACGCAACACAGTTAACTTAGCTAAGCGGGCTAAACAAAAGCCTAATACAAATAAATCCAATATGCTAACATTGTTTATATGCTGAACAATTAAAAGTCTGCCAAAATCTGAAACAAACAATCACTACCTCTGAATCTGTCAGAGGTAGCTTAATGGAATCATTAGAGTCTATCAAACAGCCCCTTAGTCTAACGCAACACATTTAATATCAACTTTATTTATCGTCCCGTGTATATATTCTGTTAATGCATCTCGTTTGTATTATTTATATGAAGATAGAATAATATTTTCTGTTCTGAACTCTATGATATCTAGAGCTTTCCATTTTGTCTTTTCACTAAAACTATGATCAAGGCTTCGTTTTTGTGTTATCTCACTATGTCCAAGCAGTAATACCTACCTACATTCATGGGTTAAATTTCTTTGTATTGTCGTTTCCAATAATTATAAAGCGGATGCCCCATATTGCCCCCAAGATAGGGTCCTCTACTGTAAACAGATATGGCCACCCTCATCCAATAACTTGATATTCCGGTTGTCAATTTGATCCGATCCATTATTAGTAGATATTCATCTAAATAAATAATTAATATTGAAAATGAATGATAATTTGTAATTCAGGGTTGTATAAAATAATTTTTAAGTTCAAATTTAAAGGCAACATATCATTAAGAGTAAAAGAGGCATTAAACATAAATCTGAAAGAGTGAAAGTCACACGCGCAGGAATAAAAGTTAAGTTTTACGTAAAAAAACCAACATTATCATTAACTATAAATCTTTTTGAAACATACAAAAAGGAGAAGTATTTTATTTTCTACATGTTCTTATCCGGCCATGTTGTTTTACATTAATTTTCTATCTAATTTGTTTTTTCGTTTGGGTTTTCCAAAAATTATTTATTCAATTATGTTGAATATTTTGTTAACGTGGGATTAGCGCACTTGATAGAGGCAAGATCTTGTCTCTTAGATTGGAGGTTATGAAAATTATATGGTGTAATTTAAAAGTAGCAGTAGAGCAGATTTGTCGTTAAAAAAATATGTTAAATATTCATCAAATGTTCAATATGAATATTTGAGAATGTTGAATGTTCATTAAACTAATGGTGATTTAACCCGATATCAATAATACAGAAGAAACAAAACTCAAGTAATTTTATAAGTTATAAAAAAAACTCATTAATATTCATTATTCATAATCAATAATACTAGTAGAAAACTGGACAAATGCAAATGCAACCAAAATTTGCGACTGATATGACGGTCGCAAAATTTGCGACCGAAATTATAAAATTAGCGACCGCGCAAGATCCGGTCGCAATTTAGTCTCAAATTTTATCACTGCTAAATTTCGATCGCAATTCAGTCGCAAAATCATAAAAAAAAATTGGGTCGTTGATGCTCAATTAGGGTCAATGATGTTTATTTACAAGCAATGATGACAATTTAGGGTCAGTTCTTCCTTCTCGATGAGTGGCCACCCATGTTCTCCACAACCACATACGGCCCTATTTATCCACAACACAATTTCTCATCTCACAGTCTCTCCTTAATCGTGCATTGTTTAACAGACCTCAAGATTTGAGACCTTTGATTGAAAAAGCAAAGCAAAAAACGAGCAACGAGAGGTATGTTCTTTTGTACACGGGTATAGTTCGAGTGATGTAGGAATGTTGAGCAGTGGCAAATCGATCAACCAGATCTGCTCGGTTACACGAGAGTAGTTGTAAGTGTGAATCAACATTTAACTTACCTCAAACAGTGGTAAATCTTCATCAGCAGTAACTTGCTTATGTAGTGGCGAGTTCCCTCTTTAGAGAATCAGTGGCAATAGTAGCAAAGCATTTGTACCATCAGTTCTAAAGGGGTTTTTATCCAACAATTATTCATTGTTAATTAAAGTGATTGATGGCTAGTTAGGAGCAATGATGTTCTAAACGAGTTAGTGGGTCAAAATCAGTCAATCATAATGATGGATAGTCATAACGAATCATGCCTAAATGTAATCAATTGTCGTAGTCAATGTTGGTGTATATGCCGTTAAGACTTCTTATATATCTTTATGAGTTATAATGACTTGTTGTGATTCATTATGACCTATTATGACACTTACGAAGTAATATGACATGTTAGGCCAAACGTAATATGGCATATTAATGCACATCAAGTCTTATTACGATGGTCACTTATGATTTATTAGGTTATTAAGGGTCAATTATGCTTATTAATGGTCAAGGTAAACAATGGATAATTAGAGTCAATGATGGTTAGTAAGGTTGAATGGTGTTCAATGATGGTCTTAAGGCCATTCATGGCTAACTAGGGTCAACGATGGTCATATATGTCCATTGGTTATCATATTTAGGGTCATTAATAATTAATGATGGTGAAATAGTGTCATTGATGGTGTATTAGGGTAAATATAGGTCATATCATGATCAATGGTGGTGAATTCTGATCAAACATGGTGAATTCTACTTATACACACGTAATAATTTACTAGATGATATCCAAATCTAAAAGATGATGAAAGCCATCTATAAGGAAAAAAAATCCATACACAGTTTTTACTACTAAAAAACTAGGCATTTATGACTGTCTTTTCTCGGTTGCAAATCAGTCACAAGTAGCCATTAGCGGCTGACTTGTGACGAAAATGCATTGGCAAAAACCCTCATAGATATCGCAGTTGATAATTTGCGGCCTCATATTTGCGACTATTTTTTGTCGCTAGTTTTGCGACTGTTCAATTTCACTAGTAAAAGATGCGACGCATTTTTTTCCGTGACAAATATCCAGTTTTCTTGTAGTGTTTCAATCAGATAATGAATTTATTTGAACTATTAGTTATGGATTTAGTTTTAATAGTCTTGAAACTAGTATATATAAAGCTGATAAATTGGGGATATAATATAATATATAAAAGAAATGAGTTATTACTTTGTATATGAAACGTTTATTGTGATGTTTATAATATACATATTAAATAATTTGTTACGGATGAGGTTGGTTCCCTTCAATTAATTGTTTTTTCCAAGATAAAAAGGTCGATAAAAAGCAGCCAAAATCAAAGACGTTGATGTAAGATTACGTGATCCATAATCCCTCCACTTCAAATTGTGGATAAAGTATCCAATTACTACTATTACAATTACCGAACATGAAAG
Source organism: Smallanthus sonchifolius (assembly GCA_023525975.1). Taxonomy (NCBI): domain Eukaryota; kingdom Viridiplantae; phylum Streptophyta; class Magnoliopsida; order Asterales; family Asteraceae; genus Smallanthus; species Smallanthus sonchifolius. The sequence continues at coordinate 519,886 of JAKNSE010000034.1, read as the reverse complement.
AGATTAAATCCCTCCACTTCAAATTATGGATAAAGTATCCGATTACTACTAGTACACTGTACAAGTATCTCCGGCGCCAGTGGGAATCAGTTTCCCTAAATTGGCGTCGGTGGGAATCAGTTTCCCTAAATTGTTATGCGCGTCACATTTTCAAATTTCAAATTTCCATTTCAGTAGTTGTCGCAAAGTTTGCTACCGATTCTCTTTCTCATGTTTATAAAATGTTCAGTTAAATAAACTTTTATCTTTCTATCTGTCATGTTTAAGTAATAAAACACTTTTATTATAAGCGTTTATTTCTGAGTATCACATCATCCTAAAACAGTAAAATAGGGATTCTTGATTCACCTTATAAGCTAGCTCAAAGATACTATAAACGGTCCACTGACGTCACTGTTATTTTATAATCTACTAGTACACTGTTGTTTTTGTCGTTGTTATTTTCGGGATGTTACAATTGGTTCTAATTGAACATCGTTGACCGTTAATCACCCTAATTGACATTTAATGACGATAATTGAACATAAATTACCCTAGTTCATGATCATTGGCGTAGTTAACCCGAAAGTGTTATCATTGGCCCTAAATGAACATAATTCACCCTAGTTGGCCATGAATCATTCCAATTTACCTTCAATGATGATAATTGAGCATAAACAACCCTAGTTCACCATACATGTCTTAATATGTTACAACCGGCCTTATCAAGTCATATTAAGCCTTAATTGGTTATATTGTGTGATAATGAGCCATATTATATGATAACGAGTTATAACATGCCATACATGTCATAATATATCATATTAACTCTATGGGCATTATTAGGTCATAATGGCATATAGTTGGTCAATATAAGTTATAACAGTCAATTGAGAATCTTAATGGGTCATATACATCCATGTTCGATTATAAATCACCATGTTTGATCAGAATTCATCAATATTAATGAGTATTTGACCTACATTTACCCTGATTGACCATCAGTGACACTATTTTCACCATCATTGGCCATAAGTTCCTCTAGCTGATCATTAATGACCCTAAATGACCACCATTGATCATATATGACAATCATTGACTCTAGTTAGCCATGAATGGTCCTAAGACCATTATTGGCCACCATTCACCTAATTGACCGTGACTTGGCCATAATTAGCTCTAATTAACGATCATTGTATATAAGTGACCATCATTAACCTTGATCGTTAATGATCACAACTGACCATTAATAACCTAAGCAATTATAAGTGACCATCATCACCATTGCCCTTCTTTCACTATATTATACATGAATAATTATGATTGACCAGGTACCACTACTCATAAGAAGTATTCATATAACTTGATGTGCATTAATATGTCATATTACGTTTGACCTAACGTGTCATATTACTTGGTAAGTATCACGACGGGTCATTATAACTCATAACGAATTTATAAGGAGTCTTAACGGTCATATACAACAACATTGACTAGGATTATTACATTTAACCATGATTCACTATGATAATCCCTCATTTGATCCACATTGAGTATGCTTAACCATGAGTAATTATGATTGACCGAGTTTCACCTATGTTGACTGTGTTTAACCAAAGCAGCTTTTGCAAGTGAAATTAGGCGGTCGCAAATTATCCATAATTTAATTTTTGATTCATTGCTTTTTATTATTTTTGCGACGGAAATGTGACCAAAAATAGGTGGTTGCAAAATCTATGACCGATTTGCTACCGCATCTTGTTCGGTCGCTAATTTTGCGACAGTATGCGACTGTTATGATACTGGTTGCAAACTTTGCGACTAACATGTGCGGTCGGTCACGGTTGCCCAGTTTTCTAGTACACCTTCATTTGGCAACTCGATTTTTTTTCCTTGTAGTGGTATTATTCGCTCAAGAAATAAATTAAATAGCTTATGCTATTTAAAAGTATCAAAATCGGACTATCTTGAATTTTTTTTCAAAAAGAACTTCTGTTATACAAAATTTAAATTGGATACTCTCTTTCAGTCATTTTTTGAAGACATAAAAAGTGAGGTACTTCATTTATGACATTCTTCCATGTCTATTTTGAGTTAAATACGTACATATTTTGTGAATATTTAACTAGCTAGTTAGACTAGAAATAATTGTGCTTATTGTTTTTATAAATGATCAAATATATGATGAGAATGTATAATGCTTTTATGGTTGTTCGTGTCTTATAGTGGTGAAATTATATTCAATCTGCTAGCACTAGAACAAAAGAAAACCATAAAGTTAGATAAGGTTTGCAAAGCACATATTAATATTTATGGTTAATCATTAATTAATCAACTCATAATCATGGCATATATGGGACCAACATTGAGGAATTAATTAGCTAGCTAGGAGCCATCTTCCTGGGTCTTAAAACCCGATGACTGGGATATGAGTGGCTGACTCATCAGAAAGTGCTTCCTGGGTGCCCCACTGTAGTTTTGGCCAAGAAAAGATGGAAGCCACTGCAACAAATAAACAAATACTTTAATTCTATATTTTTTTTCTTAACTTTTAAAACGTGTCTGAAGTTATATCAATTTGTTTGCACTTATATATGTATAAGATTGTTTTAAAATGTATAGAAATATTAAATTTCATAAGATACACAACTTGACCACTAATACGTAGAGATCAATTTACTAGTATCACTACAAGAAAAAGATCATGTGCCGACGCCGCCTATACCGACGACAATTGTCGTCGGCATAGGTCACCCTATACCGACGACATGTCGTCGGTATAGGTCAAAACCAAAATTTTGACAGGGACACCCTATACCGACGACATGTCGTCGGTACAGGGTTGAGCTAGATACGGGGAAAAATGGCTCCCAATGAATTATTGGGGAAAACCTATACCGACGACATGTCGTCGGTATAGGGTTATTTTGATTTTATTTTTGTTTTTTTAATATAATAATGTTTTCGTCGGTCAAAAAAAATTTTTTTGTTTAATTAAAAAAATTATAAAATGGCCTATACCGACGACATGTCGTCGGTATAGGCTTTTTTACTTTATTAAATGGTCAAAACCCTATGAAGCCTATACCGACGACATGTCGTCGGTACAGGCAACCTAAAGCGCCGACATTATAGCCTATACCGACGACATGTCGTCGGTATAGGTCTCAGCACGAATTAACACAGAATACAGCCTTCTGCTTCCCATTTCGCCCAAAAAACCCTCCAAAACCCTCCATCTCTCTCTCCGGCAATTTTTCGTGTTTTTGGGTATTTTGTGGAGCAATATTCACCAATCTCTTTGGTTTTGAGGTGAGTTAACATATATTGTTAAATCTTAACAAGAAAATCAACATTTTGGTGTTTTTTGCTTAATTTCTTTGGTTTTTGTTAGGTGTTTGAAGATTTAATCATTTTTAAAGGATTTCAAGCTTAGAGGAAGCTAATTTGCAAACTTGGTTAGTAATTTTTCTACAAATTTGGTTTAGATGTATGTTTGTATGTATATGTTTGTGTTTATTTGTATTTATGTATATATGGTTTAGATGTAGGATTTTATAAATATTTATGTAATTTTATGATGAAATTAGGTTTAGATGTGAAATTAGGTTTAGATGAAATTTGAGAATTTGGCATTTATAGAAGAATTTGGGCATTTATATATATATATATGTTTGTATATAATATGTATGTATATATATGTATGTGTGTTTGTATGTATTTGTATTATGTTTATGTATGGAATTGTGTTTATGTATGTAATTTGGGAATTTGGGTATTTGTTTATGTATGTTTGTAAAGGCTATGTATGTATATATATGTGTGTTTGTATGTATTTGTATTATGTTTATGTTTATGTATGGAATTGTGTTTATGTATGTAATTTAGGAATTTGGGTATTTTGTTTATATATGTTTGTAAAGACTATATATGTATATACGTGTATGTATGTATTTTTATGTATGTAATTGTGTTTGTATATGTAATTTTAGAATTTGGACATTTATTTATGTGTGTTTGTATATAATATGTATGTATATTTGTATGTATGTTCGTATGTATGATTATGTAATTGTATGATTTGTATGTATATAATTGTGTATGTATTTATGTAATTGTGAATGTATGTATATATCTTTGTATGTATATGTAACTTTATTTAATTTTGTTGCAAGTTCGGAACTCATTGCGGTTGGAGAGGTGTGAATAACATCTTATTTGTGTTTTATTGAATTTTTTTAAGGTACGCATCCCGACTTTTATACCTTTATGTACGCCTCATGTTGTGTACACTAGTATGTTTATTTAGGATAACTCTTTAGAATATACCCGTCCGAAATTTATCTGATAGAGATAAATTTTGGATTGTCCCATTTGGGACTGCTTTTTGAATATTCTATCTTATTTAGGATATGTATATATTTTAACGGGTTGACATTTAAGAAAAAATTGGTAGATATTTCTCCTTACTCTTTCGAGTTTGCGGTTTATCTGCATACTTGGGGAGTTAAGGTGAAATGCTGCTGATTTTTTCTTAAATAGTCAACTCGTTAAAATGTATACATATAAGATAGAATATTCAAAAAGTGGGTTAGGATCCACCGCCTTAGAGTACCGATCAAATCACATACATTCGTTTATATCATTTATTACATGCAAGTATATGTGTATGCTTATAACACAATAGATATGATACTAGATATGGCCATTGATAAAAGCTGGGTTACACTGGGAAATCGGAATTCTCCGGCTTTCTTAAGCGGTCTTCGTAACTTTATAGAGACGGCCAAGAACCATGTCGACGGTCGAGGTAGAGCGTTTTGCCCGTGTAGACGTTGTTGTAATGCGTGTCGACAGGATTTGAACACGATATATGGCCACATACATGACCGTGGGTTTCTAGAATCATATCAGAATTGGATTTATCATAGTGAACAACATCCTCGTGTGGCGGAGATAGCATCACTTTTTGCCCCAAGAACAACACCAACTCCTCCAATAACTACAACAACAAATAATGAGATGTTTGATGCCATAGATGATGTGATGGCTGAGCAAAATACAAACGAGGATAATATAGATGAAGATGGAACTGGTTTAGACCCAGAGTTTGATGCGTTGTTTAAGGAGCTAAATAAGGAGTTATACCCCGGTTGTAGTCAAATGTCTTCCCTAAACTTCATAGCCAAATTGATGCATATCAAAGTTATCAACAAATGGACGAATAGTTCGTTTGACCAACTGTTAGAGCTTCCAAAAATTGCAATGCCGAAGGAAAATCACGTTCCAGGGTCACACTATGAAGCTAAGAAGAAACTGCGTAAGATTGAGTTAGGATATCAGTCTATCCATGCTTGCATTAATGATTGTGCACTGTTTTGGAAGGAGAATGAATCAATGCAGAACTGTCCGGTTTGTGATGAGAGTAGATGGGTTGATAAAAACACAAAGGGGAAGAAAGTACCACATAAAGTGTTGTACTACTTTCCTTTAACTTCACGGCTTCGACGAAGGTATAGTTCAAGATTAACGGTAAAAGAAATGATCTGGCATAATACTGGACGCTCAATAGATGGTATGATGCGACATCCGGTTGATGGGAAGGCATGGCAAGATTTTGATGAGAGATATCCGGATTTTGCTAAAGAACCAAGGAATGTCCGCTTAGGTTTGGCTGCCGATGGTTTTAATCTGTTCGGTAACATGAGTCAGACTTACAGTATGTGGCCAGTAGTGTTAACAACATATAATACACCACCGTGGTTATGTATGAAAGAGTCTTCTTTCATGTTAACCTTGCTAATTCCCGGGCCTAAATCACCTAGTAAGGACATTGATGTATACTTAAGGCCGTTGGTTGATGAGTTGAAAATGTTGTGGGCTGAAGGAGTCCAGGTGAGAGATGCATCAACCAAAACTGTATTTAGGATGCATGATGCACTGTTATGGACTATCAACGATTATCCTGCTCGTAGTAGCTTGTCTGGATGGAGTGGTCAAGGTTATAAAGCATGCCCTTCGTGTAACGTTGACACACCTTCGTGCGCTATAACGAATAAGATAGCTTTTGTTGGACACAGAAGACTTTTGCCTAGAAAGCATAAATGGAGGAACGATCTGTCGTTTGATGGCAAGAAACAAACAAAACATCATCCCCGACGATTGACTAATGCTCAAATATTAGAACAACTAAAAAATCTCCCACATCGTGTTCCGGGGAAACATCCAATGTATGGAGGGGTAAAAAGAAAGCGTCTAACATCATAGTTGAATTGGACTAAACGAAGTATCTTCTTTGAGCTCGATTATTGGTCTTCTCTGCTTTTAAAACACAATCTTGATGTTTTGCACATGAAGAAAAATGTGTGTGAGAGTTTATTGGGTACTTTGTTGATGAACGATAAATCAAAAGACACACACAAAGCCCGCAAAGACTTGGAAAATATGGGTATTCGACATAACCTATGGCTAACACAAAAAAACAACAAGTTGTACCAACCACAAGCTCCTTACTCTTTCACACCCAGTGATCAAGAACGCTTTTGTCAGTTTATTCGAGGAGTGAGACTGCCTGATGGATTTGGATCGAATTTCAAAAATAAGGTACTTCCCAATAATTCAAATATAATTGGGTTAAAGTCCCATGATTATCACATCCTCATGCAACGATTGCTGCCAATAGGGGTATGATCGGGTCTGCACAAAAATGTTTCAACAACAATCAATGACATTTGCACATTCTTTCAAAAAATTTGTGCATGATCAGTAGATGTGAAAGACATGTATGAAGCAAATGAGGAAGTGGTTAAGATATTATGCAATTTGGAAATGATATATCCTCCAACATTTTTTTGACATAATGGTTCATCTCATTCTTCATTTACCTGAAGAAGCTATTCTTGGTGGCCCTGTGTATATGAAATGGATGTATCATTTTGAAAGATACATGAAAAAGCTCAAAGCATATGTTAGAAACAAAGCCAAACCCGAAGGCTCAATTGCGGAGGGTTATGTTGCAGATGAAGCCTTGACATTCTTCTCTATGTATCTGGACGGTATGCAGATCAAATTTAACCGACCAGATAGAAATGCAGATGCTGGCATTCCCAAAAGGCAGTTTCAAGTGTTTTCTTCACAATGTCGGCCAATATCGAAAAAGAAAATCAAGGCGCTCTCTGAACATGCCAACAAATCATTACAATGGTTTGTGTTGAACAACTGCGATGAAATCAAAGCCTACAAATCGTAAGTGTTTTTGTCCATCTACCTGTGATAAACTATTATTATATTTTCATTTAATTCTACTAATTTAAGTTTTGTTTTGTCCATCTACCAGTGAATTTGAATCTAAATTTCCTGAACGCAATATGCAAACCGATTTTTCTTCATGGTTAAAATATGAAGCAAATGTATTTTCATCTTCATCTTCATCTTCTACACCCGATAACAAAGAATTAAGGGCATTGACACATGGTCCCTTGTACGCATCTTCTTACACTGCTTGCATAGTCAATGGTGTTAGATTTGTGGTATAAAATCGTGATTCCCGACGCACTCAGAACAGTGGTGTGGTTACAATAGGAGAAGACGATACTTCATTTTATGGTCAACTAGAAGAGATCATAGAGTTGAACTACATAGATGGTTACTCGGTTGTACAATTTCGTTGTAAATGGTTCGACACGAGAGGTAAAAGATTAATTAAGCAGAACAATACTACTATAATTGACATTGACCGTGATTGGTATGTTAGCAAAGAATGGTATGATGATGTCCAATATATATTAGCCATACAGGCTAAACAAGTGTTCTATCTTTGAGATCCTTCTCGGACCACTGGCCAATGGAGGGTTGTTGAGGACGTTCACCATCGGAAGCTTTAGGATCATCCTACTGTTGTTAATGAGATAGATATATAGCACGACACTCAATCAGATGATTATACTTTGGTTGTCGACACCAGATGCGATGGTGGTGAATCAAGTCACGTAGGAGGTGAATCAAGTCACGTAGGTGGTGACCAAACTCCAATTCCCCATGTTGATAGTCAATCTATTACACGGGAAACTCAATCATTTTTTGGTAACTTGGTTGTCGACTTAGGCTACTTGCCTATGCGTACAACTTTAAATGAGGGTGGTGACCCAATTCATGTTGCCTCGATTGATCTCGATGAAAGTTTTATTAATGATGATGCAGAAGATGAAGATGATGCAGAAGATGAAGAAGATGCATACAATTCAGATGATGAAGACGAACTAAATGACGACGATGAAGAAGATGATGATGTTGTTGACACACGTTATTTTAGTGATGATTCTGATTGAATGTATGTTAAAAATGTACTATTTGTCTTTGTTAATTAATAGTTATTTGTGCTTACTAATAAATTTTGTTGTAGGAAAAATGGCAACAATGGCGCAATCACACGGTGGAGACGGTGGAGACGGTGGTCCGTATCACTTCGACTCGGGTTGTGCGACTGGATCTGGTGGTAAGTTACTTGTTATAGTTTAATAGATGTCTTTATAATTGCCTAACTTTTGAATGTCATGTGTCAATGTAGGTAGTTCCTCCAAAAAAAGACGATCTAAAGGCAAAAACCTAAAATTGTATAAGAAATTTGAGCAAAATGGGAAGAAGCCTCTTCCCATTGATGTAGAACTTCATGCCGGGGGGTACAAGTTTGTGGGTCCCAACGCTAAGGATTTTATCCGTGCTATCTCGTTGGAGGTTGAAAAGGTTGTTCCGCCATATTATACTAATTGGGCTAAGGTTCCAATTGAGAAGAAACGGGCCGTATATCCCACTCTTATAGTAAGTATAGATGTTTTATAATTACTTACAATTTCATAACTATTACATTTATAATTACTTTCCATTTGTAGGATTATTTTGATCTGGACTCCTAGAGAAACACCGATAAGTGGCGAGGCGTTGAACTCGGAATCACCGCCGAGTGTCAGAGGGCGTATAAAGATCACAAGAACGTGTTGAAAGTTCACTTCGTGGAGAATGGGGGATACGATGATGTGGAGGCGGCGATGAATAATCCACCAGAAGATGTTGATCAAGAAACTTGGGAGACTTTGATTAATGAGCTGTTTTTAGATGCGAGCTATAAAAACCGCTCGACGAAGAACAAACAAAACCGATCAAAACAACGTTACCCAAGTTACCATGGCAGCAAATAATACGCCCAGCGCCGACACATGGAGGTATGAAAATAAAATTTTTAGTATTATATAAACATGCTTATTAATTCTTAGTGATATTCTTTTTGTTTTTCACAGGGTACCGGCCCAATTGATGTGTTTAAATCGACCCATTATAAAGAAGGGACCGGTTGGGCCAACACAAATGCATCATCAGATTATGTAAGTCAAATGATTTTGTTGTTAGACTTACTAGACTTAGAACATCCAACTGTAACTTAAAACGGGTCAAAATGACCCAAACACACTTTTAGAGACTTAAAATATACAGCTTTAACTTTAAACGGGTCAAAATGACCCAAACACACTTTAATAAACTTAGAACATACAACTGTAACTTTAAACGGGTCAAAATGACTCAAACACGCTTTAATAGACTTAGAACATCCAACTCGAGCCCAATTGTTGAATATTTTTGCTAGTATTATTAGTATTTGTTGTTATTAGTGTTGGTTGATTGTAATTTGTGAATTTAGGTCGTTTATAACTTATAGTTTAACAGGTTGGTTATCCATTTTACAGCAGTTATGCTGTCGAATTTTAGTAAAATAGTCAAGTGATTGTTTATTACATTTTTTAATGCAGGACCGAATCCAAAAAGAGTATACAAGATCCTCTGCTGAGTCTGGTGGTGACTCGTTTGCTGTCGATGAGATTGCATGCATGGAGCGTGCATTGGGTCATCGGCGTGGCCATATCCGGGGTGTCGGTCGTGTGGTGAGTAATCCCACACCAGATTTGTTCAGTACCCCCCTTCACAACCACATTGGCAAGAAGTGGATGAGCGTGTAACTCAACTTCAACAACAAGTCCAAGATCAACAACAACGTGAAGCCCAACGAGATGAAGAACATCGTGTGCATAATCAACAAATGCTTGAAATGCAACGACAAATGGATGAAATGCGTCGAATGCGGGAACGCCGAACTAGCAGCGACGATAATTAGCTTGAAGTTGCTGCGTCTTTGCCTTGGTTGTCGGTGTTATTTGTTGAATGTTTGAATAATTTTTATGTTTGTGTGTCGGACAACTTTATGTTTGAAAATTTGATTTGTGTGTCGAACAGGTTTTTGTATCGAACAATATGTTTCGGATTTCAATTTTTGAATGGTTTGAATTATCTGATTTGCTGGTTTTGGTAATTAGAAATTAAATATTTCTGGAAAATTTTAAAAATTTAATAAAAATAAAAAAATACAGAAAAACCTATGCCGACGACATGTCGTCGGTATAGGTCTTTTTCAAAAAAAATTTATTAAATTGGAAATAACCTATACCGACGACATGTCGTCGGTATAGGTTGGGTCTTTCCCGACGACTTGTCGTCCGGGTAAGTCCAGAAGCTATACCGACGACATGTCATCAGTATAGAATTTCTTTTTGAATTATTTAATTAAACCCTATGCCGACGACATGTCGTCGGCATAGGTCGACCTATACCGACGAAACCTATACCGACGACATCTATACCGACAACATGTCGTCGGTATAACCTATCCCGACTACAAGTCGTCGCTATAAGGTAAAAAAAATCGTCGGGATAGGGAGATATTGTTGTAGTGTATAGTGGAAGATAATTAAATTAACTGGAAGACATAAGAAATAACCCTAAGACAAAATGTAGTTAAGACTAAAGGCACCCTAAAGGGTTTGGGAGGGGAAACTTTGGTGAGAATGCATGACAAGCTGCCAAGTTTCCATTTTTAGTATTCTTTTACTAGAGATAAAAGATATATATATATATATATATATACATACACGATACTAAAAACACGTCTAAAGCTAAAGGCACATGTAAGACTAAAAGAAAACCTAGAAAGTAGTTAAGATCGATATCTATGACTAAAGGCAACCTAAGAGAAGTACATGCCAAAATACAAAGTCACGGTTAATACTAAATGTATAGGCTCCCCTAAAATACCTAAACTTTATACGGCTTCTCCAAGAGCTCATATCATCAATCATGTCCTTAGAAAGGAGCAAGTGTAACAAATATTGCCTAATCTTCTCCTCATGTCAACTTTAGTCTTCGTCTGCTCTTATTCCCCTCCACGGTGAGGGTTTCCCTGATCCTCACAGATTCCGTCATCTGTCTCCTCCGCACAGGACTGCACCATTTCAATATCGCTTCCCTATCTTATTTGAAATACATGCTACCCCTAATATATTTCAAAAAAAACTTCATTGCTAATCTGGTCCAATCTTATGTGCCCACACATCCACCTCGACATCCTCATCTCTACTACCTCCAACTTCCGCGCTTATGTCTTCTTGATTGGCTAGCAATCGTTTCGTATAATATAGTCGGTCGAACCGCAACCCTATAGATTTCCCTTTTAATCTCTCTCAAAACTTCATGTCACACAAAACGCATGTGCCTGCTCTCCACTTGCACCAACACGTCTGAACGCAATCAGTGTCTCCATTTATTTAACTCATTACACATTTAAACTTTTTAATCAAATTAAACCTAATAAAATATTCAAGTAGCGGACTAGCGGCGATCATGATCAATCCATCGACCGACCATTCATATTCAAGGCTCACACATATACGCAATTAGAAGAATGGCAACCCTGATCTATTATGTGTTTTTAAAGACGATTGACGTACTTTAGTATTCATATAAAAATTAATTTAGATTTACGTTTTATTATGTGACCCAACCTAGAAGGACAAAATTTAATATTTAACTATTAATAATCGACCCAAAAAATCTCCAACACCATGAAAAATGTTCATTGGTCCGCCACTGATAATTGTTGTAATGAATAAGATGCATAATTATTGTGCGCTTGTTGTACATTTTCGATCTTAAACAAGGTTAGACTACAAAATCATTTAAGCGATCATGCAACAAACATATTTGAATTTTTGTAAAGCGACAAAGATATATCATTGCATTTTTCAAAACAAAAGTAAAGGTTGAGATATATATGTTATGGAAAATGATTTTAAAAATTATAAAGGCAAAAAGGGAAGAGAGTGGTGTATAAAGTACCACTACACTTATGTATTATGTACCCACTAAATCTAATTAAATTGTGTTGATTCGCAGGTTTAATGGATAATGAGGGAAGTTGGATGCTATTTTGATATTATGGTGGAGCCACCACCCTCATTCTTGGCTTCCTATATAAAGATTTTACTCAATCATCTCTTTTGCACCACTCATCAGGAGTAACAAAAGAGAGAGAGAGCGAAAGGTAGAATTTGCTTAAACAACCCTTGATTTTGTGAAAGATAGTTATATTAGTAACCAATTAAGGAAGATGATGACATTGGCTCACCTCACTCTGGCATTTGGCCTTCTTGGTATAATACTCCTTCCTTTGCATCTTTATTTCTTCACAGATGACTCTGTTGTAAACATTTTGCTTCATAATATTTTCAGGCAATATTGTCTCATTTATGGTATTTCTTGCACCAATGTAAGTCTAGCTCTTACATATGTTAATTAAACACATCCTCAATAATTACCTAACCTTCACAACATGATCTAATATTAATGCAGTCCAACGTTTTATAAAGTTTATAAAAAGAAATCAACCGAAGGGTTTCAATCAGCGCCTTATGTGGTGGGCTTATTCAGCGCGATGCTTTGGATATATTATGCATTTCTAAAGACCAATGTCTTGCTTCTCATTACCATTAACTCAGTCGGTTGCTTCATCGAAACCTTCTACATTTGTTTCTTTCTTTTCTACGCACCAAAGAAAGCTAGGGTATATACTAATCTTTATTTTGGAATGAATTTCACAATCTTAATTATCAATAAATAAGGTTGATTTAAACTAACCAAAATCTTGCTTATGCAGATGGAGAGTTTGAAGCTCATTGTGTTGCTAATAGTTGTTGGCTTCGGATTGATTATTGTCTTGACTCAATTCCTAGCAAGTGGAGTTACCCGTGGTGTGATAGTTGGATGGATTTGCCTTGTGTTCTCTTTATGTGTTTTTGTAGCACCTTTGGGAGTTTTGGTAAGCACGCATGCATACAAAAGCCACTACCAAAAAACTAAAAAATTTGCGACAGCAGATTTCAAGGGAAATTTATCGGAATTAGTCGTTAGCGACAAGTTTCCAACAAAAAGTGTTTGTTCGAAAAATCACGTAGGAAATGTTTTTTTCCTACAAAGTCACGATTAATTTTCCGACGAATTAGCGACAAAAGTCTTTCGTTGGTAATTTCCGACAATATTCCGATGATTATATTAACTAAATAAGTTAACTTATTTAATAAATTTGTCTGAAAATTGTAGGAAATCTTATTGTTACTTTTTTGTTTTTATTTTGTCGAAAAGTTGTCGCTAATTTGTGAGAAATTTCTTTTATTGGTAACTTGTCGGAAACTTTTGTAGAAAATATACATGTTTTCTATTAGTGAGCAAATATTAACATTGTGACACAACAAAAACTTTTATATTTATATTTATTCACATTATTTTGCAGCGACAAGTGATTAAAACAAAAAGTGTGGAATACATGCCGATTCTATTATCGGTAGCCCTTACCCTCAGTGCTGTTATGTGGTTCTTTTATGGTCTTCTTCTTGGTGACTTCAATATCGCGGTATGAAAAATACAAGAACAAGAAGCCCAACTCAACATGTTAATAATGTTTATCGCGATCCAATCGTCTAACTTATTCAATTCTCTTTATTGTTAATGACTTGTTTTTCAGATCCCAAATGTACTTGGATTCACCTTCGGTATTATTCAAATAATACTATACATCAAATACAAGAACAAGAAGCCCATCGCCAACGAAAAAATATCAGAATTTGAAGCCAAAAAATATCCAGTCAGTGAAATGCAGGAGAAAAAGATTCCAGAAATAATAGACCACAAAACAATAGATGTTGTGAAGCTGAGCGCGTTGATGTGTTCTGATGTTCTTCCTGTGGTGGCCAGACTCGACGAAAATGGACATGATGCTGGTCATGTAGCCACTGAACCTCAAGCTCGCCCTAATGTGCCGAATCACATCATTGAAGTCGCTGCATGAGATTGATATGTATATACCTTTTCACTTTGGGTTGGAAAAATCAATAAGTAGATGTGTGTTGATCTTGTATATATATTCTAAGTGTCAATCCCCAACGTTTGTATTTTTCTTCAAAGATCTTAAAGATCATCAATATAAACCTGTTTGTGCTTCAAATACTAAAGTTCACATTCATTGCATTAATATCATTATTGTTGTTATTTTCTAAATCTCTTGGGCAACCTAAATTTTCCTTGTAAACTTGATAAACTAGCTAAGTTGTACCTCCAACATCAAGAATTTTGTCTGGTGACATTTCACTATTGACGATATCACCTAAACAATTCAAATTATTTTGAATTGTCTCCCCCCCCCCCCTTTCTAAGTATAGAATGATTTTTGTAATTATTGCTATCCCTAGAATTATGTTTGTAATCCCGTGAATTATGTTTTCCCTTTGTGTATTTATTTCCCTGTAATTCTCATTTGTAAAGTGTGAAAGAAATACTATTGAATCCTCTTTATGGTATTAGAGCCTTCACAGTTAACAAACTTTCACACTTCATGCATGCCCCTACTTCCATGCATTGGAGTGCCCTTAAGAGACTCCTAAGGTACTTACAAGGATCCATTCACAAAGGCCTCTTAATAAAAAGAAACTCCCAATTACATCTTCATGGTTTCACGGATGCCGATTGGGCAGGTGTAAAAGACAATTATCGAAGTACTATAGCCAACGTTGTTTACCTAGGTTCAAACTGTTGGAAATCAGGCCCAAGAATACGAACACTAAATTTGATCCCAACCAAGATCGACTCTTTCTTTTTATTAATTCTTGACTTACAAATTACATAGATAATAAATAAACCTTACTAATCCTACTCAAATACTGAATTGTACTCATAAACTAACTCCAACAAACTAATAGATGAATATAACTTTATCTAAATATTCAAACTATTAATTAAATATTATTTAATTAATTAACTATTTCCGAATAACCCCTTCAACTTTCATGTTCTTCCAAACCGACCCCTCTTTCTTTCATAAAATCAAGATTAACTCCTTCATTCTCCCCCTTAATCTTGATTTGGACTTGCTTCTTGTTCTTTCCACATTCTTTCTTCCTTAAACACTTCAGGAACTCATAGTTGCAATCTCGACTTTGAACTCTCCGGATACTATTTGATCAATATTGAAGCGGGGTTAGCGCCGTCATCATCGAAATTGAAACTCTTCCTTCATTCTTTCCTTCTTGTTTTCCTTCTTTCTTCAAGATCTGGCTATTGACTACCTTCTTTCTTCAAGATCTGGCTCTTGACTACCTTTCAAGATCTGACTCTTGACTGCTTTTCTTTTTTCAAGAACTGACTCTTGACTGCCTTCTTTCTTTCTTCAAGAACTGACTCTTGGTGACTCTTGGCTGCCCTCTTTCTCCTACTCCTTCAAAACATCAAGAACAAGAGTCCTTAATAGCCTTCTTAACAAGATAAATCTTGTTCTTCTTACTCCTCTCAATCAAAAACTAAGATTCTTGATTGCCTTCTTTTAAAACCTTCTTTCTTGCGATTGGATTTTTTCCCCCTTCAATCCGATCATCTCGCTTCCTTCTCTTCAGCCCTGCAGCCAAAGGGTTGCTCCCCCTCTCGAACACAACTCTCAAAACTGCAGACACCAAGCTCTGATACTAATTGTTGGAAATCAGGCCCAAGAATACGAACACTAAATTTGATCCCAACCAAGATCGACTCTTTCTTTTTATTAATTCTTGACTTACAAATTACATAGACCCTAACCATCTATTTATAATAAATAAACCTTACTAATCATACTCAACTACTTAATTGTAATCCTAAACTAACTCTAACAAACTAATAGATAAATATAAAATTATCTAAACATTCAAACTATTAATTAAATACTAATTAATTAATTAACTATTTCCGAATCGCCCCTTCAACTTTCATGTTCTTCCAAACCGACCCCTCTTTCTTTCGTAAAATCAAGATTAACTCCTTCACAAACCCCATTGCTTGGAGCTCCAAACGTCAAAGTACCCTTGCACGTTCCTCTACCGAAGTTGAATTTCGAGCAATTGCCTCGGTTACAAAAAAAAAAAATTTGGATAGCATCTTTACTCAAAGAAATTGGTCTAACATCTACATGCAGTACTCCTACTATCTTCTGTGACAACCTAAGTGCATCACAATATTCTTCAAATCCAGTTTTTCAATCTTGAATGAAACTCTTAGCTTTGGATTTTCATTTTGTGAGGGAGAAAGTTCATGAGCGATCCATCAGAGTCACTCACATCGCAGGGGACGGCCAGCTTGTTGATGCTCTTAATAAACCTTTACTGAAAACTCGGTTTCATCACCTTATCTCCAAGATTGGACTCGTCTCATGACCGTCCATCTTGAGGGAGCATATTGAAGATATCACCTAAACAATTCAAATTATTTTGAATTGTCTTTCCCCCTTTTTTTCTAATTATAGAATGATTTTTGTAATTATTGTTATCCCTATAATTATTTTGTAATCCCATGAATTATGTTTTTCCTTTGTGTATCTATTTCCCTGTAATTCTCATTTGTGAAGTGTGAAAGAAATATTATTGAATCCTTTTTATTCACTACAAGAAAAAGGGGCAATAGGGGAGACGGTATTAGCGGCGACACTAGAAAAGTCGTTGCTATTGCTTTGTGATCCGCGTTCTGCTTTCCATCCAAGAACGGTTATCATAACTCCACATTTGATTGTATTACATTATTTATCGCAATAGTCATTTTTTATTTTTTTTTCGTCTCTAAGCTTCAATCCGTAAAATAACATTCGGGTGGATAAATAATTTGTTAGCAATCTACTAATTAATACATACGTAATAATGTACAAGACGATATCCAAATCTAAAATTCAATTTCAGTACAAGTAAAAACAATTATTTAATATTTTCTGCATTCTTCTATATTCATTATTAAAAGATGATGAAAGCCATGTATACAATTTCCACTGCTAGAAACCAGGCATTTGTGACTATCTTTTCGATCATAAAATAGTCGTAAGTAGCCATTACGATTGAATTTTGACGAAAGTACGGTGGCAAAAACCTCCGTAGATAATGCGGTTGGAAATTTGCGGCCGTGTGATTTCCCAAATAATTTTGATCGCAAATTTTGTGTCTGTTCAATTTCAGTCGTAAAGTTTGTGACCGTTTTTTTCGGTCGCAAAATGTCCAGCATTCTTGTAGTGTTTCATGAATTAAGATAATCATTTTATTTTGAAGTGTTAGTTGTGGATTTAGTTTTAATAAAGTCTTAAAACTAGTAAATATAAAGCTGATAAATTGTAGGATATATCTATACTATATAATAAATAAAAGTTTTCTATGGCACGTGTTACTTTCACATTTATTCTCATTATTTTTTTCCCGCTTCTCTCTGCTATTAATTACATCACTATCCAAAAATAATAATATATTTTTAAAAAAAATATTAATCTTTATATTAATAAATCTTCTAGCATATTTTGACGAGTGTATACAGGTTATATTTTATTTCACGGGTTTATTTAACATGTGTAAAACACGAGTTTTTAAAAAATATTTTTTTATTACTGAATATATAATATTATATTTAATTAACCAGTGTAATACACGAGATTTTAACCTAGTAATATAATATATAAAAGAAATAATTTATTACTTTGTGTATTAAAAGTTTATTGTGTTGTTTATAATATACATATGAAATAATTTGTTGGTGTATGACGAATGAGATTGATTCCCTTCAATTTAATTGTTTTTCCAAGATAAAAAAGTCGATAAAAAGCTGACAAAATCAAAGAAGTTGATGTAAGATTACGTGACCCATAATCCCTCACTTCAAATTATGGATAAAGTATCCAATATTTTAGCAACTTCTAATGTGGTGTAATGGTAGAAAGTCTGAATTCTTTAAAAAAGATTCAGGTCATATCCCCACTATCAGCACTTTGGAAGGGGCATGGTGGCTCAATTAAGGAAGACCGGGATCTTTGTGATCTTCGGTTCGATCCCGAGGGCATCCGGGTTTTTCCATCAGTGGGCCTTCGGACGGGTGGGTTTTCCCCGGAACTGAAGATAACTTGGGGCGCTTAAGGGCTCCGTACGGCTGGGTTGGGCCAGCTGGCGGTGGCCTTTTGTCAATGGGTCACCCCGTACGAAGTACCTAGGCAATTCTCTGTTTTTTGGCCGTTCAAAAATAAAAAAAGTATCCAATATTTTATTAAAAAGAATCGGAACTGAATCAAAAACATTCAAATGTGTTTTGGTTCTTGGTTTTTCTTTATTTGCTATGGATTATAAACCGAATTTCATACTTGGTTTATTATTTAATTTTTAAAATAATGGTGCCTGAACCAAACCAGATAATGCTTATCTTACATATTAAAGATAACAACTCCGTTTTCTATAAAATTTGTACCGGAACGTTGACAAAGGAAAAACTAAAGAAAGCCGCAACCTTTTAGTCATCATGTTTGATTGTTCGCTATCGTCGGTCGGTATCAAGTCTCTACGGTATGGACCTGACCCGTAAACACAGGAAAGCATTTTGTAAAATCCAATTCATAACTTTCCTATCTAGTGTTACAAAAAGAGAAGACAGTGAAGATAAAAAAAACACTCACTTAATTAAAGGTCCAAAATTGAATAAAGGAAACATGGGTACAAAAAAAGATCACAGTACTAACACGTTAACATTATCTGTATCAAGGCAAAATTGATCAATCATGTGGTTTTTCTTCTTTTCATCGTTGATAATTTCGGCTTTATTGCTTTTGATGTTGCACAAAGAAATCATGAGAGTGACAAGAAAATATAATTAAAAGGGTTTTCAACATATGATTAAAAATTTAATCTATTCCGTGTTTGTAATGTTTTTTTTTTATTTTTTCTTTATGTAACTTGTATGTTCAAAACCCTTTTTAGAGTTAATTACAGAAATACTTAACTCTACTTAGGGTGGACGAAGTGGTGATGCGGGTTGGGGACGGGTTCGCCAGGTTCCACGGGTAACACCGTCGCACGCCTGCGGGCTTTGCACGGGCTTGTTGGAGCGGGTATTTTAACCCGTTTAAACCCGTTGAACAATGTAGCCGTTCGAGGATAAATAGAGCCGTTGAGGAGACCGTTGGGGGTGGGTTGGGTAATTAAATAAAAAAATAATAATTTTTTACCTATAAATATACATTTTACACAAATAGTTTTTTAAACTTTCTCTCTTCATACTCTAAAAAAATAGATTCATCCTCCTCCAAAAAATACCGTCCCAAAGTGCGTGCCTCTCAACCGCAAAATACAATTGGCCGTGTAATTTTTAAGTTATTTTAGTTTTTTTTATTTTTGATGTTTCACGTTTTTTTTCTTTTTATTGTTTTAAATTTTAGGTTTTTAATATGTATCATTTTTATTTTTAATGAAATAATAAAAAATACAAAGGCTTATTGGTTCACACCCTCCTTTTAGGGTTGGAGAGGGTAAAAATGATATGACACATTTTAATTGGATAAAATGAGAGGATTCCATGAGTTTTTTGTTTACCACTCCCTCCACCCTTAGGGGTCTATGTTAAAAAAGTTAAATGTTTGGATCATGTGATATTTATTTTTTAACAGGTTTGGATTTTAACACTAAGCATTAAAAAATTGGTAACTCTGTGTAAAATGACTTTTTTTCAAAATGTAAATTTTATTAACAAATGACACTCGTCAATGACAAGACACCCGTGAGGGATACGAGAACTAAGGATACTAATTACATGATATTAAAGGTATACTAATCTTTTTAAGTGATATATTTGTGTTTTGATCTGTTTTTGATCCATAAGAATCCAAGGGACTTTATTTCTTCTAAATTTTTATGATGTTGACCGTTTTGTTTGAGAATATGACCTCGTTAAATGACTAAGATAACTTTAATATTAAAAGCAAGTATATACAAATAAAAATAAAAAGCATGTAAGTGTAACCTACAACTTTTCAAAATTAGACTTTATACTTGTTATAAAATGAAAATCATAAACCTATATTTTTTTTTAAATTAGACTTCAAATGTGTAAATATGGAAAGTACTTTTATGTAATTAGGTTTTTTTTAAATCGTGCATCGCAACAACTAAAATAGAGTTTTATTCCAAATGTCCTTAATTAATTGTTTTTTTTTTTGATAGGTGGAGGGTTGGGGTGTAGTGGTAAGAGGAGAGTCACAACCAAAAGGTTATGGGTTCTAATCTCATCCAACACACAAAAAAAAAATAAAATAAAATTTGCCGTTCAAAAAAAATTTGTTTTTTGAATTAATTACACGTATGGCCCCTGTGGTTTACCCATATTTCACTTTTTGCCCCTATGAATGAGAAACTATAAGTTTAAACCAATAGTTTGCACGATTGTAACACATTTGGCCCCTGGATTGAATGAACGTTAAGTTTAACTGTTAAGTGCGTGTAAAATGTCTAAAATACTCTTACATTAAAAAAAAATAAAATGATTCTTCTTCCAAACACCATACCCATAACATAACCCTAAAAGTTTACCAGCATACCACCACCACCACACCTTCATCGCTGCCACCTACCTCCCCACCGGCCAACTGCCTCACTGGTCTGCCGGAAAAGCGCCTGGTCATCGCCGGAAAACACCTGGTCCTTTATCGCTGCCACCTACCTCACCTGAACCTCGCCGCTGTTCATTTCAGTTTCTCTGTTCAAGAACAATCTGTGGAAGGTAATCAAGTTCAAAGGGCTTCGATGTGAACATGGGACAAATTTTACTACATCCAATGCATCATCAAACAAAAGATTGAAATGACAACCATTGAACAAACACATGTTCGTCTACTCCCCCATTACACCTGCAATAGAACTGATTGAGACCTACTGACCATCGTTGCAACCTCAAACTCGTTCCCCTTCCCTGTCGCACCACAGAAAATCCCAAAACCAACTCGATTAAGGTTCCAAAAACCCTATGGCCGACGTTTTCATTTTTTTCCGGTGGAGGTGACTTTCAGAGAGGTGGTATCGGCGGGTTTCAGGCGATGCGTGGTGGATCTATTAGGAGACGGAGGAGAGTCGCCGTCGTTTGTGGTCTCACCAGTGGGTTTAATCTTTCAGAGAGGTGGCGTGCATTCCTCCAGGTGGCGTGCGTCTAGGCGAACACAATTGGGGGAACGAATCGAGGGTTGGAGCACGAAATCGAGCTCTAATTGATCCGCTATTCCGGAAATTGAAGTGCCTTTTTGGCTTTCCAGTTGTCCATGCTTCATTTTGTTGGATTTGGGGTTTTTGTTGTGAAGGTGACTTTTGGAGTGGTGGTGGAGGTGGTGGCGGAGGTGGCCGGAGAAGGTGGAGGTGTGTTTAATCTTCTTATTCCACAAATCGATTTGATGTGGTTTGAGCAGGTTGGGGACGATGGTAGCTGGATGAAGAGGAAGAAGAAGCAAATGGGAATATTATAGTTTCTTTTTCTTTTTTTTAACTTAAGGGTATTTTAGGTATTTTTGAAAATTTTAACAAAAAACTTAACGAACATCCAACTCAGTGGCCATTGGTGTTACAATCGTGCAAACTATTTGGTCAAACTTGTAGTTTCTCATTTCTAGAGGCCAAAAATAAAATTTGAGTAAACACAAGTGCCATCCGTGTAATTAATTCTTGTATTTTGTATATACAGAATTGCAGTTGTTGGACCAGCTTATCAGGCCCTAAATTTTCTTGCTAGGCCTGATGTTGACTAATCGTTTCTAATGCAATATTATTATTTTAGATTAATCTAGACAAAAAAAACTCTTTTTTTTTATTACCCGCCTATTCAGATACATATTTTTTATCATACAATATGTTGATGAAATGAATATGATTACAAAATTTCATAAGTTAATTATTTAGTATATTGTCTGTAATTATTAATCAAACAGTTTTATTTAAGACCATTTAGAGTTCAATATTGTTTTTTTATACAAGTTAAATACTTTATTATTGATACATGGCCCGAAGAGCATGACATAAATCGTACTAAAAAATATCAAAAACTCAAAACAAATCACTTAGTAATTGATAGGGCACAAGGAGACGTCTCACTTTTCCCATTTTTCTCCACGTGGCACGTAGGCGTCACCTCATCATTCTTTTCATTTTCCCTATTTCCCCATTTTTAAGAGGATACATTCTCATTTTTCCCACATAGCCATATGTACAAGTTTTAATGCACAAAGCACAAGTCAAGAGAGGAGAGATAGATCGATGAATAGCAGTGAAGATTCACCTGATTTCTCGGAACAGGGGTAGTTGGTATTCCCATTCGAGAATTTTGATCACCGCCTCGGTGAGCGTGTTTTCCGGATGCGAGTCCGTGTGGCCTTATAAGGCTGGTGGGTATGCTCGCGTGAAAAGTGTGTGTAGGTGAGGTGGCTGGCATGGGACTATGAAACACCGCACCCCGTGCACGTGGTTCACGGTCGTGAATGGTTTTCGTGAATATTTCCACGAGCATGGAAGACCAATTCCAACATAGCTTAGTGTTTGCATTTAAAATTGAAGAAAATTATTAATAATGTTTTGATTAGTACAATATTTCATTTTCAAAATTACTTTTCCTACGCGAACACCTATGTTTTGAGTTGCATTACACATATGTTTGTTTACGTTTGAAATTAAGTTAAGATATGATTGTGTATAATTATCATTTTACAGAACGAAATTATTTACTCATTCTTGATATTGAATCAACATGTTACTTGCACACATGTATATATCATTTATTTACGTGTTTATTTTGTTACATGCACATACGAATGTATGTGTTTTTGTTACGTGTACAAGTGAATATTATGTATATAATTAACTTTTTTTTGTTTGAATTTAATATAATCTAGCTATAAGGATTTGAATATATATTAATGTCCTTAGACTGCATTTTTTTAATGATTATATATTATATGTATAGTTTACTTTTATAAAATTATTATAGCTTTTTTAATGATTAAAAGTTTGTTTCTTTTCCATTTTCTAATTCTTTAACTTTAATAATAATAAATAATCTTATAAAATGTCAAGTTAAACATATGTTTTTTAGTCATTTTCAAGTTATTGTTATATCCAATTGCAAGTAGCACGTAGCCAGCCACCTAACATGCCAAGAGTACGACGACGTTTCGATTTAATAACTCTTAATTGCTTAAAACTGCGATATGTTTGACTTGGAGGTTTGGTTGGCTTATGTGTCTTATTTAAAATAAATAAATAAATAAAGTAAAATTTGAGCGTGGATGACATAACTCGAAATAGATTTAACAAACTAAAAGATTATATAATGGCATGTATAAGAAGGCCAAACTACACAAAAATATAACAAATTACACCATAAAAATAAAAATAAAAAACAATGAAATTTAAAATTATCTTTTAATATTATAAACTTTTAAACTTATCGATATAATAAGCTTTTAAATTTATAGTTTATTATAACAAACATAAAAGTAATATTATAAACTTTTAAACTTATCGATATAACAAGCTTTTAAATTTATAGTTTAGAGTTAATTACATGGATAGTCCCTGTGGTTTGTCAAAAGTAACAAGTTCAGGTACTAATAGTTTGAAGTTGCAAGTTTGGGTACTAACTTTCATTTTTGTAACACTATTAGGTACTAAGACTAACGTTCGTTAACTTTTTTGTTAAGTTTAGATAAAATGACCAAATTATCCTTTAATTACTTAAGGGACCATTTATATAACTAACTCTATTTTATGATAGGGATCATTTGTGTAATTTCTATAAAATATTAAATAAATAAACTTAAATCTAAATCATATTCTTCACACATAATCACAACAATGTCCAGTTCAAATCCACGCCCCCTCATCTCTTTCTCCACCATCGTCATTGTGTAAGCCCTCAATTTTGAATTTCTGGGTTCTGTGATCAAACATAAGACGTTAATTGCTACTGCACCTTTAACCTTACCCCTTTGCCACTATAACTCACCATTTCAAAATCTCTCATGATTTGGCATTCAGTTCAAACAGAGAACAAATTAGCTTCACATACCTTGAAATCTTGCAATCGGTGGCTTCATATATGCAATGGTGTAGTCAACAATTTGGACACAACTCTGCAAATTTGAGAGAATAATGAGAACCATCATCGTTTGATAACCCAAAGAGGAAGTCGAATATAAGATGGTGAAAGGAATCCGACACAGGAGACAGGTCTCAATCGCTGGAGTTCTTTCAGGGGCGGCGACCGGAAATAAATGGGATAGGGAGAGGCTACTGTTGCAGTGGTGGAGGAGGTGTTTTTAGGTCAAATGAGGAAGATAGGAGAACAAGGAAATGGTGACTTTTACATAAATGGTCCCAGTTAATAGTAACAGTTACATAGGTAGTCCCTATTAAAAATAGTCAAAGGGTAAAAAAGTTATTTAACTCCAACTTAACAAAAAAGTTAACGAACGTTAGTCTTAGTACCTAATAGTGTTACAAAAATAAAAGTTAGTACCCAAACTTGCAACTTCAAACTATTAGTACCTGAACTTGTTACTTTTGACAAACCACAGGGACTATCCATGTAATTAACTCTATAGTTTATAATAACAAACATAAAATTATTTCAAATACATGTAGAAGTTGACATCTGGTTCTTGTTATTTTCACACAAACTTTTTATTTTATTTTCACATATTGGATTTTAATTATTCAAATTGTAATTTATTGTTTTATAATAATTAATACTATCAGTTTGGCCGGTAACAGTCTTAACTTTCACTTTTATTGTCAATGTCAGTCCTAGTAACATAATAATCATATTTGATTTTCACTCGATTTAACTTGTACGTTTCTCCATTTTCTCTTAATACCATCATTTTGACCCAAAATAAGTATAAATGAAGCGTAAACTTATGATAATTATGTTACTCGAACTGCTATTGAAAACAAAAGTTAAAGTTGTAAGTGTCACAAGCTAAAACAAATGAGTGAGAAACTGATAACTATTTAATTCAAGCAAACTCATAACGTTAAACCCGATGGAAGTGATCAACTATTCAACAAATCTATATTTATTTTCATAATCTCTTAGATATCTAAATGTATCTTTCAAATAAATTGAACTGTACATTAGCTTTATCCATCATCTAAATAACTAACGGTATTATTTTATAACCTATTAAATCTATCACATAAAAACAAAAAATAAAAACATATTTAATCATAAACAGTTCAATAATTTAGTAAAATAAGGTTAATTAACAAAACGAAAAACAATTAACAAAAGAGGTGATGACTTGGCGCGTTGACAAAACTTAAAAAATATAATATTTTAAACCATAAAACGACGTAACATCATACCTCTCGCTTTCATCGGGTTTTACCCGGTTCGGCTCTCAACCCGTTTTGGTCTATAAAATCCCGCAATCTCAATTGCTTCACAATCATAAACCCTAATTTTCATGTTCCACCTTTCATCCTCAATTGCTTCACAAATGTTAACCATGGCGATTAAAACTCAGCCTGGAACAAGATCGATGTTTAATTTGGCGTACGATAGAGGATAGGCGCATCAAGTTTGGCATCACAAATCCCCCAAATCAATCAAATCTCAAACCCTAGCTTTTCAATTTTGTAATTAGGTCAATACTGTTAATTAATAGTTACCTTACTCATCAATGGATTCCGGAAAGAAGAACTTCATCGTGAAGACATGGAAGCGGTGTCGATCCTTCCCGCGCAGCCGCGCCGGTGCCGTCGCCGGCGGTTTGGTGAAGAGCAAGTCGTGGAACGGAAAGGAGTTGAAGAAGAAGAAGATTACGCCGGAAGGATTTTTTCCGGTGTGTGTCGGACCGGAGAAGCAACGGTTCGCGATCAAGATGAAGTACGCTAACCATCCGTTGTTCACGATGCTTCTAGAAGATGCTGAAACGGAATACGGTTACCACTGTGACGGTCCGATTTTGCTGCCGTGTGATGTAGAGTTGTTTTACAAGGTGTTGGTGGAGATGGAGGGGAAGGATCACGTGCAGCCGGTTGGATGGGGTTTAGCGTACGGGTCATGCAGTCCGTTTAATCCTAGCCGTCGATTGAGAACCAACGGTGTGGATCAGATGGGGAAAGGGCATGGTTCGTATGAAGCTTTAGCACATAAAGCTTGATTAAGATGGATTAACTTGGTTTGTTAAAAGTTAAAAACTTGTAATAAGTAAGCATCTCTTGTTTGTGTAAAAGTATGCATGCAATCCAAATGTATTTTGAATTTTGAATTCCATGCCATAATATAAATATGGATTTGCGATAATGTTTTTTTTTCTATGATGGTAGTAAAGGTAGTGGTGTTTGGCGTCTAACCTTATGCGAAACCTCTAAAAATCACGTTATTTTGGTTAATTTGTATCAAAATTACATCACTTTTAAGTTAAATAACTATAAACTCGTTCTGATGAATTGTTTCTGATATCATGTATTTTGTTTGTGTTTAAGTGAATATAATTTTTTGAGTTCATGGAACATAGTTAGGGGTGTTCATCGAGTCAAATAACTCGAATTTCGAGTTATTCGAATTTGAAATTCTGAAAAATGTATTTGAATTTGACTAATATTCCGATAAACCGACTTGAATTCGAGTTTATTTGAATATGGAAAAAAATATTAAAAAAATCAGTATTTTTCTTTTATCTACATGTTTGCATCCCTGTGGTTTACTCCAATCTACATGTTGGTTCCCTAAGTTTGAAATTTCGACATCTATGTACCTGTTGTTTCCATTTTTCTTCTATTGAGTCCCTGAAGCTAACGCTCATTAAAAATCTGTTAGTGAACAAGTTAAATGGCCATAATACTCAATTGTTTTCATCTTCTTCTCTAATCTGTTTTCTATCGAACTCTATTACGCTTTGTTTGTGTACAATACCTGAATATGTGTTAATTCGTACATGTTTGCACAATCGAAAAGTTCGAATTGCCCCCAAAAAAATGCCAAGCAAAATGATGAATATACCCTTCATCACTAACATATAAGTAACGGATTTTAGCCTCAACCCTCAGGGACGCAATAGAAAAAAAAATTAAACCACAGGGACTCAGAGGTCGAAATTTCAAACTTAGGACCCCAATGTGTAGATTGGAGTAAACTACAGGCACGCAAATTACAGTATACTCTTTAATAAACTTTTAACAATCTAACACATACATGATTGCAAAAACAACATAAATAGTCTTATAACTGTTGAGTTCTAGGTCATATGAATGTCGGATTTTGAATGAGTTGGATACTTAAATCGATGGATTGATGATGAGTCATAGGGAATTAGGGATTATGTGTTTTTTTTTGTTTGCCCTAATACGACAAGCCCAAAACAATTATACAAGTTACAAGTCCAATTATTATATAAAATATAAATATATGTGTGTGTTATTCGGGTTATTCGAATAAGTTTGAGTAACAGATATTCGAATTCAATTCAAATTCGACTTAATTATTCGAATCGAATCATTATTTAATTTGAATAACCCGGAATTCGAATTCAAATTTTTTATTCAAAATTGATTCGAACCGAATTTTGAATTATTCGTGTGCAATTCGAATAATGAACACTTCTAAACGTAGATAACCAAAAAAAGTGTTAATCTGGATAATAAAATTAGGAAAATAATTTGTCGGTATTTAACTAAAATATCATATAAGGTAGATGACAAGGTGAATAACACCATAGTAGAAAAAACTTCTTTTCTTTTTTTATAATAAAAAATAAAACACAACTCATAAACCTAGCCAACTCATTAAACCTTGTGCCCAATGCCTATTTGGCTATTTAGAAAACCCACAAGTTACAGGTTTAATACAAAAAGTCGAAAAAGACTTCCGTGGTGTAATCCAAGACGGATTCATATGGTTCTTATTTTCTTAATATTCACCGAATTGAGTCATCTTGTGTATAAAACAAAGTATTCTTAATCATTTCATCATAATATTTTAAATATATTATTAATCAATACTAAATTACTAAGGGGGACGGAGTGGACCAGCGGGCTTCACCCGGGTTCCCCGGGTTGGCCAGGCTACACCGCCGCAACGCCTGCGGGCTTCACGCGGGTTCAGTGGCATGGGCTTTAATACCCGCTGGAACCAGCTTGAAGTGAACGTTATCTAGCCGTTGGGGAGTAGAGAATCTAGCCGTTGGGGATTGGGGGGGTTGGGGTCTTTAAATAAATAATAATAATTTTCTCTCAATACATATATATATATATATGTATCTCTATTGTTTACATACTCTCTCACAAATAAATCTCTATTGTTCACAAATGAGTTGTATGGAACCGCTCCTAGGTGCCCATTTTTTGTTAATGGTCATCAATACAAGCGGTGTTACTATCTTGCCGATGACATATACCCTTCTTGGTCCACGTTTGTGAAATCATATTCTTATCCAACGGACGTGAATCAAAAAAAGTTCAAGAAAACGCAAAAGGGGGAAAGGAAAGACGTCGAACGAGCATTCGGCGTATTGAAGGCTAAATGGGCCATAATTGTACGACCGGCACGTCAAATGAAGGTGGAAAAGTTGAAGAACATGATATACGCGTGTATCATATTACACAATATGATATTATTGATTGTATCTTTTTTATTAATTGTATTTTCATTTATGTTTATTTAATGAGATGTGTTTTTTTAATGAAATATTATTTTAATAAAAAAAATATTCTAGGACTTATTGGTTCCACATCCTACTCTTAGGGTTGAAGAGGGTTCAAGAGGATACAAATAACATGGCACATTTTAATTGGGTAAAAGGAGAGGGTTCTATGGTTTTTTTTTTACCACTCCCTCCACCCTAACAAAGTTGTCTATTTGTTATCCAATTTTAATTTAAGAGGCCAATCAAATAATTTTTTATCATAAGTACTTTTTTTCTTCAACAAACACTACTATATGTGTTGCATGTAAACAACGGTGGAGTGGAGGTAGCCTTCTAGTACTGGGGTCAACCGATCTCATGATGTTTCTGTCATAAATTGGATCTCAAATTAAACCCAATTAAAATTAGGGGTGTCAATCGTGTCGGGTTAACGAATTGAATTCTTCAACCCTAACTCAACCCATATATTTATTCGTGTTGACCTACTTAAAATCGGGTCGTGTACAGGTCGACCCATTTTGTTTTCATTCATGATTATAGGTAATCATTAGCGACTTAGTAACAATTTAAACAATTAATACTTCAACTCAAATGAAACTTTTTTGTAATTACTGCCCTTTTTTGTTTTAGCTTCTTTGTTTTTCATTGAACAAACTTGGGTTTAAAGATTTAGTTCGATATTAAAATAAACGATTGGAAAAATTGGAGAACTCGTAGTTAAAACTAATAAAATAAAATTGTTGTAGGTGAAGAGTTGATGAAATAACCAAAAAAGAAAGTTAGTTTCACCTTAAAAGTTAATAGGTAGCGGAAAAATTAAAAATCAAAATATTTAACTTTAAATATCAACACTTTTCATCTCTAAAATATAAATACTAACTTTTAAAAAATCCTTAAACAGGTTAACAGGTCAACCCATGGATTAAGCGGGTTGAATCACTTTTTAAACGGGTCATATCAGCCGACCCAAAACATGTATTTTTTCGTGTCGGGTTCGGATCGTGTCAGAAATTGTCGCCGCTATTTAAACCGATGAATTGAAATATACGATTGAAATGAATCAGAATAATCAACCAAACGATTTCCAGCTTTATTGAATGATCAAACACTTACAAAAGAGAAATCCCCAATTAGGGATTGAAGAACAAGAACTTTCAAATCAACAGAAAACTAACAACCATGAGAACGGTTAAACACAACTAACTGGGAAAGTTACACAAGTAACCCCTGAACTATTTAAGTTGTCTTTACCAAACTAATAATTACTTCGTATTTTTAATACCATATGCTTATACTATTATTTTATATAATTATTTATACATTATCATCACTTGATAGATCTACTTACTATAAGAAAATTGATTTTTAATAATTCAAACGATGACTAACTAGCTGATAATAATTTATACTAACAATTTGTTTGGTGACAGTCTAATCTTTCATTTTTGTTGTCAAGGTCAATAGCAATAGCATAGTTATAATGGATTTACACTCGTATTACTAATTGGTCATAGTTTAGATTACTAAAAATCAATTTGTCTTTATTATATTAGGATAGGTTGTAATATTTAAACAAAATTCAACTTTACGTATTGTATGGTTTTATGAGGAATATTTAGTATTATTATTTTAATGCGTTTTATTATGAGAGTAAGTGTACGTGAGCATGAATCAGTTTAAACCTATAACTAATATTTCTGATTTTAGATTTTCATAACCGGTTGGCAGGGGCGGCCCAAATGGGGGGCAGGGAGGGCGACCGTCTGGGGCCCGGTCTCCTCATGGGTCCGAAGTTTTTAAAAATTTTATTATATATATATATATATATATATATATATTTATAAAAGGCTCAATCTCATTAACATTAGTTATAAATGGCATTAACCCACTTAAAAATTAAAAAAAAAAACCAATAGATTTTCAAACTTAACAAAAAATAAGAAAATAAGAAATAGTGAGTGGGAAGAGCAGTCAAAACTAAAAAATGAAGAAGGTCAGAAGCTTAGAAAAATAAACGTAGAAAAATTGAAAAGGAAACAGATTTAGAGTTCTGTAGCAATTGAAACAGATTTGGAGTTCTGTAGCAATTGAAAAACTTAAAAAAGAGGTGGATATGAAGAAGATAATAAACGTAGAAAAATAGTAAGGAAGTAGGTGAAAGAAGGGTACATATAAGACTTGCATTTGAGTAGATGAATGGTTTTGTAGTTGAGATTTATTAAAATTCTCAAACATTAAATTACGTTAATTTCAAAAATGAAATTAGGTTTATTGAAAATCTCATAAATTAAATTCAACTTTTGAAATTTGAATGTACTTAGTTTTTATTCTTTTTATTTTAAACTAACTTATATTTGTTTAAACTAAATGACCGGTTATTTTAGTTTTTTTTGTTTTTATGTTATTTTTTTGAAATTAAGTTCTAGATACTTTTTATATTTTATATTTTAAAAATTATTACATTATTTATAATGTGATCGGATTTTAAATCTGGTTTGACGAGTAAACCGCTGCTAATATGACCGGTTCAAATTTCTATTCGGTTTTGAAAACATTGATTGTTTTAAACAATTAAGTCCATTGCTCCGTTAATTCTTTTCATATTGAAAAACAATTTCTTAAGAAATGTTTCTTTAGATGAAAACTGACCTACAAAATTTAATATTTAGCAATAGAAAATCGACCTAAAATATTTCCAACCCCATGCTTAAGGGCCCTTGTTTTACATGTACGGGGCCCAAAACGTTTTGAGGGTTCTCGGGACCGGCCGTGCCGGTTGGTTATGGTTATATACGATTTGGTTATTAGAAAAGATACTTAGGTTCAATTGAGCTAATTCAACTTTTTCTACACATATAGTAATAGTTATAAAAAAAAATATTATAACCAAACCATCAGTTTTTCTATCTATTTGGTTTTTCCATTATTTCAAAGATTATGATTTAGTTATTCGAATTTTTATTCCCCTAGCAAAAGTAATAACATTGTTAAATATATAATTTTATGAGTTTTTTTAAGAAATCATATGCTTACAATTTTGAGAGAGTTCATGCACTTAAGACGAAATTTTCCACTTGTTACTACAAAATATCCACTTGTTTTTCGAACTACTCGTTCCATTAAATAAAAGATTAAAAACCAACTGTTATTGGTCTTGTCTTCCTCCAAAAGACTTTTTATGTCTCATGTTTTATAAGGCAACTTGTTGTAAATTTTGATTTCAGATATAGAAAAAGAATTATTTTTTTATGTGCAGATATTATTTATAACTTAGAAAAGGAAAATTATGGATAAATAAACAAAATAATGACATGTAGAATAATGATATTAGTTAATGGAATCAACCACATATATGTTTATATGCACATCCCATTTGTATATGATACATATGAAAATATATTAGAAAAATATCCATGTTATATGTCACGTAATTATACACTTTCATAAGATGAATATAAAGGTATTTATGTCAAAAAAAAAATCCACCTTTTATATTTATGTTTCTAATGTAGAAATTCACAAGAAAAATGCATCTTATTGAAGATAAGATTCATTTAACTGACCAAAGCACAATACCTTTCGAAAGTCAAAATAGATGGTTTTTCTTCTTACCTTTGCGGTCCAAGAAGATGGCCCAGGCTACATTCGATGAATTAAAGCAAACAAATGTCAGGTATTAAAAGTATATAGACTTTTTTTAGTAAATAATTGGAGAAAATTATAAATGAATCAATTAGTTTATTAATAATTAGCTTTAACCCCCGTGTGTTACACGAGTGAAACGCTAATATTATATTGATAAATATCTTAACAACTCTTTTATACAAATTTGATATTGTATTTGTAACTTTTTTTCATTTTGTTACATGTTAAGATTATATGGATGAGGGTAATCAAAACATCAAAAAATACATTTCATAAACTGTGTACTTTAATTTTAACAATACATTAAATTACATGTCAAATGAAACCTTATAATTATTATTTACAAATTTGAAAATACTTCATTGTATTAAACATTTGACGTGGTATTGGTAATCTTTCCATTTTTACCAAAGAATAATAGTTTGAGTCCATCTCTACTTTTAACTCTTGATAATGCAACATACAGTTGATCATAAATAAACACTTGATATTTCAATACAAACCAACGTTTGAAAGTGATTGACCTAAACTTTTATTCATGGTCATTGCAAAATATACAACAATTGTATATTTTATTTTTTGAAGTTTTAATAAAATTCTTTTGTCTGAATATGTTAACCCAATTATATGGATACAATTGTGATGACCAATGTTGCTTCCAAATAGTATTTTCAAATTTTATATGTAAAATTAAAATAGGGATACAATGTAGTATTTTCAAATTTTATATGTAAAATTAAAAAAGTTTGTATTTTGATAATAAATTTTTAAAAAAGATTTTTTAATAATAAAATTTTAAAAACTCGCTTTTTTTAAAACATCCTATTTTTTTAATTCTTGATTTTTTTTAACTTTTGATGATAATTTTAAAAAAAATATATGAGCCAATGGTAATAATGATAAATTGATTTGGTAAAATCTTTATTTATCTAATTTTCTAAAAATAAAGGCTAAATATAAAAGTATTAAATGTAAGATATAAATATGGTTTTGGGGGAAAAATTTATGAGATGTAACGTGGTGATGCCAAATGTCAAAAGCATTTAATTTTTTTTATAAGAGGGATTAACAACAATTTGCGATATATATTATTAACCCGTAACAGTTAAAAAGGATTAAGGAAAAAAAAGGTTGAAAAAACCTTTTCGACTTTCTATTTTCACATATAACTTTAGTTGTTGATTGATAAATAATCATATTTAGTTAGCAAAATATTTTTATTATTTATTGTAAGAGAAGATATAACAAACAATATAAATTACCATAAAATATTTTAAATAATTTTCAAATGCTTTAAGATATGCATATACGGTCGCTATTCAAATTTATGGACGAACAAAAATATAATTTTTTTTGTAATATAAAGTTATTTAGGCAAATTATAGCTATTAATATTTCTAAACATACTCATTGGCCGTAAAAGACGATAGCAATAAAACTATATATAATATGTAAGGTTAGTAACGCGTATAGTACATGAGTTGAATAAAAAAAATATTAAACAGTTACTAATAAGCGGAAATAATAAAGAAAATAGTTGAGAAAAGAAATTTTAAATTAAGAAAATATATAAAATAGTAAACAGAAAAAAAATCTTGTACTGACAGAATTATGACGCATAACATAGTTAATTATTTATTTATTATTTATATACATCGGAGATAAGAGACAAGATTCCAATTTAAAGCCGTCAATGGTCATCGGCTATAATGGTAGAAAACACTATTTCAAACATCAAAAATTTCAACTTCTCAACCTCATAAACATAATATAGTGAGGGGTTTTACCCCGTTAGAAGTTCCTCCTGTTAGGGGTGAGCAAAGTTCGGGTATACCTGAAAATACTCGAAGCCCGACCCGGAAAATACCCGAACCCGAACCCGAACCGTATTATAGTACTTGGGTTTTCAGTCGGGTCTAATATTCTGCAGTTTTCGGGTTCAGGCTCGGGCCCGGGTTTAGACCGGAAACCTGAATTAAAAGGACAGGACCGAATCAGGTTTAGTATTCCTGTTATAAATCAAAATCATTCCATCATAATTGTTTTAACAAATCAAAATCAAATCTAATATTAAAATAAATTGAGTATAAAAATAACTACAAATCCGGTTTAGTATTACTTATAATTTTTAAATTAAGTATAAAGATAACTACAAATCAAAATCAAATCTAATCTTAAAATAAATTGAAAAAAAACCCTACTTAGGCAACAAATTCGACCAACAAAATTTCAAATGGGTTGTTTGACTATAAAAGTCAAAGTATTGCTAATCTAAAGCCTCATTCCTCTATAAACCTGCAAAAATGGGTTGTTCGACACCAGCAAGCTCCTCGAAGCAAATTCAAGCTCAGATCCACAAGAAAAAGAATTGTAAAACAAGATCGGAAATTACCTTTTTATTCATGAAGTGATCGGAGCACCGAGCATGACGAATTTGACCAACATCAGGAGCGATTTCTCGTGACGCGGATGCTCCGTCGGGGTGCAGGAATCGGTGGACGCAAGGTTCCGAATCGTATTTCCGTCGGGGTGCAGATCGCATTTCCAGTGGAAAGAGGCAAAACGGGAGGATGGAGGTTAACTGCAATGTTCTTTCATCGGGTTATCTATAAAACGCTAACCCGTAAAACCCGAACCCGAAGAAGACCGGAACCCGTATATACATCATTGGGCCGGGCCTCGGGTCTTGATTTCTAGAACTTCGGTGTTCGGGCCGGGCCGGGTTTTACCCATTTCGGTCCGGGTTTTGCAATAAGCTCACCCCTACCTCCTGTGATGGGCTGCCGTGAATGTTTTGGATGTTGCCCTGAAAAAAACCCGATTATTCTAGAATATCTAGGTGTTAAAAAAAACATAATATAGTTAACAAGTTACTAATAACACCTAGCCCAAGCCCAAAAGTCTTCCTGGCCCAACTAAAGCCCTCTCTGTGAGGCTCCGTGCAACCTTTGCGCTCCTTTGGAACATGGGCTTCATAGTCTGAAAAAAAAACGTATTTAATTGGAGGTGAGAGGTAACTAGTTAAAGAGCATTGACAATAGGTTTTTTATATGTTTATGAGTGGTTCTGTATATTTTAGAGAGTGGTTTAAAGTGGTTATGAGTGGAGTAGATAGAAAATGTTACTGTTCATTTGTATATTTGTGAAAACACTGTTCAGCTCTATTAATTTTTTAATATTTTTTTAAAGTGGTTGTGAGAGGAGGAGAGAGAAAAATTTAATGATAAAAGTATAAAAAAATATTATTTAATTGAAAAAGATAGAGAAAAGTTAGTGATTTTTAGTGTAATTATAGATATGGGTATAAGGAAGCTGATAGAATGCTCTAAGGAGGTGTAAATGTGTAATTGTAAATTATTCGACACGCTCGTAAAGGTGTACGGAAGGGGTTTGGGGAGGGTTCGGTCCGATCGGGAACATCGTTTCCTCCCCTTCGACCCCGACAGAAAACCTCACCCATCGTTGGTGAATCCCCGAGAGATGTGGTTTATTATATTATTTTTAAAATTGTTTTTATCATAATTTTATTTAACATTTAATTTGATTTTCTCTAATAACTTGTAGTCGTTAACTTTTTCAAATAAATGAGGTTATACGGGAATTAAGAAATACGAGCCGTATGAGGAATATACGAACCAGATGAGTCATCTTCGAGCTCACTCCCTTACAGTCATACTAGTCGTATGGGTTTGGCCATATGGGTTATCAGTGGTGAAGCTTGAAGAAAAAACGATGAGGGGACGAGATTTTTTTTTCCTATCAGGGATACCGAAACTATAAAATTTTCGGCCGGATACGTATAAATTAACACTACTGAGCGAAAAATCAGGGGGGGCTCACTATACTTCGCCAATGTGGGTCATATTAAGTACGGGACGACAAAAACATGTTTTGACACGTGTCTGTGTGTCTGACGCAAATGGGACACTAATCACCACCATGGATGTTGGTGATTTTAGTGTCATTTAGGTTATTGGTTTAGCTTAAGACCAAATAAAAATTAGAATATACATTGATACGAGTTAGGAGGTACAAAATGCACATTTGATTAAAACTATTCTAACATCGTTACTTATGAACCTCAAAAGTCGTTAAGAGTAAAGCCCTAAACCATGGGGGTTCCAAAGGGACACCGCCTTCTTGGGTAGGGTCCCCTGGCGGCAGGATAGTGAAAAGTTGCATCGGATTTGGTAGATGGTAGGGGTATTCAAAATTATTAAAGATCTGAATCCAAACTTATGAATGAAAAAAGCCGAAGTTTGTTCATGCCTTTCATGCGTAAGATCTATCCATAGCCTTTTTTCATGGTATGGCAGAATGGATGTTTGTTATTCAATCAAGTACTTGCATAGCTTTTTTTAAATCTTTTTTAGCAGAAGATACCAAGCTTATATGTTAATTTGTTCATTCCGTTCATGTGTGTTATACTCCCCAACGTAATGTTCGACGCGTTGTTAGTAATTAGTGTTGGGTTTTAACATGTCTTTTAAAATCATTTTGCAACAGAAGCGGTTTTGACACGTTAGATCTAAAAATTTTTAGAAAATAAAACCCACCAAAGATCCATATGTAGTTCTTGAAACTTAAAAGAAAACAAACCATAGGGTGTTTATAGAAACAACCTTTGTAGAGTAGTGGTTGCAACAAGAAGAAAGATGAGCTAGGAATCAAGTGTTTTCTCTCCAAGAGAATCCACACCAAGCAAGTTGCTTCTTTTGATGCTAGTCACCAACCCAAGCCAAGATTACACTCACAAGAACACCCCCTTTAAGGTGGATATAACTTATAAGTGTGTAAATGTAAAATTAAAATAACCTACAAGAACAACAAAACTACTAAACGATATTTGAAGTTTTGGTGTTCTTGATATATATTTTTTCAAAAAGCTCTAGATCCTTTTCCTCAAAAACTCTCGACCAGAAGATTTTTTTTTTTTTTACAAGAAGTTGTAATTAGCCAAGTATTTGAAAAGCATATTTGATAAAGAATCCTTCCACTTTTCAAATATCAACTTTTGTAACCTTATATTTGTGATAACTTGGAAACTACAAAATTTCTTATTTCTAGTCAAAGACTCCAAATCTGTGGAGACTTGTAAGAGAGGAGGGATAAGGGTTTTCACTAATGTTTGTTGGATAAAAGATGTAAACTAGTTATTTAAATCATATTGATTTAATATTAACAAGTTTACTAAGGTTTTATAAACCTTTACCTATTTTATTTATACTAATCTTATAATCTTGTGTTATAAATATTTAGGAACAAACCTACATTTCATAAACATATAAGATTGTATAAAACATTCGACATACACAACACAATGTATATAATGATTAACAATGTAAATAATCATTTATATATATGTAACTCCATAAATATATTATGCATTGGTTTATTTAATATCATCATTTTACTTAATGATAATAGCCTTGACATAACAACCGGGTTGTACACGTCAAACCTAGTTTAAACATGTATATGAAATATTTGTTTGGTGTGTGACATTTTAGGATCATATATCAATGGCAACTTTGTTACACGTTGTCTCTTGGGCATATAACTTACAATTAGTCCAGGCGAACCACTATAAATGGACAACTTAGACTCATCGTTGCTAGTTTATACGCATGGGACGCACCATTATAACTAATTTATACCAGAACTTTCTCTTTTTTTTATTTGATCCAAACTCTATATATATATAACACTTATATTTACCTTGTTTATAAAACCAGATGTACAAATAAAAGATTATATCTCAATATTATCTATAATGATTAACATTGTGACTTTATTATTTGTGTTAAAACGATAACACATACATGTAATAAAATTACTATTCTTTTCTTAAATAGAAATCATAATTTCATGAATATTACAATATGCATCAAAGTCCCAATCATAAACACCATCATTACAGTCACGAAAAACACCTTTAATACAGATTCAGTGTGAAATTACTTTAAATATATAACAGATCATACAAATTCTGTAACATAAACATAAAATTTGATGAAGATGGAGCAAATAGAATGGCAATAACATCTAGATGAGCTGCATGAGTTCTTCAAACGTTTTCATGGCGGAAACCGGCAATCCGAGCAACACATTGACGCTTTTCCTCTCCTTTCCATGAGATAAAAACAGAATCACCTCCTTCTCCGGTAACGCCACCGGACCGGACATAACCGGCTCGCCCCAACCGAAATCAGTGGTGTGAAATGACAGTTTTGACCACGTTGTGATCAACAGCGTGGACGCCAGTGACGGCCTTGCACGTGTCACCTCGAAATAATCAATCGCTGATCTCATGTAACCGTCTGTAACGATTTTCACCGCGTTGTGAACTAACTTCACAGTGAACGATAACGGATTTCCGATCTGCTCTCCTGCTGTACATATAGCGTTGGTTAGCACTATGCCGTTGCCGGAGTATCCTTCCGGCAACGGCGGATCGAATCTGGAACGTCCGTCTACGGCAAATAGGAGCTTCGTTTTCTGATCCGGTTTCATTCTAAGCGATTCGGTTCTGGCTTTCCATACGAA
The DNA here is from genome assembly GCA_023525975.1 of Smallanthus sonchifolius. Taxonomy (NCBI): domain Eukaryota; kingdom Viridiplantae; phylum Streptophyta; class Magnoliopsida; order Asterales; family Asteraceae; genus Smallanthus; species Smallanthus sonchifolius. Next base: position 480,849 of record JAKNSE010000034.1, on the reverse strand, counting down.
AGCCGATAGTGCTTCGAAAGACGTGCAGGTCGATATCTCTCCGTCTCCGGTGGCTTTGATTTTGAGATTCTCGAGATCTTCCGGTGAGAAACAGAACGACCGGTAAGCTAATTCTTCGTTGTAGAGATCTGCGGTTTTCGATACGTCTTCAATCTCGGAGAATTCATCGTGATTGAATTCCACTACCGGAGGGTTTCTGGCCTTGAGAATTGTCCGGTCCATGAACGGAGGAATTTTTAGCGGCAAACCTCTGGCGATTCGACTCCATGAGTTCATGAATTCCATGGCGGCAATTCCGTCGAACAGATTATGACTAATCCCCAACCCTAGCACAAACCCACCACATTTGAATCTTGTCACCTACCAATTATTTGAAAACTTAAAAAAGACAAAATTGTAATTTCATATGTATCACGGTATCAAGTTGTGTAGTAAATGTGTTTCTCAAACAGCGGAAGTTCACACTAATGCAGATTCAGAGGGTGTGTGAGTTAGCTGTTTTAAAATAAAAAAAATGTGAATCAGTGCCGAACGACTAACCTGGACAACAAGAGGAGGGATCTCGAGAATGTTCTTAGCTCCGGGAATGTTATAAACCAACTTGCCGAGAGTTACCGGATCCGGAGTTGTATGAACACGAATATCTTCGATATTACAGTTTGCCTCGGCCTCAACAAATACAGCACCTTCACCGGTGCAGTCCACAGCCAGCTTCCCCTCGGGGCTAACCGTCAACCTCCCAGCAGCCGGGAAGTAGTGAACAAGAACCTTAGACAGAGCATCTTTAACCACCTCAACGGTTGTTTCATTCCCTTTGTCGTCAGACTTGTAGCAATAAATGGTGTGTACTGTAACCGCGATGTTTTGGTCCAAATTGGACAGGAAGTAGAGACCTTTTTCGGTTTTCTCACACGGTTGTACGAGTGTGGGCTCATGTGTCATTGTAACGGTCAGTTCAGCGCGATGGTTGTCGTCGTTGTAGCTTTCAATGCTTCCCATTTTCGGTTACTTTAAAAAAACCTGTTTATAAAAAGATTTTAATGTTAAACAAGACATCAAGAAGTGAAGTTAAGTGTGAGTTTGAGCATGCAAATGATCATACTATAACACGTTTGTTTCATGACTGTACCTCAAATGGTGCTTTAAGTTTGAGAATGGAAAATTAGAAATGGTGTGTTTGTTTTGAAGAAATCCTGGGGATTATATAGAGCTGAAAGAGGAGATGGGAAGATGAACAACATAAGGTTTTGGTTAACCAAACTGAAAGCGACTTGTGAATGTGATCAATATGGTGTTTATGGTTACATTTTCAGCGCAAAAATTTTACCTGATTTTGTTTGTTAGCAGTGTATTGGTGGGTCCGTAAGGTTTTAAAGACATATTCTCACAGGTTATCAAAAAGATTGGATGTTTATTGCTATAAATTAGAGAAGATAGACAAGACTTAAAACATTGCAGGGATTGATTTTGTAAATTAAGTTTATATTGTTGTTATGTTTAAAGGTATTTTAATTGCATGTTTGTTTGTAAGATAAAGGGTATGGTTGGTGTGGTTGGCATCCAAGATTTGGTTTCTTTGAACATTTGACTTCACTTACAAGATTATTTTATTTTTGGAAAAAAGGTAATGTGTACCAAAAGGAGAAATATTCAATAAAATTAGAAAATTTGGTACTATACATGTTAATCAAACCAAATGTTAACGAACTACAGATTGAGACAACTGATGTCAACCAAAAATCCAAACCACAATAGATATTACACTCAGATAGAGGTGCACATAAAAACCGGTTTGGAATCGAGACCAAACCGGTTTAGGTAAAACCTATGAACCAGCGGTTTAGGACCGGTTTAGGATTTCAAGCAATGAAACGGTTTAAGACCGGTTTTTTGAGAACCGGTTTGGGGAACCGGTTCAAACCGGTTTGACGTTGCTGAGATAAATCTAGCCGTTGGAAAAACGGCTATATAGCCGTTAGGAGCCGTTTTTTGTCATTTTTTCACCCATTTTAACCCCCAATCACATTATAAATAGGTAGTGGGTGTTTTGGTTAAATCACACTTCTCAAACCCGCTCTCTACACTCTTTTATAAAAAAAACGCTCAAAAAACGCTATGGCCGATTCAAGTTTTGGTGTTTCATCTTCCGATTACCGTTGTAAAAATCATACCAGCAACGAGGAACCCCGCAATTTGGTTAAACTATGATCTATGTGAGTTGTCTAACGAGATGGAACGTGCTCGTTGAAAAATTGTGGTGGATTTTTTAAAAAGGATTCAAACTCTACTTTGAAAACTCATATTGAAAAATTTTGTCCGAGTTTGAAGAAAATTCCGAATGAGGGTCAAGCATCTATGACAAGCGATGGTGGAATTTGGAACTTTGATCCAAATATTGTTCAAGATAGAATGGCGAAATATTTATTTTATAATGTTTTGTGATTTACGAACTTCTATAATATAAATAAACGTTGATCTTTATGTTTTTTGTTGTTAAATATTTATTTTTAATTTATTTTATTTAAAATCTAATTTTTTCTAACCTGAACCAGTCAAGAACCAAACTGAACCGGTTTAATAGATTTGGAATTTCGATTAGTGAAGACCAGTTTAAACCGAACCAGTTTTGGTCAAAACCAGTTTAGCTATAGTGTTGACCACACCGGTTCCAAAAAACCGCTTTGTGCACCTCAGAGTTTCTCTGAATCATGAGATAAAAAACCAAAACACACAACGTTCGTCGCCTAAATCTAAATGATTGAGAAGTCACGTATTTTATGACTGTAGACGTAAGTTTCTACTGATATGAGATACACCACACTAGTTTAGATGATCAAAATAGAAATGTGCATTAACATGATGCGCTTACAATCTTCAACCACCAAAACGGTGATTATACTTGAATTAATATTCATTCACCAACCCTGCAAATTTTATAACTAAAAGCTACAAATCCAATCAAAAAACAAAGTACAGCAGAAAATGTATAGCTCATCAGTATGAGTATCATCAAATCCTAAAAAGTCATGAAGAAGTGCCCATCAAACAACTGTTCTATGGTACAAATAACTCGAGTCAAAGCTATAAAAACACATTTAAAAGAGCAACTGAAGTACATCTGCACAGAAACCAAATGTACACTGATCACTTCTGGCTGCCACCTTTCACTTTGTGCCTCGCTGTCTTCCTAGTCAGACATGTTTATCTAACACCTATATTGCCACCTATGAATCACTGTTGACACCATCTCCGTCCTCGTCACTACCACCTTCTGCTTCTTTTTCTTCATCGTCTTCATCACCAGACATGTTGTTTATGACATCAGTGATTATGGCCTTCACTTCGGCCTTTCTGTGCAGCAGATCCTGGCCAAAATGGGCACCTACAATTTTTAAAAAATAAAATAAAATTATTAATTCCGACTAAAAATAATTGCACAATGTATGTATGTTAGAAAGAAAAAGAAAGGTGGTTAACATACCAAGCTGTTTGATGATATCTGACAAAGTTGCCTGCATGATTAAAAAAGGAATTACATTAGTGGTTTTGTTTTGATTATTTTTTATTAAACAGTCAAAAAAGAGAGCATGGGATTCACTTACAGTGTTGAAGTCAACTTCCTTTAAAATACTAACTACAACTGCATGCATTTCTTCATTAGTTGGTTCTGCTTTTGCCTTCTTGTTGGATTTCGCTTTTCCTGTAAAAAATAAACAGTCAGTGTATAGTACATCATAGTATTACATTAATTTAAATGAGGCATATATGCCTAACTAGAGAATTGAGTCATGTTTGTCTAAGGGGCAAGTAAGTGAAATAAAAGACTTGAAATGGGTCAAACGAGTAAAGTTGACAAAAAAGGTGTAAAGAAAACGGATAAAATAGACCCAATGTGTAACTCTAAGACATACAACCCCCTATATTGTTTTATTTAAACAATTGGATTATTGTTGGAATGATAGTTTTTGTAATCATATTTAACACACATAGGGTGTTCAAAAAAATCCGAATCCGAAACCGAACCCGAATTATCCGAAAATCCGAATCCGAATTATCCGAAAATTCGGATATCCGAAATTTCGGATATCCGAATTTTCGGATTCGGATAGTGATTTTCGGATATTTCGGATAGTTCGGATATCCGAATATCCGAAATATTATATTTATATATTTTTTTTAATTGTTTTTATTATTTAAAAATAAGAAAATTTGAATCAAAACCCGATATATTATATTTATATATTTTTATATGTATATTTTCTAATGTTTTTTAAGGTTTTTAATTGTTTTTGTAATTTTAAAATATTTTTTTTATATATTTTTTTATTTTTTTTATATTTTCGGATATCCGTTTCACTATCCGAATGGATATCCGAAATTTCGGATATCCGAATTTCGGATATCCGAAATTTCGGATACGGATTCGGATAGTGAAATTCACTATCCGAAATTTTCGGATATCCGAAATTCGGATATCCGAAATTTCGGATATCCGGTTTTGAACACCCTGTTTCAGGTAAACCCAAACCATTTTAACATGTACTAAAAAATATTGAGTTGACAAGAATCCAGAACACCTTATGACCAATTACCTAACCTGGACATTGTGCCACATCTATCCATCAAATACAGCTTATAACAAGAAAATACTTTCTACCACACAACAAGGACATGAAATTGCATGATGAAGATTATGCAAGTGTGTGAGAGTGCATTGAATTATTAACAAAAAAAACATATCTACCGTGACCTTTGGCAGAATCTTTCTTGGCAGGGCTTTTAGTCTCCACCTTTTTGCTATTCTTTTCTTCCTTTGACTTTTTACTTGATGAAACCTTTGATTTAGCAGATGAGCCAGGTGTAGCAGCTGACGTGTCACCATCCTTCTTAAATTTTTTATTCGATTTGGTGGGTGATTCCACGTCATCTTTTTTAACAGCTTTCGATTTCTCTCCAGTTTTAGTAGCAGACCCCTTGACGCTCTTCTTTGAAGAACTCTTTTCACTTGTCACCTGTTTTTCAGGCTTATCTTTTTCCTCATCACTTTCAGACTTGTCTTCTTCATCATCGGCACCTTCTTCAGACTTCTCTTTTTCCTCATCACTTTCTGAATTATCTTCTTCCTCGTCGCCACCTTCTTCAGACTTATCCTTTTCGTCGTCACTTTCTGGTTTTGAAGGTGTGTTCTTCTCATCTTCCTCTTTAGATTCATCTTCGCTCTCTGAACCTTCATCTTCATCCACATTCTTTTCTTCCTTAGCCTTCGGTGTACGTTTGCGTTTTTCACCCGATTGTTTCTAAAAAAGAGAGAAATGAAGATTATATGTGCATGCTAACAGTCTTATCAGTGTGTGTGTGTGTGTGTATACACGTGCACCTGTGATTTTGAAGGGTGAACACGAACCGTGGATGGGGTCCTGCTCTTTCTTGCCTTAGCTTTTTTGTTTTTAGCTTTCTGTGGTGTGGGGGGGGGAGTAAAAACAATATTTTAGCTTAAACTGTTTATATATAAAAAAGGTAAGAAAAGGAACTGCTTTGAAGAGTAACAAGCCTGTTCTTTTTCAGCAAGCAGTACTTCAGTTGTAACATGTGGAGATTGTAGAAACTCTAATAACTTCAATGAAACCTCTTCCTGAAAATATATAAACAATAACTTTAGGGCTAAAGCATTATAACAGAGTGTATAAACTACACTATATGATGATTAAGTGAATGCTTGCCTTTTTAAGAGATGACTTGTAAATTTGGAGATTTAAAATATCACAAAATTCAAACAACTTTTCTTTGGTGAATTTGTCAAGCTTCTCTTTCACCTTTAACTTTTGTTTTTCGTGCTGCACACACAAATCAATCAACACAATAGTATGTAAACTTAGTGATATGTTGTCAGTGTTCATTGTCCAAATGAATAATTGAAGATAAAGAAAAAGAACAAACAAAATTATAGTTCAATAAAAGAAAATATCACCTCATCATCAGCCCAGACAAAACCAGAAAACATGCCAATATTCTTCTTCAAAGTGTTCATCTGCAAACATGTCACAATCAACAAATCAAAAATAAAGACAAAAGTTTTGCTGAATTGTATTTGTATCAAACTTTCCAACATGAAGATTTCCCACCTTTGCTCTTTTGCTGAAAAGAACAATGTGCAGTGATTGCAAGGTGTCATCACCTTTTCTCTTGGACAGCTTGTATGCCACTGAAAATAAAAAAACAGTAAGATTTAAAGTACATATATACACACAGAAAGCACAAGAGAAATGAGGTACTATGTTCTCAGAAGAAAGATCGCATAGACGTAACAAAATACAGAATGTGATAACAAGAGATACCAGCTACTGCCATAGCTAATATTGTCTATCTAATAACATATTTGAGCGAACTACATTTAAACAATATGAACACGAGCATATAAGGTGTGAAAAACTATCCACTTCATGCTCGTTCATACTACCAAGTTCATTTACACGATATATCATACCTTATAGAGGGATGACACACGTGATGAAAAGTTGTAAGGGCATAAACTTAGAGCTCAAAACAAACGTGAAAAATAAAAGCTATTGAACAAAATATGTAATTGGACAAAGGTCAAACAGGTAATAATTTCACCTCTAAGCATAAAATCCTACAACAAACATGAGAATATTCAAGTAATGGTCTTGTTTATCTCAAGCAATGGTTTAAAAATATAAAAATTGTTCAGTTGTGAAAACTTTGGGTTATTAGGCTTCCAAATTGGGCTCGGTATCTAGGTCGATTGACAGGGGCAGAGGCGCAAGCCCTAGTGGCATGTCTTGTTTCTTTGTCACCAAGTTATTAACCCTAATCTTGTTCTATTTACATTTTATACCATGCTATGTAATTGTAATCTTTGACTCCTGATAATTAATAAAGAGAGAACCCTAGTTGCAAACGTAGACATAGGTCACTTTGGCCAAACCACTTTATTTCTTGTGTCGTTTATTATTTGACTTCACTTGTTTGTGTGTGTGTGTGTTTCATGTTTCCGCTGCATACCGACTCTAATTGATACCTAACAAAAAAATTGCATTGCACAAAGTAAATCTACAACATAGTTGTCAATGGCGATGGTAGCGGGCGCTGCCAACATCGTGTTTCGGGATATGGTCGCTATCTGGTGAATAGCGAGTAAATAGCGTTTTTTTAATAGAAATTAGCGCTAGGGTTTTTAATATAAGGGACGGACGATGTGGTGTTGCTTCTTCTCCTCCATCGGAATTGGCCCAATTAACTCGTTCTCCTTCTCCAGCACCACAATTCATTTTTCCTCTACAAGTGTTAACTAAGAGTATTTCTAAAATCTTCAACTACTTTACCGTTAAACATGAAATAGCGGTCGCTATTTACCGCTATTCGCTACGTAACATATCAGTACCTTGTCACTATTTACCACTATTCACTATTGACAACTATGATCTACAAGATAGCGTATGAATAACATTGATCAGTTAACTTGTCTAAAATTGCATTGCACAAGGTGAATCTACAGGATAGTTTAGAGGCCAAGGTTGACAATTTGCTTTTAGAAAGATAAATAAAGGTTGCCCTCACAAACAATAATGCCATTCATGGTATAAATAACTTGTCTGAATGCAACCTAATGCATGATAAGTCATTATTTATTTAAGAAACTAAAGAACAAGGCTGATCATGGGACTCTCCACTGATGCAACCCTCCCTCTATTTTAAGATATCTTAAATCTGGATAAGCTGCTGATTTATGTATGTTCCATGCATTAGCTGTTACAGATGTACAGTGTTCCACATGTACCTTATTGGAACAGGAATACCATCACAAGTACTTCTAACACACTCAATACTCATCTTAATTTTTAAGCTTAAATAGTAACTTATAAACACTTCAAATGTATAATTTTAACAAGGACTGGAGAAAAAGAACACATATCACTTTTTTAAAGATAAGAATGATAAATATTACTGAAAATGCATTTAATAACCTTGTAAGTAATGGCACAGCTGCCTCCAGAATATAAATACTTGATAAGCAAATAGCAGTGTATAAACTAATGATAACCTAAATTGACATTTGTGTACAGAGACAGAGAGTGTGTAACCCACAACAGATTGTTAGCAAACTACCCTCTTCAAAAACATTACAATGACACTATAGCTGGGGTTGTCTACTAGAAATAGAAGTATTGTATAACACTACAACCTGCTAAAGTTTCAATAAGTCAACAAACCAAATTTCAGTTTAAAGAAGCTGATAAGCTTAGTTCAATAGAACAAGATGGAAAGCAGAACCTTGATGGAATCAGTAAACAAAAAAACATGGCAATGAAGATGAAATTAAAGAATAACAATTGAGGGAGAACTTATTTCTAAGATGTACAAAATTACAAAGATTGCACAGGTCCAGAAAAGGCATCACACAGCAAACAGAAGCTCTGACATGCTATTTTAAGCTCTAGAGATTGAAATGTGAAGACATCATGAAGCATTAAGGGTTCAAACCATAGCAGTCAAAGACTCAAGGCACAAAGGGTGAGCCTTGAGCCTTAGCCGCTTGAAAGATGAGGGCTTTTTAAGCAAGAGCCACAATATAAACACGCCGTGTTTAGGGGTTTTAGATAAGTTTAAGACTGGGTTTAGACATGTTACATGCCATTTTTAGATGTTTCATACTAAACATTGAACGCGGTTTTGATCAAAACTAATTAATAATAAACCACAAAACAAACAACCTATTTACAATAACCCAATCCTAAACCTATTAGGACTCCAACACAATAAATTAAACTAAATAAATAAACCATACTTATCTAACTCTTATTTGAAATTCAAACCAAAACTTTATCTCTTAGCCCACTTGATTCCACCCACAATTAGGATTAACCCTTCAAATGTTACATGCCATTTTGAAATGTTTCATAATATCAGACTAGTTTTGGCCGACATTTGGCTAAAATCTTCATCTAAGCACCTTTGGTGGATGCAAGACGGTATGGCTGAGCCTCACCGTACATGAGCACCTTTTGAGCTTTTGACAACTATGGTTCAAACAGCATAAGCATGATCTATAGTACATGCCAGATGGATTGGAATCAAGGGTGCAAACAAATAATTAATAACATTTGGAATGAGTAACTAACAGTCTAACAACAACCAAGACCTAATAGTGATATAAACAAATCCCAATTTCCCTACACTCCTTAAACCCTAAATCAGTGACCCTCTTCAACTCTATCAATATTTTCAAATCTTGCAAGGCATCACCAAAGCAACACAAAACAAAACAAACAACAATCATATACATTAAGATCTAACCGAAATTAAACATTAATTAAGCAAAAATAATAATAATTCGTTAACAATTACCGTTTGGAATATCCTTGAGCTGAGTGCCTGAGCCCTGCATCAATCCATCAAAACAAACATTAGCATGTAAAATCCAAGAAATAAAAAACAAATTATATAATAACTACCTTTTCAACAGAAAACGGTTTGGGAGCAGAAAGCCTCTGCATAGACTCAGTGTACCGTTCAACCGTCTTCCTCTCCCTCGTCGGCCTATCCACCGGCGTAACCGGTTCCCTAGGGCTCGAATCGGTCTTCACCTTCTTCGAGCTACCGTTTCGTTTCTTGGCACTATCTTTCCTCCCCCTTTTACTGTTCCCTTTACCTTCGTCTCCGCCATCACTCCCCTCTTCTTTCTCTTCAGTCTCCTGCTCTTCTTCGTTGTCCTTCACTTCGACGTTAGGAACGTCTTCTTGTTTCTTCCCTTCTAGGGTTTCAATCTCGGAAGCCATCGAAATAAACACAGGACCAGATCGAGAAATTGTTGAGAAAACCTAGGTGAAATTTGTGGGATCTGGTTTGTGGATGATGAAATTGAATCTGAGAAGAATGTTTTAAAATGGAATTTGGGGGAATTGGTGGGGGTTTAAAGGGCGGGGTGTGGTGAATTTTGGGGAAGAATTGGAGGGTTTTGAATTTCGTGCCAAATGTTAAGCGGGCTGTCTCGCGGTTCAACCAAATTTTGCATCTTTTTCATTTTGTTTTCAAATCACAAAGTCTCATCATAACCTAATCCATATGGCAAAAGATCATGAGATGTCAGAATCTAAATAAATGTTTGATTATTACAAAATAAATATATATTCAGAATTCACGAAAAAAATTTACATTCTTAGGGTGGAAGGAGTCGTGGTACAGGCTTCACACGGGTTGAGAGGGTTTTACGAGTAACACCGTCGCAAGTGGTTAGGGCTTTCTCACACGGGTAGTAATACCCGTTCAAACCTGTGGATTGGTGTGACTTTGTAGCCGTTGGGGGGTATTTAAATTAAAAAAAAATCAAGCGCTCAATGGGTACCACACCCTCCTCTTAGGGTTGAAGAGGGTAAGAATGACATGCCAAAATTTAAATGGGTAAAATAAGAGGGTTTTATGGGTACCACTCCCTCCACCCTTATGAAAATAAATGTTAGAAAAAACAAATACAAACTTTAAAAAATTGTTTGGATGAAAAGATAAAAAAATCACGAAAAAGTTTTGTAGTTGCAAAATGATAATAATCAAGAAAAACGAAAAAATAATTTTAAAAGTTGTTGAACCAAAAGAAAAAACCGTATAAAGCTTGGCATACAAAAATTTAGAATTTCACAATCTTATTTGTTAAACTAGTTTAAAATCTCTTGTATTACACGGGTTAAATAAATATAATGATATATAAGTAGTAATAAAAAATTACTTTTTTTAAAAACCCGTATTTTATACGGGTTGAATAAAATACAATGTAATATTTTAACAAATACACTCGTCAAAATATGTTAATTTAATGTTACATTTATAAATTATAGTAAGTTAATTTTTAAAATATTTTTTTAACTTGGTATTAATTTAATTGATAAATGGTAATCCATATTAAATAATTTATTAAATGATATAATAACAATCCATAATTATATTGATATTAAATATTTAAAAATATATTCATTTAATATACTATTTAATAGGGGAGAGAGAGACGGAAAAATTATATTAAGAATGCACCAGAATGTGACACGTGTCCCATACTTTTACTTGTTTATTAAGTAATATAGATATAGATTTAAAATTTATGAGCTTTTATTAATATAGTTAATAATTTGTTTAAAAATATATTATTATTGAAATATGAAAGTGTATTTATTATAAGAGAGAGGCGGAATTTTTTTTTTAAGGATGAATATGATGACGACACGTGACATTGAGAAAATCTTTATTTATTATATAGTATAGATATTATAATTAAAACATTTAGTTAATTACTTAAATAATAAAAGAAAAATGTTAGGGGTGGGTTTCTTGATTTAGTGAGGGGTGAGTTTCTTGATTCCGTGTCGTTTAAAATGGGTTTTTATTTTATCTAACTTTTGAAACAATTTCATAGTCGGTAAAGCCAATGACTTAGTAAGCATTGGAATCGTTTGATTCCTATGTTTCACTAGCAACAACAACAAGGCCAAACCTGTTTGATGATCTTTCAACCTTTTTTCTCTTTGGAAGCTTCTGAGATTAAGGCTAATGATCCACCACTCGATGGAATGTTCTTAAACACTTTGCTTTCTTGAGCATGAAGAATACTAAATAGATTACTTAGTGGCATGCTTTCTAGATTCAATGTATCTGCCGTTGGTCCGGTAAAGTGTCCCATTCCTTTAATGGTTTAATTACACGTTCATTTGTTGTACTTGTTTTATGTTTTTAAAATCATGTTGAATCTATTGTATGTTTCTTCTTAGCGTTTCATTAGGAAGATGTTTAAAAGATTCGTATTCATATATAACCTTTGCTCTCCGTTTTTTCTCCATTTCTTTCCCTCCATTGAATTGGGTGGCCAAAGAGTCTCATACTTTCTTAGCGAATTCACTTGAATCTACTTGAGCAAATATGTCATTTGGCAGAGCCATAATTAGTAAATATTTTACTCTTTCATCCAATTCACTTCGTTTGAAATCACAAGCACTCCAAAATCGTCTATCTTTTAACTGACAAGGATAGGAGGTTTTCGACTTGACCCGATGTTTAGAATATTGTTCCAAGTAATTGCCGTTATAGAATCGAGACGATAAAACAATACAACAGTATAAATGAAGAAGAAAATTCAAATATATATATATATAATAATAATAATAGAAACAGAGTATTGCTTTAATAAAAACAAAGTAAGGTTTGTATCTTGAATCGTATTTTGGTAATGGTAATTCATTGTCGGTTCACGTGTTGGAAAATCTTCCATTACTAAAAGGCTACCATTCCTCGTCGGTTTCAGGCGTTGACTAGCGAGACGTGTTTGGACATGGCCTAATACGGGATTGCATAGGCATGCATAGGGTTGCACGGCTCCTTTCTGGTGAAATTCGTGATTTTCTTCAACTTTTTTGCTCGTTTTTACCATGACGCCAATTTCACATGCATATTCACAAAGAAACATATTAAGAGTAAATTTGTATTAAGAATTTGTATAAATGATGGCACATCGCTTGGCTTGGGCAGTCACCCCCGTTGTCCGCCACGACCATGCAAACAACACAGGTTCGACCTCATGTGCCATTTTCACTTAAGCATGCTATCACCTCGCTATCACTAGCCCAAAGTATGATTAGACCACAAACCACTCATTAGCCATATATAGTCCTTGTTTACACTCAACCTTCCTTCTCATACCATGGGTGATACACAACAACTTATTCACCCTGGATTGCAAACTTTGAGTTCACCACCAAGCTAAAGATGCCCTCTAATGTTTGAATTCGATCTGAATTAACCCGTACTCAAAGGATCACAAGCAGGAATTTGAAGGATCAACACGTGTTGAACGATGTCCATGTTGGAATGGTGCCACATGTGTTGTACAAAAACTGGTTAAGCTGACACGTCTTTGGTTCATCAACCTTCTGGAAGGTAGCATTAACTCATTTAGAGAATTGAGTAAAAGCTTATTGGCAAGCTTCACCCAACAAAAGCGATACACTAAGGAAACATGTATTCTGTATATAATACAAATAATGAAAATTAAACATTGAAAAGTAATTAAAAAGAATTGTAAAAAAGGAAAAAAAGCAAGGGCCAATCCAAGGCTTCAAAACTCCGTCACATGTACAAAACTACAAAGCAAAAGGAGGTTGTTATACTTTGTATGGAATCGTGACTCGAACGATTCGGCTGACTCAGACTCGCTCGCTGCAAACTCCATTACAGATGGAGAGCTCACACCACCAATTTTTAAAACCATTCCTTCCCGCCGACGATCATCGCTTCCAATTCGAACTCTACACCATCCCCGGCACTTCCGGTAAGTCCCCTTCCTTCTTCTTTCCCCCTTTCATAACACAAACCCTAACCCTAGCTCAATTTATCACCTGTCTGCATGTCCAGCTTGGTTTTCATGGGATAACATTCACCAAATCGAGAAAACTTCACTCAATGAGTTTTTCGACGGGAGTTCCTTCACTAGAAACCCTAGGGTGTACAAAGAGTATCGAGATTTCATCATCTCCAAGTACAGGGAAGATCCTTCTAGAAGGCTAACGTTCTCCGAAGTCCGGAAATCGTTAGTCGGTGACGTTAATTATCTGCTTAAGGTGTTTCTGCTTCTCGAGAAGTTCGGATTGGTTAATTTTGGTGTTCAATCGGCGTCGTCGGTGATTGGTGGTGGTGATTGTGATCTGGTTAAGGTGGAGGAAGGGCTGCCTCATGGAGTTAGGGTTGTTGCAGTTCCTAATTCGTTGAAACCTGTTTCGTTGCCGGTTATAGCGAGTTCTAACAATGGATCTCGTTTGAGCGAGAGTGATTTCAAATTGCCATCGCTTTCGTCTCATTCGGATGTTTATCAGGGATGGATTGAATTGATATGTGGAAGTTGCAAGGAGCTGTGCGGGTCTGGTCATTACGAATATCTAAAGGTAATTTCTGTTACTTGTGCTGTTAGTTTATTATCTTTTATAGTTATTATTATTTGATTTATCGTTTGTCTTTAAGTTTGTTTGTTAGTTATTGTTCTATCTCTAGTTTGACTGTTAGGATAGTTATTGGCGCTTTATCAATATCATTAGTCGGTTATCTTTATCATTATCCTTTTCATTGTCATATCAAAAAGGGTGCCTAGGCGTAAGGTGCTTCCTTTTGACTACATAAGGCGCGGGCCTCTTGTACATTGGGGTTTTTGACTTTTTGTGCATCAGGATTTTGTACAACGGGTTTTTTAGGTTGTATATGTAGGTACTTTATATAGTAAATCATATATAAAGCTTATTTATAACTAAATTTTGGGAAGGGGATGCTAAAAACTTATGAGCTGTATATTTTTTTGTATATAAGCACCTTGCGCATCGCATACGAAATGTGATTCTCTTTTGCGCTTTGCGCCTCGGTTCTAGACCTTGTAGCCTCGTTGCGCTTCTTGCTTTTAAATTCAAGCTCTCTGTGTTAAGAGACCTGGTATTCATTTATGCAGAGAAAGTATTATTTACCAATACAACTTTTCAGTTCTAAATTATTTCAGTTGGTGATTGCAGCCTTTTGTGGTTTTGTTCAAAGATGTTCAACCTGTAATTGCAGCGGTGATCTGTGTTTTCTGCAATATTTGATATAGAAAACATCATTCATCATTGTATGAACTTGATGTATAAAACTGCTATTTTAAATATTAATTACTAAATGTTACAATCCACCATTCATGGCTTGTGCTATGCTTTATAAAATTTACATTTAAACTCAAGATTCTTATCAGATTATCCTAAGTTTTCTCATTTGATTCACTGTATTAGGATGGGAGTTTCATCATTTGTACCAAGTGCTTCAAAAATGGAGTTTATGGGAATAACAAATCTAGTGATGATTATAATTTTGTTGACCACACTCCCAACAACGGGACCCGTGTTGTTGCATGGACTGAAGCAGAAACATTACTTCTTTTAGAGTCTGTGTTAAAGCATGGAGATGACTGGGATCTTGTAGCTCAAAATGTTCAAACAAAGAGTAAACTAGATTGTATTTCAAAGCTTATGCAGTTACCTTTTGGTCATCTTATGTTGCGACCCACATATAATAGATGTACAAACAACCAGAAACAAGGGCCCCCAGCACCTCAAGAGAGTAAAGATACCGAAAGTCAACATCTTGAAATTGAAAGCAAATGCCAACAGAACGGTGATGCTGATATCGAAGGCCCCCCTCCAAAGAGAATATGCATTGCACCAAATTCAGATTCTAGCAACCGAAAAACAGACCAGGTTACAGTTTTGTGCTCATAACTCTTTAAATGTCACAAATTCTTTCACGGATTGAAAGTTTAAAACAGTTAATTTCTTTGCAGACAGACATTGAAGATGAGAACGTAACACCATTGCTGGTTGTTACCGAAGAGATTAGAGAAAAAGATAATCAAGTTTCTGAGCTTAAGAATCAGAAACAACTTCCTAATGTTGGTAATTCATTGATGCAGCAGGTATCCATCATTATGATTAATATTGAATCTGAAAGTCAATTACATACACTGATTCTTTTTCTTTTTGTTAGGTTGCTCGCATCTCTGCCGTGGTTGGTCCACATGTTGCAGCTTCTGCAGCTGAGGCTGCTGTTACTGCCCTCTGCGACGAACATGAAATTCCAAAGGAATTATTTGACAGTGAAGAAAATGGAAGCGAGTTGCCGTTTTCCACACAAACTTACGAGTCTGAGAGGTTATTTAGTTAATTATCCATCTCTATTTCTTGTGTGTTATAAGCTTATTGTAATGGATTAATCATTATATATTCTTTATTTTTCAGGACTGCTCAAGGCAATTGCTTAGAGATGGATGCAAGGCCCAGTGAATCAGGTATTGGCGTATTGCCATATCATTTTGTGTAAAGAGATGCTCATCGGTTGTTACTTTTGTACAACGAACTTTAACTTACATTATTTGAAAATAATTTTTTACAGAGAATGGGTTAATTCCTTTATCGTTACGAGTGAGAGGTACATGTGCAACGGCTCTTGGTGCTGCTGCTGCACACGCCAGATTATTAGCAGTCCAAGAAGATAGAGAAATTGAACATCTAGTGTCATCCATAATAAATACACAGGTAAGTTATTTTTTCCCCTAAAGTAGTTGAATACGAGATATAGCCTGAATCGACCCATTTTAGGTAAACGGGTCGTAATACCATCTATGGAATTCTTTTTTATGGATATTGTAGTTTGTTTCTTTAGTGACACTGGTGCTGTTTATATGTTAAAATAGTTGAAGAAATTACAATATAAAATGGGTGTATTGAATGAGGTGGAGGTGATGATGGAGAAAGAGTTTAATCAGATGGTCGAAGTCAAAGATGTACTGCTTACAGAGGGAATGGATGTTGTTCAGAAGGTCATTGATGGTGGGTTAAGTAGATGGAGGGATATACAATCCCAAGAAGAGATTATACTCTAAAACCAACATCAGGTTTAGATTAGTTGTTTATCTATAATTTTTTTTAACTATTTAATCTGTAAGAAATGTAGAATTTGTAGGAACAGTACATATTTGAACACAGGTCAAGATCCGTAAGCTAATATGAATCATGGGTCTTGTGGGACCTTATCTCTTACATATTTTTGACATTTTTATGTGATTTTAGTTGATTGAAAGAATCGGTAATGGTGGTGGTCGAAGGTGTTAGATGTATGGTATGTGGTGTTGCATGGGAGGGTGTTAGATGTATGGTCTGTGATTGCCAAGGTTTATAGCATGTTGAATTTGGTATGCTAGTAACATAATGATCATAAATTCGCTCTATTTACACTTGACTTTCACTCTACTTAGCTTGTACGTTTCTTTATTTTGCTTAAAATCATCGTTTTGAGCCAACACAAGTTTAAATGGAATGTAAATTTCTAATGATTATGTTACTGAGACTGCTATTGAAAATAAAAGTTAAAGTTGAGACCGTTATCGGTCAAATTGATAATATGGATTATTATTAACCAATATGTCATAGTTTAAGTGATTAAAAATCAATTTGCCTAAAAATATAAAATCACGTGTTTAAATTTCTAACCTAGTTTAGGATATATTAACGTGAAGAAGTAAGCTTTCAAATATATTAACGTACACCGAAAGTTTTATTTATACACATAACCCCAATCACAACACAGTGATTGAAAATACAACTCAAATAAAAAAAAACATACATATTATTTTAACGCAGAACCGGAACCAAAAACTATATAACAAACACCAAGGAGGACTGAGGCGTACGTTAGTCTGATTTTATCTCAGACGACTGAATGCTTGCTGGGTACAAAATGCCCCTACCTCCGATCATGTCCATAATCCTCTTCCCAACGGTGTCATGGGGCGACTCACCACCAATTGTTGTCATGCACATCAACCGGTTCACCCACTCCACCGCCTCAGGCCACAGTACCTTCCACACATAACTCATCTTCATCCACGACGGTTCTGTCACGTACCGTTCTCCTCTCAGTGCTTGTTTCACTATTGCCCTTGCAGTTGTTTCTACTTTCCCCACCGGAGACAAGTTTACTTGCATCTGATTATCATTTAATTTGATTAATTACTTTTGGTAAAACTAGTAACATGTAGTTAACAAAGAGTGAGTTCAAGAAGCTAGCTTACGTCTCGAGTAACGTGATCGACTACCATCTTGCCTTCGTGCGAAAGGAATTTGCCTTGAGTAAGTTCAGATTCTATGAATCCGGGTGTCACAATGGTTATTTTTACATCAGACCCGAATTCAACCCTCATTGTTTCATAAAACTGTGCTAGTGCTGCTTTGCTTGCCTAAATCAGCATGCCATAATATATAGTAAGTGATGGAAGCGGAAAAAGACGATTTCAGTGAGCCGAACCTGCGCTAGCTTTAAGCATGGCTCGTGTGGTTTAAGAGAGCTCAAGCTTGGCTCGCGTGGTTTAAGAGAGCTCGAGCTCGGCTCACGTGATTTAAGAGTGATCGAGCTCGGCTTGCGTGCTTTAAGAGTGATCGAGCTCAGCTAGTTTAATAGAGCTTGAACTCTTTGTCTAAAGAGTTAAGCCCGCTCGGCTAGTTACTAAAAAAATCGGATTCGACTTCTTTATTAAAATTTATTTATGTAAGAATATAGTTATTTATATATATATATTATAATTATAATCTTTATATCTAAAGTAATATAAAAACAAAATAAAAACATTATGTTTGTGAATAATAGGCTCGTTTAGGCTTGTCATCCTAGTCAAGTTCGGTGTGTGAAGTTTAGGCTTGACTCAACGGGTCGGACCCGAATAACTCATGAAGGGTGAACATATGAACTTTATTTTTTTTATAGATGGGCCCAAAATTCGTAGTGGCTTCACATGGGGGACGGTCTCCAAAGTATTTTCATATGGGGGCCGATCGCCACTGGGAATGGTGATGAACTCCAAATTGTAGCATTGTCAAGATGTTTCTCAGCTACCATCCATTGGCAATGACGAGGTTCTTGGAGGTGGTTTTAGCACGTGGATCACCCTGTCCTCGGTTGTAGCATTGCTGCATGTCTGAGTTCCACATGCTACAATTGGGGATAGGGCAACAATGCTACAACCGGGGACAGGGTGATCCACGTTCTAAAACCATCTCCAAAAACCTTGCCATTGCCAATGAGGAGGTGTCATAGGGTTGTCTTGTCACCTATTAAAGCAAACTCAAGAGGAAAAAGACAAAGCTCATTTAACGGTTACGACACATTGCCATTGCTAAGGGCGAGCTTCTTGGAAGAAAAAGACAATACTCATTTAAACTTGCATTTGCTTTATCAGGGTGACAAGAGAAGTCTATGACACCTCGTCATTGCCAATGGCGGGGTTCTTGGAGCTGGTTGAAGCGCGTATATCAACTTTACCCGTCCTTACCAATGGTGAGCTTTACCCTACCTCGCCATTGGCGATGGCGAGGTCAAATAAACCGACATGGCAGCTGACAAGCCTATATTTGGGCCATTCCCACCGGTGATGATACCACATGAGAAACTCCCACTTAAAAAAAATTTTGAACGCATCGACTCGTATACACATCTACAAAAATTGAAGCGATTGAAAGGAGATTACATTGTAGAGACTCATCCTAGGAAGAGGAATCCACGAAGCCGAAGATGAAAGCACGATGATTCTGCCTCCACAGTTTCTGAGGTGTGGAGCTGCAAATTTTGTAGTGTAAACAGAACCCCAGAAGTTTATATCCTGTAAAAAAACCGTTCAATTTTAGACATAATCTGGACCAATTTAGAATACATTACCCATTAGTCTGTTATAATATTCTAACGCTCTATTAACCACCAAACCAACTTAATAAACCATATTTACACTCAGTCCCTCATCTTATAAGATATACACACTTTCAGTCCCTGTACTTAATATGCTCTGATCCATATATCTACAACAGATTGGAACCAAATTACCATGACAGGTCGTAAATTCGTGATCTCATCTGCTTCTTCCAACATACATACTTGAGAAATTCCCGCGTTATTCACCAAATGATCCACTGCATTTACGCACACAAAATTAGATCTCTGAAGAACAAAATTAATCACACAAAAGGCGTTGTCAAATCACGAAACAAATGCATCGTCGATCCGTTATGATATTCACAGAATTTGTATGAAGGTGATCTATTTGTGTACATCGTTTGAAGTGATGAACAGTTTGATCAACCATTCGTTTACAGTCATGAGCGTCGGAGACATCCGTACGGATGACTATAACATCAGGCGATCCGATTTGCAGGCACCGATCGGCAACTCGACGGAGAAGATCCTCTCTACGAGCGGAGAAAGCCAAGTGTGCTCCTCTGCTAGCATATTCATAAGCCAGATGCTGCATCGTATGATTTCAATTTGTTGATTCAATTTCACAAAATTTCAATTTGAAACGGATTAAAACGGAGAAATTCAGGTGGATTTAATTTTCTAGGTTAAAAAAAGTACCTCTCCGATGCCAGAGGAGGCGCCGGTGATCAGGACGACTTTGCCGGAGACGTCTTCAGAGAAAACGGTGCGGAGGATGCGGAGGCAGAATTTGAAGAAGGTCCATGGAGGGAGGAAGAGCAACATGGCGAAGAAGGTGAAAGGAGGTGCTGCTAGATTCATGAAAATATTCACCAAATCCATGGTTACTGTGTGTGTGTGAAAATGATGAGGAGATGGTGGCGGTTGTGGTTAGTTATTTTATTATTGGGGGTGAAGTTTAGATTAGAGAGGAGGTGGTGACTGGAGGTCAAGTGTTGCATGGACAGACCAGGGAGTGCCACGTAAGCAAAGGTGTGTGATTTCTTCAAGCGGTGATGTTGTTAAAATATTAATTAATTTCAATTTGTATTCGACCCATGTATTTTTGCTGATGGGCTTCCACTGGGCTTTCCTTTATCTTGCTATTATGCCAAGCCCAGTCTCTTCATCTTAGTCTTCAGCACTCTCCTCCATATTGAAAAGTGGCGCATGCCCTAGCATTGACTAGTCAATACTCATCACTCATCTAGTCAATACTCAACACATGATAACACGCCATTCTTTTTTCTGTATTTTTCTTTTACTTTTTAGCATTGACTAGATGAGTAAAAAGAAAATTTCGGTATTTATTTAGTAATAATTAGACTGTCCGTAACGCTAACAGTCATCCATCCCATAAACAGTCCTAGTCAGCATGCCACATCAGCTTTTCTCTCATTCTTTTCACAAACTCATTTTACCCCCAATACTACCATACTCATCCATCCTACAAACAACCTCATTATTTCCACATCATCTTTTTTTATTTTCATTTATCTATTTAAATTACTATTAATTAACTTAAATTAATTAATAAATAATTAAATAAGTAAATTATTAAACAAAAATTAAAATTACATTAAATTAAATAAAAACAACAACAACCTAAAACAATAAAATCAAACAAGAGTACAAAGTTAATAAACTAAAAATACAATAATACATAAATTAAAAAATAAATAAACTAAACCTAAAAATTGAAACTACTAATTGCGTCGAGCCATGTTATATTTCTCTCTGATCTCGTTACACAAAGTTTCATGTTCTGCTCGTTGGTATTGATCCATATGGTTTGTGTCGATGAAAAGTATTTTCTTTTCTTCTACCATAATTTTTCTCTGTTCCAACTCATAGAACTTATCAATTTTTTGATCGAACTGCTCGATCGCCTGCTTCTTCACACGGTTTGTCTCGGCTAGTTCTTCAACAAGGCTTAACTTCTTTGCCTCGTAATCATATGAAGACATGGTCTTACCCTTTGTTTTGGTCTTGTCCCTCCCTATTGATTTGGCTTTGTCCCTCCCCATTGGACGGCTTGGGGGTTCCTGTTCTGCTTGAATATCATCGTCGTCATCATCAAGTGATATTCCAAATTCAGGAGTATTCGTGCTGCCTATATACTCCCCTGTGCTATTTGATTTTTGTATTTTGGGGGCTTGATGGCCATGCACTTTGCTAGAGCTATCGTGCTTTAGACAATCTTTCATAACCCTCCACACATGTTCATATGCGAAGGCATTAGAACTCTTACTAGAGGGATCATTGGTGTAATCAAGTTTGGCCTCATTAATATATTGGTCATCTGACCAACCGCTTTTGTGACGAGACTTTGCTTGCAAATATAACTCATAAAACCTGCTTACCTTCGTTTTAATGTGGTGCCAGTGACTTCTTAGATTGTGAGCAATTCTTGGAACTTTGTAGTAGTCTGCAATCCTTCCCCAATATTCGGCGTTGTTCTGGTTGTTTCCAATTATTGGGTCTTCATAAATGAAGATGTAACCCTTTGTTAACAAGACTTCGTCACTTGGGGGCCACTTGATACGATAACTCTTTTCTTGTTTATCAGCAGGTGCTGTTTCTTTTGTGCTAATTTTGGTTTTCCCTTTCTTCTTTCTGGAAACTTTGATTGGTGATGATTGAGATTCATCAACAGGTGTCGATTGTGGTTGTGATAGTGCTTGTTGCATTTGCATTTGGTATTGCCACTGTAAAAACTGTTGATATTGATGAAGTTGCGGCTGTGATGGTTGTTGGAATGGTGAGAATCCACCAGCTGGTTGTTGGATGTGTGTGAACCCACCAGCCGGTTGTGGGAAGTGTGTGAACCCACCAGCCGGTTGTTGTAACTGTGTGAACCCACCACCTGGTTGTTGAAATTGTTGAAATGGCGAGGGTGTAGGTTGTTGGTTTGGGCTTTCTTCGTTGTTGCTATCGTTTAGTAGTTGAGAGAACGAAAACGGGTTATTTGGATCCATGGAATTGAGAATTGTTTGAGATGGTTGGGTGTGAAAATGGTTTAGGTGTTTAGATGTATTTATAGTGGAAAAAAACTAGCCGTTAGGAAAAATACAAAAAAACTAGCTGTTAGAAAAAATAAAAAAAAACTAGCCGTTATGTTTAAATTAAGTTTTATTTAAGGTTTAATTAGGTTTTAAATTAATTAATAAATAAGTAAATAATAAGATTTAAACTAAGTTTTAAAAGATAATTTCAAATAGGACAAAACAAAATTTTTATTTATTTATATTTAACTAACCTAACCGTTAGAAAGGGAAAAAATTTAAAATTATTTAATTAAATTAAAACTAATATTGTAAAAAAGAAAAGAAAAAATAACATGGTGGGGTCCATAAACTTCAAACAAATGAAGTTCGTGGGTATGAATGATTGCTCATGGATGGCTTGCAATCAATGCTGCCTTGTCTCACATGCATATGCCACATAAGCTATGGATAAGTGACATGACAACACATGTTAGTTTGTATGGTTCAATTAGATATAGTGATAAGTAGGTAGAACTTAAGTGGTAATTTTACTTAATTAAAGAATGTGAGTGAGTCTTGGGGAAAACATATTTATCGTGAATTATCTAGATGTTATTTATTCTATTTAAATAATGTAAGTTTTAATGTTAAAAAAACAGTTAGACGTAAATTTTATTTTATTCTAAAAAAAAACTTTAATTAATTTAGTTAATTTATTACTTTTTATTATTTTATTTTATTTAAAATTTATTATTTTATATAATAACTTATTATTTATTAAGTTATTATTTTATTTCGTTTAAGATTTATTATTTATTTTACTTTATTTAATTTTTTTAATAAGTTTATTTTTTCCATCTTTTTAGAATATATATGTATTTGGATAATGTTTTCATATATATATATATGATATATACATTGTTAGTAGAGCTCAAATTAGACATTTAGTCTACATAAAATCCTTTGAAAACTAATTAAAATAATCATAAAATGGATTGTAGTATATCGATTCGGTAAAAAGAAACTGCTTTGATAGTCGTTTATACTTATGGTATATAGATTGGTAAAATATATTAATGGTTATACATTACCTAGCAAGTATGAAGAAGTTATATTACGACCCTCCAGTTAAAAGTTTATGGTTCTGTCACTGTTCACAAACAATACGATATTCGAGAAGAACATGAGTGCTAGAGAAACTATTTTTGATTCTATTATTCAATATTCGGTCCTATGGTTCCTACTAGATATCATAAACAGGGGCGGACCTACGTTCACCGGAGGGGGTTCACTGGAACCCCCCGAGTTTCGAAATTTATATAGAACGGTATGTAAAAACACTGGGGTGAACCCCTTAAAATATATAGAGTGAACCCCCTGAACAAAATTCCTGGATCCACCACTGATCATAAAGTTAAGTTTAATTTCGTATAGTGGCTAAAGAACCCGATCATGATATTGTAATTTTTTTTCTTTTTTCGACTAGTTACTTGCTAGTTGGTTATATATCTATTAAAAAAAATAAATGTGAAACAAACACATATAACAAATTGTTTAATAAAACATATTGCAACTTGTGAGTAGGGCCGCCCGTTAGTGTATTTGGGCGAAGAAGGGGACTGAGGCCACCTAAAAAGTATTTACAAAAAAAAAAAAATTTATATATTCAATTTAGGCCTGTTTGTTTAGCATATTTGGGCTTAGGGCAACTGGGCAAGCCAAGCCCGACAACTTGAAGCATGCGTGAAGGACCAGACGATTTGTGAAAAGCCCAAAGATCGTATTTAATACAACGGATCCTATTTTAAAATCAGCAACATACAAGTATCTAAGACCCATAGTCACTAATGGGCTACTGAGATTCAGAAAATGATG
Organism: Smallanthus sonchifolius; assembly: GCA_023525975.1. Taxonomy (NCBI): domain Eukaryota; kingdom Viridiplantae; phylum Streptophyta; class Magnoliopsida; order Asterales; family Asteraceae; genus Smallanthus; species Smallanthus sonchifolius. Next base: position 456,685 of record JAKNSE010000034.1, on the reverse strand, counting down.
GAACCCCAAAATTAAGTGAACTAACCCAACAGCAATGGATTCAATAATGCTAAAGCTTTTATGTCCATTAAAAATGAAAGAGGCCCAAAATTAAATGATATTGGCATAGGCCGTAAACTCGCGGGAGTAAGAGTACTAAAGCTTATAATTCCTCTCTGGATTTTTATATATATTTTTTTCTGATTCATTAAAATCGAACTCAAAGTTAGGAAGATGAGGTCATTGTGTGTCGGTGTTAGAAAGTTCCGCCAAAACAAAAATCAATAGGGAGAGAGATGAGAGCGATTCACTGATTCAACAGAGGGTATTGTGTGTTGATAACAACTGGTTTGACTCGTAGCTTATAACGGAAAGACGCGTGTGCGTTTAAATTGATACGTTTTTTTTAACGGCGAGGCTCAACTGGCACGTCCCACCAGGGGAGGCTCGTACATCAGTCTACCCGAACATCCCCCAAGGAATTTGAACTCTGCAGAGAGTGTTCCTAGTTTTTATGAAGTACACCTTACAAAATTCGAACCCATGAATTCCACAGAGAGGAAATCCATTGGAAAAACCCCCCTGACCACCAAGGCAGAACCTTGATGACATTTACATTGATACTTAAATCACTGAAATTTTGGAGAGGTTGTTATCGATGAGGAAGGAGGGCTAATTCGGAAAGTAAGAACATAAGGTTAATTTTTTTTAATTTCTTTCTAGTTGCTATTTTATTTTATTCTTTTAAAACTTTTAAATTCATTCATTAAAAATTATAAGCTTTCATATTTGTTAGGATTTCGAATTTTAAATCTTAAATCTCAGAGAATACTAATAAAATATATCTCCTCTCCAATACTAAAAAAAATATAGAACCATTTAATAAAAAAATATTTATATTTTAGTTTTTTTTCTTCTGAAACTTAATTTGTTAAACCACTCAAAATGATAATAACGCTGTGTTCCAGAGTTTACTAATGGGGGAAAATAAAAGAAAGGATTTCTTTCCTTTATTTTCCCCTCTTTTCTTTTCTCTCCAAATCTCTCAAAATCTCTCAAAATTAGAATGATGGAAATAAAGCTTATTTTTCCTTGTTTTCTCTTCATTTCCTTACTTAAAAAAAAAACTCTGGAATAATCTTTTTTTTCTTTTCCCCCTTAAAAAAACTCGGGAACAAGAGTTTAGTTCCCCTTCTTAAATGAGACTCGGGAACAAAGCGTAAATGAAAATAAATTACTTAAATGGTTTCGGCTATAATGTTATGACAAAAAAACGCGGGATTAACAAATCATAACAAATATTATATCTTTAAATATGTAAATATGTGATTGAAGGTTTTTTTAGTTGGTGACCTGACTATAAAATCGTTTTTAGTTTGTAGAATTCATAAAAATATGATTGAACAATTTAATTGATTACAAAAAAAAATTACGAATTCAAAAGTATGCATATAAAAATTAAAACAAATTGTCAATTTAATTGACTAAAATAATAGAGTTAATCTATATCTATACTATATAATAAATAAAGGTTTTTTATGCCACATGTCATCTTCACATTCATTTTCATCATCTTTTTCCCGCCTCTCTCTCTTATTAAATACATTTCTATTTTTAATAATAATATATTTTTAAAAAAACACTAATAAATTTATTATATTAATAAATAAATCTCTCAACATATTTTGACGAGTATATGTGTTAAAATTATATTGTATTCCACGGGTTTGTTCAACCCATTTAAAACATGAGCTTTCAAAAAATATATTTTTTATTACTTAATATATAATATAATATTATATTTATTCAGCCCGTGTAATATACGATAATTTAACCTAGTTATTTAATATAAGAGAGAAACGTGAAACAAATGTCAAGAAGGGTAGAATAATACCACGTGTTACTCATAAACCAAATAGTATAAATATAAACGTAGATTATAAAATGATTTTTTTTAAAGGTGTACAAAGACAAATTGGTTTTTAGTTACTTAAAAGTGAAAGGTGAAGATTAAATCAGTGACAACACGATACTTAATTAAAAAAAAAAGACGGTATAAAAAACAAGAAAATGAAAGACAAGAAAAGACCAGTTAGGCATCTTGTTTTCTACTCTTGATTTCATTTTAAAAAAATATAGTTTTTTATTGCATTCTGGTACCTCAAATAGATTTGATATACTTGGTTTTAATTAAAAATAAATAATATAGAGATGATTTAAAATTTTGTACTTTTAAATTTCATGAGTATTATTAATTTTTTAGAATGACCTTAATAAGGTTTATGCACTCTTGATTATAAACATATATTAAAATTTAAAGCTTGTTCATAATAAACTTAAATTGATATGCGAAGAAGGTTTTGAACTAAATTTAAGATAAAAATATTAAGAAAATAAGTTTAAGATTAAACAAAAAGACAATATAAGTTTAAGAATCATTTAATCTTGTTATAATTCTAACGTTTAAATATCATTACAGCCGGAAGGGATCCGAAATGTAAAGAAACATGGGCACGTGTGGATAAGAGGGGCACGTGATGGTCGTAAAATCAGACTGCTTTCCCAGCATCATTATTCAAATTACCCATTTGTTTCATTTAATTGTCTTAATACGATTTTGAATAATTACAATAATGCATTTGCAGTATACAGGAATTACAAATTTTGTCATCATTTTTGATTTATGTCACATATAATTACAATAATTATTTATACGATTTTGCAATTGTGTGTGTGTGTTTTTTTTTTGCAAACAACGGTGATTTTTGAAGCTTTGACTTAATCATGGATTCACGTCTCTTAGAGGTGTTTTGAGGGCATGATCTTCATGGGTACTAAAGTGGAGTCACAATACTCATGGGTGTTTTGAGATTGAGGACTCTACGGGTGATATGTGAAAACTGTGTCTTGAGGACACGTTCTTTTAGGATGCTATGTGAAATCATGATTCTTATGGGTGTTTTGAGGACATGAGTTTCATGGGTGATGATAAAATCATGAATCTAATGGTAGATTTGAGAACATGATCTTCACAAGTGTAAACGAAGTCTTGCACTTCATAAATGTTGTGTGTAAAATACATTAGGATTGTTATATGTTTTGTTACTAGGGGTTAATAACCAAGGAGGAGGTATTTGGATGTTAAATAAACCTTGCTAAGGTTTAAATATGTTATAAAAACAAGTGGCATTGGAAGTAAGTCGGTCGGATAAGTCAAAAACCAGATTTTTGTTTGCATGACCTTATGTGAGCATATGATACGCCCAATAGCTTCTGTAAGACGACGGGTCATACGCTAGTTTGGGTTGTTGCTCATTTTTCTTGTGTGTTCACTTGGGGTTTGTCCCAAGGGTTGTGAATCATTACTAATATGTTTTGTGAGGTGTTTTTGGTATAAGAAAAACTCCGATCTAGTCTCGGGTCTTGTTTAAAGTGGATTAGATTCTCACATAGATTTGATGGTGTTTGATTTTGTTGAACTAAACCTCTGTGCAAGGGTTTAAACACATTGATTTTAAATATAAATAAATGTGTGAAGAGATAAATTTCGGTGGTTATCATTTTATCTTTGTTTTTTTTTTGAAATATAATGTTTAATATAAGTGTTGATTTTTTATTAAGCATTCATGTTTTTTTTAAAATTGTCTTTTGTGACCAAGCTTCTGTGTGTTTTAAAATGTTAAAAAAAATAATAACAATAAAAAGGTACGAGTGAAATATTGGAAGAAGTTCATGCATGTGAGGTAGTATAATGGTGATATTTTTGGGAAAATTTATAGAATGGATATTTGACCAACCTATTTTTTTTAAATGGAGATTGATTTTTAGCCTACTAAAATATGATTAACAAAAGCAATAGATGGCTAGGATTAGCCGGCTAAAATTTTCGTTCCTGAATGAAATTTGTCAGACGCTACACCAATAAAAAACTGACACGTAACATCACAAAATTTTATGCCGGTTGTAGGGGTCTATTTAGACGGTTTAGCCGGTGTTTTTTTTTCCGGCTTGACTTGATTTTAGCTGACTATTTGACTTTCTTTAGCCGGCTATTTGAATGTTTATAGTCGGCTATTTGTCTTAAAATAAACACAATCATAAAATAAATAGTCAAATACAATATAAGTTTAATGTCTTAAAATAAACATAACAATCATATAAAAAGTAGTGATAAAATACAATATTAAACCAATATCTTAAAATAATTGTTGTATAACAATTGAAGGAAATGACGTGGCGACGTCACATGACGTAGACTTTTTCATCACTTGGATATACCCGTTACTCTTTTTCAATAATTATAAGTGAATGTCTATGTTTATTTTTGGTAAAATATTTGATAAAGATGTGAATTTGATGATTTTTGCAAAAGTAAATGTAAAAAATAATAAAAGGTACGAATGAAATATTGGGAAGAGTTACATGCATGTGAGGTAGTACAAAGGTGAGGATTGAAGTCAGAATAGCAGACACCACTAATTGTTTCATATTTAATTTGACTGTCCATTCCGAATAATACCACTATCACTTTTTAAATCAATCAAACCCACATCTCAGATTCCATTTTTGTACCCTGTTCACCTTTTAATTTTCTTTTTCAGAATATTTCTAAATTAAAAGCAGATTTCCTAATTCATTAATTATAATTTTCTATTTTTTATTAGGTAAATTTCTTTAAAATTATGAGAAGTATAATCATTAACAATATTATTTATAAGAATTGTGACCTCTAACATCCTTTTATAAAATACTAGTTTAGATCCCGTGTCTATACACAGAGTGAAAAATATTAATATATAAAATTTTTAAATCTTTATTTATATATTTTACAGGTGTAAAAATATATTACATATAGTAAGGATAAAAACAAACTCAAAATATGTAAAAATTAATATATAATTGGTTTTCAAAAATACATTAGTTACTATTTAATGTAATTTGACTTTCATTAACTATTTAAATGAAATAAAAGTTACATAATCAAATTTCAAAGTTTTCTATATTAAGTGATAATTTAAAATAAATATGTTTTATTAGTATAATTAATATTTTCTTTAAGTATATATTATTATTAAATTAAAAGATAGAAGTGCATTAAATAAGAGAGAGAGACGGAAAAAAAATAATGAGGATGCATATGGAGGCGACACGTGACGCTATAAAACCTTTATTTATTACATAGTATATATTAGTTTTATTTGTTTATATATAGGCAAAATCCAATCTCATCCCCTTACTAATAAAAAAGTAGATATATTACTTCTGTTACATTCTTGTTTCTATGTAAGATACAAATCTAGCGGCTCATTTCATCGTAGTATCAAAAAAACAATTGTTTTTGGTATTAATTTAATAAAAGGGATAATAAGACAGACTTATAACGGTCCCGTATTTATTAAAAACCATCTCCTAATTAACTTTTAATAACGAAATGGATTTTCAAGTAATTTATTTCTTATATTATCATGTCTACTATTTAGCTAACAAATCTTGATGTCATGGTGTAGTTCGGCCCTTTGATGAAAATTCTAGACCAACCGTTAACCATGGTTGAAAACGACAAATCAAACCGCTTGGGTTGGGTGGGTTAGCCGGACAGTCCGTTTTTACTGGTTTAGTGATTTAATTGTTCGGTCATGATGGTTTGTAGTGGAATTTTTTTTAAAACTTTATTCAACATCATTAGCTTTTATTAGAATTTTTAAAATGATAAAGATGATTAATGTTTACAACACATATATAAAACTACATATTATAATAATAAAAATGAAATATAAAAATCATAATAATTAAACAGGCAGTTTAATTTTCACTGAAAACTAATGATAACTAAACCGTAAAACGAACAATCTAAATTTCAAAACAAGTGATTTTCTTTCGTTTTAACGACTTTTAAACACCACATAACAAATCGCTACATGTCCATGTGTGTTCTCACGAATATTTAACGAAATTGCTATTTTAATGTTTTATTACAAATCAACGAATTGAAAGTAGAGAAAATTTAAATTCAATTAAAATTTAACATATTCCCGGGTGGCTTACTCTTTGTCAGGGTTGTGAGACCGTTAGTTTCTTCCTGATAGAGTTATTCTGTTCTTCGGGCATAAAACTGAATTTTATTTATTATTTATATATATATATATATATATATCTTTATTATATTATTTTACGATTTTTGTAGTCATTGACCACTATTACTCTAGCTACGACCCAAAATAAAATTAAAAAACACAAAATAAAAAAAGTACAAAGCCCTCACTAAATTTTACAATTTTTGCTGCTGAACAGAAGCCGGCACAGACAAAGCCCACAAGAAGGCCACGACAATAACCACCCATGTGCTTCTTATCTTCCCCATTATACCCCTCACCGGTCCACAATTTTACATAACAGAACATGCATTGGGGTTCTCGTCACTGAACATTTGTGGCGCTGGTGGGGTAGGGTACCCATACCCCGATTCTGCGGTCGTGTATGTCGCGGGGTATATTTGGTAATTCTGAGGATAGTAATAATAAAACTCATTCTTCCGTAGCTCCACCTTCATATCCTCACCACCACGGCCGTCGTCACATGCCGGACCACCGTCTCCTCCACCACCACCACCGCCATCCTTCTCCTCCTTCTCATTCTCCTTGTCTTTCTCCTCTTTTCCCTCACCACCGCCGTCGCCGCCGTCGTCAGCGGCTTTTTTTTCTTCATTTTTGCCGTCGTCTTTTTTCTCTTCTTCACCCTTTTCTTCTTCCTTTTTCGGCTCCGGATCTTGTTTGATGACGACGGCTTGTTTTCCGGTACGCTTGTGAATGTGATCCACCAGCTGCGCCGCCTCAAACGTGCCTTTCACGGAAACTTGTGAGTTTTTTAGATCCGGTTCAACACTTTCCACACCTATACAAATCGGTGGAAATAAATTATTAATTAATAAAATTTTAATTTAATTATTCGGTGGTTGGGATATTCTAGGAATATTTTGGATTTTAAAGATGAAAAGAAGATCTGGAATCTTAAAAGAGAAAGAATGTGCAGATTGTGATGGATTTTCAATTTTGTTTAATTTTATCAAGATTGAAAGAAGTTGTTGGTTGTATCCGAAAGAAAAAAAAAGACCAAGTCAAACAACATTCAAAATTGGTCAAAATTATTGGCTTTAGAAACTTAAAAAAAAAAAAAATTCACACACACACCTTTCATTCTTAGAATGCGTTTTCTGATGACTTGAGCACAAGCCTCACAATGCATGTTCACTTTCAGGACCACGCTAATCACCTGAGGAGGCTGTTGAACATCACAAATTAAACACACCTTCAATTTTTAATGATTAAAAAATAAAAAATTAATAATTAACCTCTTCTTTTTTTTCTTCGGCTTTTGGAGGCTCTTTCTCTTCGACTTTAGGCTCGTCGGCCGGCGGTTTTGGGATCGGAGAAAGAAGCTCAACCTGCCGGTGACTCTTTTTCTGTACTCTTTCAAGAACTTTTAGTGGATCGGCTTTTTCTCCCTTCACAACCACCTTATGCGTCTTACAATCCGTTACAATATCCTCCACTCCTAATAAATTAATTAATTAAATCAATTAATAAAAAATATTAAATCAACTAATAATTTGAAGAATGCTAAGAACTAAATCAAACCATCGAAGCCTCTAAGGCACCGCCGCACTTTTCTCGCACAGCCTTCACAATGCATGAAAACTCTCAAAACAATCTCCTGCGGCGGCGGAGGTGGCGGTGGCGCGTCTTTTGAGTCCTCCGCTTTTTTCTCATCTGGTTTGGCGGCTTCTTCCTTCTTCTCTTCCTCCGGTTTCTTCTCCTCCGGGGGATTTTCTACTTGCTGGAAAAATCAAGATAAAAAATGAAAAATATACTCGATAAAAAAATAATAATAATTAAACAATGAAAGAAAAAACAACCTCTCCCATGATAACTTATTCTAGGATTTAGGTTTTAAGGTTTATGTAAGGATTAATAAGGTTGAAGGGAAGACCCAAACCACAGACTGGTGTGTGTAGTTATGGGAGGGGATTAAAAGGGGGTTGGAGATGTGTATAATAATCGTGATTGTATGGTATGATGATGATGATGATGATGATGGTGTTGATGATGATGAGGACCATCAGATCCAAAGAGCACTCATTTCTTTCATCAACAAACTGATGTGGCTGCTTTATAGTTTGGACGTCGTTTTTAAGATGTTATTACGACGTCGTTTTGGGATGTGTTTATTTTGGGGAATATCTGGGTAGTTCGCACCTGCTACAGTGATCCATCTCATACCGTTTGTATACATACCGTCTGATGCCAGTAGATCAAACAAACAGTCGAAATTCTGACTTTACCATGAAAGTGTTTTACCAATTACTACAATGTGTATACGTGTTCTAGATATCCTCAAATACAAATAATGTAAAAAAATCTTATAGATGTGAGATTGTTGCATCAACAAGTTGTAACAAGAATCATAAATAATTCGTCTTGATCTAGTGTTCATTTTTGGTTGGTGGTTTTTATTTGTGTATGTAGGCGACTAGTCTATTTTATGTTTTAAGGTGTTCAATATTTGGTTACAAACTGATTTAATTGAAAACCAAACCATTTCAAACGAACCACTTTAATGTTTGGTTTAAAAACAAACCATTTCAAACGAACCACTTTAATATTTGGTTAAACCGAGCAAACCAAATTCGTATATCTAGCCAATTACAAAATGGAAGAAACTGAAGTGAGTAAACACAAAACGCAACCCGATGAAGACCCTCCTTTGTTAGAATGTAGTTTTCAGTTATATTTTGACCTTTTGTATTTGGTTCATTTAATCCAAGGAATTCAAAACCATAACCGATAAACACACGTACTTTTGCTGATTTAGGGTTTATCTGCCTTGACGAGTGACGAAACTATGAGTTTTTTTAATAGGGTCACTAAGTTCTACTTTTAAAATTTTTATCAACTTGATTATGACTTTTTCGGTTCTAATTCACATCTTCTATATGTTAAATAATAGTAAGAGTGATAACAATACTAGTAGCCTTAATTTAATTTTGAATTATAATTTTAATCAACTATAAAAGTTAATAGTTGTGAATTTTTCGGTCTGATGCAGTGCTCATGTGAGTGTAAGTAAAAAATTTATGCCACATAGACGTCACACATGCAATGACTTTGGTCACAGTCACATTTACTAAGGTGTGTAATAGTTAGCGAGTACGATCCAAAAAGAGTTGGTGAGGTTTTGAGTTGTATTGGTGAATGAAAATAATAAAAAAAAAACGAAAATTTCTTCCCCACGCCGTTGCTCCGGTCACGAGTGCCTCACCACACCCCTTGCCACGAGAGAGCACACACAGTGTTCCACGCCTCTCACAACACTTATCACACATAGCCTGAGTGCAGGTGTGGTTATTTTGAAAGTAGAGTTAGTGTGAAGTTGAGAGTATGTGATCGACGGTAAAAGAAACTGTAATTGGGGAAATAGCTAAAGGTAAGGGGCATACACTCACTTGGCCCCCAAGTGAGCCCCTCACCAAAGAGGGGGCGGTGTTTTACCCAAGTGGGCCGTCTTACTCCACCATCTTCCCTGTGAACCTCACTCCACCATCTTCCCTGTGAACCCCTCACGCTATAGGGGGGGTGTTCGTGAACCTCCTCACGCCTTGAAACCCCTCACGCCTTTCACACGTGAGGGTATACCGGATACTCTAAAAATTAGGTAATAATTTTAGAGTTTTTTACATATTTCTCCTTCTTAAGACTCTTAATAACATATATATACCCAATCATAAAAATCAATTACATATTTACCCAATACTTATACAATTACCTATTTAACCTTTTATGTTTTAAAACCTAATAATGATATATTTAGGAAGGGATATATGTAAATATTATTTTAATTAGTTCATTAAGGGTAAATAGTAATTCAATAAGTTATTTTAAATGAATTGGGTAAATATGTAATATATATGTTTTAGGAAGGGGAAATGTGTAATTAAAATTAAGAGTTAGATAAATCTATACATACTAATAAATAAAGGTTTTTGATTGCCACATGTCACTCCCTCATGCCTCCTCACATTGGTTTTCCCGCCTCTCTCTCCTAATAAATGCACATATATCTTATTAAATAATAATGACATTATAAATATATTATTAAAGAAGAATAATAATTATATTAAATAAGAATTCAAAATATAACTAATTAAAGAAAAATACTAATCTATACTCCCAAATAAATAAAGGTTTTTATAAAATGGTTTTCCCACCTAAAGTTTAATTATAATTTAAGATTTTAAACCTCTCACAAATAATAAATGCTTAAAAAATATAATTGCTAAAACTATTTAATATCATTTGACTAGAACTTAAAAACCGTTTGATTTGAAAATTTTAAACTTTGTATTATTTAAATTATAACAAAATCAATAAATTAACTCTCGCAAATTTACTATAATTAGAGAATTATAATTATTAAAGAAGAATAATAATTATATTAAATAAGAATTCAAAATATAACTAATTAAAGAAAAATACTAATCTATACTCCCAAATAAATAAAGGTTTTTGTAAAATGGTTTTCCCACATAAAGTTTAATTATAATTTAAGATTTTAAACCTCTCACAAATAATAAATGCTTAAAAAGTATAATTGCTAAAATTATTTAATATCATTTGACTATAACTTAAAAACCGTTTGATTTGAAAATTTTAAACTTTGTATTATTTAAATTATAATAAAATCAATAAATTAACTCTCGCAAATTTACTATAATTAGAAAATTAAATTGACAATTTTTAAAAAAAATTAACAACTTATCTTTGTTAACAAATAACAATTAATCAAAATCAACTCTCTAGAATCTAAAAATTTACCTTATGTAATTTGATTTTGTGAATGTAATTGTAATTTTATTTTTTTCACTATGTAAAGTAATTCTTATTTAGACACTTATGAATAATATATGTTTATTTTTATTAACCGTGTAATACACGGGAACTAACCTAGTATGTAATAAATAAAGTTAAGAAGAGGATATATGTAAATGACTTATTATTTTAAAACAAAAAGAAAAGAATAGAATTAGGCGTGCCTCTTTTTAAGAAGGGATGGCGGCCTCTACTTTAGTTGACTTAAACGTGCTAGAGTATAGAGTCTATACACCATTTTAAGTTTTAACAGATGAGAATCTAGTTTAGTTATACCATTTTAGATTTTTATGTTGGGATTTGATAGATACTCTATTTTGTAGTAATTTTGTACTCTATTTTCAAGCAACTTGGTAGTGAATAAATGAATTAATAAGATCTTTTGCCATTTTTAAAAAAAATGTTGTTCTACAAATTATATATATATATATATATATATAAATGGATGGTCGGTATCTACCGCCATCCATCGTCTCCTTCTAAAGCCACGTGTGGAAGAATTAATCAACGTCATATTAATTTAATACGACCTATCTCCAGGGTTTATCCCTAATAGAATTGTATGGATCAACACAACAATTCTCCTTGGTCCTATGACAACTCCTCCCCTCCTCGTTACCACGACGATGACCCTTCAACCATGGGGGTGGATTCTACAATGGCTCCCATAGTTGCAACAGAAATAGAAGACCTATATTCCGGTGGATGTACTAATCAACGATGGAGATGGAAGGTTCGGGTGGTCCGATGGGGGTAGAAACAAGTGAAACCAATTTTCTAGGGCTTAGTGAGTGGAGTACTGTAGGGCATGGAACACTGCCCCTTCGGGGCGTGATTGAGGGCACCTCCGTGAGGATGCTAATGAGCACAGGGTAAGGTAAGATTATTGTTTTTGTTTATATTTTCATCCACCAACCATTAAATCACATCTCACCATCTCTTTTTTACTCACTAACCCATAACACATGTTTATGCGACGACACCAACTGTCCACGTGATACAAGTCAGCAACACTTTTTGATAACACCCAATGATCTATAACATATATATAATAAAAACTAAAAAACTAATATAAACGATACTGCATCAACGCTTTCATTAAGCAAAATATTAATGTCTAAATGGGACCATGATTACTTCTACAAACTTCTTTTTCGTAACACCAAGAAACTAACATGTTTTGTTTTGTAACATACAATCATGTTTTACAAAACCGAGCACAAGACAAATCCAAAGTCGCCTTCATTGCTAACGTCACATTTATAGTATGTCATACACAAAAGATACGTAAAATAGACATAAAGATAAAAAAGTTACACACGCTACGGAAAACCTAGGATACACTAAACGGGTTTGGCAAAAATAATGATGATAAGAACATAACATGAGGACAAATAGATTGGGTGGTGAGAAGTAACCTTCTTCATCATGGTTTTGTCGACACCATTGGAATCATGAGTTCGCTCAAACATTTTATGCATGATTAAAAGTTGCTTTTTAATTCATTCTTGGATTTTTATATATTATTGTACCTTTCGGACAACGTCGATTGTTTTACTTCTTATCCGAAAACTTGCCTTTTCAATATCGTGGTCCTCGCCTTTTAATAGTGGGTGACCAAAATTTAATGGCTGAGGTGTTATCATAAAGTAGGGGTGTGCATGTGTCGATTTGGTTCGCTTTTAGGTTAAACCGAAAGTTCGGTTTTTAGATTTTTGAAAAACCCGTTTGAGTTTTTTTTTTTTTTTCGGTTTCTTACAATGGGTTTAGTTCGGTTTCGGTTTTACCAATTGGTCTTGAATTTTTCAGAATAATTTTTTTTATTAACTAACGATTAATTGATTATAAATTTTTTGGCTACATAATTTATTAGTTTCTTATAAAATACTTAACATTTAAAAATAAATACTATATTCCATAAAATCAATAACAAATATAAATGTTAATATACTATTATTGCAAATTTGACGTGATAAATGCATGCTGCATTCACATAATATATTATAAAAGTTTATATCTATATATGCTCGGTTCGACTCGGTTTTTTCAGTTTTCAAAAAATACAAATCCGAAACCGAACCGTAACTTACAAAATTTTAGTTTAGGTCAGATTTTTGCTCACCCCTGTCATAAAGTTTTTTTTTCCTCTACCGACTACGACGTGTTCCGATTTGAAAGATGAGCGAACCCTCTTGACCTCTGGTTCCGCCCTTGAATATGGTATGAATCCAGGATGCTTACAATGAACGCAAATATAAAAATTAAACGTGTTTTTGTACGTTCTTTTGCAACTTGACCTATTTGGCCGGTTTGATGCAAGATTTATAAACTTAAACACAAAAAAGGCAGACAGTGTGTTTTCCGTAACATGTAAACTAATATAACATTTTTCTTATGTTTGTTAAAGTGATATAGATTCATTGGATGAGGCTAAAACATTATTGCTTCAATCTGAAAAATGTTAAATGGGCTCACGAAATTGCAACTATTATAATTGCTGTAAATTCTGTTGGAAATATTTAGAAAAATAAAAATTATTTATTTGTTCCAATAAATTAACTTCATATATAGTTGGAAAAAAAGGTTGGAACATTTCCTAAACTAAAAAATATGTTTAAGATATATATTAAAGATTAAATGATTAATTAGATGCATTTTTTGTATTATTTATTAAACTTGTACATAATTAAAAGCAAAGATTGTGTTCCTTTAATTACCTACCATGATGAGAAACCATAAAATTACTTCATATACATTATTGCAATATTAATATTAATAAAAGATAATAACACAAAACATGCATTAAGGTGAACAAATCACTTCTCTATTTATATACACTATAATGTTTTAAATTGAATATTTATGAATATTAATCATTACAACTTATTGGTGCTACAAAAGTTATAAACAATAGCATATTTTTTTTAATTTAATTTGTAATTTTTATATTTATATTATCATATTGACGAATTAGGGATTTAGTCCCAATATAAAAAAATTACCATTAATTTGAAGTATCAAATAAATATCTAAATGTATTTGTAAAAGTCATAACAAAAAACAAATATATATTTATCAAATATTTAGATTCGGAAATCGCATATGTACATATGTTGTCACACTTATAATTTTTGATGAAAAGTTGATATTAAAATGAAAATTATAATGATAATATGCAAGCAAAAAGGTCACGATAAAACATCTTACCTAATTTAAGAATTGTTGGTCATGTGCTTACACAATTGAGTATATAAAGCCAAAATCATTGTCATGGTTTGGTGAAATGGATTAAACAAAGACCAAATAATCTAGAATTCTTACATCTAGTTTCTTTATAACATCATATTTAAAAGAATCCCCTAAGATACGGATGATTAACATAGAATCAATATTAAGTAGAAAACTGTAAAAATCACAAGAATCACATCATCACTTATGCACAATGCATGAAATGTGATTCATAAGACGATCTTGTAAATAATTTTCTTTTATAAAATTTTCAGAGTTTTATACTTAAAAATTGGTTTATATTTAACATGTCCTTATATATGTGTGTGTGGACCAATTGTGTACAGTAAAATAAAGTGATGGGGTTTACTACATACCAACCAAAGCACCATTTAGTTACAACTCACCATCATCATAAATTCATATCATCATGATTAAAGCTTTAGCTTATTCTTACCCAAAAATCTCTTTTAAGGATTTTATACCTTTCTCTCAAGTTGTTGCAGGAGAGCTTTCAATATACTAAATACCAATTTCCTTTTAAAAAAAAGTGATCCAATCTATGTAGCAATGTAGGGTCACCATGATGACTACATGATGTATGATGATCGAGTCTATATACACTGAGATATGTTCAATCAAGAACCATATTAGAAGCCCTCAAAAGACATCCTGGTGGTAATGTGATGTAGTGTCTAACCAAATGGTTATGTATTCAAATCTTACAGAGCAGGGGCGACCCTTAGGGGGCGGGGAGGGCGACCATCCGGGGCCCAGTCTCCAAACGGACCCGTAATTTAAAAAAATCATATATATATATATATATGTATGTATATATATATTTATAAAATGTCCAACTTGTGTTATCCATTTATACTATTAAGTATTAACCCACTTAGAAATTAAAAAAAAGATCCAGCACTTGTATTTATTCTATTAACCCACTTAAAAATTAAAAAAAGTCACTAGATTTTCAAACTTATTAAAAAATAACAAAATAATTGTTATGTATAATTCGTTATTCGTTTGTTATAGTTTTTTATTATGTCATTATGAGTTTATATTTACGAGGCCTGATTTTTTTACATGTTCCAGGCCTAAAACTTTTCGAGGAATCTCGGGACCGGCCCTGTTACGGAGTATAGTTGTGGTGATTTTAGGAGCAGAGTATGTGTAGAGTAGAGATCATGTACGCCGATAAAAAACCATATTAGGAATTAAAAGAATTACTTTTTGATTTTTGATTATTAGATCATATTTCTAATAGATGGTCATTATAATTATGTATTTTTCACTCTACATAACGCAATAATTTGTTTTCGTTCATTCCATTATCAAAGGTAAAAAAGTAATACATTTGTATTAAAATCATATATAAGATGACAAGAAATGTTACTAATTTACTACTTTTCTCATTTAATAAAATAAAAGTTAACTTTTTTTTAAAACTAGCTGACACACCTTTTAAACCTACTCATAAATACTTAATCACTTAAGAAGGAATATCTTTACTTCACACCTTAATACCGTTAGACTATAACCTCTTTGCTCAATAAAAGTTAACTATATAGAGATTGTAATTGAATTCTAGGTACTAATAGGTATATGAATTTTCTTTATGAAATATTTAGAGATTCTTAGATATAGGGCATGTTTGGGATTGCTTATCTTAAACTCCTTGTTGAATTTTGTAAAAATTTATAATGAGTTTTGAGAAGTAAGCTCCCTCTTAATTCTCAAAAAGCTTCTTTCTTCCGTTTAAAAAGTTAAAATAAGTAGCAAAAGTCACATTCCCCAAACACCTTTTTAACTTATAAAAGTTAATAAGTAGTTTCAATAAGTAATCCCAAACACCCCCATAGTATATGTATGAAGAACTAATAGTGTATTAACATGTGATACGTTATTCATGTGTCAATTGGTACCGCTAGGTACCGTCGGGAACACCATTCCGAAACCGGTTCGGTACTGCAAAAGGGGTGAATATGGGATATCCTAGCCGATCGTTTCATGTGAAGTTTTGAGTGTGTGACAGCTATTAAGTCGTTCAACAACTATTTTTTTAGATTAATTAATTAATTTAAATACTAAAGCTATTTAAACCATCTCAACTATTTTTTTATTTCAACCTATCTTTGTCATTTCTCCCTTTAGCTAAAAATCATGTCTCTTTCTCAATATCTACTTCCAAATTCATCATCGTCGTCGTCGTCATCATCATCATCACCATCATCATCATCATCATCATCACGACGTTTCGAAGAAGCATACAATGATTTAGTTTATTATTCGGATGATGAAAACTTTGGCCACGTACCTGATTATTATGCTCGAATCGGTAGCCTCATGTGATTTATGGTTCTGACATGCATTCTTTGATGTCGTCGGTCCCAACAACAACAATAATGTACTTAATAAATCGTTGTTATTCAACGCTCTTGAACACCTAACCGCACCTTAGAGTCCATTCCAAGTAAACGGTAATCAATACAAGTTTAGGTATTTTCTTACTGATGGGATATACCCCAATTGGCCAACCATGGTGAAATCCTTAAATTTTCTATCTAACTATACACGTAAATGAGTTAAGGCAGCACAAGAAGTGGCAATAAATGATGTGGAATGAACTTTTTGTGTCATAGTCGGACGACCTGCACGAGTAATACAACATTCCAAAACTAGAAATATTATGTATGCTTGCATTATATTACACAATAAGGTTTTGAAAGACTACGACGCTGCAATAAGTTTTGATTACGTTCCAGACCCACCAACCATTGAAGAAAAGTTAGACGATGACATTCTTTTGGAATTACGTTTCCACGATAGCATACAATGAGATCTCATCGAACATATTGTAAACACCTAGATACCCCGACTAATTATTCTTAATTCTTTTTTTTTTCTTTTCAATTTGCACCCTCATGGGGTGTTACATCATGTAGTTAATTTTTCAATTTGCAGTTTATATTAAAAAAGATATTTTACGCTTGGTAATCGGAGTTCCATATAGCAAGAGTTTCCCCAAAGAATAATACATTCACAACTTTCAAAAGGGTCCTCTGAATCTGATAGGAACAGAAAACATAGTCAAATTAGTGAGTGGTAGCCGGCCACCAATAGATAGGATCTTAGATTTCCTAAATGGTTAACCGCACATTTTTACTTTGGGATTAACACAATGTTTTAAATACCGGTTTAAACCGGCCGGTAATACCGGTTAAACCGGGTTTCGACCACTGACCTGGTAAATTGGAAAAACGGTTTGTAAGTTGTACCGCTGATATTACCAGTAATACCGGGTTATACCGTTGTACCGGTTTTAAGTTTGAACTTTAAAACAAATTTTTTTTGTTCAGTTCCTATTAAAAAAAGTTAACGACACAGTTTAAAAAAAAATTGTGTAACCATCAACCTTCTGCTTGCGATTAAAGTTAATTGCTCAGTTTCCAAAGCCTAAAGCCCATTTTAGAAAAAAAAAAATTGCATACTTTTATTTTAAAAAACTTTGTTGGAAATTGAGTGATTTTGGATTTTTTTTTCTTATGGATTAACTTTTAGATTATTTTTTGAGTTGAAGTCGTATTTTTATGAAATTATAGGGTTAACTAATCAATCCGGTTGAACCGCCCGATACAACCGGTTAAACCATTTGTGAGCCGAACCCGGTAAGATTTATAAACCGGTTTTTAAAACATTGGATTAACATCTTACTAAATGAGGTTTTAATTAAGAGAAATATCATGATATTTTATTATTTTTAAATAAATAATTATAAAAAAAAGGTTCAGAAAAGACTTCCTTTGTTTTCGTGGATTATTAATTATGAAGTGTTTATTAAAAGAATTTTTCATAAGACTATAACGTATATATGTTTACTTAATTTTTTTTATACCCATCAACAATCCAACAATTTAGAGGTCAAATGTTAAGGAATAAGATCATCGTTAGATGCTAGATCGAGTACAAAGAGTTGCTAGATAGAGTACAGAGACAATAGTGTAGATAAATTTTCACTGATTTGGTGAATATAAAATTATATATTTAATATTATTATGACTATATTAATTTTTGGAGTATATTTATGAGTTTTACTAAAATAATTTAGAATTAAATAATTTTATATTTATGAGTTCTAGAATCGATTCAGATCTATCATCAGAACCCAAAAACAAGAGCAATTCAATAATAGGTTTTTTCCACATGTGTAAAAACTCTAAATTAGAGACAAAATGTGCAATTATAAAAATATATAGTGTTGGTATCCGAATACACATATGTAATTAACTGTTCTTGATTCTTGCATATTTACATCTTGATTATTCCCTTTTTCACATCCCATATATGGGCTCTTCAACATGTTTCGAAGAGGAAACGAAATTTAATCATGAATTACCAACTATTTAAGCACGAAAATGTAGATCCGAAGAAGAAAAACAAAGATTTAACATGGTTTACACACGTGTTAATTCAAATATGAGCTGTTAACTCGTGTTCATATCTGTCAGCATAAACACGTGAATAAAAACTCTTTACATATGTATAAATTCATATTACACATGTGTAAATTTAAATATGAGTTTTCCAAATCGGTGTAAAAACTCTAGTTTCTGGTTCAGATATGAATCGACATCCAAAAACCCAAATCAAATCAGTAGAAACCGATCTTCAGTAATTTAATTAAATCTCTAGGACACTCGTTCAGTTTACACGGGTGTAAATTCAGATCTAGGTTGTTCACACATGTCCATATACAAATCAACACAAAACACATAAATAACAACTCTTTAAACCTGCGTAAATTTAGTATACACATGTGTAAATTCAACTATAGGTTTTTCAAAGATGTGCAAAAATTCTTTTTCAAATAATAATAATAATCAATAGTTAAATTAATATATGTATATTTGTATACTGATAAACCATGCGAAAGTTACAGTTATCTTGAAAAATATTGGCAAGAGCTTGCCATGCATGAGCTGCAGTGTCGTCAGGTGTTAGGGTGGTGTGAAGCAAGTCATTTGAGGTAGTATATTAAATCCATTGGAGCATAATAGCATCGAGGCGAGACACAAATCGACGATGGTTTTGTCGTCTGTTTCATCCGATTTGTCTTTGTCATCTGATTTTGCTTTGTCTGTAGAAGAAGAAGGTAATGGCTCAGTAGGGACGATGTGATCAATGGCTTTGAACGGCCTGCATTTGATTTTGAACAATTATGCCCACGTTGTGTATTGACTGTTCTCCATCCATAGTTTGACAGGGATGAAGTTGTGAATGTTAGTGTGGCGGTTGGATGTAATCTTTCCATGATTGATTTGTGCGAAAAGAAGGTGACAAGGGATGAAAATTGTCGAAACAGTAAGGGGTTTTAAAAAAGGTTTCTAAAAGGGATAATAGCCGATAACTATTAGGGTTGAACGAAAATTAGAGGAAGATGGTAAATCAGAGAATACACTCTGATACCATAATGGAATTGACACAAAACTTTTTTCCTCTCATTGATAACTAGTGTATGTATAATTACAAATAATGTCAACTATTTTGGAATAAGATCACAATATTTAAACTATACAAACTTTATATTATATATATATATATAATAAGTATTCGGTGATATATATTATCTATTGCAAACAAATTAAAGTATGTAGAGAATGTTTTCTTAATGTTTGTAGACTTGTTGTGAACGTAAAATTTTATAAAATAATTGAAGAAAAACGAGAGAAAAAGCAAGAAAGTCAGTCTCGTGTAGTTTGGGCCTTTAATTAGTGGGCCTACACCTATCCTGGCCTCCTGGGACCTGGGTATTCAGAATGTGATTTGTCTGTGGGCCATTTAATACAAAATAGTATACTATAAATTTATAACTGAATTTGGTGGATATGAATTGCCCAATTATAATTTTAAATCACTTAATTTTAGTTTCCAGTAGATAAGTAAATGAGCCCATACTAACCACCTCATGGTTTACACGTTAAGACATTGAATTAGTCGATTTATATATAACGAGTTCGGGGCTGAATTTAATCATTTAATAAATGACTTAAGCCCGAGATTTACGAGCCTTGTGAGCTTAACAAGCCTAATATTTAAACATATATAATAGTTTATATTATAATAAATATATGTTACATAACATATACTAAAATTTATGTAATCATAATAAATAACTAAACAATATATATTATTTTACATATATAATTATAAAAATATTTACAAAGTTATATATGTATATAAATAAAGTAATTAAATAACTAATAAATAATAAACGAGTCGACTCCTAGTTGAGCTTGAGTATAGAAAATTACTTACGAACTAAACTTGAATTTTAGATATAAAGTTTGAAATGAATGTAGGTTAAAAATGTTTAAGTCGGTGAAAGTTTCATTTTTAGATAGAACATGTCTTCAAGTTTAAGTTAGTATACAAAAATTTTGTTTTATTTTATTTTTGATAAAAATCAAAATAAATCGAAAAAGTGTAAATAAAGACATTAAAGGTATCACAAAATGCTTGGAAGAAAGAAAAAAATTATACGTTGATACAAAATAAATAAAAAGAACATGATTGGTGACCTAAAATGAAACAAGTGGAGCCATGAATAAATGAATAGAAAAGCTTCCACTTTTTAACCAAATTATTTTATTCCTCCATCTTTTTAAAATAAATCTTATATCTTTCAATATTTAAGTAACTAATCTATATCTATACTATATAATAAATAAAGATTTTTCAATATTACGTGACGTCTTCATATTCATTTTCATTATTTTTTTCCCGTCTCTGTTTCTTATTAAATACATTCCTATCGTTTAATAATAATAATATATTTTTAAGAAAACACTACTCTTTATATTTATAAATCTCCTGATATATTTTGACAAATGTATGAGTTAACAAATTATATTGTATTTCACGGGTTTAATCAACCCGTGTAAAACACGAGTTTTAAAAAAATATTTTTAATTTAATATATAATGCTATATTTATTCAACGCATGTAATACATGAGATTTTAACTTATTTATTTATAATAAAATTAAATATTATAATTTTTTTAAAATTATACGAGAAAAAAAAATATACTTGAACATATAATGAGTTTGTTCTCGTTTTTCTTACGAGGTCAAAGTGATCTGATAGCACAACAATGTGTATTTTCTTCATAAGCACTTGGTTATAATAGGTGGAGATAAGGCTGTAAACGAACTGAACGTTCAGCGAACAGTTGATGAACCGTTTGGTGGGAATTTCGTTTAATAAATGAACGAACATGAACAAGAAATTTTGTTCAATTAACTAAATGAACGAACATGAACAGAGGTCTCGTTCGTTCAATTGTCTTCGTGAACGTTCGGTAATCTGTTCGTGAATATTCGGTAAGTTGTTCGTGAACGTTCGTTCATTTACATTTGTTTATGTTTGTTCATTTTCGTTTGTTTAAGATGTTCATTAAGATTTTTGTATATTTTTGTTTTATTTTATCTAAACATTTTATATTTTTTAATTTTTAATTTTTTTTATTACCCTAACAATTAACTAAGTAAAGTAGGAAACCATATTCTGATTTACTCGTCATTTCCCTATCCACTATTACTCGTTTAGAGCTTTTAAGTTCTAAATTCTAAATAATGTAAGCTTCCCTCAATCCTAAATCATGTAACCATTAGGGTTGACATCAAAAGTCCTAAACAACGCTTTGTTCGGTAACGTTCGTGAACAAACCCATTTCCTTAATGAACGAACACGAACATGAAATTTCGTTCGGATAGTGTTCATGAACCGTTCGTGAACAAGTTCAATGCTTAACGAACGAATACGAACAAGGTTTCGTTCGGTTCATTTACAGCTCTAGGTGGAGATGAAGATGGAGCGCACAGATGGTATTAAAGAGCATATCGTAGAGACAACTTGACATGTTGGCATAAATACTAAATAGCATATTCCAACGACCTCTACTTAAAGAAGAAATTTAAATCACATATATACTTAAAGAAGGGATTTTGTAAACCACGATTTTAGAAAGGACATACCATCCTGTGTGACTTTTTTTTGGTTTGGTTTTTACTCATTTTAACTGATTAAATGAATTATTTAACATCAGGCTTACGCTCTTGTTCAGTGGCGTGTACGCACTCTTCAACCTGGAGTTCTTGTTTGGGTAATTTTTTTATTTTATTTTTAGTTTTATTAGTATTATCTATACTATATATAAAATAAATATTTTAGTGGCACGTGTCACCTCCATATTTATTTTTCTTATTTTTTTCGTCTCTCTCTTTTATTTAATGCACTTCTATATTTTAATAATAATCTATATCTATACTATATAATAAATAAAGGTTTTTTACGCCACATGTCGCTTCCACATTCTTTTTCATCATTTTTTCCTGTTTTTCTCTCCTATTAATTACATCACTATCCAAAAATAATAATATATTTTTAAATAAAATACTAATCTTTATATTAATTTCCAACAAAACCTACTATTGTTGTAAATGGCGTTTTTTTTCTTCTTTTTGCCAACATATAGGTTTCCCGTGCTTACTACGCGCAAATAATAGCTTTTCTAACCAAATCTTGACGTGTACTGTAGCGAAACGTAACTTTGTTTATCATAATTTTATGTTTGTAACTTATACGGAATACATGTCGCATCGTGCGGGGAATCCTACTAGTTCTTAAAAATTCCGAGGTCACATTTTCGTTACTATCGAATATACTGCGGCAACGTGTTTTTTTAACATCACGTAGAATGTACCGTTGAAATTTGCTTATTTTTATCTACGTTTCGAACTCGTCGCGAAACACGGGTGGTAACCCACTAGTTCATTATTAGTTTTTAAATCCACCATTTGTTTTTATTTTATTAAAGATTAACTACATGGGTGGAGCACACATGCCTCCTCTCATCAAAGTGGCAAAGTCTACGAAGATTAACTACTATCCGTTTTTCCTATCTAAACTCTTATAATATATAATAAATAAATATTTTAAATATCATGTGTTGTCATCATATTTATTTTTATTATCTTTTTTTCGTATCTCTCTTATTAAATACACATTTATATTTTAATAATAATATATCTTTAACTAAAATACTACTATATACTAATAAATAAATGTTCAAGATGAACACTTGTCAGTTTATCGTGCCTTCTCATATTAACTTTTCCGCCTCTCTCTCCTAATAAATACACATGTAGCTTATTAAATAATAATGATATTATAAATATATTATTAAAAAAAATACTAATTATAGTAAATAAGAATACATAATAGGAAATCAAAATATAACTAATTAAAGAAAAATACTAATTTGTTATACATACACATTTCCGATATATATATATATATATATATATCGAGACGATTATAATAGTCTGACAAGTTAAGATATATTTACAAATTTATAAGTTACATCGTTTTCAATATATAACCCGTGTAATACACGGGATTCTACCCTAGTATGATTATATATAACAAACATTCATACAAAAAATAAAAAATCTTGATATTAGTTATCATTAGAGTATTATATCATTCAACAGGATGACTCTTCATGTATATTTATTTGAAAAAAACAGCATTTTTAACATGATCTAATGTCTGAAAAAACAGGCATCAACAGACTTTGTCCTTTACGGGGTTAAGGTCGACGCCCCAAAACATGAACGATTTGCATTGAGCAAATTTGTAGTAACGAATTAAAACCATTTGATGGTTTTCACAAATTTTAGATGTTTCACTTTTATAAAGTGTTAATGACACGTATGTTGTAAACCGTATATATAACGAAATTTAACCGAATATGAATCGCTAAATTACAAAAGACCTTAGCATATTAATAAGGCATAGTTTTTTTTCAACTATGAGAAACCGTTACCAGTAAACTCACAAGACCAGTTGATACTCTGCTAACCAATAAAATCTGGTAAATTAAAACTTTTGTTGGACAACCAATCTTAAGAGAGAGGTTATGATAGAAATTAGTGATAGCAAGATCTAAATCTAAGACATATCATAAAAGGAATGCGGTGCTTACTAGCACTACACATAAAAGTAATTAATAAGGGATAACTACATCAATATGTGAAATATGTATATATTTATTGCATTATTAAATTATTTTTTCTAAGTCAATGAACATGGAATATTTTTACAATTTCAATAGGATATAAAAAATCATATTACGTGTTTGACTTTAATATTAATTTTGTTTATTTAGACCCACTATAACACCGTGGGATAATCGAAAACCAAAGTGAAAAAAATCTTAATAAACAATCTAAAAAAGAAACATTACGTACAGTTTTAAAAAATAAATAAAAATATTGAAACATAAACGATTTAAAAGAAATATATATAAAGTTTTTAAATAAGTACATTGAAAAGGTCACAAAATTGTTAAAAATAAAAAAAGAAACATTATACACGGTTTTTTTAAATAATATAAAAGAAAATTGATTGGGGGCATAAAATGAAACAAGTGGACCATGTGAAATGAATGAATAGACAAGCGGCTACTTGTAACTCAATTATTTTATTCCTTATGTCTTCTAATTATTTTTTTATAAGAATCCATGGATCAAGATTGAAAGACATGCAACATTATACCTAGCTATTAACAAATTATCATCATCTTATATTATTTATAAATACATATAATTAAAATTTAATTTATAAACAATGTGCTTATCTATGAAAAACTGATTTAATTTTATTATGTAAAAATTAAAATGTAAGTTACTATATTTATTGTATAGTAAAAAAAGTTAGTATCATATACTTTTTCAAAAGGTTGAATCCCGACAATCAAGTGAGAGTAAATTAGTCTTGTTAAACGATTCACTTAGACAATGATTCAATTTTTATGATCCATAAACTATATGCCAATCTAAAATATAGAGTTTTTTTATTCTTTTATTTAAAAAAAATAAATTTAAAATACATAAACGATAGGAGATTTTGAATGGTTTTTCTATCTTCGACTTCAACTAGTAGTTAGTAGCAGACTCACCGAATATGTACTTATGTGTGTTGATGATGGGTATTATGTTAGTAGCCGTTCCAATTTTCAATTTTGTTGTCAAAGACATTTCGAGTTGCATAATCATAATAAATTTACACTTATTTCGTTCAAAATGAGGTTTTTGAATGAAATGAAAAAACGTACAAGCAGAATCGGGTGTAACTCCATTATAATTATACTATTGGGATTGATAGGACAACAAAAATGAAAGTTGGGACTGCCACTAGCCAAACTGATAGTATTGATTATTATTAGTCAATGGTTCATAGTTTAAATTATTAAGTTTCATTTTTAATTTTTCCTATATGAGTTTACCGAAAAGGCAATATGTGTGTTGATGACGGGTATTATATCTTGTGCTTGTCATTTGGACACAGATCTGGATAAGATCCGACCCATACCCCTTAGGCTTGTAGTTGGTCCAACTGTCCCAACTTCTTTAAAATAATTGGACCGAAAATGAAAGAAAATATAACTTTTTGGGCCGCCCATTGGGCCATTTAGAAAGCAAGTGCAGGACTGCCAAGCAAAAAAGGAAACTTTTTGGGCCGTCCATTGGTCCATTTAGAAAGATACCTAAATTCATGAGCTATGCTATATTGCAATTTGCAACATTTAAAAATTTTAACTTATAATATATAAATCACACCACATAAGAGAGACTGAAACATTTTTTAAATAGTTTTTTTTTCAACTATGAGAAACCGTTACCACTAAACTCACAAGACCCGTCGATACTCTGCTAACCAATAAAATCAGGTAAATTAAAACTTTTGTTGGACAACCAATCTTAAGAGAGAGGTTGCATGATGTTTCGGTTGTGGTTCAACTTTTTATTCTAATATTAAGAAGATGAAAACCATTTCATTTTTTAAACATTTTTATACACTCGCCATAGTACATAACTCATTGAATAATGCATATAAAAACAACTTTTGGGATGAATTGTTTCTCAAAAGCAATTAACATATATTAAGGCAACACAATTATATTTAAAAAAAGATAGCCTTGAAATTAATGTTTAGATGGTAAGTTTTTGTTTCTTCTATATCGACCAACTCCACACAACGCTTTATAGTCCGACCAATGTTAGTTCATACTTGTTAAAGACAAAATTAGACAAGGAAAGGAACATAATGTTTGTTGTTTAAGAAATAAAATAGACATAGTTATAACAGATATATTAAAATTTAAATACGTAACATGTCCATACATAAAAAAGTATAGAATTCTCACGCATTAACATGGCATGTGAAGACATTCCTTATCGCTAAAATAATAACATTAAATGATGAAAAGTGACCGAAATCATTTACGATGAATACGTTAAAGTAAATTTTCCAACATCTTTTTTAAAACGATTATATTGAGTAAATGAAAATGAATTAAAAAGAGTAATATAAACTATAAAGTGAAGCCTAACTTAACGTTGCAAAACAAGATTGGGGTTATACCGACCTACCTTTATTGGTCACATGCCCCATGTTATTATTGTGCACTATAACCCAAGCAAAGCGACTCCTTCCTGAATTAACTCCTTTAATTTGTTACGTGACCCTCACGCAATCACTTGTATCAATTTAACCATTCCTCCTAGAAACTTACATCCATTTAATACCAAAACAATAAACAAGTACTCATTTACGTATAAACAATTTTACAAAAATGAGTCATTCTATGTAACATGGTTTTACAAAACCATTAAATTCGACACAATATCTGGAACACTTTTAATGTAATTTATTAATACAGAGATGTAAAAAAAATCATTTTAAAATCATTTTAAGAAAATCTCAAAACAAGTTAAAAGAAGTGTTAGAGTGATGCTTTTGATAGGTTTAATGTTACATATTTCTACTTATCCTAAAATAAGTCATACAAGTAATAATGACACATTTTACGTATTCTCATACTTTTCAAAACTTAATCAAAAAACTGTATAAACATTTCTACGTAGTGTTTTATAAGAACCTATTATACAATATCATTAAATACTCCATAAGCATTAAAAACATTAATTACTATCTAAGCATTAAAAATCCTTTTAAATATTCTTTAATTTTTTTTGAACGGCAATTTGGATCACTGACGGGCCACTGGCCCACCCGATCATCTCCACCCTCACATGAGGAAACTAACCATATGTGAGAAAACCCCCTGACCCAACTTGGACCCCCTTTAATTTTTGTCATAAGTGGGACTTGAACCCAAGACCTCCTAATTTTAATGAAGTCTTGATATACACCTTTGCTACTAGACTAAGCTAGTGGTTTTCTATTATTTATTAATGCCATATATATATGAACCTATAATTTCCTCTTTATAATTTATAAATTAAATCTTTATCTTATTTTAAATTAATATATGTGTATAACCCTAAAAAAAATGATACAAAAAATAAAGTTAATACATATAATTTTTTTATGTTCTTAAATGTTTGCTGATAAATAAACATTTAAATTGGTTATTTTCTAAATAGGTTAAAAAAAATTGGCTATATATAAAAACGGTTACACACCTAAAACAACATGCATGTATATATATATATATAAAGTTCTCTAAAATTGGTTATGTAACACACATCACATGTGAATATCAACTCAAAACATAGAATCAAAATTAGAACGTGTTAAGAGGGAGCCACATTCATCCTTCATCATTTATCTCAACTGCTTTCTCTATTTTTGTTCGACAGCTGGCATTAAAATAACAATTAAACTTAAATTAAAATAAATAAAACAGCTTTTCACTAACGTGTTTACACCCCCTCCCCCATGTGACCTCACTTCTTCCTCCCCATATATACCCCCTCCCCCAATCCATCAAAACCGCACCCCTCTCCACGTCTCCTTCACCACCTGTCTCCAATCTATCAGAATCTCCACCATGTCCGTTCCGGCGACCACCGTGACACCGCCGTTGGCTGACGAATTGGACATCGTCATCCCTACGATCAGGAACCTCGATTTTCTGGAGCAGTGGAGGTCTTTCTTCCAGCCTTATCATTTGATCATTGTTCAGGATGGAGATCCGACGAAAACGATCAGAGTACCGGAAGGATTCGATTACGAGCTTTATAACCGTAACGACATCAATCGGATCTTAGGTCCGAAAGCCAGTTGCATTTCGTTCAAGGATTCCGCTTGCCGCTGCTTTGGTTTCCTCGTATCGAAGAAGAAGTATATCTTCACCATTGACGACGACTGCTTCGTAAGTCTCTCTCTCTCAGATCTCGATTTCATCACTTTATGAGAATATGCTTTGACTAGAGCTTAATTTTATACTTTCTATAGTGCATAACTGTCATCGTTAGGTTGACACGTGTATAATAAATTATTAGAATTATAAAATTGTTACAAACATAGATAAATATTTTATATATTAATTCGACGAGTTTAAAATCAGGTTTCAGATAACGAGCATCCTAACGAGTAATTGTTAATCATATATGATCATAGACGGATATATCTCAAGTATGTGAACCCTATAGGTGTAGTCGGCTCGTTTAACTTACAAGAGTTCGAGCTCGGCTCAAAGCTTATTTTTAGGCTCTAACTCTGGCTCAAGCTCGATTCGAGCTTTTAATGAGTTGATTTCAAATAGCTCATGAGCGGCTTGGCTCACTTGAGTAGAAACTCCAACTTTTAGATGAAATTACAAGTGAATGAAGAAAATTGTTTTTATATTTGGATATTTTTGTTTTAGAATAATTAAATATCAAATTGTTAGTAAAGTTTATATAATCTTGTTGGAATGAAGGTAGCTAAGGATCCATCAGGACAAGAGATCAATGCATTGGCTCAGCACATTCATAACCTGCTAACACCAGCAACACCTTTCTTCTTCAACACATTGTATGACCCATACAGAGAAGGTGCCGATTTCGTGAGGGGGTACCCCTTCAGCTTAAGGGAAGGCGTCACCACCGCCATCTCCCATGGCCTCTGGCTCAACATCCCCGACTATGACGCCCCTACTCAGCTAGTCAAGCCCCTCGAACGTAACACCAGGTCCGTCAATATTTTCAGTTATAATACTAACTAATCAAGATCGATTCATTATGATCCTGACACTGATACTGATACTGCAGGTATGTGGATGCTGTTATGACCATCCCAAAGGGTACTTTGTTCCCAATGTGTGGGATGAACCTTGGGTTCCATCGGGAACTTATTGGGCCAGCCATGTACTTTGGGCTCATGGGCGACGGTCAGCCCATCGGACGCTACGACGACATGTGGGCTGGTTGGTGTGCTAAGGTGATATGCGACCATTTGGGCCTCGGGGTGAAAACCGGGTTGCCATACATTTGGCATAGCAAAGCTAGCAACCCATTTGTTAACTTGAAGAAAGAGTACAAAGGTATCTACTGGCAAGAAGAGATCATCCCATTTTTCCAATCTGTGGTTCTATCCAAAGAATGCACAACCCCTCAGAAATGTTATATTGAACTCTCAAAACTTGTGAAGGAGAAGCTTGGACCGGTTGATCCTTATTTTGAGAAGCTTGCGGGTGAGATGGTTACATGGATCGATGCTTGGAACGAGCTCAACCCGTCCACCGATGTGGTTGCGGTCAAGAAAACAGATGGTGCACCCAAAAAGAAGTGAACTTCTGCGAATTGATTCGGTTTTTCGATACTTATATAATTTGATATCTTTGGTTTTGGTATAAGTTGATGTACTTTAGTGTTGAACATTGTTGGAATAAGGTTTCTTTAGAAACTGTTTGCTATACAGGCATTTATTGAGGTATTAAGGAGTTCTAACTTATTTTTCTTTGTAATTCTATTATAAATCAATCCATTTCTAGTATTTTGAATTTTGATGATGATATAGTTTTCCCTAAATGAGTTATAACCATGTTTTAGCTCGGAGATGTCTCGAAAATCAATCAAGATCCATCATAGTTTTTATTTTCTTAACTCGGAAAACATAAAAAATTTGGGCTTTTGAACCAGGATTGTAGCCCAAGCCTATCATGATTTTTGTTTTCTTTTTCTTACGTAATTGAAACTTAGAAGTTAATTAGATAGTTAGATCCATCAACTTTGTAACTTTTAACCATTTGTTTCAATGATCCATCATAATTATTTATGATATTATATCTTTTTTTTAAGTTTTAACCCTTTAAAATAATATTATTTTGACCCTTCAGTTTAAATTTACACAAGTTTTATTTCACCATATTTACACAATTCACATAATAATAATATTCGTAACTTATTGTAATAATATTTTTAAATTAATAATAATAATTATTAAAAGGCCTTAGTATTAATTAACTAACTAGCTTAGAACCCGTGTCTACATACGGGGTGAAAAATATCAATACACGAAATTCTTAAATCTTTATGTATATATTCATAAAAATACGTTAATTATTACTTAATGTAATTTAACTTTCATTTACTATTTAATTGAAAATAAAAGTTACATAATTAGATTTTAAATTTTTTTATAATAAGCGATAATTTAAAATAAATATGTTTTATTAGTATATTTAGTATTCTATTTAAATATATATATTATTATTAAAAGATGGAAGTGTATTTAATAAGAGAGAGATGATAGAAAAAGATGATAAGAATGAATATGAATGCGAAATGTGGCATGAAAAAACCTTTATTTATTATATAGTATATATATAGATTAGCAAATTTAAGTAAGAGTAACTTTTGTTTTACTAAAGGCTTGTTAAGGAGGACATATATAGGAGGGGTCCCAATATTCGGACGCCAGTCACATAAACCCAATTTTATTCATACACCAGCTTTAATATTATTGCCCTTTTTCGTTGTAATTCGGGCCGTTTGCTCCTGATACGGGTTGTATTGCATTTTTCGTCTATAATATGGCCGGTATGAATGTCTCGACGTGAGTGAAGTAATATATCTAGAATGTTTTTTGTTTGGCTAAGTATGTACAATACAACACGTATTAGGCAATACGAGTCGTATGACGTGACCTAAAGCAGGGGTGGTGTACCGATATCATGACCAATATAAAAGTTATGGTGTAATAGTGTTTTAAGTTAAAAAAAAATGACCCAAATCATATAAAATCAACAATTCTACTTATATTATATTGTAACTTAAGAATTACTTGATATAATCCCCTTCTTTGTCGAGTATAGGGTACAAATATAATAAAGAAAGAATTTTTTTTTAAAAAAAGATTTTTTTATTTTTAATGTTAATATACACTATATGTGTTTGTTTGTGTTGGGGTTGTTTTTACATGTTACATAACATTCAATGTTTTTTAAAAGTGTTATAATTAGGTCACTCAATTTTAAAAAATATTCTAATTAAGTCACTCAACTTTCACGTTTTATTTAAATTATAGGTTTTAACATGTTTTTTTGTTTCAATTAGGAATATATTTTTCTTTATTTTGATGCTGACGTGGATTTTAGGTTATTTTTTTATTTTTAGTATAATTAACATGTTTTTTTTTAATAAAATTACATATATTGGAAATCCCGACCCACACATCTTCTCCTCCATAATTTTCTTGACACATTTCGTGTTTTTATGATGACTTGATTTGAAGGTTTAGTGACCCAATTTAAACAAAAAATACATAAGTAACATAATTAAAACACTTTTAGAACCTCATTACTATTTTGTTACCTTTTCCCTTTTAAATTGCCCACATTACTCAACACAAATGATTCCTTTTTAAAGGAGAATTTCATATACATTTACAAAATTGTGAAATATCCTATATACCTAACTCAAACTTAAAATATTATAAATCCCAATTTAAATAAACTTTTAGCTTTTTAACCGTTTTACCGGTACGAAATATACCATCTTTAACCTATTCTGATTTATATCGAGATCCCATAAAAATTTTCCTGTTCTTCATTACAAGTTATGTTTTGTGTTTGAACAAGGAAATGATTTGTCGACAAAACACATGGAAGTTAATCAATTATGAGTGACAATGAAGCATCTGATATGGTCGGTGAGGGGCTTGAGTGCCACCTCATCTCACACTCACTAGCACGCCACTCCCCTTATCCGTGAGTGGCGAGTGAGAGTCTTACGCGTGAGTACACTCACGGGAGTATAATATTTTAACTAGTTTTTAAGGGCATATATAGTATTTTAAGTTTGAATTAGGTGTATATCATATTTTACAAGTTTGTAACGGTATATGAAATTCTTCCTTTTTAAAAGCATCCTTGCATTTCTTAAAACATGAAGCCACTAGAGATAAAAAAAAACCCGAACCTGACATGAAAACCTAAAACCCGAAACATTTGAGCGGACTGAATGAGATTACTTTTATAAATTTTAGAGGATTTAAGACGGGTATGTGATTGGGTGATTCCTATCCGATTACCCGGATATATTAATATAGTATATAATTTATAAAAAAAACATATCATATATAGTATGCTAAATTTATTAAAGTTATAGAATTATTAAAAATGTAGTTTAGCCAAATATCAAATAATGGTTAGTTAAGTTTTGTTATTTAGCCTAATCCAATTACAACTTTAATCCAATCCAATAATAAATAATGGTATAAAAAATAAAACATTTAAAAAGAATATAGAAAATAAAAAAATATATATATTATTCAGTTGAAACCAAAAACCGA
This sequence comes from Smallanthus sonchifolius, assembly GCA_023525975.1. NCBI lineage: Eukaryota > Viridiplantae > Streptophyta > Magnoliopsida > Asterales > Asteraceae > Smallanthus > Smallanthus sonchifolius. The sequence continues at coordinate 423,909 of JAKNSE010000034.1, read as the reverse complement.
ACCGAATTTGGTTTTTGGTCCGATTTTAAACTTTCTGAATTCGGTTTGATTTGGTCACCGGATTAGAGTAACCATCGATTACAAGGTCACTGAAATTGAAAGAGTGATGGTCCCCTCCCCCATATTTACAACCTCGATCGATAGGTCACTGAATCGGTTGAACTTGATGATGGAGCTAGAAAAATTATATGAGTTCATGGAACTAAGAGGCATATCCGAGGAAGAAACATGGACGCGATTGGAATGTAAAATAGGCCTCACATCAACACGGCTTTCTTCCATTGTCTAATAATAGCGACACATCAAGGAACTCGATCTCGAAGCTAAACATAAATGGAGATTGGTACACCGAACCAACCAAAAAAAAAAGAGGCATTAATTTTATAATTGGTATTTTATTTTTCACTAACGACATTTAAGTTCCAAGTCTGTGGCTAGATTCATTTAATTAACTATAACTCTTCATCCAATTAAAAATTTCGTCAAATTATGCGTCAATTAGGTCAAAACAAGATAACTAGTGGAGCTACGAGGATGTAAGCTCAACATTTGTCTTTTTCTATAGTTTAAAAAATAATAATATTTTGTTTGTTTTATTTATTTAATGACTAGCTTATACCCGTGTATTACATACGAGGTGAAACATATTATACATAAAATTTTTAAATTTTTATGTATACATTTTACATTGTAAAAATGTATTAGATATACTAAGGATAGAAAACAAATTATAAAATATATAAAAATTAATATATAATTGGGTATTTAATGTAATTTGACTTTCATTTACTATTTGATTGAAAATAAAAGTTGCATAATTAGATTTCAAAGTTTCTTATAATAAGGGATAATTTAAATAAATATGTTTAATTAGTATATTAGTATTTTTTTTAAATATATTATTATTGAAAGATAGAGGTGCATAATTAGTAAGAGAGATACGAGAAAAAAATGATAAAAATGAATATGGATGTGATACGAGGCATAGAAAACATTTATTTATTAGATAGTATATATATATATAGATTAATAAATACATCTATTGTTCATTCGCCATTGGTCATTAGCCCCTACTATTTTTATTTTAATTGCTCAATAATTCATTTTTTTAATACTGTATACTTCAATTTGGGCTTTAAATTTTAAATACGGGCCGTCAAGAACAAACGTTACATATTTTAACACTTTCACAGTAGTGCTTGAGTTACTTCCACTAACCTCAACGGCAACACACGTGTTTAAAACTCCATAGTTCAATACATAAACAAGCATTCATATCAAGAAAAAAAATACGAAGAGAAAAAATAAATACGTGTGCACCCCGCCACCCCAAGCAAAAGGCCAAAACTATAAGAAAACCAATGCATGAGGATATAAGGCTATGTGTTATACCTATACTTCAGTTTTCAACATTAACTATCACCTCAAGGTCACATCACCATCTTTCCATCTGTCGTTCTTGTTGTAGAATTTCTAAATAACCGAAAATGATCTGAGAGTAGCATAAAATATTTTCAAATAAAAAACAATTTGGTGGTTGCTCAAATTCTTTGATCGGATAAAACCCAGAGAATTGAGACAATATTCAAGTGTTGATCTTGAGAGAATTCTGTGAACCAGAAGAAACATACGTATGACCAAAATTCAATATTACTGGAAATCAGATAACTGCCAAAGACAGTTATCACTTTTTAATTTCAAATTCGAATTTAATTAAAATCCGCCCAATCTTTTGACAACAATTTTATATAACAAATTATATAAAATCAATTTCTAATTTAATTAAAATCCATCCAATCTTTTGACAACAATTTTATATAATAAATTATATAAAATCAATTTCTAATGCATTTTTTACAAAGCAATAAGTGTCAAAATAATTTTCGGGACCCCGCCAGGGGCTGCCGCCTTGGACCTCACTTCCAGGGGCGCTGCCCCCGGACCCCCATTGCCCCTAAGTATTGATTAGGTAATTAAATAAATTCAAACAAGTGTGCACTCCACACACCTCCTAGCTTGTTTGATATTTAATATGACTAATTTAGTCAACTAGTTAATTCAATTACACTAAAATAGCTAACATTTCACTCACACTTTCACCTATGTTATACCCATGCTTCAATTCACTCCATTTTTCACAATTTCTTTTTATTTTTTAATATAATAAATAAAAAAAAACATTATATTATATGATAAAATAATTTTATTTTATTTTAATGTTTTTTTTCAAAAAAAAATGAAAAGTAATAATTAAATTAAACATAATTTATTTTAAAGTTTTACGAAACTTTGAAATAATTTGGTCGATGGCCCTTAATTTGTGAAACTTTTCCGCGACCCGGTTCCACAAATTTGTTCGGGTTTGTGCGTTACCACGATCGGATCCTCCGAAATGTACCTAAGCGCAAGCCAACGCCAATTCCTCATGGGGAGACCACTTTTGAGTGTTGGACGGACCGACTTTTTGAAGCTTTTATTTTCTTGTGATAATTTGGGTTGGGTCTTGGGTATGGTGTCGGTTTGGGTATACCCTTGTGTATTCAGGTTAGGTCTCGGGTTGCCTTGACATAGTAGATTGGAAATAATTAGTTTCATCTATCCAGGGCTGTTCAAAAAGCTCATGGCTCGTGAGTCGCTCGAAGCTCGCTCGAAAAAAGCTCAGAAAAAGCTCGGCTCGAAAAAAGTTCGGTTGTAAACGAGCCGAGCCGAGCTGGCTCGAATTGTAATCGAGCCGAGCTCGAGCTAGGGTTGGCTCGGCTTGGGCTCGGCTCGTGGCTCGGCTCGTTGGCTCGGCTCGTCTAAATAACTAATATATATATATATATGTTATATATGTGTTATATTTGAAATATGATGTTTTGATTTTTTAAGTTAATTTGTTTTCAAGAAATCTGAGTTTTAGATTTAAATTTTACTTTATCTACAATTGTATTTACTCTCTACTTTGTAAGTTTTGGGTTATCTGTGTTTTTTTTGTATTTTATATATTGTCATTTCCATGTATTTAGTTTTTTGAAGACAATCAACTTCAAACCGAGAATAAAATATATTTTTTGTTGTTTATATATATATTATTATGTAAAAAAAAAAACAAGATAGCTCGACGAGCCACGAGCTGGCTTGAGCTTTTTACGAGCCGAGCTCGAGCTCAACTTTTCAGCTCGAAAAAAAAAATCAAGCCGAGCCGAGCTGGCTCGTTTAATTTCGAGCTCGAGCTCGAGCCAAGCCTGACTCAGCTTGTTTACAGCCCTACATCTATCAAACAACAACTGCGGTTGTGCAAAAATGAAGTTCGGATCGTATGAGACGGATTGTTGACTACGCCATTTATTGACAACCGTTATGGTTGTGATATTTGATCGGACCGTTTCCAACACGTTAATAATGTGTTATTTTTAAAGTATAAACTAATCCAAAGCTTTCAAAGACCACATGTGAAACATACTACATTTAAATACGAATGGTAGTAGAGCATTTTTGAAGAAAAGAATGTTCTGACAAGCAGACAAAACAAATTATATTTAGCAAAGAAAACGTTTTTAGATGAAAAAACTGGCATCGATTAATTTTCTTTTCTAGGAAAACATCACATCATAGTAACCAATTTCAAAAATATTTCAATTAGGTCATCCACCATAATATACCCGAGGGTGTATACCGTAAATTTATATGAAACTATGAAAACCACTCTCCACCAATCACATAATTTATAATTATTTTTTTTAGTTGTTAAAAGAGTATTTTAATAAAACTTTCACCCCATTATTTTAAGTAATCATATGTTTTTTTAATATAAACCCCTTGTTTCTATCATCCTTTCTCTTAAACCAATATCTCTCAAATTATTCAAAGGATGAAATCAAATTATCACTGTTTTTAGGGTTTTAAACCAATATCTCTGAAATTATTCAAAGGACGAAATCAAATTACTATTGTTTTTAGGGTTCGTGTAGTAGATTGATAAATGAATCTCCCCTCATATTTCTTCCAATCGTAGTCGGTGTCGCTTCCAAAAGTGTGAACCCACCAACAATTTTAACATCAAATACCCTGCCGACGTCAATGATGGTCCAAGCACATCAAAATCTGTGTTATTGAAATTGATGAATGAATCTCCACTCGTCTCTTCCAATCGTAGTCGGCGCCGCTTCAAATTGTTCAAACCCACCAACAATTTTCACACCACATCCGTTTCTGATGTCAATGATGGTCCCAATGGATTGCCAAAATCAGCCTAAGTAACTGCCAAAATCGTCTAATCGACTATGAAAAGCGAAGGTTGAACTCGGCCTATTCGACTGCCAAAATCATCGGAATCGTTATCGATTATTGGGTGCGGTTTGGAACATTGGTTAAAACCCTAAACTCTGACCATTAACATTCTGGTCTATTTCTCACAAACTATATATACATGCATCGTTTGATATAAAACCAATTTTAAATAGAGAACTAAAAGAGCCACATAAACATTTATACGTAATGAATGGAAAATAATCATGCATATTGGGAGCGATAAAAAGACGTAGTTAAATTAAGAACTGTTATATTACCGCATGTAAAGCAATGAATATAAGTGTCTATATCAGTTTTTAGTTAGAATTGATTTTGTATTAAAAATCTTGTGTTTACATAAATAGATATATTATTTATTTTCTGTAACCTATGTATTTGTTCGAATAGTAAGTTTTAATAATATATGTCATGGCTTAGTGATCTTATATATATTTCAATTACCATTTTGCAGGATATATATTGGTTTATGGATAATAAAGTGATACCGAATCCACGGTAATACTCAAATGGCTCAGTAACATATGATTTTATTCAACGGCCCTGAACCCGAAGGTTCCAGCCAAGTCGGCTGTCTCAAGCACCAAAGGTCTCGATTACAATCTTCTGATCAAAACAAAGTCTCTCAAACAATAAATCCTAACCCCCTATTTATACTAAATAATTAATAGAATAAATAGGTAACAAGATATACTAAAAACTGGAAACAAATAATTTTAAATAACTAAAAGATCATCTGAATCTTTAACTTGCTCCCCATTCCAAGCTTTCTCCATACGGGTTCGACGTTAAATGGTTTGGATGCTCCGTATCATAAAGACGTGATTACAAATCACTATGCAAGTCAAAAGTAGCCTAATTTAGTGACGTATGAAATGGTGTCGCTTTGACAATATATCTAAAGATTCAAGGATACTAATGCCGGGACCGGCTCTAAAGCAAGGCCGAATAGGCAATTGATTTAATGCTTAGAATCTAGTACATGAAACATTTATTTTTATAAGCGTTTATTATAATAGTTTTTACATCTATGTTATAAAAGCCTATAAATCTATTTTAAGATAGTTTTTACATCTATGTTATAAAAGCCTATACATCTATCTTATGTACCATTTGAAGTTTTAAATTAACTCATAAATAGGTATATTATTTATTTTCTGTAACCTATGTATTTGTTCGAATAATAAGTTTTAATAATATATGTCATGGCGTAGTGATCTTATATATATTTCCATTACCATTTTGCAAGATATATATTGGTTTATGGAACATTTATCTTATGTACCATTTGAAGTTTTAAATTAACTCATAAATATAAACATGAAGTTTGTTTGATACGTGAATTAACATAGTTACAAGCACATTATTCCACGTTATAATATGCGTTTTTGGCAATTAGTGTATATCAATTTTTATTGAATACCACATCTATCATTTCATATTCATACATAAATTATTTTTGTTGACATGATTAGAAAGTGTAATCAATGATTATTGGAATATAAATGCACATTTTATATTTGTCATGTTTCCGTCCCGTTACAATTTTTTTTCTCGTGAACCAAATAATTTACAGGGAAATCACGAGAATAAACATGTTGACCACAATTTTTGCTTAAATAGGCATTGACTTTTACTTCTTCATAGCCCATACATGATACACCCATAATCTAGCACCTTTATAGCCCATACAACCATAACCAGACACATTTACAGCCAACACACCCATAATTCGACACCTTCAGAGCCTACACTCCATAAATCTGGCATCTTCACAACCCGCTAAAAAGTCAACGCCTATCAGGCTCCTTCACAGTCCACACTTCATAAATCTGGCACCTTCACAGCCCACACACCATAAATCCGACACATTCATAGCCCAAACGTCGATAATCCGATACCTCCACAACCCATTTAAAAGTCAATGTCTATTTTATAAAAAAAATAGTCAACTTGTCTATTATCATGATTTTCCCAAAAATTCCATCTAAGAAATATTAGTCGCATGCTATATGTTTTAATTGCTTTACTACACTACAACATGTGAAAAATGTTATTTACATATTTAGATGGAAGATATATTTATCACTCGTTTTTTATGATTGTAAACGTCAGGGAGAAAGTAATAAGGTAGAATTAAAATAAATTATCATCATTTGATATTATTGACCCTTATTATTGAATAAATAAACTAAAAGTTGAACGTTTATGCTCTGATTTAGATCGTCTATTGAAATGACAACCTATATGATTGGGAGTGTTTACCGGAAGGATGTTTGTATTATATTGTTTTGTAGCTAAAATAACTATTCTTCCACATTTAGCCTAAAATAATCTTCATAATTTTGTTTTTTTTATTTAAAAAATAATTTATTTCTTTTATTCTAATAAATATAACTAATTTAATTGCTTTCTAGATTAATATATTCTTATATGTGAAGAAGTAAATTAGTGGTATCATCTCTGTATGAGCAAATACTTATCTGTGAATGGAACTTCTTGATTGGAATATCGGTCTATCTTGCAAAACCAACCGTCATTAGCCTCATCACACGAAAGGAATCCTCTCTGATACCACCATCCGGCATGAGATTAAGGCGTAACCGAATATGACGGTGACAACCATTGGTGGTCATTTAACATGGCACTCCACACATCTTACCATGTAGGCGAAACATCGTGGTTGAACCCTACAACAGTCCCGGCCTGATGGGTCAAGACAACGTGGGTAGAACCAACCTAGTATATGTATATAAGGTCCTGTATCTTATGATATTTAAATAAGCATATTAACTATTTATGTTTAAATTAGTAATTAATTGTTATGTGATAGTTAAATATATGATAAACTTGTAAATATTACAAACCCTTATTGTTAAATAATTTTATATATATAAATCTTATCTAATATATTAATATATATAATTACCCAAACATTTTTGAACATTTTTATTTGTAACTCCACTTTATTTTGGTCACAAAACTTTTAGACTTTTACAAACAGGTCACAAAGATCTTTTTCACTTTTAACCATAACACTTTTCCTCTTTCTATTTTCGTCAAAGAATATATGTTTTTTTAAATTTTACGAGTAACAACGTAACTTTTTATTGGTTTTCGGATATACCTTTGCGCCGTGAGAATCAAACCGCCACAATGCGAGTATAAAATTACTAGTTGTACTATAATACCGACGTGTATAGACAAAAATGAAGCAGCTTTCAAATAATCGGCTGCTAAGCAACCCCAATCCCACAAAGAAACTCTATTATCATTGATTTGGAATACATACTTCCCTTTTCGTATATCGTGCATAACCCCCTTATAAATATTTCCACTTTACCAGCCCATAACCTGTTCGATGAAAAGCCACAGAGAAGGATATTCTTGCCTCTTTAACCATCTCTATGGCATTATCACAATCTGGATCATCAAAAAGGGCATGCACTGAAGTAAATCAAGCAGTCACGTGCCTGGTGGATGGGTGTGCAGCTGACCTTAGTGACTGCAGGAAGTATTACCAGCGGCATAAGGTTTGTGAACTTCATTCCAAGAGTCCACAGGTCCTGATTAATGGCCAAAGTCTTCGATTCTGCCAGCAATGCAGCCGGTATGTTTGCTTCGAGTTTGGTGTTCTAGTTGTTTAGTGATTCAAGGATCAATGATTTTGTAGATGTTTATAGGTTCCATTCGAGAGAGGAATTTGACGAGGGGAAAAGAAGCTGCAGAAAACGACTTGACGGGCATAATCGAAGAAGAAGAAAGCCTCGACCGTATCTTTTCTCCCCTCACAATGGTCTGGTTTTTTTTTTTATATTTTCGTACACTACCAATTAGAGGACTTTTATCCCTCGTACCTGTCGCTAATCTGTTGGTAATGGTCCGGGGAAAAGTGATGCGAGTATATAAAGACGTGTCAAAGGCCAGTATTTCTAACAGATATTACCGGCTGATCACCATCGTAATATCACAAACGGATTAACAAGGGATATCTCACCGACGGATCAGTGACAGTTTTTTTCACTGAAATCAATCACGGATATTAAAAAGTTAATTGTTATTTTTTTCAGGAATTTATTTATTTGGCGGTTATTAAAAAAATAATTGTTTATCTTTCTTTTTGGAATTTGCCTCTCCGCGGGTAGGGTGATCACACACGGATGAGCATCGTGTGTTAAAACGTAAAAGTCAATTTTCTAGTAGTGATTATTAACCTCGGATGTATTCATTACTTTTTAGGAGCTGATATGGTGCAGTCTGACTCTGCGGGTCCATCAATGCACGTTCACTCAACAACGGGTTTTACGAACCCTATGTGGAGTGGGGTTGTTGAGGCTCCAGCTTGGGCGGACCACTCAAACCACGCTCCCTCTCTTCTATCATCTTTGTTCTCACCGCCACAGGCATCTTGTTCAACCCTGAGCCATGTGGTGCACCCGCCATCTGATTCTGGTTCAGTCTCTATAACAACAAGTGCATTGGATCAGGGACAAGGCTATGGTGGTTTGGAAGATGATTGTGATATGGGTTGGGATGGTATGACCAATATGGATCCTCATTATTATTCATCGTATTATCATCACTATCCTTAAACATTGTATCTTGTATGCCATTTTGCTTTTAGTTCCAATAAATTTCTATTTGTTTTTTCAGTTTATTATATCCAATTAGGTTACACCGGTTTAATAAAGAAAATACTAAATAGTTAGTAATGAATATTCAGCAATTATAAAAGAAATATTAAATATTAATGAAGATTTAGTAATTAATAAAGAAAATATTAAATAGTTAGTAATGAATAAAAAATAAGCGAGAGAAAGAAATATTATTCTCAGAGAATTGTAACATGTGACGGAACAAATTACTGATTTATTAGATATAGATAAATAGGTAGGTAACATTGTAAAAACAAAAAATGACAATAAAATCGTGAGGTGAGGATAAAGATGTAGTTTCTCTTTTCTTAAATAATCTAAAAAATTCAATTAGCCATCCTTAATTAGGGCGGATTAACGTGCGAGTCAAGTGGAGCAAGCTTTAGCTCGGGCTCGGGGTCGGGGTCGGGCTCGAGCTCCAAGTTAAACGAGTCAGCTCACCACGGCTTGTTTATTCTTCATGAGCTGAAACTTGAGTTTGAGTTTGGCTCATAGAAAATTTGAACCAACTCGTTTTTTTTTTAAATTTAAGAAAATATATTTATTTTTACATAGTTCCAAAATTTATAAATAGATTAAATATGAGCCAATGGCCTTAGATTAATGTAATACTTGGGCTTAGAAAGATTAAGATTGAACTGTTATTTAGGTTATAACTTATTAATATTAAAAGTTGGGTTTAATTTAAACGAGAGCGGGCTTACATTGGCTTGAGCTCGGTTTGTTTATTTCGACCGAGCTTCAAGTCACAAACTTTTTGAACAACCCTATCCATAATCTTTAAATAGTCAGATATAAACAATTAGAGTAACTATATAGAAAAATGAAATTGACTATTTGGTAGGCATGTAAACCAAATATTTACTTAAAGTGTTTATGACCCGGTAAATTTGTTTATGTTTGTTTATTTAATAAATTTATTTATTTTCGAAGCTTGTAATTGACTTAATTTTTGATCATATAATGGTGTCTAGACTTTAATTTGGATGACGTTACTTGGTTTTATAATACTATATATTGTTGATTGTTAAATCATGTGATGATGATAGTATTTAGACTTAAATTTGAATTGTGTTTTTTACTTTTAATTGATGTCCTGTTTATATGAACATATACAAAAACAAACACGTTTATTTTTTTAATGAAAAAACACGAACACGAAAATCTATTTATTTAATTGTTAATGATCGTTTATTCAGTTAAAATTAAACATACTAAAATAAACAAACCCATGTTCAATTTTGTTCGGTTCATCTTCAAACTACAGAAATCAAACATTGACAACTTCTATATTGGTTCATAATTCTAACATAAATCATGAATATGGACGTGACAAGTCACAATGTAAACCATATCCTCGAAATCAAGATACAACAAAACAAGCAAACCCTTTTAAGATTAAGAGTCCTTTCAAGTTACTTATTTCTCCCTTTTAAGGAAAATCCGATACGGAAAAAAAAAGATAAACAAAAGTTTTTTTAAATTGAAATTCCGTGAGACTTCATCATCTTCTCGACCTCCAAATACACAGTTGAGTAAGGCAAGTACTCGTTGAAATATTCTTTGCTCAGGTCGTTAATGGCGACTGCGAGTTTTGGAATTTCTAGGGTTTCTTCATGAGTAAGTTTCCTCACAAACCTAGCTGGATTGCCAGCCCACAATTCCCCACTTGGAATCCTTCTTCCTGGAGGCAATACAGACCCAGCTTCAAGTATGGAATGGGTTTCAACCAAAGACCCTTCCATGAGTATTGAATGTTGACCGATTATGCACTCGGGCTCGATCGTGCAAGACCTCAGTAGGCAGTAGGCTCCAACTGTCACGAACCGTTCAATCATTGTCTCTGCTGGTAAACCTGTAAACAAACCACAAAGTAAGTATCCTGTGAATAGTTCATGTATTAGTAACATAAGAAACATTTTGTGATAACTGACAGTGTTTTACGTTATTATGCAATATGATAAGTTTCAAAAAAGATTCTACGATCCATCTTGATAACTGTTTTATGCCCCAGAGTCACAAAATGGAATTTAAAGATGTCAAAATGAAGATATCTATACAAATTTACATATGAAATAAAAATTTAACTAAATAACAATTATTGATAATTGTTAAATTTAATTAAAATTTATTTACATTACAGAATATTTTAATTTTTCCAATTTGACTCAACTCATAGGCATATATTAATGCAGGCCAGACAATATATACCTGAATCACCATTCCATTCCTTGGTCATTTACAACAACTAGCACTCAATTCATCAACATGACAGTGTCAATGAAAAGCCAACATTATGGCATGTATTATGTATGTCATACATGTTTAAATTAGCAACATTTGAGCTCCATCATATTGATGTACATTCTCAAAACTTTCCCGATTGTCAACCTAACCTTTTAGGTCCCCTGTATCTCTCCATGAATAGACTCATTGAGAAATTTGTTTCTGCTGTAGATCAATCGAAAGTCTTAAATAAAAACAAATCCATTTTGGGACACCTTGGTCTACTGTTCATTGTATGCTAAAAATTATATATGACAGAATGAGTCGTAAATGTAATTTTTCTACACTTTTGGATACTGCTTGTAGGTCCTTGTTTATGAAATATACAGAAATACCCTGATTGAGCTCTATTTACAAAGAGCTCTCCAAAGTCCAACCCTTTATTGAAATGCAACAGTCCAACCCTTTATTGAAATGCAACAAGATCCAACCAAAATATTTGCTTAATTTAACTTTCTTTAATGTTTCACTTCCAACCAAACAATTTGCCTCTGCTTATAATTATTCTATTAGTATCATCACCGAGTCATCAAGTTCTCAAGCCTCTCTAGCTATTACCATTGAGCAGCTTACCAAAATGGCAAAATAAGCTGTTCATTGTTCTTTAACCTCGTCTGTCTTTTATCAAATATAGTCTCATGATGCAACCACAAACTTAAAATCCAAAACTGTATTGAACAATAATTAGACATGTATAAAGCTTGATGTCAGATCACACCCTCAACCAACATCATTTAGCACTCTTGAATGTGTACAATAAATTAGAAAAAAAAAAAGAACAACCTCATTTAACAGATACGTGCAAACAATGCTCGTTTAACCAAGACTTGCAAATAATACCTTAAAACAAATTTCTAAAAAACCTTCACTCTGAAGCGTTACTTAATGCTTAGAAGTTAAAACCGAAGCTCAAAAGTTAGCCAATCTACTAATTAGCAATCCTCAATGTTTCAAATACGTTGAAAAGAACATAGACCAAAATAATAAGTGGTCCATTAAAATTTTAAAGAGAATGCAAAGGGGATATGACGTCTGAAGTTTTAAACCTATGATATCTAAGCTTTCTGGCAAGTGAAGTAATTAGTAAGCTTTACCAATCCATATACTTTCTTCACGTTATAGAAAGGATAATATTTATTAAGAGAACTCCTGAAAAAATAAAGCTACAAACAATATACTATTGAGTTCTTTTCCCCTTGCACATAATGAAATCCCTATTAAATTGGGAAACTTGCAAGTAACATATCTTAATAACATCTGAAAAGTATATCACTAAACCCATCAATGATTGGAAAAGAAAAAACTCTATTAGCAAACATAGATTCAAGTTCTTCCAATTAAAAATTCAATTACCCTAAATCCAATATATGTGAGCATGATTCAGCCTAATTCACTATGATAAGATGATTCCACAAATTTTCAATCAATCATAACACCTAATTCACTAAAATAAAGTGAATCCTAATTCAATAGATCCACCGAGCATTTAGTAAAATTATTCTAAGTAAACAATTTATCAAAACCCTAACTTTAGCTCAAGAAAAAAAAAACAGATTATGAGATAAACCTGTAGGAGATGACCAAGCGGCATGAACAACGCACTTCTCCTGAACATTGGAGCAGAATCCAACGGTTATTTTGTTAAGATCTCCCCGGAGAACAGCGCCGTTCCAGACCGACGATCCGTCGAGAACGTTGACCTGGCCGGCCAATACAACATTGGGGGCGACATAAGCGTCCACAGCGATCTTCGGAAGCCACTGACCTAACGGAATGATCTGCCTCTGGCCTCTGTAGTCCCACTTCACCCGATCTGGAGATTCCGTTATGTTCAGTGACGGCGGCGGCGAAGATGATTCGGTTACCTTAACGGCCGCTTCGGTGGCGAGAGCGCGGGTGAGCAGGTGGCGGTGGGAGCTGAAGGCCGACGTTAGGGCTTTTTTTGATAGCCGTGATAGTGACGCCATTTCACGATCTTCGTTTAGCAAACACGATGAGAAATGTACAGATTGGTGCTTCTTTTTCTTTTGTTTGTATTTTCATTTTTGCACCCTGGTGTTTGTAACTATTCCAAATATACCCTTTTGGAAGATTGTGTGGCTTCAAATTTCATCCACTTTAACTTCATAATTGTTGGGTTGTTTATTTTTAAGTTTTATTTTATACTAGTGGGTTACCATCCGCGCTCCGCGACGGGTTCAAAAGTCAAAAAATAGATAAAAAATAAGTAAATCGCGATGGTACATTTTACGTGACGTTAAAAAAAGCACGCCGTAGCGCTTTATTCGTTAGTCAAGACAAAGTTATCTCGTTGTATACGAAAGTGAAGTTATTCGAACAAAATTTATACTGAAACGTAGATAAAAATAAGCATGTCTGCCGCGTATTACGGCGAGTCGGTTTAAACGTAGAAAAAAACACGGAGGCAAAGATGTATTTTGAGATGAGTGCTGGACGGTTTAAATAACGTTTAAAACAACCGGTTGGTTTAGAAATAATATTACGAAAATTCACGTCAAACGTAGATAGAAATAGGCACGTCGCAAAGCCAATTTCGAAATTTCATAAAAGTTAGGCCCAATAATTTTAATCCAACGGGTTTAATAGTCGCTATGAGCTTGAAGGAAGTGGGTCGGAAAAAGAAACAAGGGTTACGTTGGGCCGTTGGTCTGTAACCGGGATGGGCTAGAAATACATCGTCCATAATGCGGTGGATAGTGGGGCGAGTCGTGCTGGGCTCCTATGTTAAAGGCAAGTATGTTGTTTACACACTTTTTTTTAACAACAATACTCTATTTTGGAACCAACTAAACTACTCATAATAATTTACACCAACCCGTCATATACGAGGCTTGAACCATTGACCTCAAGAGAACTTCAACACTTTAACTTTAAATGGCTTTGCCATTAAACCCAACCCCCTGTTTACACTCTTTTACGTTCTAATTCCTTTTAAATTTTTAATGGAATTCATTCCTATTTCCTTGAATTTCAGTTCTTTCAACATTATACGAACCATACGCCCCTAAAATAGTACAAACATAATAACACAATTCTTAATAACATATATCACAATCTTGAATCCATAATACAACACTCCGAATTGATATTTTAACAGCTTCAGACGGTAAAGAAATATTTTATCGATCCTAATATTCATCTCCTCCTCAACATCACATACTTTTAAGTGTGATATATATACTGAAACTTGATGCATCACCTGCCATGGAATATATATGATTTGATATTGTCTATGAGATCTTATATTCTACATACACACTCATCTAATATAAAACTAAATGTCCATGAAAAAACAAAGAAAAATGTAAACACAAATTATAATATCATCAATTCATATGTAAACCAAGAAATATATCTTTTTTTATGTAAATAATTTAAAAACTTAAAGTCATAAAAACCAAGAAAAAATAAAATAAAAATAAAACTAAATTACTAATACCTTTGAATTATGATCAGAAGAATACAACCCCAGAGTGTTCGTCGACCTCGCTCAGTAGCTCATGCTGCTTTATCTCGAATTATATCACAAACAGTTATATATAATAATATATCTCAATAAATCCGAACAAATAAATATATATTTTTCAAAATTAAAAGGATTTATTTTTAATTACTAACATATCAATATTTAAAAAAAGTGCTCACTTTTTTCTGAAGAATGTTGTTTTCTTCTTGCAAAGTTTTATGCTGCATATACACACGCAAAAAGAAATCATATTATCTTTTTCATTCGGGAAAACATCATAGAATAGTAATCAAGTTCCAAAATGTTCTAAGTAGATCACTTATCATAGTATTCCCGGTGATGTACACCGTGTAAAATGCGTATTGAGTGACCTAATTAAAACACTTTTGAAACTTGG
The DNA here is from genome assembly GCA_023525975.1 of Smallanthus sonchifolius. Classification (NCBI taxonomy): domain Eukaryota; kingdom Viridiplantae; phylum Streptophyta; class Magnoliopsida; order Asterales; family Asteraceae; genus Smallanthus; species Smallanthus sonchifolius. The sequence continues at coordinate 408,794 of JAKNSE010000034.1, read as the reverse complement.
TTACTATTTTATAAAGTTACCTTTTTTATTCAGAGATAAAAAGGACATAAAATATATTTTTTTAAATATATATATAACCTTAAGACTCACATTTCTCTTCAATAAACTTACTTGCTCCAATAAAAGGCACCACTGTCCAAATTCATTAATTAGATTTTAGGATTTCAAAATAAAATTTACGATTGTTACTAAAAAAACAATAATAATAATAATAATAATATATATAGAAAAATAAGGTGAGAAGAATAATCGTACTTTTTTAGATTGAACACGATTGACGGCAATCCTCAATTGGCGCTCAAGTTGTTTTAGTTCCTTCATTCCTAATGTTGAAAGATCTTCTCCAGCCAAATGCCTAAAAACAAAACAAACAAAAAGAATATATTAACTTATTACTTATAGTAATAGTAATTACTTAAAAAAACCATTTTATTTATTTATAATAACATTTAGTAAAAAAAATAATACTTGTGTTTTGTTTCTAGTGTGTCGATTGTTTTCTTCATCTCATCCATTTCATTCTTCCACACCTGTATCACATCAATCAGTTTTGTCTTTATCAACGCATTTTATAAAACTTAAAATATAACTTTTCAGGAATTTTTTTAAGTGGTACTCGTTTCTGATTAGGCTAGTTTAAGGTCAGGAGATCGCCCATACGAAGGGCGACGACCCCTTGTGAAACATAGTAAAAAAATCTACCCTCTTATGATGCATGCATGTAATTGGTACCCCTTTACAAAAAGAAGTGCAAAATTTGAGTTATTTTTAATTAATCTCTCTATATGTGTGAATATATCATCTAATGAAGAGCTTATATAGAAGTTTGATACCTCGATGTTTCTAAGTCCATGGTTGTTCGTTATATGAACACCCTTTTCGTTTCTGTACCTCTTGATCGTTGTATCCATGCTGTGCGCAACAAAGTACCATAAACCAACTTTTATCATATACATATACACATACATAAAGTGACGGATCTAAGATTTTTCTTTATATGGGCACTTTTTTTAACAAACATAATCTTTCTCTAACAAATTTATGACAACACACACATGCAAACATTGGCGAAACTTTCTTAGCCCCCCCCCCCCCGGACGATTTTCCGCTCAGTAGTGTTAATTTATATGTATCCGGCCGAAAATTTTATAGTTCCGTCCCCCTGATAGGGAAAAAATCCCGGTCTCCCTGTGTTTTTCTTCAAGCTTCGCCACTGCACACAAACATATATATGTGGAGAGAGAGAGAGAGAGAGAGATTACTCATGGCTAGAAAATTGATAAGTTTTGCCAGAAGAAGAGAAGACAAGAAGAGCAACTTCAACATCACAGAGAATAGAGAGTTCAATGGCTTTCTTGAACAAACCATCTCTTCTTTTAGAGAAGCTCACTTGCCTGTTTGTTGTGTTTTCTATTCTCTTTAGCTCTACTTTCCCCCTTCCCATTTTGCAGCTTTGTTTTTTGTCTCATTAATCTCATATGATGAATATATATAATATGCATGTATATGCCTTTTCTAATGTACAAAAACTTTAAAGCAACCTATTACTATACATCCACTTGATGGTGTAAAATTAGATCTAAAAAATTTATTAACTTGAGGTTAAATATTGACATGACATCATTGTTTTTTTTCTTACCATCTAGCTCTTGTGTCAAAGATGCCATCCACACATGATTTTGGCACTTGAGTGGTTTCAATTCACCAAAAAGAATATGAGTGGTTCTAACCGAATGCCCCTCTTGTTATTTTCTATTTTGATGAAATTTTATGTGATATAATTGTATTTTACATTGAGACACCAACTAATAATAATAACATTATTATTATTATTATTGTTATTATTATTAAGGAAAACACCACAGAATAGTAACCAAGTTTTAAAATTGTTTCAATTAGATCACTCACCATAGTATACCCGATGGTGTATATCGTGTAAAATGCGTATTAAGTAACCTAATTAGAACATTTTTTAAACTTATTTACTATTCTACAAAATTACTATTATTATTATTGTCAACTAGAAGCTTGTATATTTGTTTTATGGTTGATGATTACTGATTAGAGAGTTCCCAGAGATCACCCAAACACGCTTAACTCATCTCATCCCATGTCGCGTCCAAATTCCAAAAGACGTTGATGGTATTTGAGGTGAGACATTATGAACCCCGTATTTGTTTTGTTAGTTAAGGACTTATATTGATTTGATTAGGGTGTTAGGGGGTGCGAGTGGAAGGCGGGTACCAAGCGGGTAGTGGGCGGGTTGGGTGGAACACCGCCGCATCCCCAGCGGCTTCAGCGGGTATCTTCCATCGGGTAGGTTCAGCGGGTTTATATACCCGCTCAAACAATGCAAAGTACCTGTTGTACAACTCAAGATCAATGATAGAATATGAACCAGAACAGCAGAAAGAGGCGCACACTTGAAGCCCATCACACCTGAAGCCCTAACCCATGAATCCAAACAGCCCAGCATCAGCCATCAGCTCATCCGACCTATTCCAACCCAAATATGAAAAAAAAAACAGACAAATACAAGTACATGTATGTATTAATTGTGTTTTTTTATTTATTATCTTTTAATTTATTATGTATTTTTAATTAATTAAAGTTTTAGTTTATTAATTTGAATTGTTTTAAAAAAAATTAAATAAGAGGGTTGGAGGGTACTTGAAGGGTACCACTCCCACCTAAAATGGTACTTTGGCTAACTGATGTGTCATTTCATGATTGGTATAATTTGAGAGGGTACTTTGTTTGGGAGGATACCATTCCCGGCCCCCATTACAAACAAAATATTTTCTTATAGTTTAATCAAAGATTTATGGTGATGGTGATGCAATAAAGAATATGAATATGAATATGAATATGAATTTGATGTAGATGATTTGACATACATGGTCATAGGCGGATTTAGCATAGGGGCAGGGGTACCTGTCGGTACCCCTCAACTTTCGACGCGCAGTGAGAATTTTTTATTTTTTTTATCATTTTATGTATCCAGATACCCCTGAACGAATAGACAGAACACCTCCTCCCATGATCAAGAATATAGACAGTACTAGGTTGATTTCACTCCCTTTAAATATCCAAACGTGTCGATATCTCTTTGGTTGGCTGGGCCCATATGTCTCCCACGTGTCAATCTCTCATTTGTTCCATTTCTTTTAATTGCCAATAGCAGGTTTTCACCTGCCTGAGTAAAAAAAAAGAAGTAAAAACTCCCACAACACAACTATATTCAAAAATCAAAACTAGTTTAGTTCTAGTAAAATAAAGCACAAAAAACATTTATATATTAAGTTAAAGTAGTGTGAAGATCCGCGCGTTGCGGTGGCGGCGGCGGCGGCGGCGTATGTCGATTATCCACGCATTGCTACTCGCATCGCACGTTGCGACGTAAACTTGAAGTTTGATCTTATTCCTCTATCTTCCATGTGAGCTTAAAAATGACCGAAAGACAAAAAATAGATATGCTCTCAGTAATCTAAACTCTTTAAGGTTATTTTTGTTACTAATAAATTTAGATTCATGATATGTGGATTTTCAGGTGGTTGTTTATAAATGTTTCAGGGTTGGCCATGCAATTTTGCTAGGGTCGTTAGTCTTTGAATATAATCTTAATTACTGTTCAAAAAAATGAAAACTAGATTCAATGGATCATATATTAACATCAAACTTACATTCACTTGATAATATCTAAAGGATCTTTAGCTTTACGTAAAGCTTAATAGATTAGATGTGAATTTTTCTTTATTTAACAATGGAGCTCAAATGATGTGAGACCGGTCTTCCAATTAAGTCCACAATCTTACATTAAACTACCTTTTGAATTCTTGAAATTAGTTAAATACTCGCTCACAACAATGATGTATGTGTATAATATATGTGTATATAAGATTAGTTTCAGATAAAAATGATTCTAATTCTAAGAAAGGTGAGAAGAATTTAGAGCCATTAGATCAAATTGTAGAAAAAATTTAATGGTTGAGATTAAATTGGATGAGAAAACGTTGTTGGAAGGGTATTTTAGTATTGACCACTTTTGTTGACTTTTTATCAAGTTACCCCCTCATTTTTAAACGTTCATAACTTTTACATACGACATTATTTTTTCAAAAAAATTACACCATAAAAACGAGCGTTTTTTTATCTTTCAAACGAGTATAGTGTCGTTATAAACAAAAAAGAAAAAAAATTATGTATTCTAGCTCATTGTGTAATACAAGTTAACCCGTACACATGGAGGAGGCAACACTGTTCTTTGATGAAGGATTGCGTGGAGCGATTGAGGACATAGTTGTTTGTGGAGGTCCTTTCTTTGGAGACTTTCAATGGCGACTTGCTTCCCTACCTATTAGGTTTGGGGTTGTATTCCGCTGTAGAGGCTTCATCTTATGCCTTTGTAGCCTCGAGGGCCCAATCTTGGGCGTTACAGGACCACATCTTACGAGACAGCGGCATATGTGGTATGGATTCTGATTATGATTGTGCTTTGGCTTGTCTTCGTGATACGATTTCAAGCTTTGACTTCAGCGGTTTCACTAATAAGGACACCGCCCCCCTAAAGCACAACATGCATTGGCGAGTGCCTTTTTTAGTAAAATCGTCCGTGAAATGGAAGTCCAGTTTGAAATGACTGTTAGACAAAGAGCTGTTTTTGAGTGTCTACGAGCACCACATGCTCAAGATTACCTTCTCGCGATCCCTATAGATGGGCTAGGCTAACATATGTCGCCGGTGGAGTATCGTACTATCCTTAAGTATCGCCTCATGATTCCACTATACCCGGTTGACGAGTTATGCCCTGTTTGCCGTAAGGCGTGATTAGACTCCTATGGGGAGCATGCGGTTCATTGTAGAGAGCTCCCGGGGTTCAAGTACCGACACGACTTGGTTAGGGATGTTCTTTTTGACATATTTAGGCGTGCCGGGGTTTCTACTAAGAAAGAGGCACCAGTGAATTTCTTGACGGACCCATTGGAAGGAAGATCAACACTTAGACCCGCTGACATTTTGGTCTTTGGGTGGATAGGTGGGAAACATGCGTGTGTAGATCTAAAAGGGGTCTCCCTTCTGGTGGGCTTGGGAGTTAGTGCTTTCACGGTGAGTCAGGCTGCTCTAAAACCTGCTTCGAGCAAAGTGACCAAACACGAGAAAGCGTCTCTTGACAACCAACACGTGTTTATACCATTTGCTTTTGACACTTTTGGTTTCCTTGCACCAGAGGCCGTGGAGTTACTTAACCGAGTACAGCGGGTCATGCATAGTAATGTTATGACCCCAAGATCTGTAGATGTAGTTTTTAAAAGACTTGATTTTGCTATTCAAAAAGGGTTAGCGGCGCAGCTTGTTGCCCGTTTGCCTTCTATCTCTATGTAATTTCCCTTTGGGAGTTTAAAATAATAAAATGAATTGAAAATTCATTGTGTAATACAAGTTCAATTGTCACACCCCGCCAAGGCGGAAACGCGAGGCGCGATGTTACATGGTTTCCAAAGCATATGATTACCGCAAACACATACATGATAAATGGATACATAGACAAGTTTAAAGTTTTACATTCCAAAATGTAAATTGAGTTAAAAAAAAATGAAGATTTCGCAAATATGACTCCATTACAATGAGTTATACAAGAGAAATCCTCCAAAAGTTGTATCCATCGTACATGCATGCAATCTACATTGCTAACCTTGCGATCACGTTCAATTTCCTGAAAAACATACTTAAAATTGTCAACACTAGGTTGGTGAGTTCACAGATTTAATCAAATAGTTCTTTGTAAAATTCAATTGTTCGTAAATAGTTTCGGGTGCATGTGATAAACAGAATAAGAATTGTTGACCCATTTGTAAACTAGCTAGGAATACAAATAATATGTTCATACATGAGGCGTAACCAAACCATGACAATTGTACACGCCCCTAATTTCGTTATCCGGTTCTATGCGGCCATAAATCCTCCAGATTGTGGTTAGCGCGACTAACCATGACCGGGAGACGTCACTCTCTATAGTACTATTCATAGGACCATAGGCTACAGTTAATGGTTACTACATTGTTCCAGGGGACTTTAGCGGCCTCACTTGTTGTTCTCATCTCATGTAAACATAAAAGTCGTGCTTTATTCTCTTGTTATCCCATAAAATAGTTGTAAGTATGTTTTTCCCCCAAATATAGAAAACAGTAAAAAAAGGGCCCGTGAAACTCACCTTGTTTTTGTGTATACTTGTAATGGTACTTGTTGTAGTCAAACTTGACTATTCGTACCCTAAATACCAAAGGGTAAATTGTGTTAAGACCGAACGTCTTATATTGCAAATTGTTCACCGGCTTTGTAAATCTGGTTGTTCTTGTTTAAAATATCCTCTTAGTGGTTCAACACTTGTTTCGTTATAAAACAGATCTTAGTTACTGCCCAAAAGGGGACTGACACAGGTATCGAAACTACCTAGTTTCGATTGGGCAATTGAGTATCGAAACTTCCTAGTTTCGATTGAGTAGTTGGGTATCGAAACTACCTAGTTTCGATTGAGTAGGACAGTTGTCGAAACTTCCTAGTTTTGATTTCGCAGATTAGATATCGAAACTTCCCAGTTTTGATTTGAGCAAAAACTGGTATCGAAACTACCTAGTTTCGATTGAGCAAACAGGTATCGAAACTCCTAGTTTCGATCAAACTGGTATCGAAACTCCTAGTTTCGATTGAGAAACAGGTATCGAAACTCCCAGTTTCGATTGAGTAACTGATATCGAAACTATAGTTTTGATTGCTGGACTTCTGTTTGACAGAATCAGTCCTGCATATTTTTATGTTTTAATCTTGAATTCGACACACTTTTCTTATTATCTTACTTGCGTTTAAATATTTTGTATGTTTAGCTACGGTTTTTAAAGAAAATAATGTAGATAGTATCGAGTTTTTACCTTATAACAGAGATGAAAATGATGAGAGAAAACAGAGAATGATCTTGATTCTTCTGTTAAATTTCCTTTAGAAACACTTGAAGTTCTTCTTAAAACACCAAATTATGGTAGGTTTTGCCTTAGAACTTTACTTCGATTTGAAGAGAATTGGGGAAAATTTGCCGTATGAAATGAGAAATATGACAGAGATTGTGAGGTTGAGACTGAGAAAGTATGGGTTTTCTAAATGTGAGTGAAGTAGGAAGTGGGAGGGATGGTCTCTTCTGAATTTCGGCCAAAAGTCAAGGGAGTGGTTTGTTTAGTAATAATTAGATTTATGATTTAAGTATTAATTTATTAATGGTATTAATATCAATTAGAGTTTTAAGAGGGTAATTTAATTCGGTTTAGATCCCTCACGGCATTGTAAATTTAGCAAGTTTATGGCTTGTTAATGAAAAATATTTAAATCTTAGATTGTATAATTCGTTGAGGTGATTATTCGTAGGTATAAATACCTAAAGGTGACGATACGTGGTAATGTCTTCGAAAAGTCCATTATTTTACTTTTACGTATATTATATGATTTAGTCTTAAAAATAAATTATAGTTCAACGTAACTGTTGTGTAATATATATATATATATATATATATATATATATATTTCTGGTTATTTAATTTAATCACTAGTGTTCGTATTTAGTCGGGTTATCCTGGTACATGAACCGGTAATTCCTGGAATTACCAAAATATGAAATGAACAATGTACGGCTTTTCTTAGACTTTAATGTCCTAATTTATGCAATTAGGTAAATCACGAAAACAAATATAATATAAACTCGTTTATATCGTGTACGGATATTGACCTGAAATGTCGGGTGTCACATTCTCCTCATGTTAAAAGAATTTCGTCCCGAAATTCAATTCGTGCCATCTTGAACTGGTGCATCCTTAAACAAGGAGGGGTATTTTGTTTTCATTTGATCCTCTTGTTCCCATGTATACTCAGGACCACGTTTTGAGTTCCAACGTACTTTAACCAGTTTGATTCGACTACGTCTCAGCTTTTGAACTTTCCAATCTGAAATCTCAATCGGTTCCTCGATGAAATGCAACCTGTCGTCTATGTGAATCTCATCAGGCGGTATAATTAACGTCTCGTCTGATAAACACTTCTTGAGATTTGATACATGAAACGTATCATATACATTGCTTAGTTCTTGTGACAACTTGAGCTTGTAAGCTACAGGGCCAACCCTAGCCAGTATTTCAAAAGGTCCAACGTATCTAGGGTTGAGCTTACCACGGTTACCAAACCTTGCAACGCCTTTCCATGGTGAGACTTTTAACATTACTCGGTCACCAATTTGAAATTCTAATGGTTTCCGTCTGTTATCAGCATAGCTCTTCTGTCTGTCTCGGGCCGCTTTCAGACGGTCCTTAATTTTGAAGATCTTATCAGTGGTTTCCTGGACAATCTCAGGGCCTGTCAAATGTTTTTCACCAACTTCCGCCCAACATAGCGGTGAGCGGCATTTACGACCATATAAAGCTTCGAACGGAGCTGCCTTAATGCTCGTGTGGTAGCTGTTATTATAGGAAAACTCTGCCAACGGTAAATGAGTATCCCAATTACCTCCGAAATTAATTACACACGCACGCAGCATATCCTCTAAAGTTTGAATGGTCCTTTCGCTTTGACCATCTGTTTGTGGGTGATATGCCGTGCTCATGTCAAGACGTGTGCCCATGGCTTCTTGTAATGATTTCCAGATTCTAGACACGAATCTGCTGTCTCTATCAGAGATAATAGAAATTGGCACTCCATGCCTAGCCACAATTTCCTTGATATAAAGCTTTGTAAGTTTCTCGGTTTTATCCGTCTCTTTGATAGGTAGAAAATGAGATGATTTTGTTAAACGGTCGACAATTACCCATATGGTATCATAACCACTGGACGTATTGGGTAATTTCGTGATGAAATCCATGGAAATCTGTTCCCATTTCCATTGGGGAATTTCAGGTTGTTGTAATAAGCCAGACGGTTTCTGATGTTCGGCTTTTACTTTTGAACACGTTAGGCATTTATTGACATATGTGGCAATATCTCCTTTCATATTGGGCCACCAATATAATTCTTTTAGGTCCTTATACATCTTATCTGAACCTGGGTGAATGGAGTATCTGGACTTGTGGGCTTCGTCCATAACCAACTCCCGTAAGTTACCAAAACATGGCACCCAAATTCTATTTGCAAAGTATAAAGTATCATCTGATTTTGGCTCTAACTGTCTGGTCATTCCTCGTAAAGCTTCACTCTGAATGTTTTCTTCTTTGGTTGCCTCCCGTTGTGCCATCCGGATTTGAGTCGTGAGACTCGTATGAATTGTCAATCCTAGGGCACGAACACGGAGTGTTTTAACCCGGTCTTTACGACTTAAGGCGTCTACTACGACATTGGCTTTTCCAGGGTGATACTTGATATCACAGTCGTAATCATTCAGTAGTTCTACCCAACGACGTTGTCTCATGTTAAGTTCCTTTTGATCGAAGATGTGTTGAAGACTCTTGTGATCAGTAAAGATAGTGCATCTTGTGCCGTAAAGATAGTGTCTCCAAATCTTGAGTGCAAACACAACTGCACCCAACTCCAAGTCATGGGTCGTATAATTCTTTTCGTGCACTTTTAGTTGTCGTGAGGCATAAGCGATGACTTTGTCTCTTTGCATTAACACACAACCAAGTCCTTGGTGTGATGCATCGCAGTATACGACAAAGTTGTCGATTCCCTCAGGAAGGGATAAGATCGGTGCACTACACAGCTTCTGCTTCAGTAATTGAAAAGCTGATTCTTGTGTATCAGTCCAATCAAACTTTTTGTCCTTCTGAGTTAACGTGGTCAAAGGCAAGGCTATCTTTGAGAAATTCTCGATGAATCGCCTGTAATAGCCTGCCAAACCCAAAAATTGACGCACCTCAGTCGGAGTTCTTGGTGCTTCCCAGTTTTTGATCGCTTCTATTTTAGATGGATCAACGTGAATTCCTTCCTTGTTGATGACATGTCCAAGAAAATGCACTTCTCGGATCCAAAACTCACACTTAGAGAATTTAGCGTAAAGTTTCTCGTTCCTGAGTAGTTCTAAAATTAATCTCAGGTGATGTTCATGATCCTCCTTGGTTCGTGAATATATTAATATATCATCAATAAATACTATCACGAATTTATCCAAGTATGGCTTGCACACGCGGTTCATGAGATCCATGAAGATGGCCGGTGCATTAGTCAAGCCAAATGGCATAACTAGGAACTCGTAGTGACCGTAACGAGTCCTAAAAGCCGTTTTTGGTATATCTTCTTCCTAAATTTTCAGTTGATGATACCCTGATCGTAGATCAATTTTAGAATAGAAACTGGAACCTTGAAGTTGATCAAACAAATCATCTATTCGAGGAAGTGGATATCGGTTTTTGATTGTAAGCTTGTTTAATTCTCGGTAATCAATACACATCCTAAAGGTTCCATCCTTTTTCTTTACGAATAGGACCGGAGCTCCCCAAGGTGAGAAACTCGGTCTTATGAAACCTTTATCAAGCAACTCTTGCAATTGATTAGATAATTCCTGCATCTCGGAAGGCGCTAGTCGATACGGTGATCGCGCAACCGGGGCGGCTCCTGGTACCAAGTCGATTCGGAATTCGACTTGCCTCGGTGGTGGTAATCCAGGTAAGTCTTCCGGAAAAACTTCGGGGTAATCCTTAACGATTGGTATGTCTTCAAGTCGACGTTCCTCGGGTTTCTTCTCAACGACGTGCGCCAGGAATACGCAATAGCCTTTACGTAGGTACTTACGAGCTTTCATGCAGTTTATCATCCTCAATGTCATTCCACTCTTCTCACCTTGAACCGAAAGAACTTCTCCGTTCGGGAGAGGAATATGAACAATCTTCTCAAAACAAACAATCTCGACGTGATTCTTCGACAACCAATCCATACCAATAACAACGTCAAAACTTCCCAAGTCAACAGGTAGTAGGTCTATACTAAATGTGTGGTTCTTAAAACATAAGGTACAACCCTGAATGACTTCCCCAGTTTTAATTAATTTCCCATTTGCTAATTCAATTGTATAATTTTGGTCTAGTTTGCTGGGCTTAATACCGAGTCGGGACTTAAAGTCATTTGACACAAAACTCATATCAGCACCCGTATAAAAAAGTATAGAGGCATAGTGATTATTTATCGGGAACGTACCAGTGACGATGTTTGGATCTTGTCGTGCGTCACCAGCCCCCATCACAAACGCTCTTCCACGGGCCTGATTGTCGTTTCGGTTCTTCAACTTTGGACAGTCTTTTCTAAAGTGCTTTGGATCTCCACACTCAAAGCATCCCTGATTCATCCTTTCTGCTCCTGGGTTGACCTTTCCTGCTACTTGATTGGTCTTATTAGGGTTCGCATTGTTCCAACAGTTATGGGCTAGATGCCCATGCTTTTTACACTTTCCACATTGGGTACACCTTCCACTATGATGATACCCACATTTGTCACATTTCGGTAGTGTTCCAAGATATCCTTTCTGTTCCACAGTGTTGACAGCATAGGCTTTCATAATTTCAGGTCTCTTGTTAGTTTGATTCTTGTTTTGATTACTTAGCTTTCCAAACCATTTCCTCTTTTCCCCAGACCCTCCTTCCTCGGTGTCCTTCTTCCCAAACAAACCATCACGCACAACATTATCCCTTAGCTTGAATGCTAGAGTTATAGCGCTCTTGGCATCCATGGGGTTCGATGAAGTCACCATGCTTCGGATTTGAGGTGCGAGACCCCACAAATATCTTTCAACCCTCTTGTATTCTGGGGTAACCATGTGTGAAACTAAACTTGCTAACTCATTGAATCGGTCAGTGTAACCAGCCACATCATCTCCTATCATTTGAAGGTTCCACATTTCAGTTTTGATTTTCTGTAATTCATTTTGAGGACAGTACTCCTCGATCATCATGGTCTTTAGATCATCCCAAGATAGCTGGTAGGCAGTCTGTCTTCCCAAGGTTTTCATCTGAGAATTCCACCAGGTTAATGCTTTGTCAGCAAGCGTGCAAGTGGCATATTTCACCATACAGTCAGCTGTGCATTCACTAATATCAATTACAGATTCCATCTTCTCAATCCACCTCATCAGGCCTACTGCACCCTCGGTACCATTGAAGTTGCGAGGGTTGCAGGATAGAAAGGTCTTATAAGTGCACTTCTTGTTCGAAGCATCTGTAGGGTCACAAGTCAATATTTTAATAATGTTGTTAACTTAGATCGCGACTGTGTTACAGAGGTGTTTACACATCCTATTACCTCCAGAACCTCCAGTAGTGCCACTGCCTCCTGCACCTCCTCCGCTACCACTACCATTTCCTCCGACGTTATTCCGATTGGCTTCGTACTGCTCCAAGGCGGCGGCTACACGTTGGGATATGAGTTGCTCAACTTCTGTGGAAATCATCGTGTTGTTTTCACCAGTAGTGTCACGCGGTGTCCTTCTTTTGAGTGCCATGGGTCTGAAGTCGAAATGGGGTTAGTGTGTGACGATATTCAGTGTCTACGATATCCGTACAATAGGATGGTAAGTTATGAAATGCATATGCAATGAAAAACGTCTTAGTGAGTCATTTAGATTATAGACTAGGTTCGATTTTAAGACTCCTAGTTTGCTATAATCAGTGGCTCTGATACCAATCTGTCACACCCCGCCAAGGCGGAAACGCGAGGCGCAACGTTACATGGTTTCCAAAGCATATGATTACCGCAAACACATACATGATAAATGGATACATAGACAAGTTTAAAGTTTTACATTCCAAAATGTAAATTGAGTTAAAAAAAAATGAAGATTTCGCAAATATGACTCCATTACAATGAGTTATACAAGAGAAATCCCCCAAAAGTTGTATCCATCGTACATGCATGCAATCTACATTGCTAACCTTGCGATCACGTTCAATTTCCTGAAAAACATACTTAAAATTGTCAACACTAGGTTGGTGAGTTCACAGATTTAATCAAATAGTTCTTTGTAAAATTCAATTGTTCGTAAATAGTTTCGGGTGCATGTGATAAACAGAATAAGAATTGTTGACCCATTTGTAAACTAGCTAGGAATACAAATAATATGTTCATACATGAGGCGTAACCAAACCATGACAATTGTACACGCCCCTAATTTCGTTATCCGGTTCTATGCGGCCATAAATCCTCCAGATTGTGGTTAGCGCGACTAACCATGACCGGGAGACGTCACTCTCCATAGTACTATTCATAGGACCCTAAGCTATAGTTAATGGTTACTACATTGTTCCAGGGGACTTTAACGGCCTCACTTGTTGTTCTCATCTCATGTAAACATAAAAGTCGTGCCTTATTCTCTTGTTATCCCATAAAATAGTTGTAAGTATGTTTTTCCCCTAAATATAGAAAACAGTAAAAAAAGGGTCCGTGAAACTCACCTTGTTTTTGTGTATACTTGTAATGGTACTTGTTGTAGTCAAACTTGACTATTCGTACCCTAAATACCAAAGGGTAAATTGTGTTAAGACCGAACGTCTTATATTGCAAATTGTTCACCGGCTTTGTAAATCTGGTTGTTCTTGTTTAAAATATCCTCTTAGTGGTTCAACACCTGTTTCGTTATAAAACAGATCTTAGTTACTGCCCAAAAGGGGACTGACACAGGTATCGAAACTACCTAGTTTCGATTGGGCAATTGAGTATCGAAACTTCCTAGTTTCGATTGAGTAGTTGGGTATCGAAACTACCTAGTTTCGATTGAGTAGGACAGTTGTCGAAACTTCCTAGTTTCGATTTCACAGATTAGATATCGAAACTTCCCAGTTTCGATTTGAGCAAAAACTGGTATCGAAACTACCTAGTTTCGATTGAGCAAACAGGTATCGAAACTCCTAGTTTCGATCAAACTGGTATCGAAACTCCTAGTTTCGATTGAGAAACAGGTATCGAAACTCCCAGTTTCGATTGAGTAACTGATATCGAAACTATAGTTTCGATTGCTGGACTTCTGTTTGACAGAATCAGTCCTGCATATTTTTATGTTTTAATCTTGAATTCGACACACTTTTCTTATTATCTTACTTGCGTTTAAATATTTTGTATGTTTAGCTACGGTTTTTAAAGAAAATAATGTAGATATTATCGAGTTTTTACCTTATAACAGAGATGAAAATGATGAGAGAAAACAGAGAATGATCTTGATTCTTCTGTTAAATTTCCTTTAGAAACACTTGAAGTTCTTCTTAAAACACCAAATTATGGTAGGTTTTGCCTTAGAACTTTACTTCGATTTGGAGAGAATTGGGGAAAATTTGCCGTATGAAATGAGAAATATGACAGAGATTGTGAGGTTGAGACTGAGAAAGTATGGGTTTTCTAAATGTGAGTGAAGTAGGAAGTGGGAGGGATGGTCTCTTCTGAATTTCGGCCAAAAGTCAAGGGAGTGGTTTGTTTAGTAATAATTAGATTTATGATTTAAGTATTAATTTATTAATGGTATTAATATCAATTAGAGTTTTAAGAGGGTAATTTAATTCGGTTTAGATCCCTCACGGCATTGTAAATTTAGCAAGTTTATGGCTTGTTAATGAAAAATATTTAAATCTTAGATTGTATAATTCGTTGAGGTGATTATTCGTAGGTATAAATAGCTAAAGGTGACGATACGTGGTAACGTCTTCGAAAAGTCCATTATTTTACTTTTACGTATATTATATGATTTAGTCTTAAAAATAAATTATAGTTCAACGTAACTGTTGTGTAATATATATATATATATATATATATTTCTGGTTATTTAATTTAATCACTAGTGTTCGTATTTAGTCGGGTTATCCTGGTACATGAACCGGTAATTCCTGGAATTACCAAAATATGAAATGAACAATGTACGGCTTTTCTTAGACTTTAATGTCCTAATTTATGCAATTAGGTAAATCACGAAAACAAATATAATATAAACTCGTTTATATCGTGTACGGATATTGACCTGAAATGTCGGGTGTCACATCAATGTGTAATACAAGTTCATTGTGTGATATGTATTTATCATTGTGTTTTATGTTTTTCAGCTCATTGTGTAATTAGTCAGGTCATTGTGTAATACAAGTTTAATGTGTAATACAAGTTCATTGTGTTATATGTATTTATCATTGTGTTTTACGTTTTTCAGCTCATTATGTAATACAAGTTCATCGTGTAATACAAGTTCATCGTGTAATACAAGTTCATCGTGTAATACAAGTTCAATGTGTAATACAAGTATATTGTGTTATATGTATTTATCATTGTGTTTTACATTTTTCAGCTCATTGTATAATTAGTCATGTCATTGTGTAATACAAGTTCATCGTGTAATACAAGTTCATTGTGTAATACCACGTCTGGTCATTGTGTAATATCTGGTCATTATGTAATTAGTCAGGTCATTGTGTAATACAAGTTCACTATGTAATACAGGTTCATTGTGTAATACAAGTTCACTGTGTAATACAAGTTCAATGTGTAATACAAGTTCATTGTGTTATATGTATTTATCATTATGTTTTACGTTTTTCAGCTCATTGTGTAATTAGTCAGGTCATCGTGTAATACAAGTTCATTGTATAATACCACGTCTGGTCATTGTGTAATACAAGTTCATTGTGTAATACAAGTTCAATGTGTAATACCAGTTCATCGTGTAATATAAGTTCATTGTGTAATACCACGTCTGGTCATTGTGTAATACAAGTTCATTGTGTAATACAAGTTCCACGTGCAATACAAGTTCATTGTGTTATATGTATTTATCATTGTGTTTTACGTTTTTCAGCTCTTTGTGTAGTTAGTAAGGTCATTGTGTAATACAAGTTCATCATGTAATATAAGTTCATTGTGTAATACAAGTTCATTGTGTAATTAGTCAAGTCATTGTGTAATACAAGTTCATTGTGTAATTAGTCAGGTCACTGTGTAATACAAGTTCATTGTGTTATATGTATTTATCATTGTGTTTTACGTTTTTCAGCTCATTGTATAATACAAATTCATCGTGTAATACAAGTTCATTGTGTAATACAAGTTCATTGTGTAATACTACGTCTGGTCATTGTGTAATACAAGTTCCATGTGTAATACAAGTTCATTGTGTTATATTATTTATCATTGTGTTTTACGTTTTTCAGCTCTTTGTGTAGTTAGTAAGGTCATTGTGTAATACAAGTTCATCATGTAATATAAGTTCATTGTGTAATACAAGTTCATTGTGTAATACAAGTTCATTGTATAATACAAGTTCATTGTGTAATTAGTCAAGTCATTGTGTAATACAAGTTCATTGTGTCAAATATTTTTCATCATTGTGTTATATGTTTTCATCATTGTGTTTTACGTTTTTCAGCTCATTGTGTAATTCGATCATTATTGTGTAATTCGCTCAAATATGTTAGGTCATTGTGTAATATGCTCATTGTGTAATATCAGTTCATTGTGTAATATCAGTTCTGATCAAGTGTAATATCAGACCTTGTATTACACATTGACCTGGTGTATTACACATTGACCTGGTGTATTACACATTGACCTGATATATTACACATTGACCATTATGCCCTCCCTTTAAAAACAATAAAATGACACATGTCAAGTTTAGAATCCTTCTTACCCTTCTTATTTTTAAAACTCTTTTTACTATAATCTAACCCTGTGTCTATAAACTCGCAACAAACAAAAAGATGGTTAATTTATTTGAACTCATTAAATTATCAATTATATATATATATATATATATATATATATATATATATATATTGATGTGACCTTTTCATTTTTCTTTAACTTTTACAGTTTTTTTTATTTAAATTATAGTTTTGTTTTTCTATATTTTTAATATACAATTTTTGTTATAAACATTTTTATTTATATTTATACTTTAATATAAACTTTATTAAAAACTAGGTCTTAATTACCTAATAAAATACAGATAAAAAGAGTAAAAATTTGTATTTGATACAACTCAGTTATTAATCAATAAAAAATATACGAAAATACAGATAAAGTAAATATGTATTTTGATTATAAAAATGTCAAGTAAATCTTTATTACTAAGTATATAACATTACATTTATTTAATAAACCCGTATGACTTTAATAAAAGAGTGAAAACAAAATCGGCACCTATAGGCTATAACCCCACCACCATGTTCTCAAAGCTAAACCATTCCTCCCATGTTCCGGTAAACAAAACAAAAAAAAGTTCTTATTTTCGAAATGGCAACTTCTGACTAATTTACGCCATTGCCGACCTCCACCATACTCGATTAAAACACCTGTAACAACCTTATAAGATCCATTAATCGACTATCCTACCGTGTTCTGAACAATTAATATCAACTAGCTAGGAACAAAAGCTTTACCTAAATTACGCAATATGTTCTTGTTGGTGGTTGTTATTCGCATCTTGATTTTTGAATCAGAAACAAGCTAGAGTAGAGACAAGTGATAGGTTTTTATAAGGTGATGTGTTATACATTGTCCATACCATGCAAGGTGATGAGGTAGAATGGTGTGGTGGGCGGCAACACAACCTCCCACCACCGCGCAATTGAAATGGCGCGAGGGATTTTCAGAGCATCATGAAGCTCTCTCGCCGCTGCTCTCTCTTTCTCACAAGGGGTGAAAGATGAAAGATGTGTATAACATATGGTGAAAGATGGTGATGTGGTGTTGTGCTGAGGTGACGAAAGATGCGCATAGCGCATGATTTAAGATGTGAGGGCGTTGATCTTAGACAAAAAGGTCATCACTTTTCTGGTTTTCTTTTTATTTTTCTAAACTTACATTTCTTGGTGTTATTGTTTGTGTTACTCTCATAGATAATTACATGAGAATAGCATCAGACACATCATATTTTTCCTTTAAAAAAGTTAGCATTTAGTTATAAATGAAAACATAACAAATAAACGAAATAAAACTACTATAAACCTTACCAGGACATACTACACTATCTTTTCTTTAAATATAAACCCTCGCGCTTGTCACCCTTCCGCATGTGCACTTCATGCATCATTGTTATTTGTTTTACATTTCAAACTTTATATATATATATAAATATATATTTATATATATATGAGATGTATCAAATAAAAACCTTGAGTTGTTGTGAAAACTCTTAAACTTATTTTAGACCATACAATCATTTCTTATTATTTTAATATGTGGTTGTGATTAATTTTGTATTTTTAATATATATAGTAAAAATACTTGTGGCTCATATTAAATAGTAGGCTAGGAAGGTAATTCTACTTCTTTTTTTTCTTTTTACAAAATAATGAACTTTTTTTTCTTTTAAAAAATAAAGAACATATGTAAAACAAAAGAAAAATCAAATACATATACATAAAAATGAAATACCTAAGTGTAAAAATAAAATACAAAATTACCATCTGTTAAATCAAATACACAAAGTGTTTTAATTTACAAACTCACCTCAGCCTAAAAAGATAAATCAAATACACATGTGTAAAAATGAAATACACAAGTGTAAAAATAAAATAAACAAGTGTAAAACAAAACCTCAAGTTCACAAACCCAAACTTCTTCAAATCTGCAACTCAATATATGAACGCTTTCAGTTCTGCAACTACGATCATTCAGATCTGCCAAAATTCAATCAATTAAATCTAGAGAAAAAGAACCGTAAATGTAATTTAACTTTCTTCGGGTCCGTTTACACTTGTGTAAATTTAATCAAATACACATGTAATTTCAGTTTACACATGTGTATAAATAATATTCACATGTGTAAATTCAGTTATACATGTGTAAAATCAAAATCTGAGTTTTTCAAATATGAGTTTTAGGCTTCCAATCCATAAATCTGAGTTTTAAGCTTCAAATCTTTAAAATTGCATATGCAAAAACCCATTGCGTACTAAACATGAAAAGCCCTAATAAACTTTATGCTTCCAAAAATAAAAAGGACATGATCCATATCATATCATCAGGCCCAAACGCCTAGATTGAATCTCAACCAACGAGGTTTTAAATTTCCAACTTCATTTTCATTAAACCATAAACATTCACACAATCCAAATCATTACCAATAGGTTCATGTTCAGATCTTAAAAATAAAGTTCCGTTTAAAAATATTTCGGCATTTAAAATGTTGAAATTTCAATATTAATAAAACCCACCACATAAATTAAATACCTGTTAAAAATCTTTACCCTAACTAGGTTTTAGTATCTCTGTAGTTAAAATTAGTTGTGCAATTTAATATTAATAAACAAAATCATAAAAAAACAATAAAAATAAAAAAAAATCATTCATGTTCTTGTTGCTACGAACATAGATTCAGAGAATTCATTATGAGGATATATTATTTCCGGCAAAAATATAAAAACCTATATAAATCCTTCTCCATGATCTCTGAATTTTCGGTGAAAATTAATTCCGGTAAAAATTACATTTCTTACTTAACTCACCTAGAGCTGAACTCGCTGAAGCCAGACTCCGTCCCGGAAAAGAAGCAATCCCGTTTGACCCAACAAACTCGATGAAGCCTTAACCCATTTGACTCCGTCTCAGAAAAGAAGCACACCTAGAGTGACGGATCTGACTGTTATTGGTGGAGATCGAACCGCGATAATTGTTTCTACCCAATTTGAATAGAGATAGAGAGAAATGTGTTCTTCGTCTCTCTAGATCTGAAGGTGAACAAGATTTGAGAAGAGAATGGAGGTAGAGAGACAGATAAGATCTGCTTTTTAATCCATTAAAAAAAAGATATGCTTTTAATAAAGATAAATAAGGTAAAGATAGAGAGAGAGTGGGTAATTGTCAAAATTGCCCTCTAGATTAAAAATAAATCTGAAAATTAAGAAAATAGATATGTTGTTCAGAATGAGTTTAAAGGTTTTTATAACAACTCAGAGTTTTTATTTGAATCTTCTCCTATATATATATAGGGGAAGGTTCCACTAAGAAGTGGTTTTTCGCTAAGAAACGCTAAGAAGTGGGTCAAACGAACTCCGATTGAGCTCATTCTAGCGGCGTTGGAACCGTCTCATCGAACTCTAATCCGGACCCAAAAACCAAAACCCCCCTCCACCCGCACCCCCAAAAACCTAAACCCCCCTCCAACCCCACCCCAAAAAGCCTAAAACCACCATCCCCACCCCCCTAAAAACCTAAACCCACCCCCAAAAACCTAAACCACCCACCCCACCCCCCAAAAAAAACCTAAACCATAAAATCTAAACCCTAAAAGCTAAACCCCAAGGCTAAACCATAAGGCTAAAACTCTAAAATTCAAACGTAAAATCTAAACCTTAAAAGCTAAGATGATAGAGTTTGACGATACGGTTCCAACGCCGCTGAAATGAGCTCAATTGGAGTTCGTTTGATATCGTTTCTAAGCGTTTTGGTCATTTCTTAGAGTTCTTAGCGAAAACATACTTCTTATTTGATCCTCCCCCTATATATATATATATAATCAGTAACAATCCAAATACATGGTATGCATAGTTAAATCAAACCTGTTGCTTTTTCTAATTCTGGTCGTTGTAGTTGTTCAAATTCGAGACAATGGAGGTCATCCTCATTTTCCAAATCTTCGTTGTTGTCATTCACTTCAATATCGTTTTCTTTATTTGCAATTGTCAACATGAAACGACCCAGTCCAAAAGACTTTAGAAGTTTGTAACTTGTAAGTATGTTTTTGATCTTCAAACTCCTATAGAAATCAACAGTCACACCCTTTGTTCCCAAAAGGACTTTTGAATTTGACTTGGAAGTAAAAGAGGTTTAACATCAAGAGCTGAAAGAAATCATATTGGTATTTTGATAATTTCGTGGTATGTTTTTTTTTTTTAAAACGACCCGTCTTTGACATTTTGGCCATAAAAAAACGAACCTGAGAAAGGAAAGAGGAAAAAGGCAACAAAATGTAAAACTTTAGACGAGGTAATTTGACAAATTTACAAATTAATGTCTGATAAAAAAAAGTATTTTTTACAACTTATTTTGATCATTATATATAAAATACTTGAATTTTTTTTTGTTTTGCAGTTCTTTGTAACATCTATCTTACATAGTAGTGTAATTATAAGAATATTAAAAAGTATCAGAAAAATGTGAAAATATGTTACATTTTAATGTAAGTTTGTTTTTATACATACCATGTTCTATATGGCAAATCAATTAGCATGAAGTAAAGAATCATCAATTGATATCGACACTACATTAGAAAGAAAAGATCAAATGCTGATTCCTAAATCAAAATACAATCAAACATAACAAAGAAATTGAATATATAGATGGTGGATCTGCATTCCAGTGTAGTCAAATTTCAATCCCACAAGGATATATATATATAGCAGCAACATTCATCAATGTGCATATTAACCATGTAGTCAGACTTCAATTCGATTTCTAGAGTAAATGCCTAAATGTCAATGAAAAACATAATAATGTTAATGAAAAACTGAATCATAAGTTACTAAATGTAAATGAAAAACTGAAGAAGGTAGCGTTTTTGTCCAGTTCCCTACATCTTAGATCAAAAGCAAGAATCAATTTCAAGTTAGGGACCAGTATTACTTACAATTGATGCTAATGTTCTCGATTGCTAACGTATTTTTCAATCAATCAAAGATCGATCTTTTCATACCAATCGCTGCGCTTCTTTCTGCTTTGTTTGTTAAATTTATCGATCAGGCATGAACCAATATAGATTGAAATTTTTTAGGTATTGAAGGTCGGCCAATTTGTTAGCGTATGTAATCTCTAATTAGGGGAAAACATTCAGGAAATTTAGAGAAAATGAAAATTTGGAGGGAATTCAAATTTTTTATATAGTAATTAGAGGGAAGAAGTAATTAAAAATAAATATTTAACTTTTTGAGATACAACAAAAGTTTATAGAAATTATATTTAATTAATTATTTCAAGATCATAAAAAAAACTTAAGTATATACATCAATTATTTTGGTCAATTAGGGTTAATCAAGGTCATCGATTGTCAATTAAGGTCGATGGCGGTCGATTAGGTCATTAACAGTCAAATAGGATCAGTAATGATGATGTAGGGTTAATTTGGTCATAAGTGGACTACTAGCACTAGGGTAAAACTTGGTTAATTAGGATCAATCATGGTCGTTAATTATTGTTCTAAGGTACACGATGGTCAATTAAGGTTAATGACGGCACGTTTAGGGTCATTAACAGTCAAATATGATGAGTAATGATCATTTAGGTTTACCCTGGTCATCAGTGGAATACTAGAGTTAATTTTGATGTATTTGGACTAATCATGGTCATTAATTGTTGTTCTAGGGTAAATAATGATCCATTAAGGTTAATGATGTTCGATTAGGGCCACTAACAGTCAATTAGGATTAGTAATAATTATTTAGGGATAACTTGGTCATCACTGGACTACTGGGGTGATTGATGGTTAATTACTGTCGATTTTGTTGATACAAGGTTATCCATGGTCACTTATTCTTATTAACGCTCAGATACGGTAATTTAGAGTCGTTTCGGTTGAGTAAGGGTCAATTAGCTTAATTGATTCACGGTTAGGGTTAATATGGTCATTAGTGACCAATCTAAGTTTATTTGATCAGTTGGGGTCATCGAATGTTGTTTTTAGGTAAACAATGGTTAATTAAGGTTAACAGTCATTGCTTAGGGTCATTAATAACATATTAGGGTGATTGGTTTCCAATTACTGTCGTTGATGTTCATATAGGGTTATCCATGGCCACTTATGTCTCATTGAAGCTCAGATATGGTAATTATGGTCGTTTCGGGTGAGTAAGGGTCAGTTAGTTTCATTGATGCCCAATTAGGGTTAATATGTGTCACACCCCAACCGACGGCGGAAACGTCGGGGGTGGGATATGTAGACTGTTCATGAGCACATGGTTGACTAAAATTCAATATATTAAACGTTACATTTCCATTCATAACTCTAAATTCAACAATACAAGAATTTTGAAATACATAACATGTTCATTTGATTTAATTAACTAGGTCCACAACCTAAGTGAAACAAACTTGATCAACTCAAACTTTCGTACCTGAAACATGATGAAAAGAAGGTCAACTAAAAAGTTGGTGAGCACACATAGGTTTTGACTCTAAATAGCATCAAAGTGTTGTGTGTATACAATCCATACATATCATGGTTAATAAGGCAAAAATGGAGAGTTACTATTGTGAAAACCAAGTTTTACAATCAAACCTTTGTAACTAGCATGCAAAACAAAGTGTGTTGTCGGTAACAATCACCCTAACTGGGTGGGTTTGTCAGACTCAATAGATCTATCATTGTTAACCGTCAGCTTGTATAGTTAATGATTGCACATGTAAGTTTCACACAAAATGTAGTTAACACACTTAGCACTCAAACATAAGGCTCAAATTCACATGAATGTATGGTGGAATTGTATTGTGTAGTTTGCAAAACATTGTATATTTGTATTCATGTTCCACCCCAAAATGTAAATTGTGTAAAAAGGGGCTATGTAAACTCACATGTATGAATTGTGTAGATAACGCGAGCAAATTGTAGCACAAGTGATTCACAAATCACAAGTTTAACCTAGAATGAAAAGTATGGACTTGCATTAATAATGTGTACGGAGCCTAAGTCATGATCAAATGTTCATCAGGTTTTGATATGAGTGGGTTTGTAGAAAGGTTGTGTCATTTGGTGCGAAAGGATGTAAGTCGACAAAAGTTTGATATGTAAAATTGTAAGTTCAATAATATTTGTCTTTAGGGATTATGTTTAATTTAAGTAAATAAATTCCTTTTATTTACTTAAAATAATTGTAATATTTATTAAAATAAATAAATCTATCTTATTTATTCATTTATAATAAAGTGTCAACCCATAGGGTAAATATATATATCAGTACATATGAAAACTCTAATTACATATGTTAATGTAAAAGGTAATTAATAAAAAAATTTGTTTATTTGTTTGTTATTAAAATAGTATGATCTAAAATGACAAATGTGGTCATTAGTGTATATATATATATATATATATATATATACATAAATATAAATATATATATATATATATATATAAAGTTTTATTTGATTAAACTCTAATATATATAGTTTAATATAGCGTAAATGATTTATGAAAAAAATGTATTTTTATAAAAATAAATCTTGTCATAATATTTGTAATACTTGGTAATTAATATACTTTGTTTAATAATTCAATTTAAAATAACCTTTTAAATGATTTTTATATAAGAAAATGAGGTTCTAGAACAACTAAATGTGAAAAAAAATAGTTTTATGTTTAAATTTGCATATTATTGTACAACTCTAATCTAGGTAGTGTTAGGTTTATAAAAATAGTTTGTATACCATTAAAATCAGTTTTAAAAATAAAGGGAGCTTGCCCAGGTCGAACCCAGGTCTACCCGGTGAGGACATCACAGACTAACCATTAGACAAGAGGCTGATTATTGTAATAGGTCTGTTTCGAATTCGATTTACAATGTAATTGAAAAAAGGGCTGGTCCGAGTTTAAAGAACACGCAAAAAATGGGTCGGGGTTATGGGTTTAGAACCCGCGACCACACGTGTGCGGGCCGTGCGACTTAATCGGTGGAACAGGGCAGATGCCTTGACAGATTTACTCATCCGGTAATGTTAAATAAACAAACCCAAACCATCCCCTCCCCCGATTCATTCAGCCGTAACCCTAGCCCTAGCATTTGCCTAAACGATCGATCGATTGCTTCTGGTTTAATGGGGCTTTTGATTAAGGGATCAGAACGAAGCTAATGAAGTAAAGATTACCTGCTATGGTGGGTTGTCGACGGTTGCCGGCTACACGGTCAGGGACTGAGTTCTCGAGGTTCGATTGACGTACAAAGGTGAAGTGGGATGTGGTTTTGGGTTTAGAGAGTTTGTACGTGGTTATACGAAGGTTTGTGAATGATATGATTCGATTAATTTCATCCTAAAAGGCCGATTCGATTTGATTTGACAATACACAATCGTCGGAGCGATTAACACGTGAATTCGATCAATTGGGAGTGAATTGGGTCATGTTATGGTACTGGATACATGCAAGATTGATTAGGGCGTGATTAGAGGGCATTAACGTGTTTCAATTTCATGGATTCTGTCACACCCCAACCGACGGCGGAATCATCGGGGCGGGACATGTAGACTGTTCATGAGCACAAGGTTGACTAAATTGAAATACATTAATCATCCAAATTCATTTCAAATATTCAAGACAAAACCAAATCAAACCAAGTACATAAAATGAAATACATAATCCTTTATTAAAATTATCTAGGTCCAAAACTTATGTGTAGCAAGTCTTGATCAAAATCACACATTAGTACCTGAAACATGAATAAAATAAGGTCAACTAAAAAGTTGGTGAGCATACACATGTTTGTATATAGATAGCATATAGATTATGAATAAACAAATCCTTACATAACATGATAAAATAAGGCATTTATGGAGAGCAGCTATTGTGTAACCAAGTACAATCAAACCTTTGTAACTAGCATGCAAAATTGTGTTGTCGGTAACAATCACCCAAATCTGGGTGGGTTTGTCAGACTCAATAGATCTATCATTGTTTATCGTCGGCTTGAATAGTTAATGATTGCACATAAATTACACACAAAAGTTATCACACCTAGCACTCAGGCATAAAGCTCAAATTTGCACACATGAATGTAAAAAGGATTTGTACTTGTGTAGTTTGTGTAAATGTAAGCAATAGATTGTATGTTGTTCATGTTCCACCCCAAAAAGTGTAAAAGAGTAAAATGGGCTATGTAATACTCACTTGATTCAAAAGGCGTAGCTAACACGAGAGACTAGATAGTAACGAGGTCCTCGTAATGCACAACGTTAATCTAGAGTGTAATATGTATTGAATCAATAGTGTGCACAATAGTCTATGTCTAAGTCTAATGTTAAATTGGATGTGTGTATAAGGAATTTGAAGTTGTAGGTGTTAGTGGTTTGTACTTGAATGGTGTTGTATAAAATTAAGGTTTGAGTTTGGAATAACTAAATAATAAAACAAAATTATTATTTATTTACTTAGTTATAAAAATAATGTAGGTATTAGGGGTAATTAAGTATAACCTTAATAAATAATTTTTGTTTAAATGTAAATTAAATAAATAATTGTTACCTTATTTATTTATTTATAAAATATGTAACTTTATCATTTAGATATAAAAATGTATCGGATGTTTTATATTAAATATAAATTTCTTTACTTTATTTTCATAAAGATGTGTAAATAAGTTGTGTAAATAATATTTAAATGTAGGGTTTAACAATAAGTATAAATTTAATTTTTGTAACTTTAAATAAATAACTTCTATTTATTTTAAATAAATCTTTGTAAAATCAATTATTTTTATTTTAAAATTAATCTGAAATACTTATTGTTTTTAAAATATAAAAATAATTATTCTGCCAAGACTTTTCTCACACCCATGACCGTGCCTGGGACAAGGCACGATCGTGCTAGGACCACGGGCGCGACCGTGCTAGTTAGGGACGCGACCGTGTTGACCAAACAGAAGACATAGCTAAGCTATTCACTAGGCACGACCGTGTCTAGGGTTCTAAGGCACGACCTAGTCTAGCCAAGAGGCATGAACGGGTCTGAGTGTGTGAGGCACGACCGCGCTGGTATTAGCATGACCGTGTCTCATGAAACACGACCACTCTAGAAGACTAGCGCGACCGTGTCTGTTCCAAAACAGGAACGAATTGCTTAAATCTTATATTGTAAATGTTGGATTTCATAGGGCTTTCATCTATAAGGTTATTACGAGTCTATTAGGATATATCAATTGTATTTAAAACGTGTTCAAAGCAGGGTTCGATTAAACCATTTTGAACGAAACATAGATTCGGGTCCGTGATGATTTCCATATTGTAAGCTCAAATTAGATTAGGGCTTTTGATCTATAGACTAAAACGTAGATGTAGGAGGTTTCAATTACCCGAAAAGATGGTTAATCGATAGCGTGTGGTAGAAACGAGTTCCGGCGGCGACGGGTTTGATCTCCGGCGTCTTCTGCTGCAATTCCGGTGACTCAGTGTTTTCGGGAGCTTCAGAGAGGATCAATAGTGTGTTTGCTTGGGGGAATTGCAATCAAAATGGTGGATTCGATGGTCTTGTGAAAGAATTAGGCGGTTATGAGATGAATCGATGCAATTTAGTTTATTGGTTGTAAATATGATGATTAAAAGACTTAATTTTGTTCGTTAATAGTTGAAAACGTGTGGGAACGGTTACGAAATGGAACGTCTCTGTGATTAAAGGCTGCACTTACGTTTCAACTGGCGAGAGGCGCGACCGTGCCCATATGAGGCGCGACCGTGCCAGGGCACCGGGCGCGACCGTTCCAAGGCAAGGCGCGCGACCGTGCCAGAACGAGGCGCGACCGTGCCTATTAGGGTTTCTTGTTAATTTATAAAGTCAGTCCTTGAAATTTTCAGTTGATAGATTTATATAAATATGGACTTATGTAGAGTTTAATAGGATATACTCGTGTAAAATTTGTGGATTTGCATTGGAACATAGTATTTAATTGTTGGTACAAATAGAACAAACAGTGTACTAGAATTTGGTT
The DNA here is from genome assembly GCA_023525975.1 of Smallanthus sonchifolius. Taxonomy (NCBI): domain Eukaryota; kingdom Viridiplantae; phylum Streptophyta; class Magnoliopsida; order Asterales; family Asteraceae; genus Smallanthus; species Smallanthus sonchifolius. Next base: position 381,189 of record JAKNSE010000034.1, on the reverse strand, counting down.
TGAAATGTATCACATTGAACTGAAATATAGATAATGAAAATCAGAAATGTTACAGATTCCTTCCTAAAATAGCTTGGTTTGACTCCGAATAGTCAAATGTGTTTGTATTTGAATTAGGCCGTGAAATGATCGAATTGAGGTGCCATTTGGGTTTGAAAACAGTCGGTAAATGTTCTATCATACAAGGCCAGTCCACAAAGGTCGATTTGGATGAAAGATTTGATCAATTTGGTTCTGTTTGACTTTAAAAAGTCAAATGGGGTCAAAGTTTGTGAGTCAGGTCAAAATTGAGGTCAAAAGAGTCAAATGTGATGCTTAAAAGATTCAAGTTCAAGTTAAACGGGTTCAATGGCATTAACATGGGGTTCAAGACCAATTGTTTTATATTCTTTTTAATTATTTAAAGAAATATTGTTTTTATAAATTTCTTTTATAAAAGTCTAATTAATATTTATTTGATTATAAATATTTTATAAAGGAATACTTTCCATTTTTATAAAATGACAAATTGTGTAAATGAATTATTTAATATAATCAAATATTTACATATATTTACATATTTATTCATACATAGATACATTTATACATATAAGAAGATGTACTTACATGGTTAAAACTTTATAAGTTTTATTTTGAGTTAAATATTATAGCAAATTATATATTTATATACATCTATATGAATATAAATGCATATGTTATATATTTAATAGAAAGTAATACGTATAAGCTAAGTTGAAACGTTAAGTTGATACATGTTTAAAGTAGTGAATAATGTGAAATATTGTATTAAACAAGTACGAGATTTGAAATGGAATTGTAGTTGTTGTAAAAAAATAAAATAAAAATAATGCAAGAAAATCTTGGATGTTACAATATGGTCATTAATGACCAATCAGAGTTAATTTGGTCAGTTGGGGTCAGTGAGGGTCATTGAATGTTGTTTTTAGGAAAACCATGGTCAATTCAGGTTAACTATCGTTGCTTAGGGTCATTAACAACATATTAGGGTGATTGATTGGCAATTACTGACATTGTTGTTCATATAGGGTTATCCATGGTCAGTTATGCTTATTGATGCTCAGATATGGTAATTTATGGTTGTTTCGGGTGAGTAAGGGTCAGTTAACCTAGTTAAATGGGTTGGTAACGGGTCAAATGGATTAGGGTCAACATGGGTTTGGGTGAGAATGGTAACGGGTCAAATGGGTTCGGGTTCGGTCAACCCACATATTTATACATAAAAAAAGAAAAAATAGGAAAAAAAACATATAAAATAGATTAAAAAACAGAAGAAAAAAACAGAAAAAACAGCTAAAAAAGTAACAGATTAAATAGGAAAAAAAAAGCAAAAATAAAAAGATTAAAAGAAACATAAAAATGGGTTGGTAGGGTCAAATGGGTTCGGGTTAACATGGTTTTGGGTGAAAATGGTTACAAGAGTCATGATGCTCAATTATATTTCTTATAATTATATTTTGTAATATTATAACTATAATTGATGAGTTATTTTATGTCAATTTTGAAGTTAAAATGCATCTCATTTGACACCTAAAAGTCAAAACATGACCCGTTATGATGAGACTGCTTTTGATGATCCAATTTGTTTAACAGGAAACGAGTCAATGGGTCAGTAGGCCAAATTCAGCAACAATGGGTCATTGGACCAAATTCAGCAAAAATGGGTCATTCGACCAAATTCAATTTGTTTCACAATTTGGGTGTACTTTGACTCTCTTGACACATTCAACAAAAAATTTAAACAAAATACGAAACAGAAAATAACAGATATCAAACAGGAAAAAGGGAACAAAAACAGCAAAAAATAAAAGACAGAAAAATAGCAAAAACAAAAAGCTAAAAATCATGAAAAACCGAAAAGAAAAAACATAAAAAAAGGACATAAAACCATCACATGTATGCTACTGTTTCTATGATATGAGAAAGTTTCATGTATGCTACTGTTTCTATAAAAAAAATAAAAAAATAGACTAGGAACAAGATCCATAATACAACTTATCTGGTAATTACTCAGGTTTGTATGTTCATATAACATTTATTTATATACTTGGACATAATTTAAAACATGAGATGCCAAATTAGTTTGTGTTGTCCACTTGTGCATGTTAGCATGATCAAATATGTATATACATGTATGAGTTGACCAACAATAGTGCTAGTGGATTTCAAAATTTTATTTAGCGACTAAAAAACAGAGAAAATAGGAAAAAAAAAACAGAAAAAAGCATCAAATAAAAACAGAAAAATGGGTTGGTAACGGGTCAAATGGGTTTGGGTGAAAATGGTAACGGGTCAATTATGGTTGGGTCAAAACTTGTAAGTGTAAGTTTAGGCTCTCGAGCTCGATAAGTAAAGCTCGGGCTTGGGCAGCCTATACTAATTCAGACTATGGCGGTTGTAACCTTGACAGAAAGTCAACTTCTGGTGGATGTCAATTCTTGGGAGACAGACTGGTTTCCTGGCAGTGTAAGAAGTAGTCAACGGTTTCTGTCTCAACATGCATGGGCGGATCTAAGTGTAACCGGGGGGGTGCACAGGAACCCCCCGAGTTTCGGAATTTTAGTGTAACGGCAGGTAAAAAAACTGGGGTGAACCCCCTAAAATATTATAAGGTGAACCCCCTTACAAAGTTTCACAAGTAGTGTATTGGTTTAGGCTTTTGCATTATAACACGGAGGTTGTGGGTTCGAATCCCTTCACCAACATTTTTTAAAACCTTAATCTGTTCAGGCTTTTGCATTAACTGATTTCGTATGGTGGGTCAGGCCCTTTAATCTGTTTAATTGTTTCTTGCTTTTTCTTGGGGCTTTACTTGGGCTCATGGTAGTATCCTGTACCAGGGAAAAAAACAAAGAAAAATAGAAACTAGGGATAGATTTAGCCATAGAGGAGCTGAATGAGAAATTAGGGGAAAAAAACAACTCAGAAGACTCAGCAGCCCTAGCGCATGTCGCCTCCTGCTGCTGCCGTCCACGGTCCACCTGCCCACCGCCCATCGGCGCCGCCCACTGCCCACTGCTGCTGCTCGCCTGCGGCCTTCTCCGGTGCTCCCCTGCCCACAGACCACAGGTTAGATTAAATGTTAAATTGAATGTTTGTTGTTAGGGTTAATTTTAATGTTTGTTGTTTACTTGTTTGAATGTTAGTTTAAATGTTATATGTTATTAAGATTTTAGATGTTATTAAGATTTTAGATGTTAATTGGAATTTGATTCCTAGGTACTATTTTTTCTTCCTTCTCCTGTGATGCCAAAATCTTGTTGGTTATTTGATTACTTTTGTTAATTGGGTTTTAATTTATTTTTCTTCCTTCTCCTGTGATGCCAAAATCTTAGTATAATCTTAGTTTCTTGATAATCTTTGTTGGTTATTTGATTACTTTTGTTAATTGGGTCTTGGGGTGTGTCAAATCTTTCATAAATTCTTCATTTTGTTGATAATCGTTTTTGCTAATATACATCAATTTGGTTAAACTCCATGAAGTTTCTAAATAACCATGAATGTTTTGTGCAAGGTTGAAGGTTTTAATACATTTCATCAAGCACAAATGGGTGTTTGTGATTGGTTTAAGAGGAGAAACGGCCACAAGAAAAAGAAGGAAAACATAACTCTAAAGTTTGAGGTAAATTCTTTAATTATTTATACTCTATCTAGATATATATTATAATTATTTATACTCTATCTAGATATATATTATGCAGTATAATAACAATTTGATGTTTGAAGCCATTATTCGTAGATTTCTTTTAACTGTGATTTTGTAAAGAGCTATTTAGTAGATTTCTTTGAGTGTTTAGGTATTGAATTTGGTAGATTTATGTTGACTGTTTGGGTACTAAACTTGTTCAGTAAGTGGGAGATATTTTGGATGCTAATTTGAGTGAGATTGTTTAGTCATTAGTGCTAAGTTGGGTGAGACTTGTTTAGTTATTAGGTGCTAAATTGATTAAGTTTCTTCGGATTATTCAAAAAAGAGGTGGGTTTATAACATGACATTTGGAAAAAAGGCCCCTGGTTTTTCACTTCGCTTTAGGCCCCTAAAACGGTTGAGCCGTCTCTGAACATAACAAAAAAAAACAAATCAAGAACAAGATTCGTATACTTACAAAAAATACCCGACCCAAACCATCTTTACGTCCGGCCCTATGAAATTGGAGTATCTAAAAACAGTGAACCCCTTGGAAAAAATTCCTGGATCCGCCACTGTCAACATGTGAAGCAGAATACATCGCTGCAGCGACTCGGGCTCGACGGTCTCGAGTAGCTCGCGAGCCAGCTTGGCTCGTTTACAACTCTAAGTTTAAGTAAGAGTTGAACCAACAAAAACATAAAAAAAACACACACAAAAAAAGGAAAAAAAACTGAAAAAAACAGCAAAGGATATAACTGTAATCGAATATAACAGCAAAGGATATAACTGTAATCGAATATAACTGATAAGGACACGATGAAGAAACACACAATTAAGATCATTTACCGTGATCATATACAACAATATCATTTACGATCACGATTAAGAAACATACAGCTAAGTAATTACTGCGAGGAACTTGCGAATTACTGATGAAGATGATGATATAACTTGATCGATGTTGGATAATGACGATCAATAGCATGTCGTTGGCTTGATTCTCTTGTGATTGCCGTTCAAAAAAATTCCGTTGTGCGATCAAATTCTGTCGTTGGCTTGAAATCAAATGATCCTAAAAAATCAAGGTTTATTTATTTTTACATTGATTTGTATTATTTTGTTGAGATTTTAACAAACAATTGAATATGGCATGGTGGTAAGTAGTATACCCATTGAACCTCAAAACTAAGGTTCTAACTCTTTGTTTTATTCCACGTGGCTATGTTTTAATAATACATGTATTCTTTTAAAAATAAGCTTCAACAATTATTAAAATTAAAATGTTTATAATGTTATAAACCCTATATTTAATGCAGACATTATACCGATACTTAAGCTATTCTTTTACTGTCTATACCCAGATACATCTTCACATACTATGGTGTCATTGGAATGTGTATAATGCTTTATTTTTAACAACTATTCTGTGACTGACCGGAGGAGAAAACTCATACGAATAAAAAAAAATGAAGTTGAATTGGTTTTTAAAAGAAAGCCACAATTTTAGCCCTAAATATTTGGGGAAGATAGTCTGTTTCCAACTCGTCACCGGAGATTGGAATAGCACATAACTGCCGACTAAATTGTCGGGTTTTCTTAACGGCAATATCTGGAAAAAAAAAACAAACAAACCGTTTATTCAAATTAATTTTTATTTTTCATTGGCTCCCCTATAATATTATGGATCATAAACAAAAACTTGAAATTGAATAGTTGGGGTTAGCGGTGTAAAGAATTATGATATGTTACGAAACGACCGACGAGTTTCTTGCACATGTTGCCGTTGAAAAGAAAGGAAAATAGAAACGTAACAAATTTCATGGTTTATAAATGATCATAATGAAGAGACATAATACATCATCATTCTCCTGTTTATGATTCATCATCGGTTACGATTAGTACTTGTATATATATGTGATGTATGTATTACTTGATTAGTGATGAATAATATGAAGTTTTCTCTCCTCTTCCCTCTTTGTTTACATCACATGGGTGATTTAATCCTTATCTAATTCTCATTTAATTTCATTTATTTAAAAGGATTAATAATTGAAAGTGCATTCCACTTAAAATATTTATTCTTTCTGAAACAGAAAAGATGATTTTATCTTATTTTCTGATTGAATTAGATTTTAATTCAAATTTACTTTGAATACTATGCTTTATTATATTTTGTACTAGGTTAAAGCCCATGTTTTATATGGGTTGAATAAATACAATTTGTTATAAAACAGTATTTTCTATGAAGATTTGTATGTTTGATATTATTAGTCATCTGTTAAATAAGAAAAAAATTAAAATTTTCTTATGATTTAGTAATTTTTAATAAAATATTAGAATATATGTTAGATATTTAATTATTTAATAAGAGAGAAAGGCGAAAAACAAAAATCTAGATTTTATCAGAAGTCGACACATAGCAAGTATAATTATTCATTTATTATAATATAGGTTAGAAACTATGTATATTATACAAGGTGAATAAATGCAGTGTTATACATGCTTAGTAATAAAGATCTAATATTACATTTTACATAATTTTTTAATACAAAATTTAAAAACGTTATATAGTTATTTTTTTAAAATGTTTTATAAAAAGAATGAAAGAAATGTTCAAATTATAAAATTGTTTTATGAACAAAGCTATTTTTTTAAATTAAAAAATGTTTTATAAAAATAGTTATAAAAATCATTATTATTTAATAGGAGAGGGAGGCGAAAAACAAAAATTATAATTTTTTTTACAGAAACTTGTATCATTAAATAGGAGAGAGTAATTTTTTTATAGAAACTTGTAACATTAAATAGGAGAGAGAGGCGGAATTTTTTTTTTTTGAAAATGAATATGGGAATGACATGTGGCACCAAAAACCTTTATTTATTAGTATGTATAGATATGGCAGTTCACTAGTCTTATTTATCAATTTTTCACGTGGGCCAAATTCCTTATTTAGTAATGTTCTTGCCAGTCCAATCCATTTAGATGTCCCAATACGTTGACCGTATTGCTAGACTCACCCGATAAATTATTTAATGATCTTAGTCTCTGAGTAAGATAGATCGCCCATCACTTGCTAGAGACTCCAAACGGTGTCTAAAATCGTACTCTCTCTTTCACCACGTCAACGGACATATATAGGTAAAACCTCGTAATTGAGGACCTACTTGGCCTTTAAAGGAATCTCAAAGATTGTTTTGACCACTAGAAGTTGGTTATCCTTGCAAAAGGTTGCTATGAATTTTCTCCACCCACGATTATAGCATTTTCAGACATTTATTTACTACAACTCCACTTCTTCCTATGATGCCTCCGAGTTAAAACTATACGGAGAGAACATGATCGATGTTGACATGTTAAAAAAAAACTCCTGTAGCAACATTATCGAGAACATATTTTTTCACAAAATAGTCGGGAGATCACGTTCCATACTTCTAATTTGCTCACGTTGAAGCAATACTGCAAACATGGTTTTTCACAAATTACTTGGAGTTCATATAACATAATCTAGCCGTAGAGCAAACTAACATCACCAAGTGCGACCAACCGGTGTTAGCTCATTCCCTGAAGCGAATGTAACTACCTTACAATGTTAATGGAGGAGAAAAAACATTTGCAGCCCCACTAGCGGCCGCGAACATGGACGAAACATCTGATACAAACCTCACTGCCATCTAGTTAATCTCTAAAAGGGGGAGAAGGTTAAAACTAACTTCATTGAGAGCACCCTTGTAGCTACGTTATCGGCCCTCCATTTGGATACTATCGTTTAGCCATCAATGACTACTACCTAGTAGATATTAGTGTTTGTAACCTTTTGAATGCTCCAGAAGAATATGGTCATCTTACTTACTTATGGCATATTACTCTAGTAGAGTTATGGTTACCATCAGCGATGAATGTTTGATAGATAGCGGCATGATTAACGGTATCCTAAAACATTAAAACTTTTTTTTACCAGTCTCCGACAGAGAGACTTATTGGTACTATTTCATATGTTAGTGACCTTATTGAATGCTCCAGAAGAGTATATGTTACTTTACCTAATTGTACCAAGAGTATTTTAAATAATGTCTTAAGTTCTAGTAAATCCGAAAGAAATTTACGAATTTATCAGATATATTCTACAAAATGGTTATAACCTCAAAACATCATATAATAATACCATATGCGTGCATGTTACTCCAAATGAAAATGGCTAAAAGCCCAATCATGTTGAGTCACTAGAAGTTACTCATAAACACAAATTCACTATATTTTATGACCGACTAGGTCACCCTTATAGCATCATGTTGAGATGAATTATCAAAAGTGCCATAAGCACCCACTCAATAAAATGTGAATAGTCATCTTCTACAGTTAATAGCTAGACATCCATTTATAAGATGTGAATAGTTATCTTCTACATGAGGGCATACCGTAGCACTGATTAGTTCAAAACCAACTACTAATCACAAATACTCTCATGTACAAATATTCTCCGGAAGAGAAGTAAGTTTGTCTCAACAATAAATATTTACACTATTCCCAGTCTTAGGGGGAGATTGGATAAAGAAAAGAAAGACCGGTAATACATGAAAACAAAAACATCAAATGCACCATCATCACCCCCGAAGTGCTTAATATGAGTCTGAAATCTAATATGTCATGCTTTTTCCAAGAACTGCAAATAATTTATCTGATGCATTCACACACACGAACAGAGTGACAAAGTCACATATACCAGCATAAACTTCACCTGCTCAAACTGAAGTAATCATAGAAAGATTACCATACACAGGAAACATGGGAAATAAATCGGTTCCAAACATAAAAACCCATGAGAATAAGAACAGCAGAACAAGGTAGTTGGTCTAACCTTAGAAGAGGTTATACACAAAACCCTATAAGAGGTTAACGAAATCGCAGAAAGAAACGATAAAGCCCCAGAAAAGGTAAATGTCCTAAAAGAGAGTAATATAATTCTAGAAGAAAATCATAATGCCTCGGAGGAGGAAAATGGAGTTCCAAAAGAAACTCATGTACCAAACAAATATAAGATTTCAATAAATTATGTACAACGCACTACGATATGGAACCAAAATGAAACACGTGTTTTGAAATATTTTCATATGCTATAGCAACAAATGTAATCGAAAAAAAAAATTACATATCTAAAACTCTGTAAGAGTATATGCACAGAGAGGACTGCCTAAAAGGCTGAAGTAAATTTTCATGACAAACAAAACGTTTTCGGACCTGTAGTTCGAACACCCATAGACGTCAAACCAGTAGGTTATAAATGAGTGTCTTTAATATAAAAAGAAACGAAAGTTATGAGATTATGCGATAGACACGAATTGTAACATGAAGGTTTTTCTCAAATCCCCGAAGTTGATTATGAGGAAGCGTGTTCCCCTGTAGTGGATGCGATAACCTTTAGATGTTCAATCGGTCTCGCAATCTTAGAAAGACTTCAGAAAACTTATAGATGTTGTCACTACATGTGTTGTGTATTGTAAACTTGAAAGTGACATATACATGAAAATCCCTTGAGGGTTAGAAATGTCTGAAGCATCATATTTAGTACCCCGATATATGTTTTATAAATCTCAAGAGATTTTTTATAGTCTCAATAAAACTTGTCGTATATGATAAAATCGACTCAATATATATATTTTGAAAATAAGGGGGGTATAAGTTTGACAAAAATAAGTCGTGTCTATTGATCAGAATTATTACTCTTAAAGTTCATTATAATCACAGTTTACAATGATGATTTAAGCATCATCGAGAGATTCTGTCGAACTTCTAGGGAGAAAATTTTGAAAGACTTTGACACAACAAAATTGTTCATCGACCTGATGTTCGAGTATATATGTGATTGTATATTTGTTCATAAATCAAACTACACCAGAAGATGTTAACGTATTATGATATGGACAAAGTTTATCCGTTAAGCACACTCATGATTATACGATCGCTAAACATACACGAGAATCCGTACCGTCCCCAAGAAGAGGGCGAAAAAGTATTTAGTCCAGAAGTATTGTACTTAAGGGCAATCGATACACAAATGTATCTCATAAATATCACGAGACATGGTATTGTGTTGTCAGCACATGTGCTAGCAAGATACACTTCGAACCCAACACATAAATTGAAGGCCCCAAGTCCGGGAGGCCTCACTTATTGGATTTACTCATCAACACATAGCACTTAAACATAAGACATACATTATCACAGCGGAAACGATTTAAAATCTCAACATACGCAGCGAAAACATAACATGTCTAAACATAACTTGTCAAATACAACTGAAACTTGTCTTAATCAACATAAACAAAAGAAACATAAACAGCATGCCAGATGCTGATCTTCGGGTAACTCTTCTCGCCAAGCCAAGCATCCACTTCCATCTACTGCCACCTACACTTAACTGATGTGCATACTAAAAATCAGCAACGCTGAGTGAGTTCTAACGTTTACTTTAAATCAATTATACAAAAGATTTACTAAAACATATATACTGCCAATAAGGCTAAACTTTACATACTTTACTTTTCAAACAGTTTAAAACGTATAATAAACCGTCAATTCCTCTTTACTGTACTGCCCTCATGGCTTACATCCATGAACCGACAAGTACCTGGTCAATGCCCCCATGATCAACGACCATGAACCGATGTCACACCCCCAAATTTATTTACTTACTGAATAAATAAATAAATTAAGGTTGCAACGATTGGTAACATTAAACAACAGCGGAAGTTAAAGTAAAGACTTCTGAATATTGAACACCATTACAAATACTATAATAAACTTGTACATTGTCCTAGAACCATGTATAGGTGAAAGCCATCTTGAGGTTTGACGATCATACTCCTTCGGCTTCTAGGGTTTAATCCAAAAGGCTAACCTATTCCAACCATGCCATGACTATGAATTACCTGAAAAACATACTTAAAATGTCAACACAAAGGTTGGTGAGTTCACAGGTTTGATTGTTGCAATGTAAAGTGATTTTCCTTGAAAACATTGATATTGTGTACATGGCCATGATACGAAACTGTTTTCCTTGAAAACAATTAAAATATGTACACGGATTTAATGTAAGGTTGTTTTCCTCGAAAACATGTGATGACTTCATAGTCATAAAACGAGTAGTTTTCCCAATGAAAACCTGTGATGACTTCATAGTCATAAAACGAGTAGTTTTCCCAATGAAAACATGTGATGACTTCATAGTCATAAAACGAGTAGTTTTCCCAATGAAAACATGTGATGACTTCATAGTCATAAAACGAGTAGTTTTCCCAATGAAAACATGTGATGACTTCATAGTCATAAAACGAGTAGTTTTCCCAATGAAAACATGTGATGACTTCATAGTCATAAAACGAGTAGTTTTCCCAATGAAAACCTGTGATGACTTCATAGTCATAAAACGAGTAGTTTTCCCAACGAAAACATGTGATGACGTCATAGTCATAAAATAAGTCGTTTTTCCTTAAAACATTGATAATGTGTACATGGCCATAATATGAAACTGTTTTCCTTGAAAACATTGATAAAAACATTTCCACGTAAACGAATGGCAAAACCATTTGTGTATAAGTGATTGGCAGATCCATCTGCACGAAAACGTTTCAATGAATATGATAAACAAAACAAGTAATGTTGACCCATTTGTAGACTAGCTAGGAATACAAATAATATGTACATACATGAGGCATAACCAAACCATGACACAGGTGTTTTGCCCCTCGCTCATACCTCACGAGCAATGTTTGAACACTATGCGGTCATTTGGCCAGAGGGACCCATGGTTAGCGCGACTAACCATGACCGGGGGTGTCAATCCCAATAGTACTATCCATAGAATCCCAGGCTATCCTTAGCTAATGGTTATAAAATATGATGGTCAGGGGGCTTTACGAGCTCCAAACGTGTTCACTCATGCAAACATAAAGGTCGGGTCTTGTTTTCTTGTTACCATATGAAAATGTTTATAAGTATGTGTTCCATGTTTTCTAAGATGTATCAAGTAATGATGTTTCGTGTTTTCAAACGTGTTATGGAAGTATGTTTCTCCCCCGATGTTTCTAAAACATTAAAAGTTAAAAGGGGCCAGTGAACTCACCTCAAGTCCAGCAAATGCGATCACAAGCTCAACTGACAACAAGTGAGCGCAACGATCCTAAACGGTTCCTATTGTTCAAACAAGTGTTGTCAATATCAACAACAATATAACTAGGATCGTGCCCTAACAACATGGTTTCAAATCTAAACCCAACCCATGTTGAGGACATCTAAGTTTTAGAAACCAAATTCTTTATTTTTAACGAAAATTGGGCAGAGTCCCGTTTGTTTTTGGCTAAACCCGACAATATCCAATTGTCCAATTACAACACCAACTTACACCAATAATCCAATAAACCGCACTTTAGATCCTAATACTAAAGTCATACTTCAATTCGACAATTATTTGATAAATATATAAAAACTATATCATTATAATACAATTTAACGTGCCCGAAAAACGTTCTCAAAAGACGTCCCCGACAAAATTTATAGGTCCCGTGCTACTACCTGACAATAGATATATAAGTGTTTCGGGTCATACCTTAGCCTACAAACCGTTCTAAGAGGTTTTGTACGAAAAGCTGAGCACGACGCGAGAAGAAACTTGTTTCGCTCATAACTTGATCATACGAACTCCGATTGAGGTGATTCAAGCTGCCATGAACTCGTCTCGCCAAGCCCCACCAGCGCCGCCGGTCTCCGCCGCCGCCGCCGGAAAACCGGACAGTGGCCGGATTTGGTGGTTTTGGCCGGAAAACTTCACTTTTTCGACCCAAACTTCTTCGTATGCGTAGATCGGACCTTTAGGAACCCTTTTCTAGCAAAAGCCCCATTTGTCGAGGTCGCCGGAAAAGTGTTTTTGGCCGGAATCTCCACCACCGTCGCGATCTAGTGCAAACCACCACCACCATCGGACTCAGGACGTCGAGATCTATCAGATGAGGTGGTGCACTTGCCGCCACTCGCCGATCCGCTGTGATCCGCCGCCGGCTGCTCGGCCGGACTCCGCCTCCGTCATGCTCGCCGCTGTGTTGTCGTCTTCGTCCGCCGGAAGGGAGGCCGGCCCCTCCATTCCCCTTCTTCCTCTCGGTTCTCTCTCTAGAAACACACACAAGTGTGTGTGATTGTTGTGCAAATGAAGAAAAAAATAAGAAGATTATATATATATATATCTAGAGTTTTAAGTGGGTAGGCTACCTACCAGTAACGCGTGTCAAACCCAAAATATCGTCATGTATTTAGTTCCCGATTAATATTTGTCGTTCCTAATATAAATATTAATACTAAAATAAATATTCAAATAATTTATTTTGTTAGCTTATTACCGGAGAATATTCGAGTCGGTATGAGCTGACAACGCGTGTGTGAGTCTGTTCGTCGGATTTATCGTTTCACTCTCCGGTTATTAATAACATTTTTATTATAAACAAATATTTATAATATTTGTCGTATCGGTAATAACCGTACCGCTATCGTTAGTTTTACGAGGATCTAAAGTGGTTTAATATTCGTATACACGTACTACACGTGTATTTATCCGAATAGTCTTTTCAAATGAATATTAATACTTAATATTAATAATTCATTAATTCATTTAATCGTTCTGTCGAATACCCGGTAAAAACCGTTGTTTAACACGTTTAACGTTTAGAATTTCTGAACCGCGCACGTTCTTATATCTTTTCTTAAATTCTCAGAATCGCGTAACGAGTCATTAAATGAAATCGTGTGACTAATATGATATTCGGATTGTGTAAATTTGGATTTCTAACGGGCTTGGATCCTTACCGGGCCTCAAATGGACTTGACTTCCTATTGGGCCTTATTGGGCCTAGTTGGGTTTTAGCCCAACAACTGGGTTTTGGATTCTGAAATTTTACAGGTGTCACAACCGACAATACCGCTTATCCGTCAATTCCTTGTCACTACTGTACCGCCCCCATGGTCAACGACCATGAACTGACGAGTACCTGGTCAATGCCCCCATGATCAACGACTATAAACCGACAATACCCTGGTCAATGCCCCCATGATTAACGATCATGAACCGACAATACCGCTTAACACTACGGGGAGGTTGCGTGGACCTCCCGAGCGACCGCCGTCACTCATCCCAGTTGTACAACCGTTAACGAACCCAAAGGTTCTTACTAATGGGTAGAACCCATATCTGACATCTTGTACAAGTAACATCTGTCCCAAGGACCTTTATAGCTGGTACACATTCCCGAAGGAAAACTGTTCACTTTACTGTTCATAAAACTTTCTGTAAATCTTGTTCATAACTTAACATGTATTATGCATTTGTTTATGTATATAAAAATATAGTAAACGCTTGCCATAAATACCTTTGATTTTACTGAAATATATCTTAACACATATATCATGCCTTTGTTTATGTATATCAAAATATAGTAAACGCTTGCCAAATGATATATCTTGCTTACTTGAAAATACTATCACATATATTATGCTTTACTAAACATAGCTTAGCACATATATCATGCCTTTGTTTATGTATAATAAATATAGTAAACGCTTGCCAAATGATATATCTTGCTTACTTGAAAATACTAACACATATATTATGATTTACTAAACATAGCTTAGCACATATATCATGCCTTTGTTTATGTATAATAAATATAGTAAACGCTTGCCAAATGATATATCTTGCTTACTTGAAAATACTAACACATATATTATGCCTTTGTTTATGTATAATAAATATAGTAAACGCTTGCCAAATAATATATCTTGCTTTACTGAAAATGTACTTTTGCCTCTTTTAAACTTTTCACTAAAACATAGCTTTTCCTTTCAGTTTATAATATATAAAATATAATAAACGCTTTACACTAAGTATGCACACCACCCCTAAAGAAGGCAAAAAGGGGATTAGAACTCACCTGGTATCTTAGCTGCAATTGTCTACTGTATCTCACACAATCTGAACAATCATGACAATTGACACGTATCAGACTTAACTCAACGCTAAATGGTTTAACCATTCTAATTTAGGCGACTATACTGACTTTACCAGCCTGATGCGTGCGCACTTAGCAAGTGCGCAGACCCTGCTTCCTGCGCACTTAGCAAGTGCGCAGGTTCCTCTTCCTGCGCACTTAGAAAGTGCGCAGGACCTGCTCTGTGCGCACTTCATAAGTACGCACGACCCGTTCTTCGCCAAAAACCCAAACTTTCGCATTTGGGTCTGATCACGTCAAGATCCCGAACATGTTTGCATTCAAAATGTTCGTTTTTCCATTAAGGAACTCAAATCTATGCTCATCTTTCAGTTTCATCCGTTCAAACATAACCTTTTCACCCAAAACCCGAAAAACCCAAAAACGAACTAAAACTCAGATCTAAGAGAATCGGTTACCTGAAATCGCTTCTCCTTCACAGCTAAACGGTCCAGATACGAATGCCCACGGTCCTCTCGGATTTGAAAAACGGGACTCTCTCTCTCTAGACTCTCTCTCACCTTCTCTCTCTAGAAACGAAAATGATGATGGAAATGAGGGCTTTTGGGCAGGTCTTGAGGCTTATAAGGGCCCTAACTTGCCCCTTCCGGCCCATACACCCCGGCCCAAGCCCGCTTCCCTTCTTTCCTTATTTAAGTTTTAATTTCTCGTGAATTCTTTCGCGCCCTAAAACTCAGGATGTTACAATAAATATTGAAATTGGGAAAAAGACATATCCCAATATATTTGCAGGATACGAGACTTAGTCAGGTTATCTGCTTACATGAGGACACGCCGATTTCTTAGAGGTCTACAAGGCAAGTCACGGCAGTAACACTATCAAATCTACAAGTAGAGAATGGATAAGGATGAGATGAATGATCAACACATACAAGGAGCATGAAGTCTAGAACAAATCAAGGACATGAAGATTATTTTATGAAGACAATGCAACTTACATAATTTGAGTAAGAGAAAGCTACATCAAAGATCAAGTCAAGCACTAATCATTGAAGATCGGACTCTACATATTGAAATATGTAAATTAGTTTTTTTTGATCGACAACGCTAGATATTCTAGGATAATTGGTTTTCTCCGGGACAACACTTAAAACATCTAGGGCAGCCCACCACAGGAGGAACCCCCCCTCCCAATCGGGTAACCACCTGACCTGGCCACATACCCCGTTTTTTGTTGTTGTTAGGATTTGAACCCAAGACCTCCACTATGAGAAGTCTAGGGGCTACCATCGCACCAAAGGCCAAC
The DNA here is from genome assembly GCA_023525975.1 of Smallanthus sonchifolius. Classification (NCBI taxonomy): domain Eukaryota; kingdom Viridiplantae; phylum Streptophyta; class Magnoliopsida; order Asterales; family Asteraceae; genus Smallanthus; species Smallanthus sonchifolius. The sequence goes on along the minus strand of JAKNSE010000034.1, from coordinate 365,245 downwards.
GATATGTAAATTAGTTTGAGGGGGAGGATTATACACGTTGCACTCTTTTTCCTTTGACTAAGTTTTGTCCCATCAGGTTTTCTTAGCAAGATTTTTAACGAGACAACATAGTTGATCCAGGAGTATCAGTTTATTTTCTAGGTCCTGAAGTACCGATTTAATATCATCGTGAAGTATGATATTATTAGTGTATAATGAACGGTAATATGTCTGAGAGGGAGTGTTATAAACCCTATATTTAATGCAGACATTATACCTCCATTATGAGAATTAAACAATATATTTATTGTGTGGTCGGTTTCAAGTTCATGTATACTATATAATGTATATGTTAACCATATGTATTAAATGAATGAATAGAGTTTCCCCCCGATATTATTCTATATAAATCTTTTTAAAACGGTTTATTTTTTTTAACTAAGTACGTTATTGCGTTTAATTTGTTTTATTGAGATAACTTTGTGTAACAACAACATTGTAAATATACTTTTTATCGTAATACATATAACGAGCTCGAACAACACGGGAACGGTATTAATTTTTATGGTTTTTAGTTTCGATAGGAGTCGGTTTTAGTATTTTCTATATGTATAGCGTGAGGGGGAAATTTGCAACTTTTATAACAAAAGTTGCAAATTTCAATAAAATTGGCAACATTTCAAGAAAAAAGGTTGCAATTTCAATAAAATTTGCAACCTTTTAGGAAAAAGGTTGTATTAGATCTTTTAATGCAACTTTTATGTTGAATAATACAACCTTTATGTTGAATGAAGTTGCAATAGAGTCAAATGCAACACAATTGAAAAGGGTTACATCTAAAAAGTTGGATTAGCCTTATTTTCTAGTAGTGAGAATTTAAAAAATAAGTGAAAATGTATTATATTTGATCCGGCATGATTTAAAAAAATTAACACGAAATGTAGACCGGCTCGGTTTTGAATACAATTTATATGAAAACGTAGATAAAATAAGTACGTCACAATGGTATATTCATTCGGAATGTACGAAAATATTCTATTTTAAAAGTTATAAAAAACAAAATAAGTTTAAAATTAAACATAAATATTGAAATAATAGAGATAGAGAAATGAAAGCCGTGGATGCACGTGACCAGATAAACTCCTGCAAAATGAAAAGAAAATGCAGGTTTCAAGTTTCGATATTGCTTGGACGCGTTGATAACTTTGTGAACACGTAAACGTTACTTACATTTCCCCATTATTTTTTAGAAGATAATGAGTATGTTAAGGAAATGACGTGTGTCACAATTCCCATCCTATAAATCCTCATACCAATTAACGATACTCTCAAAATATCCAACTAATTGAGTGAAGAAATATTTAGAAGAGAAGAAAAATGCATCTACCGGGACGCCACCACTCGCCACCGCCACCTCCACCTCCACCTCCACCATCATCCACCACCTCCTCCTCATCACCACCACCGCCACCCTATAAATTCTCATACCAACAATACAAAATATCCACTTGAAGAAATTAGAAAGAAGAGCAGAAAAATGCATCGACCGGGACACCACCACCTGTCACCACCACATCACCTCCGTCACCACCACCACCGTTCACCACCTCCTCCTAGCCATCATCATCATCATCATCACCATCACCATCACCATCCACCACCTCCTTCCATTCATCACCAGCATCCACCACCACCGATGCATCACCATAATCCACCTCCACCGGTACATCACCACCCTCCTCCACCACCACCCCACAAACCACATCCGCACCACCACTTTTGAAGTCCAAGTACCAACTGCAGATCTCCGATTCCTGGTACTACTTAATTACTATGTAGCTTTGTTTCTATGTATGTTGTAAGCATATTGTTTCCCTTTTGTGGGATTTTAAAGTTCATGTGTACTCTGAAATTATGAATTTAATGAGCATTTATAGTTTGTAATTCAAGTAAGCTATCATCGTCTACTAGCTAAACTAATTAATGAGATTATGACCACATTGTTCAAGAATTATGAATTTACTTTCTTAAAGTTTTTAGTTACTTTTACATAATTTGTTGCTTATTTTCATGCATAATTTTTGCTTATTTTCATGCATAATTTTTGCTTACCGAACAATATTAACTAGTATTTTAGCCCAACGTGTTACGACGGGACGTCAATATCGTTTTGTAAACTTCGTTACACAAGTTGCGGCGGAACATGAAGTTGTGACTACCCGGTTATGGAGACCGAAACATGGATAGAAAACTATTGTATAACGACATTGACGTTCGTCGATCGATATCTGTTTCATTCTTCGAGGTATCAGCACGTTATTGTTAGTTGATCAACCTATGATAATAAAAGGCTCCTGGCGGACCTTAAACGTTCGTGGCGGTAGCGTGTCTAAGCACAAAAAGAAACGTCGTTAAATACGTAAAAGAAATGTATGAAGTTATGACGAGTCGGTTGTGGAGATCGAATCACAAACAAAAGACGGTTATGTTCTTCACTCTGTGTGGGTCTCATTCTTCATGATACCAACACGTTACCGTCAGTCGAAATAACACACGATACCTAAAAAATACCTTATTTTGAAAACAACTATGTTTTTATAAAAAATTATACCGGACGCCAAGAAAAAAATGAACGAAAGTTATTGAGAAGAAATAAGATTATGTATATTACAAAGAGGTAAACTCTAAACTTTTTAAACTCAATGCGGTCAATGTTACATTTTACAAAGTTAAATAGTTAGATTTGACATGTTAACAAAGTTGGGTGTAAGTTTTAATTGGTAACAAATAATTTTAAAAGCTTGAGGGGATTAAAATAACAATCTTAAAAGTCAAAGGGTTAATCTTGACATTGTAACAAAGTGAAAGGTAGATTTTGGTCGGTGATAAATCGTTAAATGTGATCTCTATGAATAGTAATTTAATTAAGTTTATATAGGAATCAAATATTGAAACTAAACATATGTCTAAAATTAATTATAAATAATAAAATAATAAAAAAATAATAATAATAGAATATAAAAATCAAAACCCACTCAATACCCTACTAACCTTGCGTTGAAGATGTGGCTTTTAAGTGATTATTATAGAAAACTTAACAAAAACAAAATTGATTCGAAAATAAGACATTTGTTAGATAGAAAGTAGACGTTTAATACTGGGTTACCTTGACTAGCTTGTCCTGAAAAGTTAACCTTTGATTTTAGGAAAATATTGAAAATAGACATTTTGACCAACAAAATAAACATTAACTTTTATTCCATGCAAAAAAGACATATCTAAAACTAGCCAATTACAATTCGAAAAATAAGCACCGCGAGCTAAAGCGGCTAGAATTTAACCGGCACAAAAACTTGAAAAGTACAATAAAATCCATGAAAACAATCAATAAAAAATAAACATGTGCAAAGCGTGGGCTTAATCTTAGACGACGACTAAAAGAGAGGGATATAACATGTGGTTCAAAAAGCGGGGTCTAAATCCTAGTCGACAGATAAAGATTTCAAAATTTTATCTATTAATATTTTTCATCCGACATGTATTACACGAGTTATGATCTACTATTTAATAAATCTAAGAAATTGTAAAACCGAAAAGCACCCTTTGTGTGACTTGTATTTTCTTTCTTTTAATAATTTTAAACTTTAGATAAGTAAATAAAAGGGGGAAATCATTTTCCCCAATTCGAACAAGATTCTGCAGTCAAGAATTACTACCGTTTCACTCCAATCAAACTATTTTAAAACTAGGGTTCCTTTCCGACCGCTCCAATATTCTTCATCTAGGGCAAGTAGACACAAATCTTGATCAAGATGACGAGTAGCCAGGCAGCTTCTTCTCGAAGAAGCATCATCTTAACCAGAAACAAAGCTTCCGAAAACAGGGGATTAGCAGTAGAACGCACTGTGAAGCGATTACGTCTCTCAAAAGCTTTAACGGCACCTGAATCTATAACAATCATTGAAGCATGTCGTCGCATGGCTGCTAGGAAAGTTGATGCTCTTTTGCTCACTGACTCCAATGTACTCCGTGGCATTTTAACAGACAAGGTTTTTATTTTTTATTTTTATTATTTAATAAAAGAATTGTTTTATTGTTGCATTATCAGTAATTAGATTATGGTATGATTTAAGGATATTGCCACAAGAGTTGTTGCTTGTGAGCTTGATCTTGAGACCACTCCTGTCTCGGCTGTCATGACGAGGAATCCGGTTTTCGTAATTTCGGATACACTTGCAGTGGAAGCTTTACAGAAAATGGTGCAAGGTTTGTTATGATCATAACAACTTGTTGGCATTTGCAAACTTGGTTTTAAAAGGCGCGCCTCAGGGCCTTGACGGGTCGTTTCATTTGCATTTAAGTCAAATTGAATTGTGTAAAATGGCTGATATGTAAAAGAGATGAGACAGATGCGGGACCTAAACGCCTCAGAGTGCGAAGTTATTTTTCAAATCTTGTAAAAGTTTAGAATTTTTCTTGCAGGAAAATTCAGACACTTGCCCGTTGTAGAAAACGGAGGGGTTGTTTCCGTTCTTGATATATCGAAATGTTTATATGATGCAATTGCGCGTATGGAGAGAGCTGCTGAAAAGGGGAAAGCCATTGCAGCTGCTGTTGAAGGTGTTGAGAAACATTGGGGAACTTCTGTTTCTGGTTGGTTGACTTTTTCCCCCTTTTTTAGGCTGCATAGTTACATTTGGTTACATGTTGAATACACATACGGGGTGTTTGGACATATGTTCTGAAACTGTTTATATGATGTTGAATAACCAGAAACAGGTTATAAGTTATAACAGAACGGATTGCATGAGATAGTGTTTGGATGTAATTCTACTGTTTGAAATTGTAACAATCTGATACTAAGTTGTTTTAGAGTGTGTGACATATTTTATTTTTTAAGTAACTTGTTAATAAAATGACCAATTAAATATGACAGTTTATATCCTGTTAATAAGTTTTTATGTCAAAATTATATTATTTACTGGTTATTAAAACAGGTTCCAACACATTCATTGAAACACTTCGGGAGCGATTGTTCAAGCCTTCTTTATCAACCATAATCTCGGGAAATCCAAAGTAGGTAATACGTTTACTTAGATAAAAAAAATAAAACGATTCTTTAATTTGTTTTTACAACCCTTTTCTTGATGACTTTCAAGCAATAATAAGTTACTTATTCCTCCAATTGATATTTTCCAGGCTTGTAACTGTTTCACCATCAGACACCGTGCTAATGGCAACAAAAACGATGCTCGAGTGTCACACGAGCTCTGCCATTGTTACAGTTGATAGCAAACCACGAGGAATTTTAACGTTAGTATTTTAATTTTATGTTATTTATGTATATATAGAACAAATCATGTGGTTTTTCATTAATCATATCATAAAATATGATTTTTTTTATGTATAATAGCTCAAAGGATATCGTGATGCGAGTTATAGCACTGGGTCTTTCTCCTGAATCAACCTCGGTGGAAAAGGTAAATTGCATTTCCTTTTCTTGTTTATTTTTTATCGTATTTGCGTAAATATTTTCTTTTAATCCTTATTTTATTATTTAGGTGATGACTCCAAATCCTGAATGTGCTAGCATCGATACATCAATCGTTGAGGCCCTGCATACTATGAATAAAGGAAAGTTTTTGCATCTTCCTGTTGTTGATAAAGGTAAATGTTACATCATAACAATATTTTTCGTAATTTATTTTTATTTGGCTAGTTTCATTCGGTTCATTCAGAGTCTTAATTTGTACAATTCATGTCTAAAATTGGCATCTTTTTATGCAGATGGAAGCGTTCTTGCTGTTACTGATGTACTCCAGATCATTCATGCAGCTGTAGCCTCAGTAAGTTCATTTTTTCTGTGTGGGTTTGGATTGAAACGGGCCGGGTCATGTTCACTTTTAACAAACTTTTAGAAACAATAATACTAGAAAAACAACATTGTCGTAAATAGTAATCTGAAATTGTAAGTAAAATGAGTTAGGATGTAGTGTGAATTAAAAATTGAGTTTGGGCTTTTTCAACCCGTTTGACCAGTTACCCTTCTAGCTATTTTTTTATTTGACCCTTTTGAGATTAACACAACCCAAATTGACCCATTTACGCATGAATTAGGTTGGAAGTACTGCAGGAATTGATAATGATGCTGCAAGTTCAATGATGCAAAATTTTTGGGATTCTGCCATGGCAGCACCACCAGCAGATGATGATAGTGAAACCAGAAGGTAACTGATAGGCCTATGCATATTATTATTAGATCACTCATCACTGTGATTCTGACTTTTTGTTGGTCAAACCTAAATACAAGTGATGATTTTGCAGCGAGAGTTCTTTCAAGATCGCTTATGAAGGGGGAACCGATATGGGAAAAGCTATATATCGTTTACCTACTTTACCTAACACGTTTTCTTTCAAGATTCAAGATAGAAAGGGTCGGATGCATAGATTTATGTGTGGTATGTTTTTATTCTTTTTACTTTTAATATAATTTTGATATTACAGAGGTTTATTTACTTGATTTTTTGTTGTTTTTGTTGTTGTTGAGGTTAGAAACTCAAAGTTTGACCGATCTTATAACTGCCATACTTCAAAGAGTAGGCGGTGAGATTGACCGCAACAACCTCCCACAGATTCTGGTATTTCTCATTGTCCAAAAAGTGAATTTTTTCCTACTTGTTGACTTTTGACTTTAAGGGTTGACATTGGTTGTGTTTTCGTAGTATGAAGATGAAGATAAGGATATGGTGATACTTGCAACAGATAGTGATCTTGTTGCAGCTGTGGAACATGCTAAATCAGCTGGCTGGAAGGTATGAAACTTCCAAGTAAAATGACTTGATTGCCCATAATCTTTGGTTTTGTTTCACAGCATAAACAGTGTGTTTTTCATGGTATTTAAGTAATCTAAGATGTTAATGGTGAATATTATCAGGGATTAAAACTGCATCTAGATTACTCTGGGATGCCTAGAAACCGAAAAGGTTCATCAGGTGGTGGTAGTGGTGGTTTGGAGCATGTTCATGCAGATGCATGGGCTTCTGCTTACAGTTCGGTTGCAGCCGGAGCTGCACTGGTTGCTGGTTTAGGTGTATTAGCCTTCTTAAGAAGATAAGACTCCAAATATTGATAATGTCGTCGAACTTGCTTATTCTTGTGGCCACATGTGGAAAAACAAGACTCGGGTTCCTCTCCAATTGAGAGTTTGATATAGATACATGTATTGTATGATGATTTTGTCAGGCTATAAAAGTTTCAAATCAATGTAGACATGTTTATGTTTTCTAATAAAACTGCAATATTCTTTAACTGTTATAGAGGATTAGAATTATTTGGAAAGTTTGCACTTTTGGTTTTGGTTTTGGTTTTGGTTTGATGCCACTCCACTTATTTAGCTTTGATCTTGATATAGTGAGAAAGCTTACATCTTGACTCAAACCCATGATTGAAAAAACTTTATTTTCATTCAATTTCTTTCTCTTTGATGTGTTTTTTTACCCCACCTATTTTACAAAAGCATCGGGTCAAGATGGGCAACAACCCATAAAAGAGGATTGTGGTGTTGGTTCTAGTTCTAGAGAATAGATGGATCTTTTGATTACATCTTTGAGGCTCTTGTTTATAAAATAGTAGGTTAGAATCTTGTGTATTACACGAGTTGAATAAATATAATGTTATATACTTAGCAACAAAAAGTTTATGTTTTTAAAATCAGTGTAATATATGAGTTGAATAAACCCGTGTATTACAAGGGTTGAATAAAATATAATGTAATCTATTAACATATACACTCGTCAAAATGGAACAATGTGAAAAATATGTAAATATATGATTAAAAGTTTTTATTTGAATCATAGATGGATATAAAATTGTTTTCAGTTTATATAATTCATGAAAATATGATTAAAAAAAGTAATTGATGATAAACACAGTTTTAATTTAAAAAATGTGTAGATAAAAAATGAATCAAATAATTAATTTTGTTAACTAAAATAATGAAGTTGATTATTAATAGGAGAGAGACGCAAAAATGAGAATGATGATGCCTAAAAATGTGACAAGTGTCCTCATAGTATTTGTTTATTAGGTAGTATAGATATACATATAAGCTAGGCACAAAGTCTAAAAGGACCAAGTTTCGCTTCGTGGAGGAGCGTGGTCATTTTTTCCTCGCATTACGTGACAAGAGTTTGGTCGTTATCACTTCGACTCGGCAAAAACCATAAAAGCGAACACCGATAACGGATACGATCAAACCACAACCCCGCTAACGCTGTTGTTCACTCATAAGTGGTTGGGTTTGTCACGGAAACGCAACGGTAACATCACTCGCTCTAGTGTACGGCACAAAAAATACACTCGGTTTCGAATACAAACATGTTTAAAAAAAATTATATTGGCATGTTAAAAAAAAGAGCCAAAAACAACCGCACATTCCAATTTTTTTTAAAAGGTAACGAAGGAAAACTATCACAGAAAAACAAAAGTACTAGAAAATAAAACGAGTTAAAAGAATAGATTATATATATTATAAGGTTTGAAAACGAAATAATGCAAGAACTTCGCGGCGGGAGTGTGGTTGCTTTTTCCCCGCATTACGTGGCGGGAGTTTTGTCGTTATCGGTTTTGCTTGTCGAAAACATAAAAGCGACGACCGATATCGGTTACGATAATACCAAAACGTCTGCAACGATGTTGTTCATTCAAGCAGTTGCGTTTGTAACGGCTACGCAACGTAAACGTCGCTCGGTACAACGTAGAATACAAAAAAAAAAATACTCTATATTCAATACGACTTCATTCTTCGATTCAGGGGCTGACCCAACAGACCGTTTACTCAGCAACTTCTCATGGATCAACAAGCCATGTGAAGAAACAATTAGCAAAAGGGTATCCACAAAAATGTTAATGTAACTTGATACATTTGAAGAAATTGAAGTATGCAATTCAAGTTTCATTAATATACCACCTTCAGACAACATGCTAAAGATCGTAAATTATCAAACTTGAGCGTAATCGAGGCAAGATACTTTGACATAAAGGTTTTTCCAGCTAGTGATGATCACCCATCACATGATAAAGCAAATAGTCAGAATATAGTAAAAGGAATTCATGAAACGAGTCTTTTGGTGATTACATATGACGAACATGGTGGGTTCTTTGATCATGTCGTCAAGAGTCAAGACCCCTTGTTAATGCCTAGATGGGAACACTGGTCCAGCACAATCTTTCTCTATGTTTGACAAGGTTGGGTTCAAGGGTTCCAACCATAGTAGTCTCTCCTGGATCAAGAAAGGCAACGCCTTGATTCAAGATTTCTCTTTGTATAAAGATTCAAGATTTCTTGATTCGAGCAATGTTTTTGTGTGTGTTTATGGTGTCATGTGTTATATAGTCATTAGTAGCCTAAAAGGACCACCAACCAGTTCAGAATATGAACATTCTTAATCCCTTCAACCATATAAAAGATGTTCAACTTGCCATCCAACATTTTAAACTCATAGAGATGTTTAGGCTGGAACCTTTTAACGGGTTGTTAGCCAACAGAGCTCTCTGAGAACCGATTGCCTGGTTAAACTTCATTAAATTTATGATTTTAAGCATATGCTATGTGAAGAAACACTAATGAGCTTATTGTTGGTTGCAGAGGCTGTCCCAGTTTCAAAAGTGAAGTGGTTCAATTAGAAGAGGCTCTTAACCGTGACCATTAAACAGTTTCCAGATGAAATGGGCAAGAACATGAGTGCGAAAAGTGCAATTTCACGGCTCATAACAGGTAGCTATCAAATTGGGCGCAGATGAATCCGCATGCCATTGTTAACAGGATATCGTTTCTCACCAGTATAACCATTATTTATAACTAAAAGGTTGGGACCAGATCAATCAAGTAAAAAAGCAAAAAATGTCTGTGGAATTTACTATTTGGCTACTACAACCCTTGAATCTTTACACGATCCAAGAACAATTTAACTGTAAACATCTACTAGAGTCCATCTATTAGTTTCAGCAAACTTATTGTTACCTTCATCCAGCGACAGGACTTTGCCAGCTTGAAACATCTGCAATGAGCTCTCGAAGCTGATCGATGAGAATCTTTAAATATTTGTTCTTATTTTCAAGCTCCTACAATGGACATAACACACACACATTAATAAAAAAAAAACCAGCAACATACTATATGAAATCACGGATCAAAAAATAAGATCACATACCATTCTTAAAGCAGAAGCCTGATCTTCCAGCTTCTCCACATCTAACTCATCAATTGACACCGGATCAACATCATAATCCTTAGCCTTCATAAGCAAAAACACATGTCTCAGATCAATTGCAGGTGAAAACTAGGGTTTACAATCTTATTGAATGTACCTTTTTGGAATTCGGAATAGCGGAGAGAACAGAACGGAGAGCGGCGACGGAGGACTTGTAGCGGAGACGAGCTTCGTCGAGAGCTCCGCCGCCCATGTCAAACTGATGTGTGGCGTCGGATGACGTGGCATCGCCGTTGGTTACACCGTGATGGCCGTTGCTGTGGTTAGCGGTGGGGCGTGGAGAAGACATGGACCATAAATTAGGGTTACAGAGTTCATCGTTCAAAGAAGATAAGATTTGAAACGCTGATTCTATCGTATCTTCGAGATGTTTCTGGCCTTCGATCGCTAACTCTTGTGATGATTTCTGATTCGTGATGGTTGTGCTGCTGGTTTCTTCCATTGATTTTAGAATTGAAATATGATTGCAGATCAAAACCCTAACCCTAATAAATCGGAAAAAAAGGGGGAATATTGTGAAAAAAAATAATTTAAAACGTCGACAGCAGGGTTCGAACCTGCGCGGGCGTAGCCCAACAGATTTCAAGTCTGTCTCCTTGACCACTCGGACATATCGACATAGATAGCTTAATTCCGAAAGTCCGTCACATAAAACACAGCTTATTAGTCGGCACCTTCTTATACCAAGCTTCATTAGTTTGAAAAAAACTGTTCGGTTTTCATTACTGAAAAAAAAAATCAAACTGAATTGTGAATTTGGTTACTAATCGTATACGAATTTAATTAGGAATTTGAAGTTGCTTTTTTTTTTTTTGACATCAGTGAGTGGAATTAAGAGACTTGATATTGATCCACATGTTGGTGGAGGAATCCTTGGAACAAAGCAAGGCATTTAAGGTTGTTAGGATTATAATTTAAATACAATTAGTATACTTGTCTAACAAACTTGTGTAAGAAGGTAGACTAGTCTATAAATACCAAAGTTGTGGTGTCAATGTAATCAAGTTTTTAAGAGAGTTTTCTTGGTTATTAATAAAGTATTTGAGAGCAGGGGCGGATTTACATAGGGCCGAGGGGGTTCACCGGATCCCCCAAGTTTTGAAATTGTAGTAGAAAACTATATAGAAAAGCTTGGGTGAACCCCTTGAAAAACATAGGGTGAACCCAGAAACGTCTTCTGTAGAGCGAATAACAGTTAAAAGAGTGAATACAGGTATATATGGCCGAAGCTTTTTTTTCCGACCGGTGGCAAGAAGCTGTCTGCAACTTAAGAAAAAATGATGAAGAAGATGGTGGTTTTTGAAAAAACAAAACAAAATATATTATTATTTTATACATCTTTTTTCTGGGAAATTGAAACTTTAACCTACCCTCCACTAGTCAAGTAGCATCTAATTATTTACTGTTTTTTTAAGGCAAATTATTTACTGATTTAATTATTTGTTCCTTTTTTTTTTTATCATTTATGATTTAATTTTGGATAGTTTTACATTACTTTTGTATTTTATTTTGCTCGTTTGTGATCTTTTAATAGTATTGTTGTTTGTTGTCGGAAAAAAAGGTTTAATTATTTTACTATATACTTTTATGATACTTGAGGGTTGTTATAACTTTATATAATCTTTAATTATAATTTTTCTGTTATTTTCTAAAAGTAAAAATTACTACATAGCATGTCTAGTCATACAAAAATGTTTTTAGTAAAGATAGTTTGATAGAAAAAAAAGTAAAACCAAGAATGAGGTTTTATTAAAGTGGTACAAATCAGCATTAGGTGAATTTTAATAGTAGATTTTAAAAAAGTGTGTGTTCGTCGTTAAAAAAATCAAATATATTAAATACCAATACAAGTAATAATAAAACATGTCGGAGTTATTAAAGTACACTGATAAAGACCCAGAAATTAGAATCTTGAAAAGATAGAAAATTTGATGTTATTTTGGGTAGGGATGAAGGTAGAACCTTACCCGACCCGAACAATTGAACCAAACCGAATTTTTTTATGTCCGACCCTATGAAATTGGAGCATCTAAAAACAATGAATCCCCTGGAAAAAAATCCTGGATCCGCCACTGTTTGAGAGCTACTCAAATCACATTGTTTTGCATTACCGATTCTGGAATTGACTATATAATAAGGTTGGTTAAGGCAACCTTAGAGCATTCACATCGGCTTCTCTATATCCATCTTCATTTTTATTATTTAGAGTTTTCTTATATATTGACCCTACATCAGGATCTCTATCTTAATCGCCTATAAAAAAATAGAGATCAATTTTCATAACTCTCTATATTTTTTGTGAGTGTATAGGAAAGAGAAAAAAAATAATAAAACAAGTGTATATGAGTGAGATAAAGATAGAAAATGAGATGTGAAGGGTTAAAACAAATTTAAAGATAAATTAAAAAAAATGTGATATTTTGTTAAATTATAGAGATGAAGATGAAGATGAATATTATATAATGTTTATAACTTGTTGGTTAAGTTTAATTTTAAGCATTTAGCTAATCAAGAATTTGGCTAAATGATTTTGATCGAATTTGACCTAGAGTGGGCTTATATATAAAATTGTATTAGAACCATAAAAAATAATATAAATTTGTTATAAACACCAATGGGACTGATTTGAATTACAATCAAAAGCTAAGTAGAAAATTGACGGTTTTGATGAAAATGATGTATATTGTCAAAACTGACTCTAAATGTCAATATGGTGAATTGGTTAATCTAACGTGCTAAAGATACTTTTAAGTGACCAAATGCACATCTACAAATGTTTAAAATACAAATGATAAATGATCAAACTCACACTACTGAATATTAAACCAAACGGACCACGTCTTATTCAAATAAAGTCATTAAGGCTTACGTTCACTGTTAGATGTTTATAGTCCACTTAGAACAATTAGAATTGATTGGTGAAATTGGTCATTAGATGAAGTGTTGTGTGATTGTGCTTAAATAAGCACGCTAATTGAATTTGGGTTGACCTGTTAGTTAGTCAACTTAATTTAGACAAGGAATTACATATTAAGAGCCTAAATTGCCAGGGTGAATACATAAGGTTTTTGATTGCTTTATATATAATTAAAGTAGTTTGATTCATGGATATGGTTTTGTATGTATATTATGTGAATGATATGTGGAATTCCAAATTAGATAACATAAGCATGAAAAGTGGTAGATAAGGTATTTGAAAGTGATAACGTGGGTTGAATACTTTTACTTTCACAATTAAGGTTTATGAACATCATATGTGTGATTGAAAGCTTTGACCTTCAGAATTTAGGTTGATAAACCTCACAAGTTTAATTAAAGTGTAGCGTATGGTTTAATAGTTATTGTTGAAAATGTTAATTCTTAGGAGACAGACTTTGATGAAAGTTATTCTTTTGTTTCTGTGATTAGAAAATGTGTTGAGCCTAGGTCCTATAGTGAGGTTGTGAAAGATATAAATTAGCTAGAAGCTATCAAGTCTAGAAAATGAAAGCTTTATGGGTGTTCACGGTCCGGTTTTAATGGTTTTTAGGTTAAACCGTCAGCCAAACCTTTAGTAACGGGTTTTGATATTCGAAAATCAAAACCGAGCATTTGAAATTTGAAACCGAACTGTTACCAACGGTTTGGTTTCACGGTTTAGGCTTATTATGCCTTTATAAAAAAGATACATAAATATAAATGAAAAAAAGTTGTCCAAAATACATAAACTAAGTTGTTCAAAATATCCAGCTATCTAAATATATAAAAAATAGTACAAATACACTGAAAAATTGTCTAAATATACCAACAAAGGTAACTGAATAAATTGCAGGGCTACTATCCAAAAATAAAAACAATCCATTTCTATTAATAACTTGTATAAACATTGAAAAGAGCCCAAAAACATGAGAGTGTTAAGAATATTATCATCTGCATTTCTATTCCATAAATTACCTTAATACATAATTATAGTATCATAAAACATAACCAATACACTTGACAAAAAACATATTAAATATAACTCATCAATGTTAATGCACTTGACAGAAACATTCTAATAAATCAAAAACAGAGATATCAAAGAAGAAAAAAAGGGAATATTGTGAAAAAAAAATAAAAACGTCGACAGCAGGGTTCGAACCTGCGCGGGCGAAGCCCAACAGATTTCAAGTCTGTCTCCTTAACCACTCGGACATATCGACAACTTTGTTTTGCTTCACGTTTGATTATTTGTAAACTAGCAACTTAACATTCATCAAGTGGTTTTTGATCGATGTTTGCTCCCATTTTTCAAGATGAATTAGGAAAAAAAACTAAATTATTGTTAATATCATACACTATTCCACTCATTTTATTAGAACGATGGCAATTTAATACATTTAATAATTACATGTTAATAATCATGATTCATGAAACATGTCTCTTATCATACAAGTAAATTCCAAGATCTTTGAAAAAGTTATAACAAGATCATACAAGATAAAAAAAACCGGTTTGAGATCTAAAACCGGTTTTCAAACTGGTCCAAATCGATAGTCAAACCGGTTTGACTGAAACCGATTTGAAACTGGTTCAAACCGTCGGTTTAACTAGAACCGAACCGGTCAAAACCCCCTCAAAAACTGGTGGCAAACCGATTTTAAACCGGTCAACTTCTCATCTCAAACCAGTTTTGACTTTTTTTGACCAAACCGGTTCGGATTAAAAAACCGTTTTGTGCACCTCTATCAACAACACATAAGAAACAAGATATATAGAAGATCAAGATTAACAAAATAGAAATTATAAAAATTCAAAATAATGTTCACTACATAAGTGTTAATAAAATCAAAATGGTTTTTATAAAAGTGATATTTTAATAAAATAATTTAAATTGCTTGAAGTATTTTTTAAAACAAACTGAAGTTTTTAAAAGTTTAAAAAATGTCATTTTTATAAAATGTGAGCATAAAAAAACGTGAAGAACATTCTATAATTGTAAGTCTTTTTAACATGGTTAAAGATTTGAATTTGCAAACTAATCACTCTCATGTAAAACTCAAAACATTGGGGAAGTTCAGGTCAGGCACGACACGATTATCTGAAGTGCAAGACACGAATACGACACGATAACTAATCGTGTCATTTTTTTTCAGACATGAACATGAATCTGTTTAGAAACATGTTACACGATAAAACATGTTTAGGGACCTTTTTAGGGACACGAAAAATTAAGCACCGATTTCTTACAAAAAAAATTAAGTATAGATTACATATCAGTCGTCGATTAAAGAGATGAGGGACACAAGACGATAATGGATGAGGGAGCTAGGGTCGTCGGCGACGGGAGGTAGTGTGGACTGAGTATAAAAAGTATAAAACTAAAAAAAATTAAATGAATAAACGAGCTAGCTCGACAAGACCTCGGTAAGATAAACGAGTCTGCTCATTTACACTTGTAGTGAGTGTCCGTGGTCCTGACTCCTGAGTTTCTTCAAAACTGCAGGCGGTGGGTTCAGAATTGAGAACACCTACACTTGTCTTTGGAAACGCTCTCAAACCTACAATGGTAACGCATTAATCCCAATTTTTTCTGTGTTAGTTATCGTTTTTATCCACCTGTGATATTATAATCTCACGAATTCGACGACTTTGCATGTAAATTCCGGTCAAATCCAAGCAATAATAGTTATATATATTCCATTCTTGTGTTAGGGCTTTTTTCCTCAATTAGCATGCATCCGCTGTTACAACTAATGTTTTTGAAACCGGATCAGTCCGGTACCGGCACCTCTGGCGACTGGCGGTCCGGTTGTATATTTGTTAACGGTTTACCAAAAACCGGACAGTTCGTAAATTATGCGGTCGAACCGTGAACCGGGTTCTCTAATTTAAAGTTTTTTTTTAACTTTTTGAGTTTTCTTTAACTTTTAAACAAATAAATAATCACAAAACTCTTTTAACCTAAAATTTGGATTATTTGTTTAAACTTGGGTTATTTTGCTTAAATTTGGATTATGTTTGTTTAAATGGTTCTATATGTTGTATTTTGAATTTTTGCTTTTTTTTTCTATATATTTTTATGAATATTTAATATTATTTCTTACGTCATCCGGTTCTTGTTTCCGGTCCGACCAATGAATCTCTAAGGCGCCCGGTTTGTTGTACGGTGATCAACAATTGGTTATGGCTTTCCTTTTAAAGAATTGGACGAATTTGAATGTCAGATCCATTCACTAATAATCAAAAGTTAGGTTTTTTTTTCTATTAGAATTCCTATGTGTTATTTTTGGTTGGGGTAATTGAAAATCTTATATCTTGATCTAGTAAAATTATGCTATAAATTTGTTTTCCATGTTAATGTTATAGTTTCTTGAAAATCTTCTTTATTTTGTACCAACTTCACATTCTATCTTGTTGTAACACTTAATGTCTGGTTGTGTGTACTACTCGATTCGTTGTTAATTGTTAATAATAGTCGATTAACTGAATTAAGAAGCGTGGAAAGTCGGATTAATTAATTTACATCTTGTTTATGTTGTCATGTATGTAATATTTGCAGACAACATCCAAGCGCCTGTCGGATCGAAAGGTTGAGAAATTTCAGAAGAACATCAAGAAACGTGGTTTAGTGCCTGAAACAACAACAAAGAAGAAAGACTCATATCCTGTTGGCCCTATAGTTCTTGGGTTTTTCATCTTTGTTGTGATAGGATCCTGTAAGTTGATCTTTTATTTAAACTTTATCAGTATCTTTTTATTTTAGTATCCTTATAATATAATTACAGAGGTATTAAACTTCCAGTCTATGAAACTATGATCAATCTCTCTGTCATTTCACTCCTAATTATCCATGATTTAACTGGATTCTAAAATCAGGGCCCCAAGCTTCAACTTATTTTTTTGTACAGTCGAGCCGCCTCTGATTCTAACTTTTAAAAAGTTATTTCTTAGAATTTCTTGTATGAATGTGATTGTTATTTGCTGCGAATATAAAATAGCATAAACATATGATGAAATATGTATTGAATGTTTTCGACAATCTTTATTCACAAATGCGTTCTGTTATGTATATGTAGTAAAGCAAAGTTAATTATACATCATGCTTTTTGTTATAATTAGAGGCAGTGTCAACTCATTACCTAAAAACGTGTCGGGTTGTATGTTTATCTCCAAGGGGTCAAACGGGTCAATCTGGTCAAACATTTGAAAAGTCGTTCAAAGTTTTTGTAAATACTTTATACCTTGTAAATTGCTATTAGTTCAACAATATAGATTTATCATTTAATATGATTTCTGTATTTAAAAGTAGAAGGTGAACAGCAGTTTTAAATTACTAATTTTGGTTGCATCTGAATTTTCTCTACTTTCTGCAGCTTTGTTTCAGATAATTCGCACAGCAACAAGCGGAGGCATGGCTTAAAGAATGAATCATGAGTCAGGTTTATTTATGTTTGTTTTGTTTAAGAGGTAAAACAAGTGTAACATGTTAAAGGATTGGTCAGTAGTTTCTTAAGTTTCCTTTTTATGACTATCTAGAACCCTTACTTTTCTTCTTACTTGCATATACACCCCTTCACCTTTTGCGAAATTTACATCAGTTATCACTTGATCTTAGTTTAAAAAAGCGCCACTCCCAGGCGCACCCAGGCGAGAAGTGCAGCGCTTTCTGTTTGTTTTTCAAGTGCTAGCATCAGCCATTGTACTGTGAAACCTATTAAATTCAAGGAATTCACCAATTTTCCCATACCAAGCTCGAGGCAATTGCTTTAACCCATAGATAGCCTTTTTAAGCTTACAAACATACCTCGGTTGCGTTTGACTTACAAAGCAAGAAGTTTGTTCCATGTGAATAACATGATCGAACTCCCTGTATAGGAATGCATTATGCACGTCCATCTGCCATAAGTTCTAGTTTCTATTAACTGCTAATGCAAGGATCACCCAGATGGTGGTTTGCTCCGCAACGGGGATAAAAGTATCCTCATAATGAAAAGCCAAACTGTTGTGAGAAACCTCTTGCAACTAAGGGTATGAGGTATACCATCACGGTGGTCCCAAGTGAGCCCCCTCAACCTACAACCGTTAGCAGTTAATGTAGTTAAACGGTTATGATTAACACCGTTAGGCAGTTTCATCTGTTGTAATCAAACCAATATTTCCGGTATATATATTTACGTTCTTGTGATAAACGATCATATACTCTCTAGATGGGGCCCATTCAACGGTAACTTTAGTTTTTTTTTAAATTGTTTTTATTTTATTTTAATTTTCACCTATATAAATAACCATCATTTTTATAAAAGCCCTACACAACCAGAATACAATTCTCTCTTCTCATCACATTTTTTTAACAAAAATATGGACTCGAACCATCCCAATCAACCGGACAACCCCAACCAATCGAACACCAATCCATTTTGGATACCTCCGTCGCATCCCGGTCAATACTTTCAAGGTGGCGCCCCACAATTCGATTTTTGGAACTACCAACTACAATAACCCTTCTCTCCTTTTTCCTCACAACAACATCCACCATCTCCACCATCTCCACCACCTCCACCACCCAATCCACAACAAGACTACGTTCCTCTATTCGAGAATGAAACCGAAGTCGTTCCGGAAACCCAAACCGAACCCGAGGTCGTTCCCGAAACCCAAACCTAATCATCTCGCAAAAAGAAAAAAAAATAGTTGTATCTACCGGACCTCAAAAGTGGACACACGACGAGGAAGAGGCGTTAGCAAAATCGTAGGTGGATATATCCGAGGATCCAATAGTCGGAAACGCTCAACCGGGTCAATTTATGTGGGATCGTGTTTTAGAAAGGTTCCACATTAAAATGGGTCGTGAAGAATACCTTGAACTTTTGTTTACAAAAGTATCTAGAGGTGGAAGAACAACCTTTCAAGTTTTTATGTAATGTTTTTATTTTTTTTTAATTGTTATATAAAATTAACTAAATTAGAAAAAGAAAATAATGTGGCGGTGTGAAGATGTGCAACCATTTCCCTCAAATGTGGAGAGTGTGAAAAAACTGTTGAATCTGATTAGGCGCTGACGTGGTGGAGTGTGGAGGTGTGGAAAATATGTGTAGTACCTTAGCCTAATGATATGAATCCAGAAATTGAGAAAGATCACCCGAAGACTAAATAACCATAAATTAGAGATGAATAAGAAATCCCAAACCGGAGATTACATCGAAGCCCCATAAAAATATACCTAAAAACCAATTAGGGTGTTCAATTGCAAGAGGAACAAACGCCCCCCTTCTATTCTCGATGCAGCATAGGAGCTTAGATTTTTGGGTTCTTGTCTTCTTGACAAACAATAAATGTCGTATGAAACAGTGGATGAGTTATTTAAATAATACTTAGAAATTTTAGTTAGTTATTATTTTTTTTAACTAGAAATTGTACCCTGCAATTTGCGGTGAGTACTGGACCTTAAACGGTTAAGACAGTGACATTAAAATGGTTAATCACAAAAGAAATGTGGTTAAATTTTTTTCCTCCACACGCTGCGGCGATAGGCAGATTTTAAACGGTTGAGGCGATCACATTATTGTGGCTAGGCACAAAAAGATACGTATGAAATGACGGCGACTCGGTTGTGGAGGTCGAAACATAGATAAAGGACAATTATATAACGGTTCCGATGTTTTCGAGTTGGTCTCGGTCTATTTTTTCATGGTTTTAAGTCGATATAACCCAAAATATCTAAAAAAAATACTTTATTTGGTATACGACTCCGTTTTTAACAACATTTACACCATGCCGTCAATTAAAAAAACACAAAAAGTTATTGAAGAAACTCAGATTATATATATACTAACAGGGTAAACTCGAAATTTGAAAAACTTGAGGAGGTCAAAGTTAAACTATACAAAGTGAAGAGGTGAATTTTACTACTTAAATAAAATATAGTGGGAGAAGTCGTTGGTTCTAATCGAGTCTTATGATAATTAAATAAAATAATTTTTTTTATTATGAATTTCTCTTGACATACTCACTCTTATATAAATAAGTGAAATAAGAAAAAGTAAAAACAAAAAATATGAAAAAAAAGTTTCTAAGTAACCGACACTTCAAAATAAGTATTAGTAGAATAGTAAGGATATAGATATCATTTTATATAAAACTATACTATTTTGGTAAATATTTTATAAAATTCAAACAACACCTTATTGGTAAATATTTTTATTCAACAACACTATTATGAAAAAAAAAACTCCATATATGCCGAGTCTGAGTCGAGATCGAGCTTAAGACACGACTCACGACCTGAGCTTGAGCTTAAAGAAAAAGATATTCAAAAGTGAGCTAGGACTTTAGAAATAGAACTTCAAAAGAACCTAGCTCGAGCTCAAGTTTAACAAGCCCAACTTGAGTTTAGACAACAGACGAGCTCGGTTTGGTGTAGAACAGATGGGTGATAAACGCTCAAACGAATAAAATTATAAATAGTTTGGTTTGGGTTAGTTTTTAGTTATATAACTAGAAATTGTACTTCGCAGCGGGAACCAAACCATATTAAACGGTTGAGATGATAATGTTAACGTGGCTAAGCATAAAAAAAATTGGTTAAATAAATTTTGCTCAGCGCTTCGAAATGGGAGGCGGTCACATTAACCTGACTAAGCACAAAAAGAAAATGTATGAAAATACGGCGACTCGGTTGTGAAGGTCGAAACATATATAAAGCACCACTAGATAACGGTACCGGTTTTTTTTCAGTCAGTCTCGGTCTCATTCTTCATGGTTGTTAGTTAATATAACTCACGATACCTAAAAATACTCTATTTTGAATACGACTCCGATTTTAATAAAATTTATACCGGGACGTCAAAAAAAAAAAAAAAACAAACCCGAAAAATAATGAAGAAAAATTAGATTATATATAAGAGGGTAATTTCAAAACTTAAAAAAAACTTAAGTTAAAGTTAACTTTACAAAATAAAATTTTGAGCTTTACCATTTCACCAAAGTAGGAGAGAGAATTTATCCGTCACTTCTAATCTAATCGAAAGTATTGGCAGTTATATATTATTAAATACCAAAATTTTATTATAATAGCTCTTAGGTCGTAGGTGGCTCATGGCTGTAGCACGTTCGACGTGTTATTGTTAGCCACGTTTTACGTTTTGTATATTTAATTCATATAACATATCTAACGTCCTATATTTTAGTTAGGGACAGGTTACGATATTGAAGTATTAAATCATGTTCTCGTGACACCTAAAATAAAACCCTATAGAGTATAGTATTGTGTAATTTTGAACATAATACAGTTATATCGGTGATCGAATATGACT
Organism: Smallanthus sonchifolius; assembly: GCA_023525975.1. NCBI lineage: Eukaryota > Viridiplantae > Streptophyta > Magnoliopsida > Asterales > Asteraceae > Smallanthus > Smallanthus sonchifolius. Next base: position 343,722 of record JAKNSE010000034.1, on the reverse strand, counting down.
TATGCATCATGTTTGGTCACTGTCGGAGTATTGTGTAATTTTGAACACAATACAGTCATATTGGTGATCGAATATGACTGATGCATCATGTTTGGTCACTGTCGGTTTGACTCATAGGCTATACAACCCGTATTGGTGTTATACGATTCGTATAAATGGTGTATCATAATCCTTTTAGATGTATTTATAACATGGTCGTGAAAGTCGGTAGGCGCTACCTAGTCGGAGTCGGGAGTACTCGGGAAGTACTCGTCCTAGGAGGAGAGTACTCGGGGAGTACTCGGCCTAGGCCTAGAGTACTCGTGTCTCGACAACCTACCTTGTAGCGATTACTCTCGGAGAGTACTCGGCCTCGAAGACCTTGTTTTACAATCATGATTTATAATATCTGAATATTAATTTTATAACCGACTATTAAAGTAACTATTATTCTCTTCATTTCAATACACAATATCTTATTATCATGCTACCGGTCATGTATTTGTATTTTCTTTTATGTGTTATGTAATAATGTAATAATTTGCCGACACATGTATTATTTTATATTTATGTTTTAGTAACTGTTGTTATTAAATTATAATATTCAATTCAAATAGTTAAACTTATGATAGGCATTGCACAAAGTACAAGTGCTCATAGCATAGCTAATTTGGTTATATAAGATTTTACACTTGAATCCTTGAATTATAGAATTATAAGATTTTACGGTTAGACCAATCCGGTTATGTATCCTATATCCGTTTTACAGAAAACCAAGTGGTCCAAATGGTTTTACGGTCAAACCATTAACCGTGAACCAAAACGGTCGAATCAGGTTGCAGGTAAAGAACGCCGGAAAATAAACAGAGAAGAAAAGAACGTCAGAAAAGAAAAGAACGCCAAATATGGGCAAATATGAACAGACATAAAACGTCGAAAGTCATATCTAGAGAAAGTAGAGGCGATTATGTCATCTGAGAAGGTTAGAAACCGAGATATCGAACCTCAGAGCTCCAACGGTTGAAGTGATCCGTTTGGGAATCACGTTTTGGTTCTCTAGATCTGTAATTGGCAGTCCCAAGTACCTGTCGGTTGTTCGTCAATAAAATGTTCTTTAAAAAATATAGAGAATAGAATTTGAGTCTTTTAGGTTTTGAGATGATGAGTAAAAGAACTTGGGAATTGGAAACTATAGTCAGATTTGGAAACTTAGAAAGTATGGAAAGAATCTTGTAGTAATTTTTTTTTGCGCTTAGTTAAATTCAAAATTTTATTTTTAATAGTCCTTTTAAATTTCTATAAGTGCTAATTATATATAAATTAAGTTTTTCTAAAATTTTCTTATCATTTATATATTTTTTTTATAATTTTTTTTCTTTTAGGTTTTTCTCGTTTTTTTATAAATTTACCAATTTTCTTTTATAGCATTAGCGTTTTGTAACTTTCTCGCAATCATTCCTTCTAAATCGATGCCTTCTGAATGGGTTTAGAAAATCGCGAAAGTCACCTTCAAGAATAAGAAAACGAGTGATCTTTTACGTGTTGGATAAAAGAAATAAATTAGGTTATAAAAAATCATATAATAGATAAGGGTAGAATGGTAATAAAGTAACAAATTATTTAAATTTGGTATATATGATATTTTTAGTTTTTGTTGGGTATATATGATATTTACCCATGTTTGTAGGGGTATATATGATATTATCCCTAAAAAGGTTAATTATAATATTGTCTGGTTTTTAAATCCGGTATAACCGGTCCGAACGATGAACCTCTAGAACAGCTGGTTCGATAACCGGTCCGATTTTAAAACATTGTATATATATTAAATACATGGACCATTTATGTATCAACCAATTTGCATATGTATTTAGAGATTAGAATCATGGGAACATCGACAATATTTGAATACTTATACAAGAGTCAAGTTAACTCACAGCAGCATGTGTACACATATCCTATCATGCACCTTCACCAATCATTAATTTTAAAAGTATTTAACAAGATTCCTGCTCTTATTGATAACTATTTTATTTAAAAAACTTTATGGATAAATATTCTATTTTTATTCCTTCGATAAATTGAATATGTACATCTATATTTAAAAATATAGAATTCAGATATTTTATTATCGAAAACTTTTACACTTATAAATTACATCTATTATTTCAAATAAAATATAGAGTAAATTATAAATCGCGTCCACGTGGTTTACACGATTTAATACAATGCATCCCTAACATGGATTTTTAACGGTTTGAGTACCTGTGGTATACAACATGTAACAATCTGAGTCCCTGGACCTAACTTCGTCAAAAAATTCCGTTTAAATTTAGGTGAAATGTCTTTTGTACCTTTTTACTGTATAACAGTTTGCGTCCCTATAAAAACATGTAATATCTGTTTGCATCCCTGTCTGAGGGACGCAAACTGTTATACAACAAAATGGTACAAAGGACATTTCACCTGGATTTAAACGGATTTTTTAACGAAGTTAGGTCCAGGGACTTAGAGTGTTACAAGTTGTATACCACAGGTACTCAAACTGTTAAAAATTCGTGTTCGGGACGCATTGTGTTAAATCGTGTAAACCACATAGACACAAACGATAATTTACTCTGAAATATATAACATGGGTTTTAAATCGTTCCTTTTTTCTTACCGTATACGATTACTTTTCATTTGTTATGTACAAAACATAACTGCTGAATAATATCTATTTCACAAATATTATAAGCGCCCTGACTTAAATTTTTTATGCGGAAAAAATAACCAAAAGCCAAGCAATTGGTCTGGTTAGCTCTAGTGACACACAAGCCAGGATTTAACCGCTGACCAGATCATCTCACCAATGATTTGAGTTTTTATTATTGAGAGGTTCTTATCGACATAAGAGGAGGGTTCAAGGGTATTTAGATGTACCACTCGAACTATGGATGATAATTTAAAAGGATAGTTTAACTAGGTGAGTTATCTTATAATTGATATAATTTAAAGAGTACTCTGAGTTGGAGGTACTACCCCCCACGACCCTCAAACCACAAGGAGTGTTTGTTTATGCATTCAACTAAGTTTATTTAAAGAAACAGCACGTGTATCATCGGCGCAAGTCTCTCCTATATTAACCAGAAATGAGAAGACACTGCAAACCTGGGACGACACAACCATGGCTGCCGTTATTACACCAAACCCTTCCATCTCCACCAAGCCTCCACCCTACTCCACCCCATTTCAACCTCGCACCACCCTCCTCCACCGTTTCACACTCCCAATCACTCCCACTCCCCCAAAACGTCACCGTTTTCATCAAATCTCCAATGTCCTCTCCGACTCCAAACCAATCACCACCACCCATCCACCGCCGGACCCTTTCATCTCCCGCTACGCTCCCGACGAGCCGAGAAAAGGCTCCGACGTCCTCGTCGAAGCCCTCGAACGTGAAGGCGTCACCGACGTCTTCGCCTACCCCGGCGGCGCCTCAATGGAGATCCACCAAGCCCTAACCCGTTCAATCACCATCCGCAATATCCTCCCCCGCCACGAACAGGGCGGCGTGTTCGCCGCCCAAGGCTACGCACGCGCCTCCGGTTCACCCGGCGTATGCATCGCCACCTCCGGCCCCGGAGCTACTAACCTAGTGAGCGGTCTCGCCGACGCGTTACTCGACAGCGTCCCCATCGTTGCAATCACCGGCCAAGTCCCCCGGAGAATGATCGGAACTGACGCGTTTCAAGAAACTCCGATCGTGGAGGTAACACGTTCGATTACTAAACACAATTACCTTATTTTAGATGTAGAAGATATCCCTAGAGTTGTTCGTGAAGCTTTTTATCTTGCGTATTCGGGTCGACCCGGACCCGTTTTGATAGATATCCCTAAAGACATACAACAACAATTAGTAGTACCAAAATGGGATGAAACAATTAAACTACAGGGTTATGTTTCTAGGTTACCAAAGCCCCCAAATGATGGTCAGTTACAACAGATTATTCGGTTAGTAACCGAATCGAAGATGCCTGTTTTGTATGTGGGTGGTGGTTGTTTGAATTCGGGTGACGAATTGGGTCGATTTGTTGAGTTGACCGGGATTCCGGTTGCTAGTACTTTAATGGGGCTTGGATCATACCCGGGTTCGAGTGATTTGTCACTTCAGATGCTTGGGATGCATGGAACTGTTTATGCTAATTATGCTGTTGATAAAAGTGATTTGTTGCTTGCATTCGGGGTTCGGTTTGATGATCGTGTGACGGGAAAGCTTGAGGCTTTCGCTAGCCGGGCTAAGATTGTTCATATTGATATTGATCCTGCGGAGATAGGGAAAAATAAACAGCCACATGTGTCGGTTTGTGGTGATGTCAAGATCGCGCTACAGGGTCTTAACAAGATTTTGGAGGGAAAATGTGCGGTTAATAATCTTGATTTTTCGAATTGGAGGAAGGAGTTAGATGAACAGAAGTTGAAGTACCCGTTGAGTTTTAAAACGTTTGGTGATGCTATACCGCCACAGTATGCTATTCGGGTTCTTGATGAGTTAACGGGTGGGAATGCGATAATAAGCACCGGGGTCGGGCAGCATCAGATGTGGGCTGCCCAGTTTTACAAGTACAACAGACCGAGACAGTGGTTGACCTCGGGCGGGCTAGGGGCGATGGGTTTTGGTCTGCCCGCTGCTATTGGGGCGGCTGTGGCAAGACCTGATGCAGTGGTAGTTGATATTGATGGTGATGGGAGTTTTATGATGAATGTTCAAGAATTAGCTACAATTCGCGCTGAAAATCTGCCTGTAAAGATTTTATTACTGAATAATCAGCATTTGGGTATGGTGGTTCAGTGGGAAGATCGGTTTTATAAGGCGAATAGGGCGCATACCTACTTAGGAAACCCATCAAAAGAGTCTGAAATATTCCCAAACATGTTGAAATTTGCTGAAGCCTGTGATATCCCAGCTGCCCGAGTGACCCGAAAAGCTGACCTTCGGGCAGCTATTCAGACGATGTTGGATACACCCGGGCCGTACTTATTGGATGTCATTGTGCCACATCAAGAACATGTTTTGCCCATGATCCCCGCCGGTGGGGGCTTCGTGGATGTGATCACCGAGGGTGATGGCAGAACGAAATACTGAGGTTAGTTGTCATAGCAGTTTGCCAATTAATTTCTTGTTGTATAAGTTAGTTCGTGGTTGTTAAGAATGTCCGTGGCAGTTTAACGGCATTTCTTTTAATAGCCTTCCTAAATAAAGTAACCAACTACAAGGTAACACTTTTCATCGCTACAGTTACTTTTGAGTCATTGTATCCTGCAAACGCTCTTATGTAGTCGAATGCTTCGTTTATGGTAGATATTCCCCCGGGAAAACGGGTAACTTTCACCAACTAACATACTATAACTTTGAAGTGAACAAAACAAGAATCCACATTGTTTCAAAACTTTGTTTCTTGCTTGAATTTCGGGTATGATGATTTTTTAGCGAGGATATCGAGTAAACTTGATGGCTCGAGTTGGATTTGTGCTAGACCGTACAACTTACTTCCATCTGTTTCCCTAAATACCCCTCGTGGTGATCTTCGTTTGTCTTCTGGAGAAGGTTCTGAAGGGTCTTCTTTCACACAAAGCTCGTAAAGGCCAGTTTTGTGTTTCCCTCTAACGAGTACATTTGAATATTCGCGATACATATCGCGTCAAGATGTATTTCCACATATAGCATTTTAATATGCAGGTGTAATGGGTCCTGACCATCTGAGGTCTACACCATGAAGACTTGATATGTTGTTCAAAGTCATAATATCATCAAAATCTAGAAATTGTTCAAGAATAGTAACCTTTAGAACTGCATCGATAATCATGACCTGTTAATCAAGAATTAAGTTGTTTTGGGTAAAAAGAATTTGCTTATGGGTTCATTTGCGTCTACTAAAATTATGTAATGGGTGAATTTGGGTCATTAAACTTATACATGTCAATTTAGGATACTTTATAAAACTTGCTAAGTTAAAATGAGTCTAAATGAGTGAACACCACCCACCATCATTGTGCCACATGCTAGTAGTCGCCGCCACTACCCTGCCATTCGTTGCCAGTATCCGTCATAAAAACAACCTATTTTGATCCGAAATCGTTTTAAGCCGAACCCTAGTTTAACACTATCACACGTTACCCGACCAACCCGTTTTTCCGTTGTTTTGGAAAGGGATTTTACCATTCAAGCCAAAGTTTTTCTAAAGTTGGGTTGTGAATCCGATTTGGAGTTGGGCTCACACTTCAACAGTTCAGCCTATACAATTTAAGGATACAATAAAGTTCATCAACCAACTAATCATATTTAATTTAGAAATGTCACATTTTAGTTTAAAAAAATGACAAAACAAAACGACACGTTTTCTCTTTTGAAGTATAATTGATGCTTATTAGTTAGAAAGTAGCAAATAATTAGCCTAGAGACTAGTTTAATAACACTTATTTGCCGTTAAAAGATGAACACTTATTTCAATTAAATTACATAATTTGACACGTAGGGACAAATACTGGCCAGTTATTTGAGAAATAAGTCGATTCAGATCATTTTTGTTTACTAAATGAGTTGATTTATGTTTATTCAACATGGGTTTTTAAAAATATAAAAAATTTATTACCAAGTGTATAATATTTTATTTATTCAAGCCGTGTAATACACGAGATTTTAAACTAGTTATACAATATGTCAAAACGTGTTACTTTAAAAAAAAAAGTTGCTAACTTAGAACGCGTCCAATGACACAACATCACCCACAATCAGTGTTTGTCCCTTTGCCACTGATACAATAGTCGTCATCACAGTCGTCACTACTACCGATCGCACTAGAAACCGTAAGTGTATTTGTAAACATTGTGATCTTTATCAAGTTAGATCTCTTTAACAAGACGATAAAGAGATGAGAAACATTTGAATATATTTATAGTGGGAGAAGTCTATAGTGAGTGAGGCCTTATAATCCACTTATAATACTGTTTCAACTACCCAAAATCTGGTTAAAGAGATAAGAATAAAGAGTATTTATATATATATTTTAATTAAAATTACTTGTGAATTAAAACCATGTTCAAATCTCTTAAGTTTATGTCTTGTTTCATTTCTATAAATTTCTAGCGGAAAAACAATAATTTTAATATATAATATGTTGACATGTTATCAAGATACTTTTTTTCCTTTTAAATTGTATCCATAAAAAAATACTAAATATTATATTACCCATAAAAAAAATACTAAATATTATATTTATCAAAACCAAATTTAAAATATCATATACCATTTTTTTATAATTAAAATATCATATCTACTTATTTATATTTATTTAATTAAAAACAATTCAGAATATTACCACTCTACTCTTATTTTTCTTAAAATTTTAAATTTCATATTTACCTACTTTATATCTTATTTTTCTTAATAAATCGCATATTATAGCTATAGTCATTTAGCTATAGAGGAGTATGATATTTAATAATTTTTTAGCGATATATATGATATTTTAAATTTGATTTAGGTACATATGATATTTAACAAATTTCTAGGAAAATATATAAAATTCTTTTAAAAAAATTAAATCGTTTTTCAACATCCGACACGTTTCTTGTTGAAATTAATATAATATAAATATATTTAAATAATCTATATAACAATTTTAATACAAACTTGGTAAAAGCATATAAATAATTAGATTACGTATTTGGCTCCACGTTCTTCATCTCAAAAGGCAAAACAAAGAGAAGAGAACGAAGTGCTATAACCTATAACAACACAATTTTCACTTGAACCCATATCTACATGGGTTGAGTGTCGATTCTATCACAAACCCTAAATCAAGACATGAAAACAATCGGTTGTTATATTTAACCCGTTTAATTAAACGAAATATGTTTGATTTAACATGCTTAACACGTTTAATTAAACGGTCAATGTTCAGATTATACTAAAACTAAACATATTGAGCTGTCTAGCCGTTAAAAATTAGAAGTAAAAAAACATATATAAGTTCAACTCGTCAACCCGTTATTTATTACAACCCATTTACGACCCACCGGTCTTTATTTTGATGAAAAAGACAAAATTGTCCCCACTCCCCTTTCTCATGTTTGTCCCCTTCAAGATAATATTGCAAATTTTATTTGGGTGTGACCCACATTTTCCATACTGTAAGATTCCTAAGAGAACCCCACCATCTAATCATTTATTCAATGTTTTCAGAACCGGACCGGATGTTGAACCGGTCTCCTTACCGGTCTACTGGTCGGACCGGTCCGACCGGTCGGACCGGATTTAAGAACCGGACGACGTCATAAATATTATAAAAATATATCAGTCTAAATAGCTTTTAATCCTTTCAAAAACCACCAACAAGTCAATTCAAATAATTTTAAACTAACAATTACCTACGAAATAAGAAGCCAAGAGACTTAAAAAGATTAAAAAAAAAAAAAATAGTCAAGCGGTTCAACCGGTCCGACCACCCGGTTTCCGGTCCGACCGCCGGTTCAACCGGTCCGACCGCCGGTTCGCTGCAGAAACGGTTCAACACATGTAACCGGACCGGCCAGACCACCGGTTCCCGGTCCGGTCCGGGTTTCAAAACATTGCATTTATTGCTAAAAGAAAAAGACCATTCTTTCCGTTTCACTAAAGTTGGTTTCCCCTTCTTTTGGCCTTTGAGGGTTTCAACTTCCAAGAAATTGAAATTCAGTTTCAAATGAAATGGCAAAACTAATTGAAAATTATTAAAATATATAAAAACTAGGTTAGGATCCCGTGTATTACACGGGCTAAATAAATATAATCTTATATACTTAGTAATAAAAAAAATTATTTTTTAAAACCCCATGTATTACACAAGTTGAATAAAATTTTACGTGACAATTATAAATTATTTTTAAATTCATTTTTAAAACATTTAGCTGAGTATTAACCTTTTTATGTAACTGATAAATATTAATTCACATTAAACTTTAGAAACCCGGTGTATTACCCGTGTTAAATAAATGCAATGCTATATATACTTACTAATAAAGATATGAAAAACGTTTTATAAAAAAATTATATAAGTCATTATTATTTAATAGGAGAGAGAAAAAATAATTAAAGAAATTGGTATAATTAATAGGAGAGAGAGGCGGAAAAAAAATGTTGAGGATGAATATGAGAATGACATGTGGCACCCAAAAACCTTTATTTATTAGTATGTATAGATAGGAAGAACTTATAGAAAGTCCAAGTTACAAATACTTGTAACTTATTTTTCAAAAATTCAGTAATTATTAGAACAAGTAAAATATTACAAAAAAATTAATGTTTTAAAAAAAAAAGCATTGGAATGTAATTACTGAATTTTCTGTTGTTATTGTTGGAAATAATTGGATTGAGCAAACCACATACACACGAACACTAATCGATTTTGTGACCAACAAACCATGACACTTTATGATTATTCTTTAATCGAAAATCACAAAAATAACCTCATACAATAGCGTTTATATAGATGATTCGATTCTAGTTAGTGTCACACCCCAACCGACGGCGGATTATATGTCGGGGCGGACGCGGTTGTTCAATAGCATAAGGTTGACTATTAAAGTTTTAATATTTCATTAATAAATAATTTAATATTCAATACAAGGAAACATAACAAGAATACAACGTTTAATTGATAAGTAGTTTAGGTTCAAAGCATCCTATGTGATCACAAATAAGTCTCATGATGTAGAACCTAAAACATGTGAAAGAATCTGTCAACTACAAAATAGTTGGTGAGATATAAAGGTTTTGACACAGTTTAACAAGTATGTGAGAAGAATTACAATTCACTATGATATATGCATTATATCATGTAAGTATGAGAAACAAGTATCTTAAACATTGTTCATATCAACCCTCCAACCAAGTTTAGGCATAACCCGCAGGTTACCCTTATAAGTCTCAAGTTTAAAAGTTTAATTCAGTAACAATCACCAAGGGCTCCCCCCGAAGGGTCAATCAATCAAGGTGGATTGGTCAAATGCAATAGATCTATCATTGTTACCATAGGCTTGATCAAAGTTAATGAATATGCTAGTTTTAAGTTTAATCTAAGCATACAAGTCTCAAGTTTAACATAAGAATAAGCATCTAGTCATAGTTGTACAAGAATTGTATAAGTTTAAAGTTTTTGAACATGTTTCACCCCAAAAGTATAGAAAGGAAAAAGGGGCTAAGTATACTCACTTGGATCGATGAAGAGTATTCGACAAGAGTAAGTGTTTGCAAGGCTTTGAGAGAGAATATCCTCACAATAAGCCTAAGAATGCAAGTCTAAAGGTTTAAGTTTGTTTCTACTAGTCTAAGGCAAAAGATCTAGGATTTCAACATTCGACTAGGGTTCCATTGGGAGATGGGAGTAATTGTATTATAAAGTTTAGATTCATAACAAGTTTTAGATGGCTAATATAAAGTTTATTTGGTTTGAAGTTTAACATATAATTATTGTTTACATGTGTTAAGTAAATAGATTTCTAAATAGTTTTTCAAGTATCATTTTCTTTTTAAAATAATAAGCAATCATTTAGGATAGTAATTAATTTCCTAGTAGGGTTCAATAATATTTAAAAGAATGGTATCTATTAATAATAAATATTAAGTTTCTTAGATAATTATTATTAAGCATACTTAATAATTATCTAAAAGAGGAAATAATTATTTAAGGAAATAAATAACTCTCTAAAATATTCATTCATTTAAGAATTTATTACCAATTATAATTTTTTTCTAAATAATATTTAAAAATGTTGTTTAGAAGTTTAAATAAATAATTTATAAAAATGGTTTTCTTGCAAACTTATACAAGTATAAATTTTGTTTTATAAACCATTTAATACTTTTATAAAGTTTTTAAGTCTACAAGCGTCCCATTTCTTAAAAAAATGTATTTATTTTCTTAAATAACCAAGTAAAGTATTTAGTTTTAAATATGCACAAATTAATAAGTTTCTAATGAAAGTATAAGTGTATAAATCTTCTTTGTATTTATATAAATGAAAGTTGTAATTATTATTAAAGTATAAACAAAATAGCCTTTGTTTATTAAACGAATTAATAACTAATTAAAGTTTCTAGGTTTATAAATTAATTTCTGTTAAGTGTTAAGTTTTATAAAACTTAAGGAAATTTTTGTAGATTTTTTTTGTATTCACAACAAATTTCGAGTATTAAATTTTATAGTTTAAAATCGATTTTTATTTAGTTAAAATGTTTCCTGAAACTAAAAATAAAAATAAAAATCGATTTTAAGTGTATAAAGTTTCAACAGATTTTATAAAATTTTTTAGAAAAGTTAATCTTGATCACAAGAGGCAAAAAGAAATAAAAGCACAAAACTGGGGTTGCCCGGATTCGAACCCGGGTCGTCCAGTTCACACACACATGACTCAACCATCCCGACTACGGCTCGTTAGTGTATAATCTGAAAAAGAAAAACTTTTAAACAGAATCTTGAATCGGCCCCAAATCCCATATGAACCCTAGAACGAGACTCGCCAAATACGACATGTTGATCCCTCTGTCTTTAACAATTGACAGAAGGCAAATGATCCTAGAATGAAAATGAAACTAATGGCTTTTTGAATTACCTGAAATGATGTGGAAAAGAGTGAGAACGGCTTCGGTATCTGTGACACCCGACATTTCAGGTCAATATCCGTACACATTATGAACAAGTTTACATTACAATAAACGAGTTTACATTATAATTATTTTTGTGATTTACGTAATTTCACAAACAAGGACATTAAGGTCCATCAAAAACTGTACATAGTCTCACTTCATATTTGGTAATTCTAGGAGTTACCGGATCACGTGTTATATACACCGACAAATTCGAACACTAGTGGTTAATTTAAATAACCAGAGAAATATATATTTTATTTCCACAAACTTTGCGTAGAACAATAAATTATTTTCAGAATAAATTTATAATACCGTGGAGGATCTAAACCGGATTTATTTACCCCTTTAAAACTATAATTGATATTAATACCTAAATCTAATTGTTTTATTATTATAACCCAACCTACTCTTTGACTTCTCGGCCGGAAGCCAGAGAAAACCCACACCCCCTCCCTTCACTCGTCCCATACCTTTTCAGTCTCAACATCACGACTCCTCTTCATATTTCTCATTTTCATACGGCAAACATTCCAATTCTCTTCAATTCGAAGTCCAGTTTCAAGGCGAAATCCACCATAATTTGCTGTTATAAGAAGAATTTCAAGTGTTTCTGAAAAGAGTTTAGCAAAAGATTCAAGATCACTTCTCTGTTTTCTTCATCATTTTCATCTCGGTTTTAAGGTAAAAACTCGACATTTTCACATTAGTTTCTTTAAAACCGTAGCTAAACTTACATCTTATTTAAACGCAAGAAAGATAACAAGAAGAGTGTGTCGAATTCAAGTTTAAAACATAAAAATATGCAGGACTGATTCTGTCAAACAGAAGTCCAGTAATCGAAACTAGGAGTTTCGATACCAGTTAACTCAATCGAAACTAGGAGTTTCGATACCTGTTGATCCATCGAAACTAGGAGTTTTGATCGAAACTAGGTAGTTTCGATAGCAAATACTCAATCGAAACTAGGTAGTTTCGATACCTTTTCTCAATCGAAACTAGGTTGTTTCGACTCCTGACCACTCCATCGAAACTAAGTAGTTTCGACACACATATACTCCATCGAAACTAAGTAGTTTCGACACACATATGCCCAATCGAAACTAAGAAGTTTCGACACCTGTACAACAGTCCCAGTTGGGCAGTAACTCAAAACTATTTTAAAACAAAACATGTGTTGGGAAACTAAAACGATATTTAAACAAACACAATCAGATTTACAAGGTCGGTGAACAATTTACAATTAAGACGTTGGTCTTAACAACAATTTACCCTTGGTATCTAGGGTACAAATAGTCAAGGTTGACTACAACAAGTATTATCACAAGTATATACACAAACTCAAGGTGAGTTTCACGGCCCCTTTCTTTTTACTGTTTTCTAATATTTGGGGGAAGAACATACTTCAACTATTTTATGGGATAACAAGAGAATAAGACACGACTTTATGTTTACATGGGATGAGAACAACACATTGGAGGCCGCTAAAGTCCCCTGGAACAACATAGTAACCATTAACTGTAGCCTAGGGTCCTATGAATAGTACTATGGAGAGTGACGTCTCCCGGTCATGGTTAGTCGCGCTAACCACAATCTGGAGGATTTATGGCCGCATAGAATCTGATAACGCTTAATAGGGGCTCACACATGTCATGGTTTGGTTACGCCTCATGTATGAACATATTATTTGTATTCCTAGCTAGTTTACAAATGGGTCAACAATTCTTATTCTGTTTATCACATACAACTGAAACGATTTATGAACAACTGAGTTTTACCAAGAACTATTTGATTAAACCTGTGAACTCACCAACCTCGTGTTGACGATTTTAAGTATGTTTTTCAGGTAACTGAACGTGATTTCAAGGTTAGCAATGTAGATTACATGCATGCACGATGGATACTACTCAAGGAGGATTTCCCTTGTATAACTCATTGAATTGAGTCATATTTGTGAAATCTTAATGTTTTGTAAACAAATTTTACATTTTGTAATGTAAAACTTTAAACTCATTTATGTATCCATTTATCATGTATGTGTTTGCGGTAATCATATGCTTTGGAAACCAGTGAACGTCGCGCCTCGCGTTTCCGCCTTAGCGGGGTGTGACAGAAATTGGTATCAGAGCCATTGATTATAGCGAATTAGGAATCTAAATTGGAACCTAGTCTATAATCTAAATGACTCACTAAAACGTTTTCATTGCATAAGCATTGTATAACCAGTCATTTTGTCATATGGATATTGTAGTCATAAGCATGTCGTCACATTCACATTCTGATCCCGTCTCTGACACTGAATCAAACGAGGAACGTCCGCCTCACATCCCAAAAATCGAGTACAAATCCATAGTTCCACGCCACCTAAAGTCGCCTTGGGAAAACCGCCTATTGTCTACCGAAAGAAAAGCGGAGGACCAGTGAAGGTACAAAGCGCTAGAAAGAAGTTTCGACTTCCGCACAAAAGGAACCTGGCAGCCCGTGACCCGAAAGACTTACAGACTGGTGAAGAACCACCTAGGCAAAGACCCTGCTACCACCCGACTATGGGAACTATCCGTTGGATGCCCCGTACTCTGGCACGTTGGAGGGAGATGGAGAGCATCCCATCTACCTTTGAGATTGGAGAGTCTTCTAACTCCCCAACACCCCTACCTCACACTGGGGAAGTCATGGAGCTCACAGTGCCTACACTAGTAGCACGCGTTCGTACGCATGAGGAGCATCTTGATGATCTCCTAGATGACATCCGGGCACAGGGGGATGCAGCCACGCGACTTCGTCAAGGACTAGGATCTCGAGTTCAGACTCTAGATGACCGCACCCGAAACATACAGGATGCCACTAACTATCTAGAGTTGAGAGCTGACATGGACTGGCAGTTCACAGTTACGGTCCGAGACATGGTGGAGGCGCTAGAAGAAAGGACGTTGGCTGCAGAATTTGTGGCTAGAGCAAGCTTTGTTATGGCAGGACTTGCCATGATGATTGGATTGTACTCTCACTTCTTCTTCTAAACCTAATATGGGCGGGTTGTGCCCATAGTACATTATGTAGTTTAAAACTTTAGTACTGATGAGGTCATGAGAACCCATCACTTTTGTATCCGTTTCTTTTGGGAACAATGTACTATGAATGTTTTAACTATGTATATAAGGGTTTATGTTTTGATGTTGTCGTATCCTTATGCCATGTGCTATCATTATTGCCATATAATGTTATTTCTTTTTAATTGATGTGTTAGAAAGAGCGTCATGGCACTAAAGCGTAGCACACCCCGTAACACTACTGGAGACAACAATGAGACGATTTCTCCAAATGTAGAACAACTCATAGCACAGCGAGTAGCTGCTGCCATGCAACAGTATGAGGCAAACCGAAATAGTGGAGGAGGAAACGGCAATGGTACCGACGGAGGAGGTGCAGGAGGTAGCGGTACAGCTGGAGGTTCCGGAGGTAATAGAATAAATAAGTCGTAACACCTAGTCATGATCCGAATTAATGACGTTATGACTTGTAATTCTACAGATGCTCCAATTAGGAAGTGCTCCTACAAGACCTTTCTATCTTGCAAACCCCGTAACTTCAATGGCACCGAGGGTGCAGTTGGACTAATGAGATGGATAGAGAAGATGGAATCGGTGATTGATATTAGTGAATGCACCGCTGACTGCATGGTGAAGTATTCTACATGCTCACTCACTGATAAAGCTTTAACTTGGTGGAATTCACAAGTAAAGACTTTGGGAAGGCAGACAGCATATGAGTTGTCATGGGAAGACCTGAAGGCCATGATGATCGAGGAATATTGTCCTCGAAATGAGTTGCAAAAGATCGAATCTGAAATGTGGAACTTGCAAATGACAGGAGATGATGTTGCTGGCTACACTGACCGATTCAATGAGTTAGCAATCTTGGTTCCACACATGGTTACCCCGGAATACAAGAAGGTTGAAAGATATTTGTGGGGTCTCGCACCTCAAATCCGAAGTCTGGTGACTTCATCGAACCCTATGGATGCCAAGAGCGCCATAACTTTAGCTTTCAAGCTAAGGGATAATGCTGTACGTGATGGTTTGTTTGAGAAGAAGGAGACCGAAGGAGGGAAATCTGGAGAAAAGAGGAAATGGTTTGGAAAACCAATTAATCAAAACAAGAATCAAATTTACAAGAGACCTGAAACTATGAAAGCCTTTGTCGCCAACACTGTGGAACAAAAAGGATACCTTGGAGCACGACCAAGGTGTGATAATTGTGGATATCATCACAGTGGGAAGTGTACCCAATGTGGAAAATGTAAAAAGTATGGACATTTAGCCCATGACTGTAGGAGCAATGCGAACCCTAACAAGATAAATCAAGTAGCAGGAAAAGTCAACCCAGGAACAGAAAGGATGAATCAAGGATGCTTTGAGTGTGGAGATCCAAAGCACTTCAGAAAAGACTGTCCAAAGTTGAAGAACCGAAACGACAATCAGGCCCGTGGAAGAGCATTTGTGATGGGGGCTGGTGACGCACGACAAGATCCGAACATTGTCACTGGTACGTTCCCGATAAATAATCACTATGCCTCTATACTTTTCGATACGGGTGCTGATATGAGTTTTGTGTCAAATGACTTTAAGTCCCTACTCGGTATTAAGCCCAGTAAACTAGACCAAAAGTATACAATTGAATTAGCGAACGGAAAATTAATTAATACCGAAGAAGTCATTCAGGGTTGTACCTTATGTCTTAAAAACCACACATTTAGTATAGATCTGTTACCCGTTGATTTAGGAAGCTTTGACGTTGTTATTGGCATGGATTGGTTGTCAAAGAATCATGCCGAGATTGTTTGTTTTGAGAAGATTGTCCAAATCCCACTCTCAAACGGAGAAGTTCTTTCGATTCAAGGTGAGAAGAGTGGAGTAACGTTAAGGATGATAAACTGCATGAAAGCTCATAAGTATCTACGTAAAGGCTATTGCGTATTCCTGGCTCACGTCGTCGAAAAGAAACCCAAGGAACATCGACTTGAAGATATTCCAATCGTTAGGGATTACCCCGAAGTTTTTCCTAAAGACTTACCTGGATTACCACCACCGAGGCAAGTCAAATTCCGAATCGATTTGGTACCAGGATCCGCACCAATTGCGCAATCGCCGTATCGATTAGCACCTTCGGAAATGCAAGAATTATCAAATCAACTACAAGAGTTGCTTGATAAAGGTTTCATAAGACCGAGTTTCTCACCTTGGGGAGCTCCGGTCTTATTCGTAAAGAAAAAGGATGGAACCTTTAGGATGTGTATAGATTACCGAGAATTAAACAAGCTTACAATCAAAAACCGATACCCACTTCCTCGAATAGATGATTTGTTCGATCAACTACAAGGTTCTAGCTTCTACTCTAAGATCGATCTACGGTCAGGGTATCATCAACTAAGGATCCAAGAAGAAGATGTACCAAAGACAGCATTTAGGACTCGTTATGGTCACTACGAATTCCTAGTTATGCCATTTGGTTTGACAAACGCACCAGCTGTTTTCATGGATCTCATGAACCGCGTGTGCAAACCATACTTGGATAAATTCGTGATTGTGTTTATCGATGACATATTAATATATTCACGAACCAAGGAGGATCATGAACATCATCTTAAATTAATCTTAGAACTACTCAGAAACGAGAAACTTTACGCTAAATTCTCTAAGTGTGAGTTTTGGATCCAAGAAGTGCATTTTCTTGGACATGTCATCAACAAGGAAGGAATTCACGTTGATCCATCTAAAATTGAAGCGATCAAAAACTGGGAAGCACCAAAGACTCCGACAGAAGTACGTCAATTTTTAGGTTTGGCCGGCTATTACAGACGATTCATCGAGAATTTTTCAAAAATAGCCCTGCCTTTAACCAAATTAACCCAGAAAGAAAAGAAGTATGATTGGAATGACAAGCAAGAGTCAGCTTTTCAATTACTAAAGCAGAAGCTGTGTAGTGCACCAATTCTATCCCTTCCTGAGGGAATCGACAATTTTGTCGTATACTGCGATGCATCACACCAAGGACTGGGTTGTGTGTTAATGCAAAGAGACAAAGTCATCGCATATGCCTCACGACAACTAAAAGTGCACGAAAAGAATTATACGACCCACGACTTGGAATTGGGTGCAGTTGTGTTTGCGCTCAAAATTTGGAGACATTACCTTTACGGTACAAGATGTACTATCTTTACTGATCACAAGAGTCTCCAGCATATCTTTGATCAAAAGGAACTTAACATGAGACAACGTCGTTGGGTAGAACTACTAAACGATTATGATTGTGATATCAAGTACCATCCCGGGAAAGCCAATGTCGTAGCGGACGCTTTAAGTCGCAAAGAACGAGTTAAAACTCTTCGTGTTCGTGCCTTAGGATTGACAATTCATACGAATCTTACTACTCAAATTCGGATGGCACAACATGAGGCAATCAAAGAAGAAAACATTCAGAATGAAGCTTTACGAGGAATGATAAAGCAATTGGAGCCAAAGTCAGATGACACTTTATACTTCATGAATAGAATTTGGGTGACACGTTTTGGTAACTTACGGGAGTTAGTTATGGACGAAGCCCACAAGTCTAGGTACTCCATTCACCCAGGTTCAGATAAAATGTATAAGGATCTAAAAGAATTATATTGGTGGCCAAATATGAAAGGAGATATTGCCACATATGTCAGTAAGTGCTTAACATGTTCAAAAGTAAAAGCCGAACATCAGAAATCGTCTAGTTTACTACAGCAACCTGAAATTCCCCAATGGAAATGGGAACAAATTTCTATGGATTTCATCACAAAATTACCCAGGACATCCAGTGGTTATGATACCATATGGGTAATTGTCGATCGATTGACAAAATCAGCTCATTTCCTACCTATCAAAGAGACGGATAAAACCGAGAAACTTGCAAAGCTTTATATCAAGGAAATTGTGGCTAGGCATGGAGTGCCAATTTCTATTATCTCGGATAGAGATAGCAGATTCGTGTCTAGAATCTGGAAATCATTACAAGAAGCCATGGGCACGCGTCTTGACATGAGCACGGCATATCACCCACAAACAGATGGTCAAAGTGAACGGACTATCCAGACACTAGAAGATATGCTCCGTGCATGTGTAATTGATTTCGGAGGAAATTGGGATACTCATTTACCATTAGCTGAGTTTTCCTACAATAACAGTTACCATACGAGCATTAAGGCAGCTCCGTTTGAAGCTTTATATGGTCGTAAATGCCGCTCACCGTTATGTTGGGCGGAAGTCGGTGAAAAACATTTGACAGGCCCTGAGATTATCCAGGAAACCACTGATAAGATCTTCAAAATAAAGGACCGTCTGAAAGCGGCCCGAGATAGACAAAAGAGCTATGCTGACAACAGACGAAAACCATTAGAATTTCAAATTGGCGACCGAGTAATGTTAAAAGTCTCACCATGGAAAGGCATTGCAAGGTTTGGTAACCGTGGTAAGCTCAACCCTAGATACGTTGGTCCGTTCGAAATACTGGCTAGGGTTGGCCCTGTAGCTTACAAACTCAAGCTACCACAAGAACTAAACAATGTACATGATACGTTTCATGTATCAAATCTCAAGAAGTGTTTATCAGACGAGACACTAATTATACCGCCTGACGAGATCCACATTGATGATAAACTTCACTTCATCGAGGAACCGATTGAGATTTCAGATTGGAAGGTTCAAAAGCTGAGACGTAGTCGAATCAAACTGGTTAAAGTACGTTGGAACTCAAAGCGTGGTCCTGAGTATACATGGGAACGAGAGGACCAAATGAAAACAAAATACCCATCCTTGTTTAAGGATACACCAGTTCAAGAGGACACGAATTGAATTTCGGGACGAAATTCTTTTAACAAGGGGAGAATGTGACACCCGACATTTCAGGTCAATATCCGTACACATTATGAACAAGTTTACATTACAATAAACGAGTTTACATTATAATTATTTTTGTGATTTACGTAATTTCACAAACAAGGACATTAAGGTCCATCAAAAACTGTACATAGTCTCACTTCATATTTGGTAATTCTAGGAGTTACCGGATCACGTGTTATATACACCGACAAATTCGAACACTAGTGGTTAATTTAAATAACCAGAGAAATATATATTTTATTTCCACAAACTTTGCGTAGAACAATAAATTATTTTCAGAATAAATTTATAATACCGTGGAGGATCTAAACCGGATTTATTTACCCCTTTAAAACTATAATTGATATTAATACCTAAATCTAATTGTTTTATTATTATAACCCAACCTACTCTTTGACTTCTCGGCCGGAAGCCAGAGAAAACCCACACCCCCTCCCTTCACTCGTCCCATACCTTTTCAGTCTCAACATCACGACTCCTCTTCATATTTCTCATTTTCATACGGCAAACATTCCAATTCTCTTCAATTCGAAGTCCAGTTTCAAGGCGAAATCCACCATAATTTGCTGTTATAAGAAGAATTTCAAGTGTTTCTGAAAAGAGTTTAGCAAAAGATTCAAGATCACTTCTCTGTTTTCTTCATCATTTTCATCTCGGTTTTAAGGTAAAAACTCGACATTTTCACATTAGTTTCTTTAAAACCGTAGCTAAACTTACATCTTATTTAAACGCAAGAAAGATAACAAGAAGAGTGTGTCGAATTCAAGTTTAAAACATAAAAATATGCAGGACTGATTCTGTCAAACAGAAGTCCAGTAATCGAAACTAGGAGTTTCGATACCAGTTAACTCAATCGAAACTAGGAGTTTCGATACCTGTTGATCCATCGAAACTAGGAGTTTTGATCGAAACTAGGTAGTTTCGATAGCAAATACTCAATCGAAACTAGGTAGTTTCGATACCTTTTCTCAATCGAAACTAGGTTGTTTCGACTCCTGACCACTCCATCGAAACTAAGTAGTTTCGACACACATATACTCCATCGAAACTAAGTAGTTTCGACACACATATGCCCAATCGAAACTAAGAAGTTTCGACACCTGTACAACAGTCCCAGTTGGGCAGTAACTCAAAACTATTTTAAAACAAAACATGTGTTGGGAAACTAAAACGATATTTAAACAAACACAATCAGATTTACAAGGTCGGTGAACAATTTACAATTAAGACGTTGGTCTTAACAACAATTTACCCTTGGTATCTAGGGTACAAATAGTCAAGGTTGACTACAACAAGTATTATCACAAGTATATACACAAACTCAAGGTGAGTTTCACGGCCCCTTTCTTTTTACTGTTTTCTAATATTTGGGGGAAGAACATACTTCAACTATTTTATGGGATAACAAGAGAATAAGACACGACTTTATGTTTACATGGGATGAGAACAACACATTGGAGGCCGCTAAAGTCCCCTGGAACAACATAGTAACCATTAACTGTAGCCTAGGGTCCTATGAATAGTACTATGGAGAGTGACGTCTCCCGGTCATGGTTAGTCGCGCTAACCACAATCTGGAGGATTTATGGCCGCATAGAATCTGATAACGCTTAATAGGGGCTCACACATGTTATGGTTTGGTTACGCCTCATGTATGAACATATTATTTGTATTCCTAGCTAGTTTACAAATGAGTCAACAATTCTTATTCTGTTTATCACATACAACTGAAACGATTTATGAACAACTGAGTTTTACCAAGAACTATTTGATTAAACCTGTGAACTCACCAACCTCGTGTTGACGATTTTAAGTATGTTTTTCAGGTAACTGAACGTGATTTCAAGGTTAGCAATGTAGATTACATGCATGCACGATGGATACTACTCAAGGAGGATTTCCCTTGTATAACTCATTGAATTGAGTCATATTTGTGAAATCTTAATGTTTTGTAAACTCATTTTACATTTTGTAATGTAAAACTTTAAACTCATTTATGTATCCATTTATCATGTATGTGTTTGCGGTAATCATATGCTTTGGAAACCAGTGAACATCGCGCCTCGCGTTTCCGCCTTGGCGGGGTGTGACAGTATCAAAGTCGGCTGCCGCGGCTTGTTAATCGGTAATGCCGGAGCGGTATGATGTAATTTTTGGTGCTTGAATTTCTAACAATCTGATATCATAAATTTCAGGTCGGTTAGGTATTTGGGTTAAATGGGTTATGGACCCATGAGAGTATTTACATTACATGGGGTCTAAGTTAAATCTTATTTTTGGGCTTATTAGAATGGGCAATTAAATGGGTTCAATTCACTTTTAGCTTACTCAAATAAAACTCTAATTTGAGTTTAGTTTTTGCTTTTCAGATAGATTAAACTACTAATCATTATATAGTATTTTTTTTTATTAAGTTAAAAGTTTATACAACTTTTGTTTTCGAGATTTGAGGTCACAAATTTTAAAACTAATGGGGTCAATTGTAAAAATAAAATCGGGGTCATTCGAAATTCCCGTGTTATACGTTCTACATGAAATAAATTAATTACTTTTTGTCTTAATACTATCAAATAAATACTATAGTCTATTAAGTTTATCAATTGCTAATAAATCATGAAATCTAAATCCAAAATGACCATTAATTACTTCTAGAGTTCTAGATTTGAAAGGGTAAGACTGGAAATCAAAAAAATATTGGACTGTAAATCCTCACATGGAAGAAACATCACCACCATTGTTTGTCCTTTGCCATTTCAATCGCATCTCATAATCATATAGCAATTGTCAAAATGTTATACTAAAAAAGGAGGAACACCATATTGTGCACAAGACCAAAGATATCACCCATGGTGTTTGGGGAAATTCTTTACTGTTAAGTGTCTTTTCATCATTGACTCGTTCACAAGTTGAGACCGTCCACTCTTAGGGGCTCTTTTATATTATAACGTTATAATTTATAATACTGTATAATATAATATTGCACATTATAGACGACATTGACTGTCATTTATTTTTTTTCCTCTGAGGCGGCTTTAAATATTGATTTGAATGAACTTACATGTCCCGGTTTTGGCACAAATTTAAAATGCAGTTAAGTTGTTTGTTTGGTTTGAGAACAAATAATGTATTTGAATGATTTTTGTTTGATGCTTGTATATCCATTCCACTAGATAATAATGGAAAGAGAGATGATTTATGAAAAGACAAAATGTTATAAGTGTTGATAATGGTGATAGCCTAAGGGGTTCATGATATTTCTAAAGAAAGCATGTCCTACATTCTCTTATATTCCATAAATGTATCCAAATCAAACACAGGGGACAATTAGTTTTACCAATATGTGTGGCTTATATATAATTTTTATAAAGTTATGTTTTTGACTAAGATTTAAAATAAAATCAAGAGGATTCGATGGAAAGTTTCAAATTTTCTGTCAAGCACAAACACTACTTCTATTTAGTTATGAATCATACTTTTGATGATTCAAATTTGAGGCCTCTTAAATAATATTCCAATGGATATTTTTTTAGGATTCACTCTCTAAATCATAACCATCTCTTTCTTTTCATTCACTCCATAACATAAGGTGAAAGGAAATGTTTCTATTGTTTTTAATTATTATTTATATATATGAGAGATTTAAGTAGAAAACAAATTATTACGTGAACAAAAATAAACTATTTATTTTTTCAATCTTAAAAACTTAAAAAAATATAATGGTTATTATTCTTCATTCAACTTTACTTGAGAACTCGTCAAAAAACCAATTAAAACATTTTTTTTTATTTTTGCTACTTTTATTATTAAAATATAACATAAAAAATGATTTATCTCTCAAATTAATTTATCTCTTCTCTCTTAATTATTTAAAAAAAAATTATGCACGTGTATACATGGTAAACACTTACACATGTGTAGATTTTTTTAATATATGAATACATATAAATTTACATATGTAAGTTCATTCTTTTATGTTGTATTGTAATAATAAAGTTAGTAAAAATAAAAAAAATTTGTTTTGATTGGTTTTTTGACGAGTTCTCAAAATATTTTAAGAGTTTCCAAATGATTCATTCGCTATATATATATATATACATATAAAATTACCTACCTATAAAGTACGAATCTATACTATATAATAAATAAAAATCTCTTATGTCACGTATCGCCTCCATATCTCTTCTCATCATTTTTTCCCACATCCCTCTCTTATTAATTACACCTCTTTTTTAATAATGATTTATTTTTAAAGAAAGTATTAGTTATACTAATAAAACATAATTATTTTAAATTATCTCTTATTTTATGAAACTTTCAAATTTAACTATGTAACTCTTTTTTAACCAAATAGTTAATGTACGTCAAATTATATTAAATATAAATTAATGTATTTTTGAAACACAATTATACATTAATTTTTACATATTTTTAAACTTTTTTAAAAAATCATTAATACATAAAATACATTTTTTCACTTGTAAAATGTGCATAAATATTTAAAAATTTTATTCGTCCCATGTAATACACGGGATTCTAATCTAGTTAGAACATATATGAACAAGTTAGTTTGATAGTTTTTTATGTAAATAATCTATACACTTATATATAAGATACATTTTAAAAATATGAATAATTAAAAGGATTAAAATTTATTATTTTGTTATGATCGACTCGACAAGTCTCCTGTTTTGTTCCGGGATGAAGGAACCTTTGTGAAGAACCAAAAGATCTCTCAATTGAAAAACGAATATTAGGGGGAGTCTACACCAAGAGCTGACAAATTGCCATAGTATAGTAGCCATGTAACATCCGGAGAAAATTTGATCACCCCTAATTAACTAGGAGGGTTTTTTTTTCTGAAAGTTTTATTTATTCCAATTTTAAACCCTAGAAATACATACATACGAATGTAGATGGTAGAATATATATGGTAGCAACAATGATTGTGATTGGAGTATGGAGAGATGGACTCCATTGCTTGCAACTACCTAACATCAACTGTTAATTTGAAAATGATACATATGAAAATAACATTGATATTTCCGAATAGCATTTACACATATCATAGAGATTTAATAATATCTTAATTAGCCTCTACCATTAATTAAATAAGACAAATAATATATATAAGTGACTAGACTGGTTAGATTTTAATTTTAGAACCCAATGTAATTGTATCTTTTTGGTGTTCGTTTTTTTCTCTAGCTTCTTGCTAGTCGTCTCTAATAAATTCTCCCGTTGTCGTTAAAAAAAAAGAAGTTAATTAGCAAACATAGAATGTTAGAACTTTTTAACAGAATACTAAATAAAGTGGCATACGTTGCTCTCGATTTAATCCGAGATTTGAGCTAATCATAAATGGTGGACTTGTTGAGGCTTTAGTAAAGAAACTCAATTTTAAAAATTAATATGCAATGTTGCGGACCTTCATATATTAAATTAAGTATGCTTTTAAAAATACCAAATGTATAAACGACGATTTATATATTGGAATGACATAATTAAAAATGGATATTCATTCCAACTCTTTTAAAGAAGTAAACACAATTACTATAAAATGTGTATGACTAATTTCAAATCTGTCGATTTCAAAGATGAAATTTGTGGACGTGAAGCATTCACATCTTGATATGTAACTTTTTCATAAATATCCAACAATGTAATTAAAAATAAAAACATTCAAATAAAAATACTTTCACACAAAAAAGTTTAAAATCAAGTGTATATTAAGAATAAACATATATACTATAATAAAGAATAATAAATTTGGTCATCTTACATAGACAATAAATATAGAAAAACTGGGTCGTAATTTCGGTCGCTAAAATCAATCTACCGGTCGTAATTTTGGTCGCAAATAATCATTTGCGACCGAAAAGTCGATCGCAATTGTCCAGTTTTCTAGTAATGAGAGTCCCGGAACATTTATTTATTTGTTTCATAGTTCTTTTAAAGATCTTTATGTAACTCCAACAATTATCGTCACCTCGTGACAAAGTTTGAAGATCACCTTAAAATATCTTTCATCTTTTGATGTCTTGTACATTTTGTGATGAATTCAATGTATCTACAACGTCTTTAACCATCATTTAAACCTTTTTAATCAACAACTAGTTCTTTAGGTTTTATTAAAGGCAAACACTATAAGTGAAAGTTTCACATATGCATAACGATCCAAGATCACAACAAAATATATCAAACGTATAATTATTATCTTTTTTTTTTACATTTTCTTATAAAATTTTCTTTCATAGAAGTTTTCAGTATCTTAAAGTTCAAATCAAGATAAAAAAAATAAAGCAAACAACTAAACAAACTTACATATGAAAAATCAAGGCACTAATGAAAGAATTGTATAATGAAACTTATAATTCTTGAATGACTATAGGAAGATCTATAAAAGAAATGAAATTGGAAGAACCTTACTAACAACAAATGCAGGAAGAAAACATACATTCTAGTAAATATTTATACAAAACTTTAAATAAGAGAAGCTTATTATCATATCAAAGTTATTTTAAACATTACTAACACACTATTTATAGGTTATTCTAATATACTAGAAAATTAGGTATTTGCGACCTCTTTCCGATCATAAATAGCCTTTCACAACTGAAAATGCGGTGGTAAAAATCTCCATGACTAATTTGTTTTTGCATCCGCAATCATCGACCGGTTCTACGATTGCAAATCTTGCGACCGGTTTGTGACAGCCTGTTTTAGTGACTGTTTTGCGAGCTCCTGTTTTAGTGACTGTCAATTTTGTGACCGATTTGCAACCGCCTATTTGTGACCACTTTTTGGTCTTAAATCAGTCACAAATTTTGCTACATAAACTTTAATTAAAAAATTGTTTTTTTGTAAATTCAGTTTCTTTACTACCAATCCACACACAAGTTGCTTAATCGAGTTACTGGTCTTTTACCATTTTTCATCACTTGTAAAGAACCCATCTTCAAGTTCTTAAAGTAGAGAGTTTCATTTGGTGTGCTATGTAGTTTCTTTACTTCCATAAATTTCTTAACCGAGACCTTTAGTTTCATATATATTTTATCCATTATCAATTTGTTGATATCTCAATACCGTTCACCATAGGAACACAATTCATGCAATTGACTTCTTTGCCATTGTGCTCTTCATCATTACCTTCACTTCATGGCGCTCCACTTTGCTAACATTTCTTGTTACCTCTAACATTATGGCTTTAGTTGGTGCATTCATGGTTAAACATTTTAAATTCACTTCTTGTTTTAATTACAATAAAAATATGAACAAATGCTACAAATACTAAATATAATTAGTCATATGTTTTATCATACATGCCCCAAGAAAATATATCCAAATGATCAATCAATAGAGCGAATCAAGAAAGAAATATTGAAGAGAAGCATCATGGCTGATGCCACGGGCCCACGGTCGAACAAGGTTTCAAACGTCCAAAGTGGATATAAATAAATGTATACATGTGTGTTTGTATATATTTTCAGCTTATTTTGAAGTTCATGTTTTACACATGTAAAAAAAACATATATGCTTGATTATATGTGTAAGAGCCGAAAATACATAAAAACACACATGTATACATGTATACATTCACGTGTGACAATATGCTCAAATGATAAAATATATGTCCTTGAATTAAATAAAATGTTTATACCCATGAACTTAAACTATAATATATGTGTGACAAGGTTAAGTGATAATATATACGTAGATATGTAAATTCTTATACATTGCTTACACATGATAGTTTGTCATATATGTAGAGAAGACTTTGAACTAAACAAATTAATTTGTCTTAAACTAGCATAAATTAGAATATGACATGTTAATCAACTTACATCACCAATGAGACGTTCATATGTTTAAACATCGTATTATTTATTGCATGTTTGAAAGAAAAATGTGTCATATACATTTAAAGAATGTCAGACATGTCTTTAAAACAACAGTAACTCCATCACATCAATAATTAAATAACACTGGGTTACAAATAATTTTTCATAAAAATATTATGCCACTGCTTATTATAAGTAGAATTGTGAAAAAAAATATATGAACCTACATATTTAGACACTTTGAAATGCATGTTTACTTTAAAGACAATTATATGCTTCAACTTTATGTTAAATGAGATATCTAATTTGGTTTTGAAGTGACAGTTTAATAACATGTTAATTAATTTTGATGTTCACTTATAATATCCTGTCATGAATTCATACTTCAATTATACCATCTAGAAGGACAAGATTAGTCAAGATAATAACTTTTAGCCAATCTACTAACATGCTAAACTAGTATAATTATCATCTTGGTTGGTGCTTGACATGATGATAAATATGCCATATATATGATTAAATTGAAAAGTTTTCAAGTTGATAAGTATAGACATAAGTATTTGAGATAACAACTTTATTATTTTAAGGTCACTATACTTTTTTTTGAAAGGCGAACATTGAATGTTGTGATGTCGCACCTCCGTTACATGGGAGAGCCTCGTCCAACTCCGGCCAATTGTTGTCTTAACCGGGCCCACTTGACGTCAGAGTTGGAGAGCTTCCAAGGAAAAACTCCACCCAATACGGCCCCTTCAGAGCTTGAGGGAGAGCCGAGGCTCAAACCCTGGATCGGCGTGGGTAAAACCCTGGTGCATCAGCTTAAGAGCTAGGCCTCATTTGCGATGCCGCGAAAATTAATGGTGGTGACAGAGATTGAACCCGGGTCCCTTGGGACTCCGGACCTCACCTCAACCACTACACCACAGCCTCTTTGACTTAAGGTCAGTATACTTGAGCAATAAAATACATGTGTTTGAAACTTGTACTTGAATAGGCTGCATGCAATGTGCTCATATGATTACATGGTTTGATAATAATCAGATATATGCTAAGTGTTAACTTTAACAATTAAGTTTGCTTCTTAAGATTTTTATTTGTGCTTCATTATTGAATGTTTACAATTGACATACTATGTGACCTTAGTACATGTTTCGTATATCATTGTGCTTAAAAGTTCTTATATCACATATGGCCCACTACTAAATGATTTACTTAGAACATAGGTGGCCTTATGATATACCTTGTATGATTAAAAAACAATCACATCTCTTAAGTTTTAAAACAACTAGTGAATAGAAATGTTATTACTTGTAAAAATTCTTTGTGCATACTATCTTGTCTTGATACTTAATGAATAAATTATAACAATCAAGATAATAAACTTAGATGACAAATTATACTTGGATATCAATCAAGATTGTAAAATTTGTTTGTGCATACTATCCCTACTGATTTTGTCACTTTCACGACACTAAAGTGTGCATCCCTCAATGAATCAATGTATCGACGAACCATTATTTTGGTCTATTTTGCATAGACCATGTCCTCCTAATTAGGATGCCACCCGATGACTCCCCTACACACATACACAGTCATTGTTGATGAGATAGATATTAATACACACATAAACTAAGAAGCGTTAAATATGTACTTACATGGAAGTGATCGAAGATAATTTTACGGTTTTTTGCATAGTGATCGCATAAACAAACCAATTTACCAAAAGCATACAATTTCATACACATGTACGTCATTTTTTCCTATTGTAATTCTATACTTAATACACACTAGTCATCAGTCAATCAAGAACCATATTTAGTCAAAAATACACTACAAGACCCTTTACATATGTGCCCACGTGGCCCATGGCTAAATGAGAGAAACACATAAAATAAAATAAAAAGCTAACTATACATGTGCCCCCACAAGACCTAATGGATAGGTGTGGGCAACACATACAAAAACTACCTATGTATGTGCACGAATACTAAACAATGCACACATGAGAAACCACTTCTGGTATTGTCAGCCTATAATCTCAAGAGTTGGGGAATCCGATTGACATATTACATCGATTCATAGCTATGTTTTAGGATTTATTCCAAGCTAGGATGAAGCGTATGTCGATGGCGGCGTATTTAAATTCTGAGAACACCAATTCTAACAAACCTGCTAACATCGTCCCAACTTCCCAGAACTCGCCCTAACTACGGTCTACCATATTTGAAATACATAGAGGTTGTTATTTTAAGCTTGGAAGACCCGGCGATTACAACTAATCTAGTATCTATATATTCATAGAAAGTTTTATCGACAAATAATTCATTGGTAAGGGACCCATACCAACAAACGATTGAAAATAATGGGCAGAAATCTTATAAAAACTCATATCCTCAAAATTCCGATGAAGCACAGAGGTGTACTTGCTGCCAGTCTTGTATTCCATCAATAACCCGTCCTAAGTGTATGTGTGACCCTAGACATTTATTCCTACGGTAATTACCGGAGGATCACCGGCGATTTTACTATATCTAAGTTTTTTTGTGTTTGTCGTCACCCTTCAATACTTACCAATGAATGGCTTTCGTCGATGTTGCTCCTTTGTTTGGTAGTGGCAAGTCATGTATGACAGTACCTGTTAGCGAACTTAGTAGCGAACTTACTAAGTTCGCTTGTTTAGTATAGGGGCGAACTTATTAAGTTCGCCTAGTTCAGTAGTTTGTTAGCTTTGTCTATAAATAGTTACTTTGTAACATTATTCAAGTTATTAATCAAATCATATCAGTTTTACCCCCAATTATTCTCTTTCATTTTTTCTTTCGTTTATCATTCTCGCTTGTTTTGGCGATCTCGTTTATCATTCTCGCTTGTTTTAGCGATCATTCTTGATATCATAACATGGTATGAGAGCATATATGCTCGATTCTGTGATTTTTTTCCTTTTTCCGCACTCATTCTTTGTTGTTTCATTCGTTTTCTCATTTTTTTGTGAATTGGGGGTTGTTTCCTGTTTTGATCTGTTCATAACCTTTGTTTCTAATCATTCCTACGGTTGGATTTCTTTATATACTTCTCTGATTTTGAGTTATGATGATTTCTGGATCGATTTCATGTTTTTCTATTCGTGCAGGCGAACTTGTCGTGATAGTTTGTTACGGGCGAACTTAACAAGTTCGCTTATTCTAGTCTTCATTTTCTTTCTGCTTTTCATGCCTTCTAATGTTGATCCCGCAGTTGTTGTTCCTATGGATTCTTCTAATCCTTTGTTCTTACATTCATCTGATTATCCGGGTCTCTTACTTGTTTCTAAAACATTTGACGGCTCTTCTTTCGGATCCTGGAAATGTGTCATGTCCATTGCCTTATCTGCTAAGAACAAACTTGGATTTGTTGATGGAACTGTTGTCAGACCTACTTCCTCCCCTAATCTGGAGTTATGGAAAATATGCAACGATATGGTTATTTCTTAGATTTTGATCACTTTGTCCAGTGATATCACTGAGAGCGTTTTGTATGTTGAGACTGCTCGACAACTCTGGAAAGAGTTAACTGACCGGTATGGACAGAGTAATGGGGTCAAGTATTATCAATTGCAGAAGTCTCTTTCTGCTATTTCTCAAGAGAATGATGATGTTGCTACATATTTTACCAAAATCAAAGCTGTTTGGGATGAGCTTAATGCAATCGAGCCTATTCCTCTCTGCACGTGTGGTACTTCCCAACTTATGGCTAAGCGCGAAACATATCAACGTTTGATGCAGTTTCTGATGGGTCTTAACCCTTGTTATGACATGATTCGTGAGAATATTATCATTGTGAAGCCTCTTCCCTCAATCAATGAAGCTTATGCTTTTCTCATTCAAGATGAGAAACAAAGGGAGCTTCATTCATCGGCTCAATTTATTCCTAAGAATGCTTCTATGAATGCTTATATGCAAGTACCAAAGAATTACAGTGCTCGGAAAGGTTCTGTTTGCTCTCATTGCAAGAAGCCATGACATGATGCCAGTAAATGTTATCGTTTAATTGGGTTTCCTAAAGATTTCAAATTTACTAAACCCAAAGCTGCTGCTAATGTTTATGCTGGGGTTACTGTTTCTACTTCTGGTGCTCCTAATGCTCTTTCTTCTGAACAGTACAACAATCTGTTGCAACTTCTGCTGTAGAATTCTAGGGTTCAGGGTGTTGTTCCTATTGTTCAACCACTCAGCTTTGCAAATTTTGCAGGTATTATTGCTTGCAATTCGACTACGGTCGATACTACTTGGATCATTGATACCGGTGCAAGTAATCATATGTGCTTTGATTTCAATTTACTTTCTGATGTTCAATTGCTTAACTCACCCGTTTATGTTCTTCTTCCAAACGGGCATGTCTTAACTGTTACGTAGGTCGGAACAGTTCATCTTATCAAGACGTTTTCTATTTCTAATGTCTTCTTTGTGCCTCAGTTCAAACACAATCTCTTATCTGTTCCTAAACTTTGTAGGGATACAAAGGGTCTTGTTCAGTTTTCTGAAACTACTTGTTTCTTGCAGGCCCTTTCGCTGAGTAGTCCGTTGGTTCTGGGAGATCTTCTCAACGACCTTTATCTTTTGAATCCAAATAAACTTTTCTCTGTTACAGTTGATTCTTTTTCTCACTGTAATTCTGTTGTTTCTTTGAAACTTTGTCATACTCGTCTTGGTCATTTACCTTTGTACAAACTTAAGCAATTGAATGTTTTTATTGGTGCACATGATTGTTCTATTGATGATTGTTCTGTTTGTCCTAAGGCTAGACATCATAAACTGCCTTTTGTATCTAGTAGTATATCCAATTTTCAAATGTTTGATCTTATTCATATTGATACATGGGGACCGTATCGATCTACTACATTTGATGGATATAAATATTTTCTCACCATTGTTGATGATTTTACTAGAACTACTTGGACTCATCTTTTGACAACTAAAGGAAATGCCTTTACTATTCTTCAAGGGTTCATTGAAATGATTGAGACTCAATTCAGTACCAAAGTGAAGCGTGTTCGATCTGATAATGCTTTTGAACTTGGTTCGGGTGTTCATCATGCCGAGTATTTTAAACAGAATGGAATTATTAATCAGACTACTTGTCCTGGGGTTCCTCAACAGAATGGGGTGGTGGAACATAAACATAAGCATCTTCTCGAAACTTCTCGTGCTCTTATGTTTCAATCCAAGTCACCAATAACTTTTTGGGTGAATGCATTCTCACTACTACTCATTTGATTAATATTTTCCCCACACGGGTTCTTAAAGGAAAATCTCCTTCTGAGATGCTCTTTGGTAAAGCTCCTTCATACACCCACCTTCGCACTTTTGGGTGTTTGTGTTATGCTTCTACTTCTACACTCGGGCGAGATAAATTTCAGCCTAGAGCTCAAGCTTGTATTTTTATTGTTATCCTTTTGGAAAGAAAGGTTACAAGCTTTATAATCTTGACACTCGACAAGTTCTTGTTTCTCGGTATGTGACTTTTCTTGAGCACATTTTCCCTTCTTTACACTATTCGGATCCTTCTTATTTGTTCCCTTCTCTAAATGATATGTTTGAGGAGACAGATCCAGCTGCTATTCTTTCATCTTCTTCGCGCTGCTCCTGAAGTTGATTCCAGTCCTCCTCCTGTTTCTCCTATTCCTCCTCCTCCACCTCCGAAGCCCAGGAGATCTACTCGTTCTTCTGTTCCTCCTTCTCATCCGCAAGATTATGTTTGTAATTTTGTCGATTCGTCTTGTTTTCATACTTTGTCGAGTGCTTGCCAAGCTTCTCATTTTGTTAATCTTGCTGATCTTTCTCCTGATTCCCAGCAGCTCCTTTTAAATCTTGATTCTGTTAAAGAACCTTCTTCTTATTAGGAGGCTGTTAACCATCCTGCTTGGCAAGAGGCTATGACTAAGGAGTTTAATGCCTTGGAAAGAAATCAAACTTGGGAGGTTAAGCATTTACCTAAAGGCAAAAAGGCCATTAAGTGCAAATGTGTGTATAAAGTCAAGTATAATGTTGATGGTACCGTTGAACGTTGCAAAGCCCGTTTGGTTGTTCGTGGTGATACTCAGAAAGCAGGAATTGATTTTAATGAGACTTTTTCTCCTGTCTTTAAGATGACTACTATTCGTAGTCTCATTGCTGTTGCCACTAAACGACAATGAGGTTTATATCAATTGGATGTTAATAATGCTTTTTTACACGGGGATCTTGACGAAGACATATATATGCTTCCTCCTCCTGGAATGCCTTTATCCTCTCCTGATCATGTACTTAAGCTCAAGAAGTCTCTTTACGGTTTGAAGCAAGCTTCAAGGCAGTGGAATGGAAAGCTTTCTGATGCTCTTAAGACCAAAGGTTATATGCGGTCTCCCAATGATTATTCTTTTTCTCTAAGACGGTGAGGGATTCTGTTGTTCATATCGTTGTTTATGTTGATGACATTCTTCTTACTGGTAATAATGATAAAGAAATATCTGCTTTGTAGGCTTTCTTACATTCCACTTTCCAGATCAAGGATCTTGGCACTCTCAACTACTTTCTGGGCATTGAGGTTCTCAAATCTCCCTCTGGTCTTATTATGACCCAACGCAAATTTGCGAATGATTTGCTGACTGAGTTTTCTACCAACGATGTTTCTTCTGTTTCATCTCCTTTGCCTTTACATTTACAACTCAAGCTCAACGAAGGTCAAGTTCTTGATGATCCTTTGGCCTATCGTCGACTTGTTGGTAAACTCAATTACCTTACTCATACTCGGCCTGATCTTGCTTTTGCGGTTCAATTTCTCAGCCAGTTTATGAGTGATCCGCGTGTTCCTCATTGGGATGCTGCGTGACATACTCTTCGGTATGTCAAAGGCACTTGTTCTCAAGGGTTGTTCTTTAATAATTCTCCTGATTTGTCTTTGTCTGCTTATTGCGATTCTGATTGGGCATCTTGTCCTAATACTCGGCGTTCTGTCAATGGCTTTGGGGGCAGTCCTATTTCTTGGAAATCCAAGAAGCAACCTACTGTTTCTTTTAGTTCTGCTGAAGCTGAATATCGTTCTCTTCGCAGTGTCACACAAGAACTTGCTTGGTTGACTCGTTTGTTTGTGGAGTTTCGGCTTGATAATCTTACTCCTATTCCTATCAAATGTGACAGTCAGACGGCTATTCATATTGCTTAGAATCCAATTTTTCATGAGCGAACTAAGCATATCGAGTTGGATTGTCATTTTGTCCGTTAGAAGCTTCAAGCCAGTTTGATTCTCCTTTCTCACACACGGACTTCTGATCAACTTGTAGATTTATTCACAAAGAGTTTGGCTGGTCAACCGCATTCAGATGTCATTTCCAAGTTGGGGTTTTATACACCTCCAACTTGAGGGGGGTGTTAGCGAACTTAGTAGCGAACTTTGTTTAGTATAGGGGAGAACTTATTAAGTTCTTCTGGTTCAATAGTTTGTTAGATTTGTCTATAAATAGTTTCTTTGTAACATTATTCAAGTTATCAATCAAATCATATCAGTTTTACTCCCAATTATTCTCTTTCATTTTTCTCTCGTTTATCATTTTCGCTTGTTTTGGCGATCTCGTTTATCATTCTCGCTTGTTTTAGCGATCATTCTTGATATCATAACAATACCATTCGAATTTCTTGAATCGAATATCCTACTCTCAACCTCTTCTTTACAGAATTTTGAGATATTCGGAGATTATGAACTTGAATAAAAAGTGACTAATCTTTTATCGTGAAGATGGCAACTCAAATGCTTCAATATTTCAAAAAGTATTGGGTAGATGTGATTAAATGATTTATTTGTTTTTGAAATGACTATATAGATATAATTAGAGGTGTTTATTATTAGAATCGGACTTGAATAATTCGAAATTCAATTCGAATTAATAAAAATTTTCAAATTCTAATAAAGATTCGATTTGAATAAGCTAGGATTTCAAATTCGATTCGAATAATTCGAATTAATTATATACATAGATTTTTTTTATCGTATGAGTTTCAAGTCTTTTAATTGTTGGACTCTTTAGTTTTTATAGGCATTAAGTCATTTCATCAGTTCAAACTTTAAAACGACATCGACTCTTCACTCTTATTCTAACTTCTTGACTACTATGGTAGTATGGTACCATACCCAACTTTAATTTTTAGTTATCTTGTTAATTGTTACATTCTTTAAGTTCATTTTTTGCATTTATGTATGAATTAGATTGTTAAATTTTTAGAAATGTAGTTAAAAATTTGATTATTTGTAAATTTTTGTTTTTATTTTTCTAATTCGGTTTCTTCGAATGGACTCGAACTTGATTCGAATTCGATTTGAATTATTGTTATTCGAATTCGAATCCAGTTTTCAAAATTTCAAATTCAAATAATTCGATTCGAATAAAATAAATAAACCAATTTGAATAAACCAAATAAACCGATTCGATTGAACACCACGTGTACTTCTAAAACCCTTAATAAAATAATTATTTTCATTATTAATTTTATGTTATTTTTAACATAAAAAGTGACAACCTTTTAAACTTTTACCAATCCTCTCTTGATATCTTCAATGGAAGCTAAGGCTGCATCTTGATTTGCTTCGACTTTGACGATGCTTTTTTGTATCAACTTCTGGGGTTGGACTCTAAGCATTAGAAGTAGTACTTCTCTACATGGAATAGTGTGACAATGATGATAGATTTTAGTGTTTGGAATCAAATTAGCAAGGGAGACAAGGGTAGTGGGTGTTTGGTTTGAATGCCTAAAAGCTAACAAGGTGGACTCCATTCCTTTTTTCCATTTTCATTTTTAACTCATCATGTGTTTATCGTTTTCTATTACTTTTTTTAACAGCCACAATATTTTATTAAAACTTAAAACACCCACCTGGTATCGACCATTAAAAAGTACACCTCCAACCCTCTAAGTTGGACATTTATCGGTTTCTATTATTGTACTTTCGTTTTTTATTAATTATGTAAAGATGACAATCTTCTTCTAGGGTTGTTAACATGCTACTCGGTTATCTCATTGAATTGATCAATCAAACACGATTTCATATATCTATTCATGTAATAAAAAAATCTAATCTAACTCGTATACACTTAAAACCATGCTATACTAACTTAAAATCTGATTATCTTCATATAAGATTCATATTACATTTCAGATCATCATACATATTTACACATTTCTATCTAGTTAATTATCTAAATCTATAGATAAAAAGACTAATAACTTTACCTATAAACACCGATCAAGCTACCTAGTACCGTATATACTCTCGATGAAGATTGATCCGATGGTCGAAATCCGTTGGTGATTATTTTAACTAAAGAAATTAGGGTTTGAATTTATAGAGAAAATTCATTAATAAAATAAAAGAATGATTTAGTAACTATTAAACACACACAAGTAAGTTCATGTGCGGATTAAGAAACGAGAAAAATATCAAAATGGACATTATCCGACAAAAAATTACTAAAATTGACATTTAGCCGGTACTACGCCGGCTAAACCTTTAAGAAATACTAAGGTAATTAACGAATAATATGAGATGATATAATTTGATTAATTGAAATATTCACCAACAATTATTAACTATTTAATTAATTAATGTCGAAATTTTTGCCTGCAAGCTTGACAAGTGATCTCCAAACAACTCGAATCAATCCGGCGAGTCGCTCTTTCTTTCATCTTCTCCACTCGCTCAACCTCCTCACGTGCACGCTCCCACATGTGCCTCGCACGTGAGAATTCCGATTGCGCTAGTTCCATCTCTCGTTTCGTCATCTCCTTCACACGTTCCGCATACGCTTTCTCCATTGTCGCTATCCGTACTAGATCCGCCGCTTGCCATTTCAGCGCCTCCACTCGTCCGTTTTCGGTTTTGGAGTCTCTGTAGTGATCCGCCGGCGGCTGGATTGGCCGGAGACTAATCGATAGCTGCAAGTCCAGCGACGGACTAGCAGATAAAGGAAATTGAATGTTCTCCGATCGGTATATCATCGAATCCGACGGCCATGGAGAGGCATGTGAGTAGGGGCCTCTGGTGTGCGGCGGCGTAGGGAGGAGTTGCAGTTCCCGTCGATCATCTTCCATTTTAGAGAGAGAAAGTGTGAGTATGTGTTTGTGTGTGTGAAATTGAAGGTGGCCAATGGGGGTTTCGTCTTTATATTACCCATTTCAACAAGAGGAAATTACGGAAGTGCCCCTGGGTGCCATGCAAAATGACAGCCGACTAAGAATTGGAAAATGACGGATGTGACCTTCACGGTTGTTGTTTCTATTGTTAAACGGCTGACGTGGGATGGGTGTTTCGGTCAAATTGAGTAAAGAGGGTACATGTCCGTATTACTGGGATGGGGTTGAAGAAACGGATCGCGTTATTTGGCAATAAGTGGCTTTTTATCTATTTTTAATAATACTTTGATTACAAGAAAGGAATTGTCTGCTAATTTGATAATAACTAAAATTTAAATAATTATACATACTGAACCTTTTCCATAAATATATCCAATAAGTAAAATTTTACTCTAATTATTTTAAATTAGAAGGTAACGGTAAATAATTATTTTTTTTACTAAATAATAAATAACTTTCAAAATTTTTATATATAAGTTGAATTAAAAAAAACTGCCAAAAGGTTACCAAGAATTATATATGATTCATTTGTCCCACTTAATTTATAAAAAAAATTATTAAAATAATACATAGGATTGAAACACATTATCAAAGTTGAGTGAATTTAAAATGTCAAAAAAAAACTTTGAGTGATTTTAGTTAAACATTTGAGAAACTTGGTTAATATTGCATAAAATTACCTCATAATATAAAACAAATTTTAAATACAGAACCTTAAAATCCCCTTATATATTTTGTTTTAATTAAGACATTATGTGTTTATTTAAGGGTGCGGTATTTTACCAAACATTATGTATAAGTGAATTATGTTTTTTTTAACGGCGAACATTGAATGTTGTGACGTCGCACCTCCCGTTATATGGTAGAACCTCGTCAAACTCTGGCCAGTATGTTGTCTTAACCGGGTCCACTTGGGCTAAGAATTGGAGAGCATCCAAGGTAAAATCCCACCCAATGCGGCTCTTCCGGGCTTGAGAGAGAGTCGAGGCTCGAACCCTGGATCGACGTGGGTAAAACTTTGCTGCATCAGCCTAAGAATTAGGCCTCATTTGCATGCTCAGAAATTAATGAGGAGGGCAGGAATCGAACCCTGGTCACAAGGAACACCAGGTCTCTTCCTTACCACTCCACACTAACTCATTGGCGTATAAGTGAATTATGTGGTTCTCATGATTCTCTACTTAAAAATGATTGTGTATTAAACGCGTCTTATATATTTATTTATTTTTTGCTATTATTGTCGTCGATCTTTAGAAAATGTTTATAGCGTGTTTTAATCTATAGTTTTATTTGAACTCAATCTAGTAACCTGTAATCATAATGACATTGTTCACAGATTGATTAACCAATCTGATCGGCTGGTTCAGTTTGATTTTCAAAACAGTGTGTATATGCATTATTGTGTATGATACATGGTAATCAAAAAAATGTGAAAAAGAAGTTATAGTTTTCAAATATGTTGATGATTACGTGTCATAAGTTTTGTTTGTTTCTAATGTTTTTTTCCTATCATTTTTATCCGGAACATGAAAAATATTTTAGTCTAATCAAATAATCATGACTGGACATCATTTTAAACGAATCTACGTGCCTGAAAACGTCTTGGATATATGAATATTCTGATAACATGTATAAGCATATATACATCTTTTGATATTACACATGCAATCAACAAATACAAAGATTTATAACCCACTCTAAAACTTTGGTTAATTTCAAAGTTATAATTTAGGCCGTCGGTGACTCGATCTATGCTTGTTGCCCTGAGTCTGGCAGTTTCATACCTGATTATAAAATACGTCTCATATTTGTCTGGTATTATTAGTTATCCCGAGCATTTTTAATTCGGGTTCAGGTTTCCTGTCATGCCTAACCATAAAGACACCCCTCTCCTCTATATATTAACAACCTCCTTAACATCTAACTACTTGTGTCTTGTTTATAGGTGATCCAAATTCCATAGGTGATTGTTCTTTTCCTTGTTGTGGCGTTCCAGCCTCTTTTGTGTAACGCCTTAATTTGAATTGCAACATTTTATATTAATGTTAGGTCTAAGGCGGGTTTTAGAAGTTCTAATCTCGAGTTCAAGATAATCTTTCTCATATTTACATCAACTTTTATCTAGGAGGTATGTATATTTTCTTTTAAATATTCTAATCCTGGGTCCTATATATTAGTTTTTTGTAACGACTAGCACCTAGACGTACTCATCCTGACAATCGGTTCTGAAGAGAGAAATTTTGTTAGAAAAAAGGAAGATGTATTATAGATGTTAGCCGTTAAAAAAATCATATATAAAAGTTACATATTATTTGTGGTGATTTTTTTTATTTTAAAACCAAAGTTACAATCCCAAAAGTATAGTACATCTTCCTTTTTTCTGCACCACTTTTGGTATCTTAGTTTTGACGGTCGAATCCTGTATGTCATCCTAGAGGATGGAATATACAAAGTTAATTTATAACTAAATACCAAAAGGCATTTGTCCTCTTCTAAGAAGTTGTGTGTTCTAATCACGTCGTGGACGAGTGGTTTAGATTTAACAGTAGATTTAAAGTGTGTGAATTTGTCATTCAAAAAAATTGATAATTAAATAAATATCTGATTTTATACTGTTCATTTATTTATTGATCAACAATTAGAGTTCATTGATTAGTTATTTAGTTAAATAGTTATCGGTAGTAAGTAGTAACTAACTGTCATTTAAAAAAAACTATTTGAAACAAATGATGATGAACTTGGAGCCTCTTTCAACACTATTAATAAGTTTATTTTTTATGAAAAAATATTATAGGTAATTTCTCATCGTTCATTGGAAATTTGGGTTTTGCTTCGTTTTTAGTTATAATAAAAAGTTGGGTGGTTAATATAGCGGGAAAATCATCAAAATAAAGATGTGGGATAAAAGAATTTTATAAAATATACATTAATTTTTAACATTTCAAAAATAAACATATCAAAAATCAATCAATAAAATGACTCCACATAAGTTTAGCATGGTAGATTTCGGTCGACACAAATAACTAAAAAAGTATAACCGGTCCACCAAAAAACCAATAAAAAACGCCACATAGCTTGGAGGCTAGTTCTCATATGAGAGGCAAGATCTCAGCCTAGAGGCTAAGTCTTTTAGCATGGAGACTAGATTTCAACCGACATCTTTTTACATGTGGTCTGTTTTGATTGGTTTTTTTATAGACTCCATTGTATTTTTTCAAGTTCTTTTGTGCCATCAAATTCAAGCCTTTATGCTGAAATCTAGTCAGCTAAGCTTATGTGTCGTCTTCTTATTGGCACATTTTAGATATGTTTGTTCTGGTTTGAACAAAAATTCATTATATATTTTATAAAATTCTCTCGTCAACATTTTTATTTTGGCGGATTTTCCCTAATGTAGTGTTATATATTTATGTATTAGAAAATTATTTCTCTTGGTTTACAAACTATACTAGGATTCAACAGTCCTAAGAAAAGATGGGCTTATTTGGCAATGGACTAACTAATGAGTTTAATCTAAACTATACGAAGGTCTTGGGTTCGAATCCTAGCCACAACAAAAAAAGGGTCTGTGGTCAGGTCAGGGGGTTTGCCCAGTTGGGGGGGTTCCTCCTGTGGTGGGCTGCCCTGGATGTTCTAGGTGTTGCCCTGGGGAAACCAATTATTTTAGAATATCTAGGTGTTGCCGTTCAAAAAAAAAATCTAAACTATATTACCTACACCATTGGCATTGACCATGCAGTTGGAACAACAAGACATCTGGCGCACAAACTAGAATGAACATCATTAAACAAGAATTGTTTTGTGGGTCTTTTGATGAGGGCTCAAAGCTGGCCTATATCAATTTTTTCTCACTTAAAATGAATACCAATCTCAGTATGCATTGTACTATGAAGTTGTACCAGGTTGGTTGATAGGTATATAACCATGCCTTATCATAGTAGGTGACATTGAACAAAACAACATATAGTGAAGCTCAAAAATAACTTAGTGAAAAGCAACATGTTTGTTCCATCGCATTAGCTACCTTCATACTATTTCGCTCCTACACTTGATCTAGAGATAATAACTTGGCGTTTTGAGGACAAAGATACAAAGCTATCTCTCAATAATGCATAATGATGGTATGTAAACGACGTGTAGGTGAACACCCTTCCACATCTCTATCAGAGTATGTTGCGTATATTGTGCCTAATTATCACTGTGCGTAATTATAAAAATAGGTTGCTTCATTTTATATAAGTTGTGTAAATATTATATATATTTGCATTTTTATTTGTGTGTAATTACATATATATGGTTGTGTAGTTATTTTATAGTGTGTAGATTTACGCCTCGTCTCGCATCTAATGGGTTCGTATCATTCATATGATAATAGTTCTTTGTATGATAATTCTCTCACACATACGTATATATCGTGTACGCATGTATGTATATATATTAAAAAAACTGAAGTGATAAAGATTCATTTAAAAAAAAGTCGATAATTAGTGAAAACAAAGAAATGACTTTATTTGTGGGGCTTGAATTGTCGGGTCGGGCTTTGCAAGCGAAAAAGCAATAGTGATCGTTGAGATCAGCTGCTTGTCACGTGGAGTCGGGTCGGAGATGAACCCCCACTTGGGTCAGATGGAAGTGGGCCACTAACTTTTTATAGATCCAACATATATTCATATGTGATGAAAGATCTCCTAATAACACGTGCACTCCCCATGCGTCTTTCTTTCAACTTTTTTATTTTTTCTTTTAAATAATTTATAGACCACTCTTTACATCACCAAAATAATTTAATTTAATTTTATTATTTTACTTTTTTTTTTCTTACGATAAGAAAGTAAATTTATAAAAGCTATCAAGGTTCGGCCTTGGAGGTCAGAGGGTTTTCCCAAAGGGTTTTCCCTCTATGGATGTCATGGTTTCGAATCTTGTAAGGTGCACTTAATAAAAAAATAGGAACATCCTCTGGAGATTTCGAATTCCTTGGGGGATGTTCGGGTAGACTGATGTACGAGCCTCCCCTAATGGGACGTGCCAGTTGAGCTCACACCATTAAAAAAAAGTAAATTTATAAAACCAAAGTGATGTATCAATTATTTTTAATGGTTTACAAACCATTTTAACATTTTAATATGTTTTACTAAAACATGTTTTCACATGAAGGTGTGTTTATTTAAAACTTATAACTATAATTATTTTTTATAAAATTCTATAGCTTTTTTAATTCTTAAAACTCTCTATGAATTTATTGGTTTTTTATTACATTTTTTTTATTTTAAGGCATCAACATAAATGTGTTCTTCAAGACATTCTTCAATCATCTTCTTCCATCACAAATCGTCCAGGGGCGGCCCTAAGGGGCGGGGAGGGTGATGGTCCGGGACACAGTCTCCTAAGGGGCCCGTAGTTTTTTAAAAAAATTACTTGAGTTTGACCTTCTAGATTGTCTCCACCAGGGTACATATTTCATGTTTTAAAATATTATAAAAGCTTGAGTTAGATGGGTTGGTTTTAAATTACCTATTAATGCTCTTCCACTCAAGAAGGTTGCAGGTTTGATTCCTGCAACCCTCCTTTTTATTTTTTTTCTTTTTAAAATAGATCATTGCTCCCCCTAACTTTAGTTAAATTACAAAAGTCACCCACAACTTTGTAACTATTAATCTGACACCCCTGACTTTACAAAAATGACATAACTAACCCCTAACTTTATAAATTGGTAATTTGACACTTCTCCCCCCACTTTGGTAAAATGGCAAAACTCACCCCTAGCTTTGTAAATTGTTAATTTTACCACCTCAAGTTTAACGACTTTATCGTTTCAATGTTAACTCCTATTCGCGCCACAATTTATCTATTTTTCGAACTCCATGACCGAGTCGTGACAACTTCATACGTTTCTTTTATGTACTATTAACCCACTTAGAAATTAAAAAAATGTTCACTACTTGTATTATCCATTTATCTTATTAACTCACTTAGAAATTAAAAAAAAGCCCACTAGATTTTCAAACTTATTAAAAATTAACAAAATAATCATTATTCGTTTGTTATAGTTTTTTATTATGCCATTATGAGTTTATATTATGGGACCCGTTTTTTTTAAATGTCCTGAGCCCAAAACATTTTAAGAAATCTCAGGACCGGCCCTGCAATCGTCAACCACAATTGTCTACCACCAGTCCACCACAATCAAGTAATCAACCACCACTATCTACCACCATACAAAGTCAGCAACCACCACCAACTAGTC
The DNA here is from genome assembly GCA_023525975.1 of Smallanthus sonchifolius. Classification (NCBI taxonomy): domain Eukaryota; kingdom Viridiplantae; phylum Streptophyta; class Magnoliopsida; order Asterales; family Asteraceae; genus Smallanthus; species Smallanthus sonchifolius. Next base: position 299,932 of record JAKNSE010000034.1, on the reverse strand, counting down.
AACCGCCATCGTAAACCAATGTTTTTTTTTAAGAACTAAATTACAATTATACAAATATTGGCTTTATACACATAACAAAACCTCAAAATCCATATAAAACTTTAGAGTTAATTGCATAAATGGCCCATGTGATTTGATCAAATTACATGTTTGGTTCTCGGGTTTTAAAAATTGCATGTTTATCCCAAGTAATAATAATATAATAACAATAATAATAATAACTTTATTTGTTTGTAAAGATAAAACATTTTAAAAATAGTAATAAATAGTATATTAGTTTTGTATATAAACTTAAAATAATTTTTAAGCATGAATTTTAATTATATGCATGTTTATTTTAGACATATGTTTGTTAATTTGAATTTTTTTTACGGAAAAAACTTAATTTATAGTTGTTATGATCTTATTACAGTGAATCATATGTTGATAATGATAATTAAAACATATTTAATGAATTTTAATGTACTTTCAAAACCTTTTTCCTTTTAAAAAATGAATTTATTTATTAAGGAAATGGGGTTAATAATGTGCATGGATGTTTTTCTAGACAACATGATTACTTTTATTTTGTGGTCCATTCTTCCAACATTCACAATTTCATCGTATTTGGCTTTGCTCTCTAAAATACTAATCTTATTTTTACTTCTTTTAGGATTTTTTTTTTAAACTTTTGGGAGAAAGCATTAAATTTTTAATGAACACATTAATCACTTTATGGTGGTCACGTTTTGAAGAAAAGGTCACGATTTGAGAACATCGAGCTGTTAGTATGTGGTGATCGAGCTATGAGTAATTTTATATAATAGTAAACAAGTTTCTAATGTATATTACTAAAGTTTTTTTTTGTATCTGTAAACTTTCATTAAATGTTTAAATATTTTTTTATAAATGTTAATTTTTTAAAATGAAGGGAGACAAATGAAATATACATATAAATCTTATTATTTACTATTAAGTGATTGTGTTTTCTTTTTTAGTTTTAATTCAATTGAATAATTATGAAACTTGGTTATTATTTGGTATTTTTTTCTTCACAAACACATCACAATTCAAATTAATTTTAAAAAAATAATCACTAACTAATAATTAAAATTCATATATTTTATATTTGCCTCATTTAATTTTAAAAAGTTTTCACATTTATTTCTAGAAGATTAAAACACAATGAAAGTTAAGTGTCTTTAGATAAACAAAAAAACTTCAGTGACTTTAGTAAAACACGTAAAAATTTTGGTTAATATCGTGTAAGTTTTTCTTTTTTATTTTACCCCAAAATCCCAACTTGTTGGTCAAGGTTTTTATTTTTCCCTAATTTTATTTACCAATTTTATTGCATTCAATATCTTGTGAAGTTTGGTAAGATTTTCGATATGAGTGAAGAATTCAACGTTTTATACAATCTAGTGATAGAGAATTAGGGATTTAAATGAAGTTGTTTACTGTTTAATTACTTGTAATTGTTACAATCTAGTGATAGGAATTAGGGATTTGCAAAACACTGATACTTTTAATCCCAGAATTAAGGATGTAATAAAGCTTAATTAGATGATCAGCAACAACTTTGTAAAGGAAGGAAGATGCATTTAGTAGATAACATGATAGTTAACTTTGTCTAATTTTTCTAGTTAACTGTAGAAGAAAATTGTCTTTCACATGTTTCTACACCGCGATCAAATATATGTCTTGTAGCTAGTAAAATACACAGATAATACCAAAATTCTGTGTATTTGCATCAAAACAACCAAAAAGATTGAACTAATAATGATCTACTATCATTGGTGGTTTGTTTTAACTACATTGATGACAACTTTTATTAATATGAATTTTTAAAGAAGTAGACCATAAACACCTATTAAACCAAAGGGGTGACTCGTTTGATAAGTTATGAACCATACCATAAACACCTCTAATAATGACATAAGAAGGATTCGCCCGAGATTGCCACTTGTAATATGCTGATGTGAAATGTCTCATAATTAACCTTTTTTTATTACTATTATTTATCTCCTAATTATCCTTTTTTTTAGTGTACGCATGTAAATAAGGGGAATTCTAACCACACATGAAATATTGCTAATTGGACACGTCGCCGCCCAATACGCCCTCGTATAGGGCAATACGATGACGTATAGGGTTCAGTCACTGACAACAGAATGCCACGTGTCAGTCAGCTGGTCCAATACGTAGCGTATTGAGCTATACGCAACGTATGAGGCACGAGTTATATTTTTTGCTTCAAAAAGTTGGAAGATTTGGAATTTATGAATCTTATACGTGGCGTATAGGACAATACGCCACGTATAAGTTTTTTTTATTTAATTATTTTTTTAATTTAATTTCTTTTTTGTTTTTTTATTTAATTATCTTTTTTAATTTAGTTTATATAATTTTTTTAATATAAGTTTGTTATCTATTTATGAATTTTATATATTTTATATTTTTTTAAAACATTTATTATATTTTTACATTACAACCAAACAAAATATTAAACATTAAAACCAAACAAATAAACTAAACATTATATACATCACATCAAAAAATTAAATATATACATCAAAATGTTTTACATACATAACAACGAAACAAACTAAATACAAATAAAACAACTAAACCTGACCGGCTCCGCCCTCATCCTGACACGCCCCGCCCTCATCCTGAACGGGGTCGTCCGGATAATGACGTGGCGGTGGAAGCGGGCGTGGCTCGATGCCGGCGGCTCGTGACAGATCCACGAGCTGTCCAACCGCCCACATCATCAGGTCCTCCATGCGATCGACTTGAAGACACTGTCGCCGTGAGTCGGCAACAAGTCCATCAAGCAATGTCTGGGTAGCCCTGTCCAGCCTAACACACCGTCGTACGTGTCGGGGATGCGGTGGCGGATGGACGTGGATGTCATCGACGTGCGGGACGTGCGGCGGCGCGTCCTCCATCGCCACACCCTGTAGCGGATGAGGCATAGGCGGGTCCCCTGTTCGGGCATCTGCGGCAACGGCACCGGGACCCAAACCTGTCATGGACGGCCCCTACGAACCGAAGGCCCTACGGAAATCGGTGCGTGATGCGCATACCGCTCGCCGTGCGACGGTTTAATCGGACATGGGGAATGGCCGGTAACATCGCAGGCTCATGCACATCAAATGGTGTAACCGACCGCATGATCTGCATGATGAAAGCACCGCCATACAAAAGCCCGCATGTCACACCCCGACCGATGGCGGAATTATCGGGGCGGGACATGTAGACTGTTCATGAGCACAAGGTTGACTAAATTGAAATATATTAATTGTTAAATTTCATTGCAAACGTTCAAACAAAACCAAATCCAAGAAAGAAACATAAATGTAATACATAGACTTCTTTATTTAAATTAGCTAAGTCCAAAGCCTATGTGTAGCACATCTTGATCAAAATCACATATTAGTACCTGAAACATGAATAAAATAAAGTCAACTAAAAAGTTGGTGAGTATAACACAAGTTTGTATAATACTAGCATATAGATAGTAAAACAAATCCTTACATAACATGATAAATAAGGCATTTATGGAGAGCAGCTATTGTATAACCAAGTACAATCAAACCTTTGTAACTAGAGTGCAAAATTGTGTTGTCGGTAACAATCACCCCAAACTGGGTGGGTTTGTCAGACTCAATAGATCTATCATTGTTTACCGTCGGCTTGAATAGTTAATGATTGCACATAATCGCATACAAGAGTTAACACACCTAGCACTCAGGCATAAAGTTCAAATTCGCACACATGAATGTAAATAGGATTTGTATTTGTGTAGTTTGTGTAAGTATAAGTGATAGTGTTGTATAATGTTCATGTTCTACCCCAAAAAGTGTAAAAGAGTAAAGGGGCTATGTAATACTCACTTAGTTTGAAGGCGTAGCTAACACGAAATACTAGCTAGAAATGAGATCCTTGTAATGCACAATGTTAACCTAGTGTGGAATGTATATAGGATTAATAGTATGCTCAATATTCTATGTTTAAGTCTAGGATTGAATTGGTTGTGTGTATAAAGCTTGTGGTTTGTACTTGAATGGTGTTGTATAAATTAGGGTTTGAGTTTGGAATAACTAATAAAACAAAATTATTATTTATAAAAATAAGTTAAGTATTAGAGGTACCCAGGGGCGGACCTAGTGAAGCCGGGGGGGGTGCACAGGAACCCCCCGAGTTTTGAAATTTTAGTGTAACGGTAGGTAAAAAAACTGGGGTGAACCCCCTAAAATACCCTACGGTGAACCCCCTTACAAGGTTTCACAGTAAGCGTAGTGGTTTAGGCCCTATGAAATTGGGGCATCTAAAAACAGTGAACCCCTTGGAAAAAATTCCTGGATCCGCCACTGGAGGTACCTAACTAAATAGTTTTTGTTTAAATGTAGATTAAATAAATAATCTTTACCTTATTCATTTATTTATAACTTAGTCATTTAGTTATATTAGATGTTTTAAAATAATTATAAATGTCTTTACTTTATTTTCATAAAGATGTTTAAATAAATGGTGTAAATAATGTTTAAGTGTAGGGTTTAAATATGAATTTAATTTTTGTAAGTTTTAAATAATAAATTTCTATTTATTTATTTTATAAAATCAATCATTTTTATTTAAAAATTATTTTGAAATACTTATTGTTTTTAATATATGGAAATAATTATTCTGCTAAGATTTCTCTCACACACGACCGTGCCTGGAACAAGGCACGATCGTGCTAGGACCACGGGCGCGACCATGCTAGTCAGGGACGCGACCGTGTTGATCAAACAGAATGCATAATTGGGTTGTTCACTAGGCACGATCGTGTCTTGGACCAGGCACGACCGTGTCTAGGGTTTTGAGGCATGACCAAGTCTAGCCAAGGGCATGACCGGGTCTGAATGTGGGAGGCATGACCGCGCTGGTATTTGGCGCGACCGTGTCTCATGAAGCACGACCGTGCTAGAATGCCAGCGCGACCGTGTCTATTCCAAAACAGATTCAATTCGACTAATTCTTATATTATTAATGTTGGAATTCATGGGGCTTTCACCCATTAAATTATCACGAGTCTTTTTGTATAAATCAATTGTATTTAAAACGTGTCTAAGGTTCGATTCGATTAAATCATTTTTAACGAAAATGTAGATTCGGGTTCGTGGTGATTTTCGTAATGAAAGCCCAAATTAGTATGGGGCTTTTAATCTATGAACTGAATCGAGTGAGGAGAAGGTTTCAATTACCTGAAATAATGATGAATCGATGGAGTACGGTAGGGACTTGTTTCGGCGACGACAGTTTGATCTCAGGCGTCTTCTGCTGCAACTCCGGCTGTTTCTGTGCGTTCAGAAGTTTTTAGAGAGGATGATAATGCGTTTGCTTGGGAGAATTGAGATCAGAATGGTGGATTTGGTGAACAAGAATAAAGAAGTCGACGGTTTGGTTTAGAAATCTATAATTGGTTTTAATTCAGGTGTAATGTCGATTCTTAATCGTCTAATGATGATTATTAACAGATAAACGTGTATAACCGTTACGGATTTGTGCGAGTTTAGAATTAAAGATTGTTTTTACGTTTCAACTGATGAGAGGCGCGACCGTGCCCATATGAGGCGCGACCGTGCCCAGGCACCGGGCGCGACCATTCCAAAGCAAGTCGCGCGACCGTGCCAGAACAAGGCGCGGTCGTGTCTATTAGGGTTTCTTGTTAATTTTCAACATTAGACCTCGTAACTTTAGTCTTTGGCATATTTGTATAAATAGATATTTATGTAATGTTTTTAGTAGGTTATAACCAAGTAAAATTTGCGAATTTGCATTGAAATATAGTATTTTAATTAATGGTACGAATAGAACAAAACAGTGCACTAGAATTGGGTTTAAAATGCATTACATTGAATTGAAATACGGATACTAAAAATCATAAATGTTACACCGCGCTTCCGTCGCATATAGGCAGATGCAAAATAAAGCGTCATGCATGTGGATAGGCCGCAACGCGTGCCAGTATATGCAGGCAATAGAGGAAGAAGAGGTCTCTATCAGTGCACCACTCACGGCTTTTCAGACGCGGTGCGATCGACGTTGAAATAAGCCGGTGCAGATATCTATACAAAGGATCTCTAATCCCCGAGACCTTCCCCTTGGTACCTGTCACACCCCGACCGATGGCGGAATCATCGAGGCGGACAATGTGATGATTGTTCATAAGCACATGATCTACTAAGGTTGCATAATTCATTAATAAGATTTGAATTCCAAATATCCAAATACAATTCAAGTTACAACACCCTATTCTAGAATATTACACATAATTATTTTACTAGGTCCAAAAGCCTTATGTGTAGCACCTTCAACACATAGTCACACAATCACATATCTTCACCTGAAACGTAATCCAAAACAAGTGTCAACTACGAGAGTTGGTGAGTTTACATACGTTTAAATACAGTAAAAGTTTAGTTAAAAACGTTTATACAATTCATAGTTTGACATGGTATGATATGGCATAATGTGGAGAATTCACTATATGTATACCAATTGTAAGCATGTAATTATGTATATAAGCATAAAGGTTTAACGTGATAGGCATAGCATACCGCTACCCTAAAAGTGATAGGCATGGAATCAAGACTATGTGGGTTACACATAATTTAAACCATCCTAAAAGTATTCATAGCATAACAAGTGATCAAGCACAAAAGCACAATAATCTACACATGTAAACACAAGTTGAATTGTATGTAAGTAAGCACAGATTACGTTTCACCCCAAAATGTATAAAAATGTAAATAGGGGATATGTAACTCACCTTGCAAGCGGGTATTTGTCCACGCGTGTAGGTGATAAGTATGTTGAAGTCTAAGCACAATGAAACCCTATGTAGATAAATGGGTATTATTGTATGTTTATATGTATGTGCGTATTCGTATTTAAATGGGTGTGGGTTTTATAATAATATCCTTAATATTTGTTTGTATAAAATGTGGTAGAAAATGAATATGGTTTTGTAAGACTTTGACTTATAAAATATTACATTTTTAAATAATTAATCATTATGTTTAATGTATTTAAACAATAAAAATAAATAAAAAGATAAGTCTTTATTTGACTAATTATGTTGATATTTTGTATATATTAAAATTTACTTTAACATGTTTATTAAAAAGAAATATTGCTAGTGTTTATATATAAATAATGAGACATTTTATATATTAAGTGTATTTTAATAAGTTTATAAAATGTTACAAGATTTATAAAAATATAGAACATTTCATATTTAAAAATGTAATTAAATAAGTTTATAAAGATATTACAAGATTTATAAAAATATAGGACATTTTATATCAAAAAAAAATGTAATTAAATAAGTTTATAAAGATATTACAAGATTTATATAAATATAGGACATTTTATATCTAAAAATGAAATTAAATAAGTTTATATAAATATTACAAGATTTATAAAAATATAGGATATTTTATATATATTATAATGTATTTTAATAAGTTTATATATATATAAAAAAAATGGGATGGTTTATAAAAAATGTAGTTTAATCGATTTTTAAATTAAACGAACAAGTAACCCGACTCGTTTTAGTATTTATTGTATAAAAATGGTATTAAAATAAGTTAAGATATTTAAATAAAATAAAAAAAATGAAATCAGAAGAAAAATGGGGTTGGGCCGGAGGCCAGCAGGCTCGAACCCGCGACCTTGAACATAATCGCACACAACACTGACCAGCCGGGCTATAGCCCATCGCTGGTCAGGAACATGTTAATTAATTTATAACCACTTAGGGTAACGACCACTAGTTCTCGGCAACGACCAGGATTGGTGTCCGGGCAATTTCGTTTGGCCGGGAATCAGTGGGTTACGGTCCGGATTATGCTCGGAATTGCTAGTACTAAGATAAACGAAGGGTAGGGACACGAAATGCAGTGCTAATACCTGACCGAAGTGGTCTGCGGAGTCGAGAACGAAGCCGAGAGTATCCCGAACTGGAACTGGACCTTGGGGTCGAATTGAAGCTTCTAAGGGGGCTGGGGAGTTTCGCCTGGATGTCGTGAATGCAGAGGTATCCTCAATTTAGAGAGAGAGTAGACAGAGAGGGAGAATGGAGCTCGAGGAGGACCGGGTATGGTCATTTATACTCGAAGGGATTCCGAATGATGGAACCAGAAATTGGCTCCGCAATTGGGTTCGGACAGGTCATACAAAGCGAACGAGACCGGTCTTAGCCGTGGAGGTACTGTGTGTCGGCCGAATTTCATGGGCTTGACTTCGGGGATTAATGGTGTCGAGGGATTTTGATGATGAAAAGGTAAATTGGTCGGGGGAACGTGGTCGCGTGAGGACGGCGAGTACAATGGTGCAGGTTTTAGGTGTCGAGGGATAGAGGGACAGGGCTGTCGGGGCTCGCCGGAAAGGTTTTGGTCCGCCGGACAAAGGAAAAGGGTGACCGGAATTGCGAATTGGGTCTTGGCAGATTTAGTCCCTGTAGTTTGATTTTGTTTTAATTCGACCCCTGAGATAATTACGGATGAATCCTTGTGGTTTGATTTGCCCACATTTAGTCCCTTAACTGATTTCTGTTTTATAACCTTGTAGTTTAATTAATTACAAAACGACCCCTAAACTTTTTATTAAATAAATTAATTTGATTTCTTTTAAATAAATTTTAACTTAATATTATATTTAAATGTTTTTATAAACTTATTTTATTAAAAATTATTTTTAAATAATTATTTTATTGAAATAATACATTAAATTATTTATTTAAATTATTAAGTTTATTTAACTTAAATTCTTTTAAACTAAATAAAACTTAAGTATATATAATTTTATAAAACTTATGTTTTTATTAAAATTAATCATTTTGAATGGTTAATTTAATAAAATTGAAAACCATTGATTTATTTATATAAATTATTTAATTTAATGAAATAATTTATGTAACTTATATCTTTCAAATATATTTTTTTTTTAAAATTTAATTTAAAAATACATAAATTGTAATTTGTCAACACGCCAATTTGTATAAATTTGATTAAATATACGTGTATATGTTTTGAAATAAAATGTTAATATTTACACGATAAATTACACAATGAAAATTTTTGAAATGTCACAGTCTCCCCAAGTTGAAGGAATTTCGTCCCGAAATTCGATTAGCGACGGTTATAGAAGCGGAAAAAGGGATGCCAACGGACTTAGAATAGAATTAATCACAAAAGAATGACCAGAGGGAAATAGAGTAGGATAACGGATGCTAGCTTAATTCGAGTCGAGTTGTCAATTAGTTGATTTAACAGTGTAATGAGATTTATGCATTCAAGTGTTCATACAAAGTGTGGATGTAAACTCTTAGAAACCATATGGTATTGGTGTCAATTACCTTGTGACATGGCATTTTCCTTTAAAACTTTACCTCACGGGTGTTTATATTTTCAAATTTTACAAAAACATTTTATTTCAAAAACCGGTCCTCCTCCTAGTACTTATGCATGGTTTATACTCGTTATATCAAGTGGGTTTATGTATAGGGTGTACCAGCGGCTAACCCACCACCCCTTTGATATACCGGGGATTTCCCGTGCATAATTACTAGGATTTAGACCATTTTAATTAAATCATCTTCTTAAAATGGAAATTCTACAATGAAATGCGTACAATCTGAAAGTGTTATCACATCCATGAGCGGTTTCATAGTACAAATATGTTCAACAATTTAAGTAAACTTTATCAGGGTTAGCAAGTTGAATGAATGAATTAAACGTAACATGTTTGTTTCACAATAGTATAGGAATGAGATGGATGGTGAAAGCATAGCTATTAAATGCAATCACGGATGATAGAATTTATAGTAATGGATTTCACATCCGCTATTACCATGATATAAGAGTTATCAAATTTGGCTTGTTGTTTAGCAAATAGTTGGTTAAAAGCAAGAGACACAAATTTCCATTGGCATGAGTACTGAATAAAACGGATGTATAAAGATAGTGAACAAAAGAACGTACCATTGACAGTGTCGTCATTGGCCGGAGCCTCATTAGCATTTATATTAAATGCTCGTCCACGAGGACCACCTTGATTTTGAAGTCTTGGACATTGGTTTCGAAAGTGGTTTGGATCTCCACATTCGTAACAGGCCCGTCCATAGGTGACAGTGAGAGGCACTGGATGATTGCCTTGAGTAGCTTGGTTAACGATAGTGCGAGCACGGCAAGTAGTAACAACGTGTCCATAGCGTCCACATTTTGAGCATAGACGGCATGCAGCATGCGGGGCATGGTGATACTTGCAAGTAGGGCATTGGGGAAATGAACCTACATAATTCCTCAGAATTTGACCCGCAGGAGTAACTTGGGTCACGGGTACGGCAGGAGTGATGGCCGCAAAGTTTTGGGCCTTGTGCTTCTTATCCTGATGGGAAGAATCGGGCTCTTTGTCTTTGTCGGACACGGAAGTAGCAGCTTTGTCGACCACTTTCTTGGTACCCTTCCTGGATAAGGTACCCGCTTTGACGTGATTGTCAGTCAACACAGCAGACAAACGGATAGCGTCTTCGAGAGTGGAGGGATTACTTCCCAATACGGTGTCTTGGAGCGGCATAGGCAGTCCACCTATGTATTTCTCAATTCCCCGCGCTAAGGGAGTAACCATGTGGGGCACGAGCAGACTTAGTTCTTGAAAACGAGTGGTGTAAGCCAAATTCTCTCCGCTATCTTGGGTGAGATCCCAAAATTCAGCTTCGAGCTTCCTCATTTCGTTGCGAGGACAGAACTCGTCAGTCATAAGTCGTTTCATTTCGTCCCAAGACAAGGACATAGCAGATTCGTTGCCTCGAGTACGTTTCTCACCGTTCCACCAGGTGAGTGCTCGTTTTTGGAAGACGCTGGCAGCATATCGGACTTTGAGGTTGTCGGGACAATCGCTGTTTAGGAAAGTACTCTCCATACTTTCAAACCATTGAAGAAGGCCAGTTGCACCTTCCGTCCCGAAGAATTTGGTGGGGTTGCAAGAATTGAAATGTTTGAATGTGCAGTATGGTGGGTTTGCACCATTCCCTTGCGTGTTAGACCCATTGCTGTTGTTGTTAGCTTGGATCAGTTGACCTACTAGTTGGGTAAGTAATGTAGCAAGGTTGGTGTTGGAGTTGCTAGAGTTAGCATTAACCGCTCGACGGGGAGGCATTCTATAAGATACCACAAGAAAAGACAAGAATTTATGAGACTTTGGATAAAATGGGCATGCATGTGCCACCGTTGGTAGACTGTTCACAATAATGCCAGCAGGAACACGAGATGACACTCATCATATCGCATGATAATGTATGTATGTTCTGACTAAAACTAATCACACAATTCATTCAGAATTTATAACACTAAAGAATAGGGGAAATAAGCCATGAAATCTATTCCTGGGAGGATATGATGACATAGATCATTATTTGCGTAATAGGAATTGCCGGGACTTGCATGCACTACAAATCGTTATTACGTGTGCACCCGAAATAATGATTTGTTTTGCATGTTCGTCTAGTTCTTCCTACCTCGCTATAATGTCCCCAAATTTTGAGTTTAAGTTCGGATTGTATCCTTGCGAATACATTGACTTATCAACGTTAAATAATTCGTCAAAACTTTCAAGGAGACATGCTTTAGCCTATAGGTAAACACTCACTTCAGGAATTCCCAGGAAAGCATACGGGTCCGTTTACTTGGATTTATACGAAATGCTTTCCTAGACAGAAAACCCAATGTACAGGTGTCACCCTTCCAGATTGCACGTGTCCTTTACTGGTTTCAAGAAATTAAGTCGTTGACGAGATTTTCAAGATTTTAATAGTCTTGAGAGTCTATTAGTATAAAATGTGTAGAAACGTTGCAATTAATATGGAGTAGTAAAGAGTATGGATAAGGATGGGTAGTGTATTTGTTTGCATAAGTTTTTTTTTGTCAAATGTGTATGTAAAGTATGTATCATGTTATAAAGCCTTGTATGTATGTGTATAAGTCTCATGTACCAACTTGGGAAGATTCAAATAATACCTAACTACAAATAATTCATATAGCAAATAATCATTTAGCACATAACACATAAAAGGGAGTCCTAGGGTTATAGTCTAGGTCATCGTGTCTAATAACCTAATTCCCTATAACCTGGCTCTGATACCAATCTGTCACACCCCGACCGATGGCGGAATCATCGAGGCGGACAATGTGATGATTGTTCATAAGCACATGATCTACTAAGGTTGCATAATTCATTAATAAGATTTGAATTCCAAATATCCAAATACAATTCAAGTTACAACACCCTATTCTAGAATATTACACATAATTATTTTACTAGGTCCAAAAGCCTTATGTGTAGCACCTTCAACACATAGTCACACAATCACATATCTTCACCTGAAACGTAATCCAAAACAAGTGTCAACTACGAGAGTTGGTGAGTTTACATACGTTTAAATACAGTAAAAGTTTAGTTAAAAACGTTTATACAATTCATAGTTTGACATGGTATGATATGGCATAATGTGGAGAATTCACTATATGTATACCAATTGTAAGCATGTAATTATGTATATAAGCATAAAGGTTTAACGTGATAGGCATAGCATACCGCTACCCTAAAAGTGATAGGCATGGAATCAAGACTATGTGGGTTACACATAATTTAAACCATCCTAAAAGTATTCATAGCATAACAAGTGATCAAGCACAAAAGCACAATAATCTACACATGTAAACACAAGTTGAATTGTATGTAAGTAAGCACAGATTACGTTTCACCCCAAAATGTATAAAAATGTAAATAGGGGATATGTAACTCACCTTGCAAGCGGGTATTTGTCCACGCGTGTAGGTGATAAGTATGTTGAAGTCTAAGCACAATGAAACCCTATGTAGATAAATGGGTATTATTGTATGTTTATATGTATGTGCGTATTCGTATTTAAATGGGTGTGGGTTTTATAATAATATCCTTAATATTTGTTTGTATAAAATGTGGTAGAAAATGAATATGGTTTTGTAAGACTTTGACTTATAAAATATTACATTTTTAAATAATTAATCATTATGTTTAATGTATTTAAACAATAAAAATAAATAAAAAGATAAGTCTTTATTTGACTAATTATGTTGATATTTTGTATATATTAAAATTTACTTTAACATGTTTATTAAAAAGAAATATTGCTAGTGTTTATATATAAATAATGAGACATTTTATATATTAAGTGTATTTTAATAAGTTTATAAAATGTTACAAGATTTATAAAAATATAGAACATTTCATATTTAAAAATGTAATTAAATAAGTTTATAAAGATATTACAAGATTTATAAAAATATAGGACATTTTATATCAAAAAAAAATGTAATTAAATAAGTTTATAAAGATATTACAAGATTTATATAAATATAGGACATTTTATATCTAAAAATGAAATTAAATAAGTTTATATAAATATTACAAGATTTATAAAAATATAGGATATTTTATATATATTATAATGTATTTTAATAAGTTTATATATATATAAAAAAAAATGGGATGGTTTATAAAAAATGTAGTTTAATCGATTTTTAAATTAAACGAACAAGTAACCCGACTCGTTTTAGTATTTATTGTATAAAAATGGTATTAAAATAAGTTAAGATATTTAAATAAAATAAAAAAAATGAAATCAGAAGAAAAATGGGGTTGGGCCGGAGGCCAGCAGGCTCGAACCCGCGACCTTGAACATAATCGCACACAACACTGACCAGCCGGGCTATAGCCCATCGCTGGTCAGGAACATGTTAATTAATTTATAACCACTTAGGGTAACGACCACTAGTTCTCGGCAACGACCAGGATTGGTGTCCGGGCAATTTCGTTTGGCCGGGAATCAGTGGGTTACGGTCCGGATTATGCTCGGAATTGCTAGTACTAAGATAAACGAAGGGTAGGGACACGAAATGCAGTGCTAATACCTGACCGAAGTGGTCTGCGGAGTCGAGAACGAAGCCGAGAGTATCCCGAACTGGAACTGGACCTTGGGGTCGAATTGAAGCTTCTAAGGGGGCTGGGGAGTTTCGCCTGGATGTCGTGAATGCAGAGGTATCCTCAATTTAGAGAGAGAGTAGACAGAGAGGGAGAATGGAGCTCGAGGAGGACCGGGTATGGTCATTTATACTCGAAGGGATTCCGAATGATGGAACCAGAAATTGGCTCCGCAATTGGGTTCGGACAGGTCATACAAAGCGAACGAGACCGGTCTTAGCCGTGGAGGTACTGTGTGTCGGCCGAATTTCATGGGCTTGACTTCGGGGATTAATGGTGTCGAGGGATTTTGATGATGAAAAGGTAAATTGGTCGGGGGAACGTGGTCGCGTGAGGACGGCGAGTACAATGGTGCAGGTTTTAGGTGTCGAGGGATAGAGGGACAGGGCTGTCGGGGCTCGCCGGAAAGGTTTTGGTCCGCCGGACAAAGGAAAAGGGTGACCGGAATTGCGAATTGGGTCTTGGCAGATTTAGTCCCTGTAGTTTGATTTTGTTTTAATTCGACCCCTGAGATAATTACGGATGAATCCTTGTGGTTTGATTTGCCCACATTTAGTCCCTTAACTGATTTCTGTTTTATAACCTTGTAGTTTAATTAATTACAAAACGACCCCTAAACTTTTTATTAAATAAATTAATTTGATTTCTTTTAAATAAATTTTAACTTAATATTATATTTAAATGTTTTTATAAACTTATTTTATTAAAAATTATTTTTAAATAATTATTTTATTGAAATAATACATTAAATTATTTATTTAAATTATTAAGTTTATTTAACTTAAATTCTTTTAAACTAAATAAAACTTAAGTATATATAATTTTATAAAACTTATGTTTTTATTAAAATTAATCATTTTGAATGGTTAATTTAATAAAATTGAAAACCATTGATTTATTTATATAAATTATTTAATTTAATGAAATAATTTATGTAACTTATATCTTTCAAATATATTTTTTTTTTAAAATTTAATTTAAAAATACATAAATTGTAATTTGTCAACACGCCAATTTGTATAAATTTGATTAAATATACGTGTATATGTTTTGAAATAAAATGTTAATATTTACACGATAAATTACACAATGAAAATTTTTGAAATGTCACAGTACCTAACCAAGGACTATCTGAAATCAAACCCCAAAAAACGAGTTCCTCCTTGTCCACCTTCGTCACCGCCTCGGTGAAAAGTGGCGTGACCGTCTCATGCTCGTGGTACAAGCCCGTTGTGACGGCCCACTGACGGAGGGTCTGACGGTAAACGGTCCCAAAAATACAAAATGAAATATGATCCGGCTCCATATTTGGCGCCTCCCCGGGAAGAGGCTCCAGCCCAGCCTCTGAGGAGATAAGCGTTAAAAGAAACTCGACGACCACCTCTCGGTAGGTCTCCGTGAATGAAAGATCAAAAAGACGCGACCATAGCGTGTCCAGGCCGATGATGGCCGTAGCCCGGTCGGCCTCCTGTACCTCCTCCAGAAGCCCCCAATCGACCGCCGTCCCTGGGCCCAACTGCACCTCCTGGAGCTTCTGGCACCGGGCATACACCTCCGAATCGGCCGGAAAATCCATAAAAGGGTAGTGCGCAAGATCGTCTAGCTGCTCCATGTGAATATCATTCTTATGATCCGCCATATCTGATAATAATAAATTGTTTTTATTTTTTTTATTTTAAATAATAATAAATAATTTTTTATTTTATATAATAATATATTGTTTTTATTTTAAATAATAAAAATAAATTTTTATTTTAAATAATAATAAATAATAATAATAATAATATATTGTTTTTATTTTAAATAATAATTTTTTTATTTTAAATAATAATAAATAATAATAATATATTGTTTTTATTTTAAATAATAAAAATATTTTTTATCTTAAATAATAATAATAATATATTGTTTTTATTTAAAATAAAAAATATTTTTTTTAAAACCAAATCGTCACGTATAGCCTTATACGTGGCGTATAGGCTGTTACCGGGTAACCAAGCCATACGCAGGCAACTCAAGCCATACGCAGGGCTGTTACCGGGCAACCCAAGCCTTACGAAGACCAACCAAGCCATACGAAGGCCAAGTTGCCGAGAACATGAGCCATACGCAGCGTATAGCACTATACGTGGCGTATGGCTTCATCGTCTTCCTCAGATGAACTATACGTGGCGTATAGCTCTTAAGTTTCAGTGGTATGTAGCCTTTAAATATCTGAAATTTAAAAATTTTGAATTCGCTCTCATTCAAGCCTATACGCCACGTATTGCCCTATACGTGGCGTATAGAATATATAATTAAATTTATATATTATTAATTAAAATATTAATTAAAATTAGTTATAGTTAATTATAATTAGTTATAATTAATTAATTAATAATAAATTAAAATTAATAAAAAAACTAATCAAAATGAACATAAAATTAATTAAAAATAATTAAAATACAATTTTAAACAAACATCATCCGTGATCCATGACGTATTGTGGAAATCTAGATCTATTTGTAGCCATTATTTTCTTAAATCATTCAATACGATCACTGTATATTTTTTCCATTCTACTACATCATCATTTCGGTGCACATTCTAAAGTGCATTTGGCGTGGGAATCGGAAATCTCCTTCTAGCTTGACGTGAATGAAATGAGCCCTGTTGACGTGAACTAACGATACAATTTGATGTTGAGCATGAACGTTTGGACCAAACCACAATGAAAAAAATGTTTGATTACCGGCGATGCTTAAAAGATGAACAATCACCCAAAATCTTTGAGCAATTAGGAGTCCTATGTATGGCATCGACATCTAACGACTAACTAGTGCGGCTTTCACATCCTGTCAATATATCGTGTGACACAGCTTATCATATTCTTGAAAGGCGACTCTGTCAAAAACAGTTCTCCACCATTCTTCTTTATTTTCCATCTCCTGTAGAAGTTGTTGTTGGATAAAAATGCATCGGTTTTTATTTAAAGCTACCGATCGAAAACCATAGTTTCCATCGGGATTTACATCTTGTATATGTGAAATGTACGGATAAAATAAAGATGGTATTGAATCCTTAAAACAATTTATATTGTTACCAGCATCTTTCCCCATAATCAATGGAAACCCAAGATGAGCGTTATCATCTTGTGGTTGCTTTCCTTTACCCTTCGTTGAACGACGGTGTTGAATAACCGAACTCGCTTGTCTAGAGTCTTGTGACGCAATGTACGAGCTATGTCTCGCAGGGCCACATTTGCTTTGTTGGGATCCTGTGAATGAGCTGTTTCTTGCGACATCCTGTTTCCTTTGTTGTTGCTTTTTCAAAGTTGGACGACCGCGAGTATCTTCTTGTACGACAGGCGATTTCTGTTACTTTTGCTCGGAAAGACCACCCATGCGATTCTCGACGGCATACTTCTTTTGACCTGATCGGGTTGTGACATAATTTTGTTTCTCACTTGACCAAGTACTTTATCCACGTCTACATTTTCATCATCGACAAACGACGGTTTTAAATCAAGTTTCCTCCGGATAACGTCCAACGCATCTAGCGGGATTCTGCCACCTGTATTAAAACGAAATAGTCAGAACAATTTGAAAAGAAAAAAAACAAGATAAATAGTCAAAACAGTTTACCTGTAGCTTCAATATTTGCCAGACGACAAGCACACGGCAACCCACAACTACTGGAAAGTTGGCAACCACACGTTTCATTTTGTTTCTGTATATGTGATAACTTGTACCACTCGTTTTCTAACAAATTTAGAGCTTTATGTGAAACTTTACGGTGCATGTTATCAAACAATTCAATAGCTATGTGGCTGTCCATTTTTCTTATGAGGCTTGTTCCAAACCCAAACTGTAATTGATAATATTGATCTGTTACAATTTCATCAACAAACCCAACAAGTCTATCCAGCGAGCAGTTAGCATTTCTAAGATAGCTCTTTAAGAGCGAATTCTGGCTCTTGACTCGGTTCGTTGTATGTTGACCAAAATTGAGCTTTATGTTGGACCAGGCGGATACAAACTTTTCTTTATACGGGTCCAACCAATTTTTAGTCACATAATCTATAACTCCTGGAAAAATATTAAATATTGAATAAATATTTAAATATTTAATAAATATTCAATACTGAAAATATTAAATATTCAAAACTTACTTCCTCGTTTGGCTGCATACAGTCGTTCGTGGAGCCGGTTGAAGTTGTACTGGTATATATCTGGCGTGGGAGACTCACACAATACCGACCATGAATACTTGAAATTTGTCGAGTCTTTGTCTGTAAATGATGCCCTGCAATGTTTTGCGATATTCTCGTGTATGTGCCACCGACATAGGTTCTTGGAACAGGAAATATTTTATCACATGCATTTATAATAGTTTTGTCCCTGTCTGTTACTATCACACACGGCTCCATACACTTTTGCAACATTTCTTTTATTTATAGTAGCACTCAGACGAAGTTTTCCTCCTATTATTTTGATATAAATCATGAGCGACGCAAAACGACTGGTGTGTGGAGGTCACACCGACCACTTGGACAAATGGAAGTCTATACATGTTTGTTTTGGACGTCGCGTCGATCATCAACACGTGCGGGAATGCACGCCACATCTCGTACGATTTCAGATGAACAAAGAATATCTCCTCCACAATATTTGTGGCAGGATTTTCCAGAATCTGCATTGGAGTTTCACCGACTCTCGTTTCATTTTTTATCTTTTGTATCGCATTATAAATGTCTTTTTTAATGCAACTACTCTTTGTGTTTTGTTCCCTTATAGTTGCTAGAATGTTTCGTGGAAACATGTTTTGAAAATACAACTTCGCCACCAAAAGTTGTTCCGACTGAGACGGTCTCCTCGCAAACGAGTGCGCCTCAAGATGTTGACTAGGATTGTGGTTATGACTGTCATCCTTCACCGTTAATTTCCAATCACCAGTATTTTCTTGGTACTCTCCTTCCAATTTAAAGAGATAACCTATTTTCTTGCTACCAGCACGTCTAACCGTAGCAGTAGACGCAAGTTCGCCGTGACGGTCACACACAAGCCACACCTTGATAAAACGTCCCATCGGATCGTCGCCTTTTCTCCTCGATCGTCGGGTGACAAGGACGTAACCATTCTCACGTCCTCTTCGGACAGCCCAATCCACCAACTGTTCACGAGACTGAAAATTCTGGTCAGTTTTATACGACACGTCTTCGGAGTCGTCGGTTTGTTGTGTCGGGTAAGAGACTTCACGGCACACGAATTCGCCGGTTTGTTGTGTCGGGTAAGAGACTTCACCGTATACGTAGTCGTTCGTGGGTTGTGTAAGGTAATACGGTTCACCGTATACGAACTCGGGATTGCTCAGTCGCTCGTTCAAATCTGGAAGCCTTACCCGTTGATGAGAATAAACGTCGGACGAGACCTCCTCCCGGTTCACCTCTTGAACGCTAGAACTTTGCGGGTTGTTTTCCACCGACTCGTTAGAATATACATGAAAACCGTAGTTACCATCCCACCACCAAGACATGTTTATAATTTTTGAGAGATTGTTTAACTTTTTTTGAAAGGATACGTTTGAATGAGAATTCTACATGGTTAAATACACAAATATACGCATCGTATAGGCCAATACGGTGCATATAGGATTCTGGTCAAACCTCGTATACACATCGTATAGGACAATACGCTGGGTATGGTGTACGAGGTACTTTCTGCAACTAATCATCCATCACATCGTTATACGCCGCGTATAGACCTATACGGAGCATATAGCGAGGTGATGGATGACTAGTAGTAGAAGGTACCTCATACCCTAAACTGCATTGTATTGCACTATACGATGCGTATAGGGTTGAAATGACCAGGTTGTACGAGGATGTCGGGCATGGGAAATTGTGAAGGGCTATACGCATCGTATTGACCTATACGATACGTATATAACCAAGTCCAAATAGTAATTTCCGTGTGTTATTAGTAGTACCCATAAATAACAGATATAGTCATGTAGATTTGCGTCCGTTTAGTTGCTCATAAATAAATAAGATAAAAATAATAAACAACCAAAATGAACACATTGAAATGACAGTAATCATAAAATGAAAAACACTAATGTTTTGTTTGGTCTAAAATTTTTAAACAGATGATCCGGGTCATAAACCAGACAGGTAAGTGATCGAACAGCACCGAAACCGAAATGTGAAAAATTTAACAAAGGACCGGGTCAACTATGTTTCATTTGGTTTCGATCAGTCGGATTTCCCGGTTAGAGTCAGACCGGAATTGTGGACTGTAATGGGCTTTAAGGCTTCTAGTAATTAATCATGGACTTCTGGGCTACTATTACTCAAGGGCTGGTGGGCTTTCATCAATGAGTCAATGGTGGTTAGAGTTAGACACTATAAATCTTTGCATGTGGTTATGGGCTTTCATCATACATGGAATATTGATTACATTAAGACCTTTAGTCTAATAGGGAAAAGTCTATGGGTTGTTATAATTAAAATCTTGACCTCCCTAGGCCCAATTAGCTAACCGGTTTTTTCTTCCTATAATTAAGCTACTATGAGGCCCAAGTGCTGCCTGCCAACAAGAATATCGACACACAAAAAATAAATACATATATACACACTGACACACACACACACACACATATATATAGATGTATAGGTATGGTTCCAAATAAAACCACATAGGTAGGCGAAAACCGAGAAAATCACTAAAAAACCAATTTTAACTAATAATATAATAATATATTTTTTTTATAAGAGTATCAATGTAATATTAAACATTTTTACCAAAAAAATCATTTAAATATTGGCTTACGTATACGTAACTCATAGTGTTACGTATACGTAAACAGAAAACAAAAAATTTATGGTTACGTATTACACATTGTTTTAGTGATTTTCGTCTAAATTTGTGTTCTTCATCTATTTTTTAACGATCTTTTTATTTAACAAAATAGCTAATTCATTTATTTTTTCTTCTGGTATAGTCTATTTTAAGTAATATTACTAATTCTAA
Source organism: Smallanthus sonchifolius (assembly GCA_023525975.1). Classification (NCBI taxonomy): domain Eukaryota; kingdom Viridiplantae; phylum Streptophyta; class Magnoliopsida; order Asterales; family Asteraceae; genus Smallanthus; species Smallanthus sonchifolius. Next base: position 278,864 of record JAKNSE010000034.1, on the reverse strand, counting down.
ATTAAAAAAATTTATTTCTACGAAAACAACCGTCACATAAATACTTAACATGACCTAATTTGTATGCATTTGGAAAATAGATAATTTTAAATATAATTTAGTATATTAATATGGGATTAGGTTCAGGTAAAAAGGATTTTAATTGTAAGAAGGGTGAGAAGGATTTATGGCCATTAGATTAAATTATAGAAAGGATTTAATGGTTGAGATTAAATTGTAGGAGAAAAAATTGTTGGAAGGGTATTTTAGTCTTGGCTACTTTTGTTGACTTTTTATCAAGTTCTCCCCTCATTTTTAAACGTTCATAACTTTTACATAAGACATTATTTTTTAAAAAAAATTACACCATAAAAACGAGCGTTTTTTTATCTTTAAAACGAGTATAGTGTCGTTATAAACAAAAACGAATTTTTTTTACGTTTTTCAGCTCATTGTGTAATTAGTCAAGTCAATGTGTAATACAAGTTCATTGTGTAATACAAGTTCAATGTGTAATACAAGTTCATTATGTAATACAAGTTCATTGTGTAATACAAGTTCAATGTGTAATAGAAGTTCATTATGTAATACAAGTTCATTGTGTAATACCACGTCTGGTCATTGTGTAATACAAGTTCATTGTGTTACATGTATTTATCATTGTGTTTTACGTTTTTCAGCTCATTGTGTAGTTAGTCAGGTCATTGTGTAATACAAGTTCATCGTGTAATACAAGTTCATTGTGTAATACCACGTCTGGTCATTGTGTAATACAAGTTCATAGTGTAATTAGTCATGTCATTGTGTAATTAGTCAGGTCATTGTATAATTAGTCAAGTCATTGTGTAATTAGTCAGGTCACTGTGTAATACAAGTTTATTGTGTAATACAAGTTCATTGTGTTATACAATTTCAATGTGTAATACAAGTTCATTGTGTTATATGTATTTATCATTGTGTTTTACGTTTTCCAACTCATTGTGTAGTTAGTCAGGTCATTGTGTATTACAAGTTAATCGTGTAATACAAGTTCATTGTGTAATACAAGTTCATTGTGTAATACCACTTCTGGTCATTGTGTAATACAAGTTCACTGTGTAATACAAGTTCATTGTGTTATATGTATTTATCATTGTGTTTTACGTTTTCCAACCCATTGTGTACTTATTCAGGTTATTGTGTAATACAAGTTTATCGTGTAATACAAGTTCATTGTGTAATACAAGGTCATTGTGTAATACCATGTCTGGTCATTGTGTAATACAAGTTCATTATATAATACAAGTTCATTGTGTAATTAGTCAAGTCATTGTGTAATACAAGTTCATTGTGTAATTAGTCAGGTCATTGTGTAATACAAGTTCATTGTATCAAATATTTTCCATCATTGTGTTATATGTTTTCATCATTGTGTTTTACGTTTTCCAGCACATTGTGTAATTCGCTCATTATTGTGTAATTCGCTCAAATATGTCAGGTCATTGTGTAATATACTCATTGTGTAATATCACTTTATTGTGTAATATCAGGTCTGATCATTGTGTAATATCAGACCTTGTATTACACATTGACCTGGTGTATTACACATTGACCTGGTATATTACACATTGACGATTATGCCCTCTTTTTAAAACCAATAAAAAGACACATGTTAAGCTTAGAATCCTTCTTACACTTTTTATTTTTAAAACCCTTTTTACTATAACCTAACCCTATTAATATGATTGTCACAAAATTACATTCCCTAAATACTCATTTAGCAAACCGACCAACTTTAACCCTTTGAGTTTTTTATAATTACCAACTAAACGTTCAACTTTAACCATTTAACTCATTACTATTTTTTAATAAATTTTATTTTCTAATAATTTTCGTTCGTTCAAAGTTTTTTTAAACTAAGTTTTATTTTCTCAAATAATTTTCGTTTATAAACTTTTTTTTAAATCGTTAAATATAATTTTTATTTTTAGGTACCGTTGTTTATATCGACTGTCATTAACGTGCTGGTACCTAGAATAACACCGACTAAAGAATGTCGGTACCATTGTATAATTGTCTTTGTTGCTAAGTTCTTAACGAGTTTTTCGTTTCAACGTTAAGTCTTGTTTACGTTACAACGTTAATTTTAAATATTTTTTTTGTGCTTAATCACGTTAATGTGACCGCTTGGTTTAGTAATAACCATCTGACTTTCTTCATTTTCATATACTACCCCTCAACTTTCTAACTTTAAAACATATCCCTCAAATTTCTAAAGTTTCAAGTTTACCCTAGACAAAATTCTCAACTTTACTCCTCAAATTTTTAAACTATCAAGTTTACCCCTCAAATTTCGTTTCTTTTTTTCTTTTTACCTTTTTATATATTCGTTTGTAAAAGTTAGTTTTTTCGTTTCAATGTTAACTTCTATTTGTGCCGCAACTTATCTATTTTTTTTATCTCCAGAACCGTGTCGTGGCAACTTTATACAGTTATTATATACTTAGTCACGTTATTGTCGTCGTCGCAACACGCGTAACGAGATTTGCAAACACGTCGCGTCACGTGAGATTTAATTATATACTTAAACATGTTAATGTCACCGTACAACCCCGACGCAACGCGCGGGTCATTTTCTAGTTCTATCTTAAAACTTATTTTTTGAAATCTATTTAGACTATTACTATGTAAACTATCACGTTTTATCAGATTTTCAAACTTATTACAATTTTGTTTTAAAGTTTTATTACTGATCGATTTTTTTTTTCATATTATATGGAAAACCAAGAATATTTTCGAATTATGTAAACTGATAAAACCTACTTTAAACTAAAGAAAAATTTCTTTATGATTTTTTATAATATCAACTTAACAAATTTTTTTATCAAAACGTTTACTTTAGTAGTTATTACGTATAATTATTAAAAAAATTAAGAGCTTTCAATTTTAGGACCCGGCCCCGGGCACAAATAGGGGTTTGTTCAATCTCACGTCGATTAAATTTTCTAACAGAGGTATTCAAGGCTCACTTTATCATACTCTAGTCCCTTAAATTATAATTATAAGATACCTTGTTAATCTCACATCCTATAAACACAAGTGATATTTAACATCCATAAATATTTATTTTTTAAATATTTTATGTAAGGTTGAATCCAATGGTTGACTAAGAGATTTGGATACATACAACGCCAGCTCCCACCAACTTTTCGTGATAAACTTAAAAGATATGTGCATGCTACAAGCTTCACGAAATGAAAGGAATCATTTGGTGGACCATCACTTTGTTCTCTTTTAAAAGATTAATAATTATATAAACAAATAAAATCATATATAAACCCGTGATAGTTTGTTCCTATTTATAAAAAAATTTAAATGTACTATTTTTATTTTATTTGTTAAGTAATTATTATATGAGTTCTAATTGCAAGGAGAAAGATATTTATATATTCAGTGAAAAAATGTCTTTAAAGTTATTAATTTCAAGTTGACATGTCTCTCATTCATTGCGTGCAATGCCCACATTAAGTGAGATGAAATAGTTTGATGCCAACCCCAATCTACCACCCATCAAGTCCCACAAAAGCATGCTTCATGATCTCTTCTCTAACCCAACATGTTCTTTAAGAGCCACTTTTATTTCACTTATTTCACCATCTTATCTCTATTTTAGCTTATGTAATGTGAAATCAATATCATAAAATCATCTTAATTCACATTATTTTTTAAGACATGTTTTAACAGACTTTACTTTGGTCGAAAGATTGGCATAGCTGATGAGTCGAACCAACTATTTTAGCTTTTGCCACTAGAATTTCAAGTTATTCGACTCTTTATGGTTCGAACTCTTTCTACTGTTTCAAAAACTTGCTATTGAGATAGGTATGATGGTTACTTTAAGAAGACGATAAAGGGTATAACGTCATTGGTTATGAAATCATATATATAATGGCTAGCTAATACCACCTCTTGAGCTTAAATTTGTTGTCTCAAATTGTATTGCACAATATGATCATACAGAAAGATACACCGTAAATATGAACTCATACTATATTAAGATTCTATTAGAAATTTCGTTTTTCTTATGATGTTTTAAATAATTGTTGATGTAAAATATTCATTTCAGCACAAAACTTCAAATTTCGGTTAAACATTCATTTCATAGTCATAGACTGATAAGAAAACATGTATGTATATTTTGGTTTGAATCTAAGTTTATACGTCTTGTATTAGTATTTCCTAACGCGATACGACTTAATTACAAAATAAAAAATCCATAATAAAAGTCATTAAAGACAAATGAAAACGTATTCATATCATTGGAAGTCATCCCGAACTTAAGAGACGTCGAAAGGGTTATTAAAAATATTTAAAAGATAAAATAGAATAAAAGTCAAGGAAAATGATGCATAAAAGCATGCAAAGAAGTAACTTGGATGGATGGTGTAATGCATAATGTGACACATATTTTATTATAAGCTTTTCGTGCCTTTAACGTTTATTACGGATACGTATATATATAAGTATGTATATATTGACTAATATGTTTTTTAATAGTAAATAATATGCTTTGTTATTAGTTAGTTTCAGGGGAGATAGTTTTGTTAAAGAAAACAATAACATGCTTTAGATTTCGTTTATTAATTTGTAACGACACTTTTGTGTTTAAAATTTCAAGGAAGTAAACTTCGCTTTTAATCTCAGTGATTTGGTCCAAATAATGGTTTTACTTCATTAATAGTTTTAATTTGACTTTTTTTCTCTACGTGGTATGTAATTTGTCTGAATTAACTCAACCCATTAATACCGTTCGTTTTTTCTGTTAAAGTTAAGGACATTTTTAGTCTTTTTTACGTATAGGGACTAATTGTGTAATTACTCAAGTTAAAACAGGAACTATTTTTGTAATCTACCCACCCCAACCCCACTTATTTATTGGGTTAATATTGATTAGAATTATTTTATTAATTTTGGTTTATTATTTGGGGTTTTAGATAGAATATTGAGTTTGATTTATTCTGATTTTGTTTGATTTACTTTCCTAAGTTGAGTCTAATTAGGTTGCTTGGTCCCTAAGTTTGCTTAGTTATAAATGGTGGTCTTTGGTTTATTGTAATTGTGAACATTATTCTTAATAAAAGAGTCGATCAGTTGTGTTGGTCAAAAACAACCGAGTATTCCTTTTCATCTATTTTTCTGTTAGTGTTGGTGATTAAGGGCCTGTGCCAACAATTGGTATCAGAGCTCTGCTCGATTAGAGGTCTAAAAAAAAGAAAAAAAAAGGGTCGTTAGTTTTTTTTCTTTTGAGGCAGTAGGCGGCAGCAGTAGGAGGTCTCGACTGAGACTTGGGTTACAAGGATTTCTTAGCCGGAAATCAACTGCGGGGGCGGTTTTTTTTGGCAGGTAACAAGCCAACAGAATTGGTGCAAAAGAAACGATATCAGCAGGGGCTGAAGAAGATCGTTTAGCATCCAAGGAAGACAATATAGCAGGGGCTTGTCGTGTTGGTGGTCGATAGCAGCAGGTGCAGATCGATCAAGGAGGTTCTTGGTATAATCCAGTCAAAGTTAGACGTTTCTACTGTTTACAAAAGAAAATATGGGTGACAAACAAGTGGCGGCCGTACCAGTCCGGGAGGTGGGTTCCATGAATTATTTGTGTCCTGTTTTAACTACTACAAACTACACGATTTGGGTGATGCGCATTCGGGCGATTTTCAACGTTCATGGCGTATGGGATGCCATTGAACCGGGAACAGGGGTGGATGCTAAGAAAAACAATGTGGCAATCGCTCTCTTGTTTCAATCAATACCCGAAGAATTAATTTTGCAAATTGGCAATCTAAAAAAATGCAAAGGAGATGTGGGATGCAATCAAGACCCGACATCTAGGTGCAGATCGGGTGAAGGAGGCTAGACTTCAAACTCTAATGACTGAGTTTGACGGATTGAAGATGAATGACACGGGCACCATCGATGACTTTGCAGGCAAGTTATCGGGTATAGCGTCAAAATCAGCCTCCCTTGGTGAGATAATCGAGGAATCTAAGCTCGTCAAGAAGTTCCTCACTAGCCTCCCTAGACGTTTTATTCATATTGTAGCTTCGATCGAACAAGTGCTAGATTTGAAGACTATCGGTTTCGAAGATGTCGTGGGCCGGCTTAAAGCCTACGAAGAACGCGTCAAAGAACTGGATCAAGGAGGAGATCCATCTGGACAGTTGTTGCTTACAAAGGATGTTGGGAAGGAAAAAGGGAATGACTTGTTTTGTGAGCACTGTGGTCGAGGTGGTCAAGGAGGTTCGAGCCGTGAAGATCATGGACGTGGTCGGGGTGAAGGTCGCGGGGCTGATCAAGGAAAAAACGGTAAACTCCAACAAAACAGAGGTCAAAGGGAGCGGGACAAAAGCCGGGTGCGGTGTTTCAAGTGTAACGAGCTTGGGCATTTTGTGGGGGAGTGTCCAAAGTGGAAGGAGAAGGAAGACATGGCAAATTTGGTTCAAGATGATGGTCTATCGTTGCTATGAAGATTAGAAGTGGTTAAATCAATATTAAAGGGGTGATTATTGGGTTAATATTGATTAGAATTATTTTATTAATTTTGGTTTATTATTTGGGGTTTTAGATAGAATATTGAGTTTGATTTATTCTGATTTTGTTTGATTTACTTTCCTAAGTTGAGTCTAATTAGGTTGCTTGGTCCCTAAGTTTGCTTAGTTATAAATGGTGGTCTTTGGTTTATTGTAATTGTGAACATTATTCTTAATAAAAGAGTCGATCAGTTGTGTTGGTCAAAAACAACCGAGTATTCCTTTTCATCTATTTTTCTGTTAGTGTTGGTGATTAAGGGCCTGTGCCAACATTATTCTCCTTCATCTCACGTATAGGGGTTGTTATTTATAATTTTAGATTTAAGAATTTCTTTTATGTGAAAAGATTAAAATACTCTTACATTAGTATTGATGGGTTAGTTAATTGAGACAACTACATACCACATGGACGAAAAAAAGTTAAATTTCAACTAATTAAGCAAAGTTGTTAATTATACCAAACTACATGAAGTAAAAGTGAAGTTTACTCTTTATATTAGCCTTTGTTAAATTTTTTAAACGGCTGAGATGTATTAAAAACAAGAAATGAATAATATCCTAAAAAATAGTTCTCGCGTACTTCGAGCATCTTGAAATACACAAACATTCCGAAACACCCTTTGTTTTAAATTTATTTTTGTTCTTTTCAAAATATCAATATTACTCCACTCACAAAATACTTTCTCTCATAATAAATATGTGTGTATGTTCTTTTTTATTTATTTATTTATTATCAACGATGAGTCGTGATTTTTTTTTGTTTTGAGTTTATTTCATGATTACTAAACGAATTAAGATCCAATGACATAGACCATGATGAAGATAACAACATAATGGTTAATTCGTGTTACCTATAACAACCTAGTTTACTATTCATTCAATCGTATATTATATATCCACGACATAACGCATAATATGAATACCTTCCCAATACATGCACCCACCCGAGAATAAATTTAGTTCTTAGTTATCTCTTAAAAGGGTCTCAATTTAGGAAATGAGAAAGAGAAAATTTAGGAGGAGATGATCGATTTTCTTCATCGCTAATACTATTAGCTCGTAATCAAACAAGCGTCAAAACATTCCCAATTTAACCGGTTAGGTGAACTAATATGATTTAATCTTCGAAACATCACAAATTAACAACCCATCAATATCCCAAAGACTTTAATAAAAAAAGGTTAAATGCTCACTATGCTATTCATAATCATGACTAGATTACTTATGATATTCATAATCACGCCTTAGTGGTCATGGGTTAAAATTTGGTAAGGTACACTTCAAAAAAAAACTAGAAACACACTCTACAGATTTCGAATTCCTTGGTGTTAGGTAGACTGAGGTACGAGCTTCCTCTAATGGGACGTGCCAGTTGAGTCACGTCGTTAAAAAAAAGATTAGTTATGCTAGAGTCCTTTAAACTTAGGAAGTGGGCATGTCCATACCACCCAACTCAAAAATATATGGTTCCGCATGCACAACACAACCATCAATAATGCCTCTTCGTTATCGAATAACCCTACAAATAGGGGCTGTAAACGAACCGAATCGAACCGAACGAAGCCTTGTTTGTGTTCGTTCGTTAAGCATTGAACTTGTTCATGAACGGTCCACGAACACTAACCGAACGAAATTTCATATTCGTGTTCGTTCATCAAGGAAATAGGTTTGTTCATGAACGGTTCACGAACGTTACCGAACGAAGCGCTGTTTAGGACTTTTGACGTCAATCCTAATGCTTACATGATTTAGGATTAAGGGAAGCACATTATTTAGGATTGAGAATTTAGAAGCCCTAATTGAGTAATAGTGGATAGGGAAATGACGCATAAATGAGAATATGGTTTCCTACTTTACTTAGTTAATTGTTAGGGTAATAAAAAAATTTAAAAATTAAAGAGTATAAAATGTTTAAGATAAAATAAAACATAAATATACAAAAATCTTAATGAGCATCTTTTAACAAATGAAAATGAACAAACATAAACGAACGTAAATGAGCGAACGTTCACGAACAGCTTACCGAACGTTCACGTACAGATTACCGAACGTTCACGAACACAATTGAACGAACGAGACCTCTGTTCATGTGCGTTCATTTAGTTAACCGAACGAAATTTCTTGTTCATGTTCGTTCATTTATTAAACGAACGAGCGTAAACGAACTTCCCGCCGAACTGTTCGTTGAACGTTTAATTCGTTTACAACCCTACCTAGAATGCCTTTTCAATTACATCAAAATATTTATAGATAAATTAAATAAAAAGCACATATTATGTGTTACCAACTTTAATAATTCCTTTACATAAATGGAACTATGATCATAATTGAGCTTAGTATTTAACCAACTACATTATTACCTTATTTTTTGTTTTTATAATAATAATATAATGTATACTATTTACCTTTTATTATAGTTACATATATACAATAAGATTTGTTAAGTAATTATATACTATATTATTATGTTTTTTTACGACGAACACACACCTTTCTGAAATCCACTTATTTACTCACTTGTGAGACTTGAAATATCACCACTTGAGTAGGGATAACTATAAATGTCATTAGAACAAGAGGCCATTGGCTACTATATTATTCTATCACACACATATACTAGGTTAAAATCACATGTATTACACATGTTAAATAAATATAATATTATATATTAAATGATAAAAAATATTTTTTTTAAACTCGGATTGAATAAACCCGTGGAACACAATACAATCTGTTAACACATACACTCGTCAAAATATATTAGGAGATTTATTAATATAAAAATTAGTATTTTCTTTAAAAATATATTATAGTTAAAATATAGATTTATAATAAGAGAGAGAGCGCGGGAAAAAAAAAATAAGAATAAATATGAAAGTGACACGTAACATTAAAAACATTTATTTATTATATAGTATAGATATTAGTAAATTACGGTTTTCGTTCATATGGTTTAACTCAAATAACTCTTTTGATCCATTAGTTTAAATTTCACTTTTCAGGCTCTGTGGTTTCATTTTTTTCTCAAATAAAGCCAAACAACTAACGTTATCCATTTTTTCTATTAAATTTCTACAAACTAGCCAAACTACGATTAATAATACTATTAATAACCAGGTTTTATGAATAGTGAAGCTACCTAGCCGCTGAATATTTTCTTTTTCATTTTCACCCCTTATACTTTATATAATTTACGCTTTAACTTGTTTAATTATGTATTAATTCCGTTCTTCTATAATTACTTTTGCTCGTTTACTTTTTTTAAACGGATTGCATGGTTGTTTTATTCAACGTTCCAATATAATTTTTTTTTAAACAGAGTTGTATTCAAAATCGAATGTTTTTTAAGTATCGTAGTTTATAACGATTGTCGTTACCCTTATGGTACCGTCACGACCTAAACCTATTATGAGCAAACATTATCGGTATTCGCTTTTATGGTTTCCGACGGCCCGAACCGATAATGACCAAACTCATGCCGCAGGGCTTTGACAAAAAATAACCAGACTTTCGCGCCGACGCACGAGTTTGTTTATAGAAGCTTGTTCAACTCTTCTTTTCGTTCTACGTATATACGTCCAACTGCAAAACGCAGGGAAACCAACTAGTTAGTTTTATAAAATAAGAAAAATAAAAAATAAAATAAACACCCCATCTTCCACAACTCACCTCTCTACTCTCCCTCCCTAAAGCACCCACCACTAGTGGTGCACAAATCGGTTTTTTAACCCAAACCGGTTCAACCCGACCCGAACCGGTTTGGTCAACGAAAAGTCAAAACCGGTTTGGGCCCAAACCGGTTCGGGTTAAACCGGTTTGGGTAATGGAAATATGTAAATTGGTCAAACCGGTTCGGGTAGGTTTTAAACCGGTTTGTCCTTTAAACCGGTTTTTATAAAAAAAAAAAAAACCAAATAAATTATATATTTTTAATATAAAATCCATAATAAAATATAACAAAATTAAAACATAAAGTTCAACGTTTATTAATATTTGAAAAGTTCGGAAATTAAAAAACATGACAAGATAAAATTGTAAAAAATTACAAAAAATATAACAAATATAAAACATTAAGTTCAACGTTTTATTTTTTGGAAAGTTGATTGATTATTCTTGTGCGTTGTCTTCGGAACTAGAGCTTCGTAGCCTTGCATCTTCGGCTAGTTTTTCATCCGTGACGGGTTCAGATATTCCAAGATCAACCTCGTTGTTGTGTATAACTTCTTCGGCTTGAATTTCATCTTCGAGAGAAGTTTGGTCTTGTATCCTATCCATCGCATCCAAATGGTCCTTCAAGCAAATGCACAATTCCATCGCTAGGGGTGTGAGTCTAGTCCTTCGTATCGATAATACCCTGCCACTAAAAGAAAACGCAGATTCCGAAGCTACCGTGGAAGCTTGGACGGTTAGTACATCACGGGCCATGGCGGAAAGAATCGGAAACGAAGCTTCGTTTGTTTTCCACCATGCCAAAATATCAAACTTCTCAAAAACGGTAGGAGGCATAAACGCTAAAAAGTTTGTGCCAATATACCTTCCGAGTTCGCTACTCAGGGTGGTACCTCGAGCCCGTTTACTAAATTCATTTAACATTTCGTTATATAAATTCAAATTAACATCTCTCGAGGTACCACTTGATGATGTACCCATTGTATCATGTGGAGTCGGAGTTGTACCATATTTATGTAAATAAACATCAAATAAATCTTGTAAACATTTGTTAAAATATGTTTTTGTGCCTTGTGCAAAATGGATATCTTCACTATCCAAATTCAAAGCGTAAGTAATTCTATCAATCAAGGTTTCAACCCCGTAAACATTTATGGTAGGGTTTAACGCGGCGGCGCAAGTTATAACGGGAGACATTTCTTTAAAATATTTCACTAATTTTTCTTTCATCGGTTCTATCATTTTTGTAAAAAGATCGCTTTTATTTTCAAGCTCAGACAACTTGTTAGCCATTAAATATATTTGTTTTAGTGTTAATGGACTTGTGGGATAATAAACACCGGATAAAAAAGTGGTGGCGGTTTTAAAAACTTCAAGCAATTCGGTTACGTCTTTTAAAATATCCCAATTTGGAGACGGAAACTTTTGAATTTTACGACGAGGTTTTGAGGCAAACATATTATGAAATAGTTCTAAAGTTTCTCTTTGTCGTAAAGCGCTATAAAACATAATATAAGTCAAGTTCCATCTTGTCTCGACGTCCCAATTCGGGCCTAAGCAAAGATTATTCGTATCACGACAAAATTTAATATAATCATGGTATCTTTTTCTGTTACTAAAAATATCTTTAAGCATTTGTCGAAAAGTATATGTTAGGTTTGAAACCTCTTCAATTGCAAGCCTGGCTTGCACCGCCAAGTTAATGATGTGTGCGACACATCGACTATGGAAAAAAACGCCGTTGCAAACGGGTTTATATTTAATTTTTAGTTTTTGAACCGCATTTGTATTATTAGATGCATTATCAAAAGACATTGAAAAAAGTTTATTTTGTAATTTAAATTCGTTAATAACACCATCCAATATATAAAATAAATTTTCGCCGGTGTGTGGATATTCAAACAAGTCAAAAGCGATTGTACGCTTCATCATTTGCCACGTATTGGGATCAACCCAATGCGCGGTAACGCAAAGGTACGAATCGGGTATACCATGTGGAGCCGACCAAACATCGGTGGTTAAGTTTACACCGGTTTGCAAATTTTCAAAACCCAAAATTAATTCTTTTTTTGCTTTTTTCCACATTTTTATACAATCTCGTCTAAGGGTTGTGCGACTTACTTGGTGATAACGAGGTTGGAGTGTCTCTTGAATCATCCTTGTCAAGCGCGGATTGTCAAAGTGGTTGAACAGCAATCCTTCTTGAATCACTAACCTCGCCATTCGATCTCGAACAATATTTGGATCAAAGTTCCAAATTCCTCCTTCGTTTGTCATCGAGGCTTGACCTTCACTTGGAATTCCCTTCAATGACGGGCAAGATTTTTCCATATGCATTTTCAAACTAGTGTTTGAATCTTTCCCAAAAAACGCACCACACATCTTGCACTGAGCACGTTCCTTCCCGTTTGACAACAAACATAGATCGTAATTGCACCAAATTGCCGGATTTCTCGTTGTTGCTCGAATTTCCACAACGTTAACTTCGTTTGAGGAACCACCAACACCAAAACTTGTCATGCTTTTTTTTTTAGTTTAGAGAGAGTTTAGAGAGCGTTTTTGAGCGATTAAAGAGCGGTTTTAGAGATTAGAGAGTGTAAAGAGAGGTGTGATCAACCCTAAACACCCCCCACCTATTTATAGTGTTTTAAGGGTGCAAAAAACTCCAAAAAAAACGGCCAAAATCGACCCCAACGGCTAGTTTTTGCCCAGCTCGAAAACCGGTTTATCAAACCGGTTTGGTTGAACCGGTCCCTAAACCGATCGCCTCCTGAAATCTCCAAACCGGTTTCAAACCGGCGGTTTTTGGGCAACCCGAACCGGTTTGGCCCAAACCGGTTTGCCGGTTTGGACCGGGTTAAAAAAAAACCGGTTTTTTTGTGCACCACTACCCACCACCTCTGCCACCATCACCACCACCTCGTCAATTTCAATAATAATGAACCCCAAAATTGTTTCTTATAATCATTTATTCTTTACAACCAGTTCGATCGAAGGGTAACCCAATTGTTGAACCAGGTAACCTAAAAACCAATTGGTTTACCAAACGAAACCTTAATTGTTGAGAAGACGAGATAAATAGAAGAGAAAGACTAGGAAGTCTAATTAGTTATAAAATAATCACTGAAATGAAACACCATGAAACCATCATCACCGAACGATTAATCAGTGATGATATTACAACTAGTGACAATTTTTCATTTCTTATGAACACCCAGTTTGACGATTTCCCCTTTTTAATGAACACAAAGTCGAGCTGGTGTTATATGGTCATTGAAAAGTGGATATGGTAGTCGCAGTGGCGGATCCAAGAATTTTTTTCAGGAGGTTCACTGTTTTTAGATGCTCCAATTTCGTAGGTCGGACATAAAAAATTTGATTTGGTTCGGTTCGGTTTGATTGTTCGGGTGGGGTAAGGTTCATCACACACAATCATCAGAGCCGTCCCTGACATTTTGGATGCCTTGTGCGACTAGTAAAAATGAGCCCCTAAAATATAACGGATTTAAGGACCAGGGTCGTCAAGTGTTAAAATATCAAACATTAGGGATCAAATGTGTTATAGGTGAATGAAACCTGATGTTTGCCCCTAAAATTAAAATTACTTGACTAATATATGTAATTAATAAATAAAATAATATTATATATATATATATAAATAAACAAAATAGTTAAATTTTAAATTGATAAGACTTGAATAACTTTCGATTTATGGTACTGGATTTCCAAAGTTTCCTTAAAGTATTTTAATATTTTATCATATTAAAATTTATTTTAAAAAGCTGATTGAGCCTTCTTTTCCTAATTTAACATTAACATTAATAAATTTATTTATTCTCAATTTTAGTCATTTAGAGTTAACTTACCCATTACCTCTTCAGCCGCTCTCGCAGCCACTGCCTTCATTTAGTCTGTCGTTTCTTCCGCCGGAAACAAGGTGAAACATGTCTCGATCTTCATCTTCTTCTGTTAAAATCTGATCTTGATCACTTTTCAAACTTTTTAAGGGGTTCACCCTAGTTTTTTGAAAGGGTTCACTCTAGTTTTTCTTTATAGGTTTCTACTACAATTTCGAAACTCGGGGGGTTCCGGTGAACCCCCTCGTCACTACATAGATCCGCCCCTGGGTAGTGGTGGGGTTTGAACAAGCAGTAGCTCAAAATCAAGACAAGAAAGGGGTTGTGGTGATCGAAAGAGAACAAAGAGTAGCTTGTGATTTTGAGTTACTGCGTGTTCAACTCTCAAAGACTGTGTTTACATATATGTACATTATGTGTTACATTTATGTAATACAGCTAGGTTAAAATCCTATGTATTACATGGTTTGAATAAATATAATATTATATATTAAGTAATATTAAAATTTATTTTTTAAAAACTAATGTTTTACATGGGTTGAATAAACCCGTGAAATACAATATAATTTGTTAACACATACACTCGTCAAAATATGTATTTATTTTAATGTGTCGGAGAGAATATCGTAATTCCGTCAAGATATCATCCAAACAGAGGGACATTCGTCATAAGGTTATAAGTTTAACGCTTCTTACAACAAAACGCCAACAACTATCATAGTGGTGCAAGTGACCACGATATTTTTTATAGAATCATGTCAAGAATATTTCGAGTTAAATAAAAATTAAATTAAGGAAAAGTTTTTTTTTTCTGAAGTGTCGAAGGAATATATGATTAAGTGAAATAAAAAATAGTTAGTAAATAAATAAAAGACAGCCTTTAAAAAAAATAACAAATTCATCCTAATGATCGCACAAAAAAGTCAATAAACATATAATGCTCATTATCATTCATTGTTGAGCCAAGTATCAACTAAAATTATTTAAAAATTGATATAATAATATCTCATATCTCATTATTCATAAAATACGATATGAACCGAACAGAACCAAACAATGAAGCAACTGAAAGTCCAACTTGTATGGTTCAAATGAAAACTAAAGAAAATGATCTCCATCATCATCTCCTCCATCCAATTATCCTTGGAAATTAGTCTTGCCTCATTTTTTCATCAACAATGACGTTTTATAATCACATGTTCTTGTAATAAATCCAAGTGTCGTATTCATAAGCCACAAAACAACAAACGACGTCCACACCGTAGTCATGATCCATCACGTTCTATGCGTTTACATGAAAAAACAACCACTAATATCACTATCGATCTTGTGAGTGTAACATTCATTAATTGTTGAGTTAGTTATACAAATGGTTCCTATAGTATGTTTATATTGTATTCTTTATTTTTTTTTTCTTTACAAAAATTACAGATATGATTCCTACTATTTATCAATCGATCAGTAACACGTTCAGTCCTTTTTCACAACTAATGTTAAAAGATCAGTTAAGTCAATGTAAAATGACCGTTATACCTCCAGATAACATTCTCCTTAGTATCTTATTGTTGCTTGCATCATGAAGAAGATTATTAGACCACACTCTTCTAGCACATTTTGATTGGCGTCGATAGATATGAGTGCCAACATGATTATACGCCTTAACTACTTCATTATCCTCGTGGATCTATAGAGGTGTGTTAATGGGACTCAAAAGATCAAAGGTGTGCTTAGTAGTCAGAACATGGATGTTTTCAAGTTTTAGGAATTGTTTAGTATAGACTTCATATTTTTGGGTTTTGTTTGGCCGGTTGATGAGTCAACTCTAGATGTCATCGGAGAGATTACATTGAGCCAGGGGGAGACAAAGAGAAGGGTTGGGGCGAGTTTTATATATATTTTACTTTATTTTTGTTTTTTAATTAAAAAGTGATAATAGTCAAGTGTATTGTGGTTTGATAAATAGTGAGGGATTATATTTGTAACTATCAAAAATAAAGGACCAAACATGCAATGTGAACATATCATATGGAGCATTTGTGTAGTTAACTCTTAAGGGTGCGGTTGGTTCGTCATTATGTTTTCAAAAGAAATTGGAATTTGACTAATGAATTGAAATTTGAATGAACAAGTTTCGTTTATGTATGTATTTACACATGTGTAATTCATATATAGGTAAACTTTTGAATATATAAAAATATATGAAAAAATTAGTTTAGTAGTTCTTCATGTACATAAACATACAAAAAAAAAACTACAAAATTTTGGAAAAATAAAACATGGTTAAATAAATTAAACGATTTAGGTTTGTTTTCGCATTAATTTAGTATTATATAATGTACTCTCTCTCTCTCTCTCTCACACACACACACATATATATATATATATATATGTATCAATTATAAGACTTATAATATTTAAAGTTTTTAAATGATAACAACGAGGACGTTGGCCCTCCCCGGTCGAATATTACGGACTGAAACTATTGCAAAGTATTGGACTTGTCTCACATCAACTAATTTGGGGTTTATAACCCACATGGGCTACCTAATCACTTATTAGACTAGTTTTTTGGGTTGAGTTCTCCTATTTGGTTTGTAACACAACCACGAGAATGTACTATCCATAGTTCGATCTTGGATAGTCCACCAACTTTTTGTCTACTAATGTTCGGTGCAAGTTAATTGCCTAAGTTTAATCATATCTTAACTCAAAATATTATTTTATAGTTTCTAAATCTTTATTAGTAACTATATAACATTACATTTATTAACTAACTAGTTTAGATCCCGTGTATACACACGGGATAAAAAATATTAATAAATAAAATTTTTAAATCTTTATGTGTATATTTTATAGGTGTAAAAATGTATCATAACTAAGGATAGAAAACAAAACTCAAAATATGTAAAAACTAAAATATAATTGGGTTTCGAAAATACATTAAGAACTATTTAATGTAATTTGATTTTTATTTATTATTTGATTGAAAATAAAAGCTACATGATTAGATTTCAAAGTTTCATAAGAGATAATTTAAAATAAATGTGTTTTATTAGTATAATTAATATATTATTGTTAAAAGATAGAGATGCATTTAATAAGAGAGATGCATTTAATAAGAGAGATGACAGGAAAAAATGATGATAATGAATGTGGAGACGACATGTGACATGTCAAAACTTTTATTTATTATATAGTATAGATGCAATACACTGGTTTCTAATATAGTAATTGTTATAAAACTAGAAAATAAGTTGCGTGATACGGCGAGTTTGCGAACTTCGTTACTCACTTTACGGTGGTCACAATAACGTGACTAAGTACGTAAAAGAAACGTTGTGTGACACAATTCTATTAGTCACCGACCTTATATTTTAAGGGTTAGTAAATTTATGTTTAAATATGTAGCGATTAAACATTTGATATTTATTTAGAAGTAAAAAAATAAAAAAAACAAAACCAAAAATAATAAAACTGACATGAACCTTGATAATGAGAAATCTTATTATTTTTTTATAAAATTTGGACGTACCCGGTGTTTGACTTAGCTCTCGTATTTACAAATGGATTAGATCGCTTTACGATCTGGTGTACGCAATCTTACCCTACACTTTATGTATGAGGTTGTTTTCTATGACTCTAACACATAACCTTAAGGAGTTAAGGTCACAAAATAGCAACATTACCGGTTGCTATAAGGCTAACTCTCATTTTTATTATAAAAATTAATGATATTTAAAAGAAAAACCATAAACGAATATATTGTTTGTTTATGATTTTCCTTTTGGGAACATTTAGCCACGCGGATTGATTAAACAGGAGTTCATTGAAGCAAGTTAACTTGATGTCACATGCAAAGAAAGGATGTGTGCTTCACCAACTCCACATCTTCAAAGTTCAAATCTTATCTATAAGGTATTTTGAACCATATATATTTATTTTAAGTTTAAAAACATGTACAGTAATTGTAAAATATATATAAAAAACATTGTATTTTAAAAATGTCGAAAATGAATTAATATGGTTATTTAACTTCAGCTTTCATAAACCTATTGTAACATAAAATAATAATGAGAATAAAATACATAATTGTCTTTGTAGTATGCTAAAAGTTAAAAATAATATTTGTGTTGGAAACCATTTATATAATAACGGTGGAGAGTGTTAGTAATTAAAAGTAGGTTAGATTGATTTTAAAGAAAAAATTATTGCCCTTTAGATTACTATTCAAGTAATCATATTAATTATTCTGTGGGCTTAGTTGTTGAATCATGAATAGTGTTCCTTTGAATCTAAACCAATTATAATATGAATCGATACATAATGCATAAATGATCTCTAATGGTATTAAATAAATTATGTGCTTTATTGACAACAAAAAGATGTGTATAATGTATCGACAATCACACCTGGCCAAAGTTGTTGTGAATCCTAATATACATATTACTAATAATATATACTTAGAAGTAATCATCACCATGACAAGAATGTACAAATAACATTACACATAATAGATAATAAGTAATCTCAGCTTAGAGAATCATACACTTTCGTAAAGTCAGGCTTTAACAAAAGCAGCTTCCCATTACATCGTTTATACCATCATATCCACAATCTCGTTCACCATAAGCGGCCCATCTGTAGTTTGTCTTCATTTAATAAAGACATATTATTCCAGACTAACCATGGAACTAAGCCAATAACAACTCGAGCCAACCGATCTATTTTTTTGGATGGAATGTATTCTAATTCCAGTTCCTTCATATTTGGTGAACCAAACGGAGCCTAAATTACTGCGATAACAAAAGCACAAACCTAAGTCGTTTATTTTTTTTATCCATCATTCATATTTTTAAATTTTTTTGCTTCTCACGTACAAATTAAATATGTATGTTTATCATAAAAAAAACCATCAAGCTAATTTTTTCACATGCTTTTTAAACATTTTAATCATTTACTTACACATCAATAAGTTATATGCATAAACGAAGTTTGTTCATGTTTTTTTATGATTTCAAGAGATATGAACAATCATTACATTTCTATCATTTTCTTTTATTTAAAAAGATTAAGTGATTCATTTTATTCTACATGTTCTCGTAATAATTAATGTTATACATAGAACCTCTTTTTAAAAGTCGAAAACATTTTCAGAGACAAATTATTTGAATCAAAATAACTTTTATAATATATCTACTTAACCAGGATAAAAAAATTTAAAAAGTATCATGTATAAATTTACACACATGTGAAAGTATATGATTATTACATAAAATTAACCCTTTCTTAAATGTTTCACATTACTGCTTATTGACAAACAAGGAAAATAGAACACTTCTATTAAGTTTAATGATTAATTTAGGGCATATCTGAGCATAGTTATTGATATAAAATATCAAATAGGTACTTGCAATTTTTCCAAGACAAATAATATATGTTTTAAATTAAAAAACAACATTTTTCTGATATATATATTACACTCGTTGGATTTTATACTAAAAATTATATTATAACAAAACAATATAAAAACCCTGTATAGATTACAGGGCGTCACTGAGAATTCGAATGTATGCGCGACAATTAATGCATTAGAAAAACAATCGACTCGTTTCAAATACTATAGAACATCAATAGGATTTTTTATGTATCGAAAAATCTTCAATCGTCAATCGCAAGCCTAGGTTTTTTTCAATTATCGACAGTTAACTATCGTGAATTTTTTTATGTATTGAGTTTGACTATCGCCAGAAGCCAGACGTCAATAACAAATGCCAATTTCGTAGTATATCTTCTTTTTGTTTTTTTCTTAAATAAATATTAAAAAAATATATTTTTAACCTATAGTAAACAACTTGGCTTCTTGTGCCCTTTAGAACACCCGCAAAAACACTATTTTAGCAAAAAAAATAAATAAATTAGACTTATTGTGTGACACCTAGAACATATAATTACTAAAAAGTTTATAATTTTTTTTTATGTATATTAATTCACCTACAATACTTAAATGATAAAATAAATTATATATCGGCCCTCTCTAAATGTTGGTTCTATGTCTTTGCCCATCCTGCACACCCTCAAAGCCCCAATAGATATTATAGGGAATCTTATGGAATATATAGACGAATTATTTCGGTTTAAGCTCATTTTTTTCAATACCTAAAGTCATAAGAAGTGCATTTTTCTCTTGGATGAAATGTAAAGTAAGTCCTGATGCAACAAATAGAAATTAGAAAAAAGAAAAAACTAATCTCAATTAATTTTAAAGTGACACATATAAAGATACTCATGATAAGGTTGAATAAATGGTTTAAATTAATAATGTTTCAAAAACTATCCTAATCACTTAATTGATTGTTATATACTTGTATTGGTTTACTAGTTGAGCCGATCTTTATAAAACTTGAATGATGATATAATCAAATTCAAAAACATATAAAATAAATCCAAAAATTAGAGGGCCTTAAAATAAACATAACAAGTTTTAAGTTAAATATTAATCACTTAAAAGAAAAAACAAGTTGTAAAAATCAAGCGTTCAAACAAGTTTAAACAAACCAAAGTGTTTGTAGCCTAACAATATCAAGGTGTCTTCGTTTAAACCGAAGAGAGCGATATGAACAGTTCAGGAGGCCGCAGATCAAACCTTTAGTTCAGTGTCGGGTTTCATAAGGCATTCCTCCTCAAATAGTCAAATGATTGAGAGTTCTAATCATATGATGGACATTGATATAGATTTATAAGTAGGTTTAGAGAGTGTATAAATAAATAATCTGACTAGTTGATTCAGCTATAAAAATATAAATAAAAATCTTGTGATTTAACCTTTGACAACATAACATGCGAACTATATCGTCCAAGATCTGAGTCCTCGTCCAAAGTCCAAATAGCCGGTATGAGACGAATTTCAAAACAATGAAAGGGTGATTCTTCCTTTTGGTCAAAGAGTGTTTATAAACATATTTTGATTTTAATTTTATATAGGGTACATATATATATATATAATTTCTATATGGACATATCTTAGTCATGAACTTAGATATACCTTCATCATGTATCAAAAAGAAAAACCTATGATTATAATTTTAGTTTCTTTTTTATAATTTAACATTTAATACACATATTTAAAATCCAAGTTCCATCACATAGACTTTTATTTATTTTACTTGAAGTAACTGACCTTCTTATTATTAGTAGACTCGTTAATTTGAATATAATATTATAAAATCAACATAAACTATATGATTATGAGAATAATATATGCGTGTGTGTGTTTACTATTTATTTATTGATTAAATGTTATCTTGAAGAAAAGATGAAGTTGGTAAAGAGTATCTATCCGAGGATAACTAGAGACATTGATCCTGGTTGTTATCTAATTAACAATCCACTTGTTGTGCATGCATATCGCCCACAATCTCCATATATTAAAAGTTTTTTTTTCGAAAAGCTCCAAATATTAAAGTTGGCAACATAGTTTTGCTTAACAAGTTTTGTCCGGACCTTCAACCATTATGTTTCATATTATTTAAACAGATTTTTGGATATGTTGTTAAACCATAGGATTGCTTCTGTTTTATAGTCTAAGGCTAATACGATAAAAAAAGAAAATTACTAAGATAGTTATTTTTCTATAGTTATATACTTATATTAGAATAATTTCACATATATAACCATGAAATACACAACTAAGAGTCACACGTGTCTACTTTTACTCGTGAATATCTTCCTAGTTTGCACTAATCGCTAAACCAACGTCACAATGACCATGCGATGAATAGTATACCTAAGTAGTTGTTTAGCTTGCGCTTCGCAGCGGAATGTGTCCATGTCAAACAAAAAAGGAGTTGAACACATATACAAATGAACAACAGCGCTTCATCACGGGAGTGTGGTCGTTTTTCGCCAACGCGATGCAGCAAGAGTTTGGTCGTTATCGGTTCGGGCCGTCAAAAACCATAAAAGCGAACACCAACACCGGTTCTGAGTCCCGAGAAAACCGACACCGGTAACACGACACTCGTTATGGGCTACGATACCAAAAAAATACTCGACTTTCAATACAACTCCGTTATAAAAATTATATCGGAACATTGACAAAAAAAATAGCGGCACATCCCGTTTTTAAAAACAACTTAACGAACGAAAGTTATAATAGGAAAAAGAAATTGTTACATAATTAAACGGGTTAAAAACGTAAAATAATATCTAGTATGAGGAATGAAAATAAAAAAAATGTTCAACGTGACGGTCTACTTGCTAGGTTCAGAACCTGCTATCCTTCTTAACTATTCCTATTAGTTGTGCTTCATATAGTTAAAAATAGTTAGTAATGGTTTATAATTTTTTTTCAACATAGATCTTGTCAATAAGTCTTTTTAAATGTTTGATTATTAAATGAAACTTTCCATTAATCCATATGTCAAATCAAAACATTTCTTAACATATGAAATAGTACAAATAAATAATGTATAATCTTAATATTATTTTGCTTAGTTGCAAAAATAAAAAAAAATTAAATGATTGTTTGCAACTGAAAGTGTTCACATTTCTTTCCCCTATCTCTTTTCATATGATATAACTAAAAAACATATATATTTTTAAATTTTGTTTATCTTTAAAAAATCCTCACATCTCATTATTTATCTTACACATAAACACTTATTTTTTTATTTTTTTATACACTCACATTAATTATATAGATGATGAATAGTAGCCCTCTAAAGCCATTCTGTAGTGGGCCGTGAATGGGCGACACCCTCATCCAACGTGACACCACTTTTTGGGGGCGTGAAGGGGCAAGATAACCGTGTCGGTGGGTCTTTTATGAAGGGGCTAGACATGTTTTAGAGCACGGGCAGTGTGGCAAATTAGGGGAGATGGGTGTTGGCATGAAAGAGGTTGCCAACGTGGACGAGGATCACGCCCTGGGCGTGAGTCCACTATTGGTGTTCTAAATATAGAGAGTTAAAGTACATTTTATAAAACACTATCTATAAAATAGAGAATGAGATGCATACATGAATTTAAGCATTTCTTAAAATTTTTCTTTAAAATATAAAGATGTAGCATTTATATAGGATTAGATGTGTGTATGAGGGGTAAATATGTCTCTGCCATAATCAGACAGAAAAATTATATAACTACACACACTATAAAATAATTTCGCAACTATATATAAGTAATTATGCACAAATAATAAAGCAACACATAAATAAGTATGCAACTTATATAATATAGTTATGAAACATATATAGTAATAATGAAACCTATGATTATAATTACGCATGTGGATATGGGAGGTTGATGGGATCGAAGGTTTCTTGGTTAAAATAGTTAGTTCGCATATTGATCGTCTTATTTTATCGGATGGAAGTAGCCCTAGTAGATGGAATAAATATGTTCTACGGAAGGTTAATATTTTGGTTTGTAATGTTTGGGAATATATAGGATAAAAACCTACATAAGTTGTGAAAATGTTGAAAACTTTCTAAAAAACGGGTTTTTACAAGGTTTTTTGTTTTTTGAAAACCATTTATATGTAATTTCAAAACTTTAAAAAAAAGCGCCGCCACGTTTTTTTATAAAAAAAATAAAAATTGTGTCTAGTTGTTTTACATATGTAACATGTTTTTCCAGTTGTTACTTACGTAACACAATGTTTTTACACATGGTGACGGAATTTTTTGTCCATTTTTTTTAAAACGGCTCGGCTTTTTTTTGAAGAAAATCTTATAAAAATGTGGTTAGAAGGATTTCAAAAAAAAATATGTAAAAACACGTTTTTTTTGTGAGTTTTCAACGTTTTCACATCTTAAATGGGTTTTCATTATATCCTTCACTTGTAGGTTATATTGGATCGAGTTCCAACTGGTACAAATTTGGTTTATAAAGGGATAGATATTTCCATCTTCTTTTTGTTGTTATTTCAAAAAGGTGGAATCTACTCTGCATGTGTTTAATTCTTGTGAGATTGCTTCAAAGATTTGGTCATCTATTGAGAAATGGATTGATGTTGATTTTCCTGTTTCGAAATATCCAAGCAATTTAATGGATTGTATTGACATGGTGGGTTTATCTAATGGTAAAAGATGGATGGTTGAGGTTATTGTGATGAATTCTTGGTGGATTATTTGGAAATTCCGGAATAAGTTGGTTTTTTGAGATGTGAATAAGAAAAAGAAGTTGCGTGATTCTATTTTTATTTGTTTTTTTATGGTATGTTAATAGAAATCGAAAAAGTAATACTAATTGGATTAGTTGGTTACAAAAACCCCTCATGACTTTATAATTTTCTTTATGTATAGTTTTTTGCTATTCAGTTTTGTTTTGATATATCAGCTACTAGGTTAAAATCCTGTGTATTACACGGGTTGAATAAATAAAATATTATATACTTAATTAGTAATAAAAAAAATATATTTTTAAAAACCCGTGCAATTCACGGGGTTGAATAAATCAGTGTATTATATTGGTTGATTAAAATATAATGTAATTTGTTAACACACACTTGTCAAAATATGTCTTTAAAAAATGTAATTTGTCGTGACAGTTATAAACTCTGTTAATTCATATTAAATTCATTTGATTGATGATACAATAACTATTTTTAATGAAATAATAAATATCTGTGATTAGATTTATATTAAACATATAAAAATAAATTCTTTTGATATCATTATTTAATAGGAGAGAGAGAAATAAAAAAAATGATAAAAATTAACCACAAAGTAACACATGTACATATAATTTTTATCTATTAATACAAAGATTACTATTTAATAGGAGAGAGAAGCATAATAATTATTAATTAATAAGAGAGAAGCGGGAAAATAAGAGTAAGGAGTAACCAGAGAGTGACACGTGGCAG
This sequence comes from Smallanthus sonchifolius, assembly GCA_023525975.1. Classification (NCBI taxonomy): domain Eukaryota; kingdom Viridiplantae; phylum Streptophyta; class Magnoliopsida; order Asterales; family Asteraceae; genus Smallanthus; species Smallanthus sonchifolius. The sequence goes on along the minus strand of JAKNSE010000034.1, from coordinate 253,924 downwards.
AAAAGATTTTTATTTATTATGTTAGTAAGATGTTTTAAAAAAAATTACGCACATGACACAGATGTTTGTTTCTAAAATAAGTTGATATTTTGTAAAATAAAAAACATAATAAGATTGTATTTAAATTAAATAAAATAAATCTTTGATCACCTAATAAATAATAAACCTTAGTTGCAAAGTGGACGTAAAAAAATCTTAGCTAAACCACTATAATTCTCTTGTCTCTTCTTTTTCTTCTATCGTGTGTGTGTGTTGTTTTCTGTTATGTCACCGACTCTGATTCCTAACATTAAAAACCTATTTAATAACCATATGTGCCAATTAGCCCCATATCAATTTGTTTATGAGGAGACACCCCTCATGGCCTTCTAATGTGAAGGTCATGGGTTCGAAACTCACTTGATATAATATGATCAGGTGGAACAGGAGTTTTACCACAGTGGGCATTCTGATGGTGGATTTCCCCTGGAATGGTGGGCGGGTTAGGTTACCAACGTCGTCTGCGTTCGCAGACATCGCGTGGGTGGTCTTTCACTAATGGGTTTACCTGAGTGATCGGGCTTATAATATTCTTTGGTCGTAAAAAAAAATAACCATATGTAACGTATTTATTAGATTATTTGCTATTTGTTTAATAAAATTTGAAATACTTAGATCTCACTACTATTATAAATGATGACAATTAACAAAACCAAAAACAAACAATTAAACTATTTAAGTTAATGTTAAGGGGTAATTTTACATAATATTAACCAAAATTTTTATTTATTTAATTTCAGTCACTCAAACTTTTTGATCTTATTTTAGTCACTCAAGTTTCTCATTTTTTTCTATTTTAGTCACTAATTTTTTTTTTTCATTTTAGTCACTCAAGTTTCAAATGTTATCCTAATAATTACCATGTTACAAGTTATTTTTTTTATTTCATTTTATGATATGATGAAAATGAATTCCAAAAATAGTAGACCAATATTTTCACCCTATTCATAAATTAAAATCCAAAAAAAGTAGAACAAATGTGAATTTGAGTGAATAAAAATGTGAATTTGACTGAATAAAATCAAAATAAAAAAAGTTTGAGTGACTAAAATTAAATACATAAGAAAATTGAGTGATTAAAATAATAAAAAAATTTAAATAACTTAAAAAAATAGATAAGAAATTTGTTATTATTCGATAAAGTTTTCCCTGATCTTAATAATGTATATCAAAAGTCTTGATTGTAACGTCAGAACAAACTTATGATCACCGATCACGTGCGAAGATTAAAATTATGGTCCAAGTCAAACAATTTACCCTTTTGCTTCTAAAAAATGGAAAAGGAAAAGGCTGCTACAAGATTCATTTGAACCAAAATTAAATTGACCGATCAATGAACTCCACCGCTCTAGTTTACTTCTCTTATCGAATCAACCCATGTAGGTTTCTTGATTTTAAGTGATCTCCTCTCTAGTTTTCTGAATAATGTGTATATTAAGTTTTAGATTAAAATAATTTTAATAGTATACGAAATTTTTAATCAAATAAGATGGAAAATGTTTGTCAATTTAATCGGATAAGTGCACTTCACACCTCATAACTCAATTCAATATAGATTCTAACTAATAAAAATATCAACTAGCTCAGGCTCAGGCTTAGTCTCGAACCAATAACAATAACGACCAGCTCAGACTCGAACTAATAATAATACCGACCAGCTCAGGCTCACCACCAACTCGAGCGTGCTTGGTTTGACATATTCGCTCGCTATGATTTTGTAAGTTTTTTCTAGAATATAATCAAATGTTCTGTTAACAACAATTTTAAATTATACAAGTATTAAATACTAAAATACCAAACTATCAATACTAATAAAAATGAGTTAATTTATATGAGTGAGTTACTCAAGCCAGATCAACTCGAGTTTTTATACGAACAATCTATCTTCAGCTCAAATTCGGCTACGACATTTATACGAGCTAGCGAGCTCAAGCCATATCAACTCAAAATTTTAATGGACTATTTTATATATACAATGCAACAGTCAAAGCAAACTGCACCAAAATGTTTGTCAATTTAATCGGATAAGTGCACTTCACACCTCATAACTCAATTCAATATAGATTCTAACCAATAAAAATATCAACTAGCTCAGGCTCAGGCTTAGTCTCGAACCAATAACAATAACGACCAGCTCAGACTCGAACTAATAATAATACCGACCAGCTCAGGCTCACCACCAACTCGAGCGTGCTTGGTTTGACATATTCGCTCGCTATGATTTTGTAAGTTTTTTCTAGAATATAATCAAATGTTCTGTTAACAATAATTTTAAATTATACAAGTATTAAATACTAAAATACCAAACTATCAATACTAATAAAAATGAGTTAATTTATATGAGTGAGTTACTCAAGCCAGATCAACTCGAGTTTTTATACGAACAATCTATCTTCAGCTCAAATTCGGCTACGACATTTATACGAGCTAGCGAGCTCAAGCCATATCAACTCAAAATTTTAATGGACTATTTTATATATACAATGCAACAGTCAAAGCAAACTGCACCAAGATATTGCCTGTTTTGTCTCTAATGGTTTGTCAATCCAGGAACTCACGATTTTGTTTTCACCCGACAAATTACTCGCCTAGACAAAACGCGTCTTGATAAATAATGTATCCACCCCTTATAAGGAAGACTTCGTCCTCCCCCTCAACCAATGTGAGATATTACATACAAACTGACAAATGAGCTGCGAACCACGAGCTATTTTAACGACCAATCTATACCAACCAGTTAAAAAATAATTGAAAAAAAGTTATAAGTTAACATCACATTCCTATTTGTCAAAACTTCCTTACAAATACGTGTGAAAAGGTTTTAGAAGTTATATAAGGTAATTGTTTCATTCTCTTCAAACATATTGTTTCTTACGACATGTAGCCATCCAAATAAAATTCTAGAAGCACCATAAAACCATCTTACAAATAATTCAACGATTTCCTGCGAAATCAATACAAAAACAAAGTTAGATCCGTGTAACACTCGTGTTTTGAATCTATAGTCATAGGATATGTACCTAAATGTAAAAATCAGGGGTGGCTCAACATATTTTAGGACCTAAAGCAAATATTAAAATTGTAGTTTTTTATGAAAGTTTTCTAAATATATAAAATTATAAAAATGTAATTTTATGGAGCGTGAAAACGTATAGTCTTTACACAAAAGTTGATAGATTATCATTTTCTCTCTATAAACACAAAAGTTGATAAATTATCACATATATTTTTACGTTAAAACATATATTGAAGTAATTTCTTTAATTTTTGATGCCCTTAAAATTTGGGACTAAAACAGTTGCTTTAGTTCATTATATTGTAGAGCCACCCATGACAAAAACATACATAACATAAGCGATGGGAACAAGAACATGTACACATAACACATGTATCCCATCCCATCATATGCAATCGGTTCTTGTTCACGTAAAATAACTATTGTTGCAATTCACGTGAATGTTAAAAGCTATTATGTACTCACGTGGATGTCACATGGGGAACATTAAAAACTAACTGCTGCCAACGGCAGGGGCTAAATTTGTAATCCGTATACACAACTTTGGGTTGTGTTTGCAGTTTGCAAAACTTTGGGCCAAAAACTACAAAATAAACAAACCACATGAGCCATTTGTACAATTAACTCTTATTTAAAACTTAACAATATCATAGTTACTTATGAAGTAAGACTATTATGAACAGTTGGTTGATTAATAGTTACTTATAAAGATAAGTATCGGACCGACCTGATTCAAAGCTAATTCATTGATCGTTATCATAAGTAGACTTTGAAATGGTTCGTCAATAGTATCCTCAAACATGAGATACATTATAAAACTTGATTTTACGGATGTTATTATTTGACAATAGTCTAACGATGTTATTTGATCAATCATAAGGGCATAATTGGCAGCAATCAGAAGTATAGTGAGAGTTGTATGTAGTTAGTACGAGATCTGTTACTGCGCAAGCGGAAGACATTTACCGGCCCTCATTGATTCAAATTGGTGCAAATGCATGGTTATACTCAAACTGAGAGTTTGAGTAGACCACTTTGAATCTAGATCGAGAGATAAGGTACGAACAATATGTGAGAATGATTTTTGATCTACAATTGATGTTCAACATGATATTGATAACAGAAGGATGATTGATAAAATAAAACATGACTTTCATTTTTCACGATGAAGAAATAAGGTAACCCGATTGAGATCGGTTTTTGAGATTATTGATTCACGAGGTTTGTGCTAGCATCTAAGATCACTTATTATCAAAGTGCGGGAATTTTAGTAGCAATCTTCAATCTACAGTCAAGGTATGTTTCTTGACGCACTTGATGCTTGGGTTATGCAAAGTTAGGCTAAAATATTAATTAATACGATTGAATATATAAGTCATCTGACACAATTCTAGTTCTTCTTAGGCTTCTTTTTCTGTCTTTCTCCTATTAAATATTAACGTTAAAAACTTATGATATTAAAAGAAATTAATTTTTAGATATTTAATATAAATTTAATTATAGATAGTTATTATAATATTGACTAAATGAATTTAAAAAATATTAATTTTAATTATGAATAGTTATAATTTATGACTTATTAATAATTTATATTTTAGTGAACTCCACTATTATTTAATAAGAGAGAGGGGCGGAAAAAAGAAGACTCGAGCGAAAGGGATAGAATTGTGACACGTGACACCCTAATTTATTCAGTTTATATATCGTCCGAACCCTATAAATTTTGTCTACACTGTTAAGAACCGATATTAAGATATGCAGCGACGCACAACGTGTCAAAGCGCGGATATTTTTTACTAGATTTATATTTAAACAAATAAATAAAAAGCTTAAATATTTATGAGTTTTAGAGATCTAGAGTTGTAAAAATATTTAATGAAATAAAAAACATCTCAAAATGACCGAAGCAAGCACAGTTTGAAAAGATCTCAATTTTCATACATGTAAACTTTTACCTCGTATTTGAGTCGGTTAATTTTAAGATAAAAACAAATAATTAATGTTTTTTTCCCATTTATTCGCCATAATTCTATTTTATATATTTATTCTTACGTGGGCTCCTTATTCCATAACAATAGCTGCTTTGGTTTTACTTGATCTTTCTCAACAACTATAAAGCCCCGTGCTTCACCCTTCAACCTTTTCATTTCACAAATTATAACCAAAAAAACGGATCTTCTTCAACCTTCAACAGTTTCAAGATGCAAACCAATCGATACTCATAATTTAATTGTAGTTTCCTACATACGTCTTAGAGAGATAAACTACTGATAATTTAGTGAGAGAAACAGAAAAGAGATTTTGTTCATGAAGAAATTAAGAAGATCTGCAGGACATATTCATCATGATAGAACAAGATCTGATCTGTTTGAATCGTTACATGATGATATTGTAATATCTGTCCTCTGCAAGCTCAGTTCTACAGCCTCTTCTCCGTCTGATTTCATCTCCGTTCTCCTTACGTGTAAACGGTTGAACAAATTAGGGCTTCATCCTCTAGTTTTATCCAAATCAGGCTCAAAATTGCTTGCCGTACGAGCTAAATCCTGGTGCGACGAGTCTCACCGGTTTTTGAAACTCTGCGTCAACGCCGGCAACAGCGAGGCATATTATACTCTCGGAATGGTAAGTATTCAATATTGATTGCGTAATTTTAGTGACGGTTGTTGTAGAAGGCAATGGTTAATTCTGTGTTGCTTGACTTGCTATAATTTTATATATATATATATATATATATATATATATATATATATATATATATATATATATTTGTAGATCCGGTTTTATTGCTTGCGAAATCGAGGAAGTGGAGCGTCGCTACTGGCGAAGGCGGCGATTAAATCACACGCGCCGGCACTGTACTCGCTCGCACTGATTCAATTCAACGGTAGCGGAGGGTTGAAGGACGATAAGGACCTCCGTGCCGGTGTTGCTTTGTGCGCCAGATCAGCCTTCCTTGGCCACGTGGACGCTCTCCGGGAACTCGGTCACTGTTTCCAGGACGGTTACGGTGTACGGAAGAACATTTCGGAAGGCCGTCGGCTTCTCGTGCAAGCTAACGCACGAGAACTTGCATCTGTTCTACGAGTGTATAATATCGGGGCTCCGAATCGGATGGATATTGAGTTCGGGTTGTTTAGTGACTGCGGGTTTAACATAAACCTGATTGGCAGAGAGATGCACCCGGTGAATAAGTTTATGGTGGAATGGTTCGGGTCAAGAGGGGAGAACCTGGGTCCGGGTTTGAGGATGTGTTCTTATGACGGATGCGGGCGACCCGAGACCCGGAAAAACGAGTTTAGGAGGTGTTCGGGTTGTGGGAAAGTGAACTATTGTTCCCGTGGGTGTCAGGCACATGATTGGAGGATGCACCACAAGGTGGAGTGCGCACCCATGGAGGAGTGGATGGGTCGTGCAATTGATGACGTGGAGGAAGAAGATAATAGGAACGGTGAGGATGAAGTGATGGATGATCGAACGGTGTAGATTGAAGAAAGGTAAGGTGATCGGATCCGGATCTGAATTTGTACTGTAGTTGATTTTATAGTTTTTTTTTTCTGTGTATATTGTTTCAGTAGGAAGATTTTGAGATTGTATCACAGAAGGAATTAACTTTTTTTTTTCTTATATATTTAAAAGTAGCAATGTTTTTATGAAAATAAAAATGCAAACATAATTTGCATCTTCTCTAGGGTCACATGGTAACACATATATTTATAATTTTACATGTGTCAATGATATATTTTTTTTAACGGCGAACATTGAATGTTGATACGTCGCACCCCCGTCATATGTGAGAGTCTCGTCCAACTCCGGTCAATATGTTGTCTTAACCGGACTCACTTGGCGTCAGAGTTGAAGAGCATCCAAGGAAAAATCCCACCCAATACGACCCCTTCCGGGCTTGAGGGAGAGCCGAGGCTCGAACCCTAGATCGGCGTAGGTAAAACCCTGGTGTATCAGCCTAAGAACTAGACCTCATTTGTATGCCTCAGAAATTAATGGTGCTGACAGGGATTGAACCCGAGTCCCTTGGGACTTCATGCCTCACCTCAATCACTACATCATAACCTTTTTGATATGTGTCAATGATATTAATGATAACTCTCACACACTTAAAATCGTGTTTGTGAGCCAAAATGAAATTTTTTACATTTGGTTTTGTTCCTTATATTCATTCTTTATTAATACACATAAATTTATATATTTTGTTTCGAAATTAGAGGAAGAAGATGAAAAATATTGGACACCGGGGGAATGAGAATGATTGTTATGAAACTAAAAGACACTAAGGAAAATGGAGTTCATTTCTAGAAATAATGGTACCAATGAGCTAGTTGTGGAGTGGTAAAGAAGAGACCTGATTTTTGTAGTGACCCAGATTTAATCCCTGCTCTTCACTTTAGTTTCTGCGGCATGCAAATGAGGTCTAGTTTCTGCAGCATCGAGGGTTCGAGCCTCGACTCTCGCTCAAGCCCGGAAGGGGCCGTATTGGGTGAGATTTTTTCTTGGATGCTCTCCAACTCTGACGCGCAAGTGGGCCCGGTTAAGACAACATATTGGCCGGAGTTGGACGAGGCACTCCCATATAATGGGGGGTGTGACGTCACAACATTCAATGTTCGCCGTTAAAAAAAATTTCTAGAAATAATGGTGATAAGAAAAACAAAAAGTAAGAGTATAAAACTATAAATATTTACACTTTTAAAATCTAAAAAATATGAACTTTTTAACAACCCTTACATTGGTTAACAAGTCAACTTGCTTATTAAACATATCATGTTTGGGTTTACTCGTTTATTAAATGTGTAGGTGTGGGTTTACATGTTTAATAAATAATTTATATTAGTCGATCTAAAATTTAACTATTTTCATGCCGTGTTGAGTTTTGTCAAAAAGTGGCACACATACAAGGGATAATGGTTTTTAATATAAGGGTAATTTATTGTTTAGATCTTTAAAAAATTTAATTCTGTTTTATCAAATTTACAGACCAAAAAACATGTTAATTATAAAGGATTAGATTCCAATTTCATTTTCGTTTCCTTTATAAAACATTACGTGAATCAAACGTCGCCTTAATATTATTTTGCTTTTAATTATTTAATACAAGAAAACTTGTATATTATATTTTAATATAAACTAGAAAGAGGTCTCGCACGTTGCGACAACCTTTGGGCGATAATGCTAGACGTGTTAAACCCCAGAAAAATTAATGTTATCGAAAGCTTATAAATTAATCTCCAGGCGATAATGCTACCTTACACTCTCGATGTGCGGCTCATCAAGTTGTTGGTATGTTTTGGGATTTGAGCCGTCTCCAACGTTCGATTGCCTGCCGGAGGGGGTAAAATTTACCGGTATGTTTCCGTCTAGGTTCTGATCATTATATTCAACCTCATCATCATGTACTACATCGGTTCTTCCTTGATTCATACCTCATACTCCTTTCCTTGCCACATTAGACGTATCTTCTCGTTTATCAAGTGCCTATTTTCAGGGCCGGCCCTGGGGTAGGCCGAGCCGGGCCGTCGGCCAGGGCCCGTTTTTTTTTAGGGCCTAAAATTTTTACATGACCTGTATATATATATATATATATATATATATATATATGTTTTTTTATAAAATTTTTAAATACCGGTTTTATATATTGGGTTCTTTTTATAAAACTTAAAAAATTATTGGGCCCTTTTTAAACTGGTTGGGCCCTTTCAATTTTTGTAATGGTTGGACCCTCTTTTATAATGGTTGGTCCCTTTTCTTTATTCCATGACCATTGAGTCATTTAAAAAAATTCTATTTTTATTGGTTGGGTCCTTTTTAAACTTATAATAGATTTTTTATTGTTTTTGTTTATTACATACTATATTGTTTCTATGTTTATTCTTATAACGTTAATCGTCGTTTAAAAAAATTTAGTTTATATATTTTGTCCGTAGGGTCCTTTTTAACCGGGCCCACTTGGCGTCAGAGTTGGAGAGCTTTCAAGGAAAAACCCCACCCAATACGGCCCTTACAGGCTTAAGGGAGAACCGAGGCTCGAGCCCTGGATCAGCGTGGGTAAAACGCTGGTGCATCAGCCTAAGATGTAAGCCTCATTTGCGATATCGCGGAAATTAATGGTGGTGGTATGGAATCGAACCCGGGTCCCATGGGATTTCGGACCTTACCTCAACCACTACACCACAATTTTTTTTTGCTGTTACTAGCTATTAAGTATTCTAAGAGATGATGGTTATGATGTGGAGAAGGAGTATATTTAATAAAAATGACATGAGATATGACACAATCCAAATTTTAACATAAATATTTATTTATTTTTTATAATTATATTTTATATTAATAAGTGTACATGTTTAGTAAAAAATTAAGACTTAAAAAACCATTATCATTTATGAACAATCGACTATCATGTAAACTTAGTCTAAAGAATTATACATTCAAGGTAAGGTACCGATTATTTTACGTCGGTTATCATGTAAACTTAGTCTAAAGAATTCTACATTCAAGGTAAGGTACCCATTATTTTGACGTCGGTTTTCAAATATCTTTGCTAAATTGATGTTATTTTGGTCGTTAGATATATAAATAACGCATGCGAAATGAATATAATACGTAACACATAAATTTCTTTTTACCATAGTCACGGTACATGTTTACAACTCATGTATGCTCCTAATTAGTATAGCACTACGATACCGATGAAATAAACAATAGATTACAAATCTCTATCTGTAGTTTTACACTTTTTCAAAAGAATTTACTGATTTCTCATGACAATCATTTTCTTTACCTTGAAGCTAACATGATTGATTGTTAGTAAATGGGTAAAAATGTCAAATCATCTACATGCTCATGATATGTTCATATGTCGTTTCCATCTCTATAGTTTATATTTTCTAATATATTTATAACTCCAAAACATAAAGTAAAATGATATAAACATAAAATAACTACTAAATCTAAAGAGAAATTATTTTAGAAATCTACAAGTTATAATCTAGACAATCTTGAATATGAAAAAGCATATCCAAAAGTCTCAATTATAAAAAAATATCACATTCCGTAGAAAAAACCAACATATGTTGTCTCATTTTAATAGTTACATTAAATTTGTATTCTATAACATAATAATACACTATATTGAACAGTACACGTTTTCATAAACAAAAAATAAGATGCAAGTGAAGAAGGGGTGGAAGCGGGTTCAACCTTCGTATTCTTGCGGGTACTTGGTACACCGCCGTAACTGCCGTTGGTAGGGGCAAGTTAAAATTTTTGGATCGGGTCAGGTCGAATCACATATAAAATTTTATATTCGGGTCTATAAGGTATCATAGTATAATAAAAATCAATAACTAATTGAACAAGTCTAGTAACACAAAATCACATAACTTTAATCAAGTATTCAAGTGACATAATAAACATACATAATTTCAACTTTAATCATGTATCATGTCTAATTTCAAAATTAAAGAATAACTAACATTAAAGATTGAAAAATAACTAAATTTACTTATGCTTGGTTTAATCAAATAATCGTCTCGGTTTTCTTTTTATCATAATACAAAAATCAAAATCGTTAATCAAATATGAACTAGGATTAGATGACCATCGTCCATCGATTGATCAGAGATTCGGAAACGATCGACCATCAGATCATGCCAATCATGAACTGTTGAAACGTGAGTGATGAGTCTCCTGTCTCTTCAGTTACCATCGACTGGAATAGAAACAATCATGTAATTATACATAAATAAATGATATAAACTAATTATACATAATATATGGAGAGGTTTAGTGTGAAAATATATGCCTTTTGCATTTAAACTTTATAATATAAATCTGTTTCTATTAAAAAAAGTTAATATTCGTTATTCATCATTCATGAATCATGATTTTTGCTAGCGTTTTCCAAGGTATCAATGCTATCCTTCGGTAAATCGGATAGTAAAGCAAGTGATTTACTTTTTCAAATAAGAGTAAAGAAAAAAGTAAAGAAACTATTTTTATATTTTTTTTAAATACAAATTTCTTAATTTTGGTTAGGAGTAGGACTTGAACTCATGACATCTTTAAACCTTGGTATTCTTAAAAGATTTTCCTCTACCATTGGGTCACCAACCCCAATGATTAACTATTTTTACATAACGAGCCGTAAATGTTAGGTGATTGAGTATTTTATAAATTCTAAATATCAAGGAACTAATAGTTAAAATAATAATAAGAAAAAGTTAATATTATTACTAACAACCTTAAACCTAAGGTAGGTGGTCAATCACATGTCACCAACCAAAGTTTAATAATAACCCATTGACTCTCCTAACTTTTTGTAATGCTCCCTCAACTTCATATATTTTTATTATAGCCTTCAAGTTTCTAAAATTTCAGTTTTATCCATACACATAATTCTAAACTTTATTTTAAATTTCTTAACTCTTAAGTTTATCTCTCAAATTTATTTTCTTTTTTCTTAAATTCTTTTTATAATTGTTTGTCAAAGTTACTTTTTTTCTACTTTTGTTTTGTTTTTACTTTATTACTAAGTTCTTTTACGAATTTGTTGTGTTAATATTAACTCCTATTTGCGCCGTAATTTATTTATCTATTTTTTTAATCTCAGTGAACGAGTCGTGTCAACTTCATACGTTTCTTTTATATACTTAGACACGTTATTGTTGTCGTCGTAATGCGCGTAACAAGATTCGCAAACCCGTTGCATCGAGTGAGCTCTAAATATGTACTTAAACATGTTAATATTATCGTACGGTCCCGCCGCAACACATAGGTCATATTTTCTAGTTACTTGCCATCAGTGGGAATAGTACCCGGGGGACCGCCAGGTGTTCTTCATGTTTTTTTTATCTTTTTTTTAATTTTCATTATTATCACCCCATGTACTTTATAATATACGTTTTTAATTCATTTAATTTTATAATAATTTTGTTTTCTAGTAACAACTTTTGTTCGTTAATTTTTTTTAAAAACGGAATGCGCTGCTTTTTTTAGTTTTTATTGTTAACGTTCCGGTATAAATTTTATTGAAAACGGAGTTGTATCAAAATCGAGTATTATTTTTGGTATCGTAGATTATAGCGAGTATACGTTTCGATGTAAGTTTTATCCTTACAAATGAAAACCAACCTAATAACAAGCAAACTCCCGCAACATAACACGGGTGAAAAAACTAGTTCTTATGAAAATTTAAAAGATATAAAGTAAAAAAAATTCATCAAAGTAGGGGAAACAGATAATCATATTTTAGTCTTTTATAACTAGTTTATTATAATCCAATAGAAATTATTATCATGGCGAAGCTAGACGGGGGGGTTTGTTGATGCCGGATTGTACCAAATTTTCAAAATTGTCGCTGATAAAGTAATCGAAGAGAATGTTAAATTTTCAAAATTGCATCGCATACAAGGCATTCAAAGAAAATCCAAAGTGAGTTGTTTGCAACACACACGAAGAAAATCAAGGTCGACATAACGTTTTTACGGCCTAAAACAGATTCTAAAATCGGGATTATTTTTGTAATTTTTTTTTGTTTATGATTTTTAAAGGGCATACAATCACACTTCTTAAAGTTGGAGTAAGTTTTGGTTAAATGAAAACCATTCTAAGTATAATGATTTTTGCTCTTGTCAAGACATAAAAATTGAACAAAGTTAAACCCTAAAAAGTGGAGCCCCTTAAATATAAAGGTCTCAGTTTCAAGTCGAACCGTCCTGCAGAACATCATAAATTTTGGTATGAATTGGGTAGATCAAGAATAGGCATAAGGAAGCAAACTTTCTTCATAGTTACAAAAATATGCCATTTTTTTTAAAGAGTTCATTGTACATTTACACTACGTCCATACTAGTAGCATACAAATTAATGAAATTATGGAAGTATCACATGATTCCTATTTTTGATATTTAGTTTCCAATTAAAATATACTTTGATCAACTATTATGTGTTTTTGTCTTGTTTTTATAAAGCTTGCACACACGCAATAATATATTTTATAACTTTAATATTATATTAACTTGGTTACAACATGTAATAAGAAGACCGTGCATGTTCACATAATGAGAGAACATATGTGTCTTTATAAACCTTAATTACATTCAAGTGACAACGTATAATGCATATTAACTTGGCTTATATTTTATTGATAACAAAGAAAGTTCTTTATAAAATTTTTATTTAAATATATATAAACTCTTAATTTTGTTGATAACCATGGTTTCCATACATGAGAAGGTTGTGACACTTGCACGAAATGAGAACATATGTTTCTTCATAAACCATATGCAGGGACGGCTCAATTAATTTGGGGGCCCCAAACTAACTAAAAACTTGAGTCCATTTTCTAAAAATCATGTTGTAAACTCTCATCCCTTTTGTGTCTATATTGGCGTTTTGTTTCTGTGTTTTTTTTTCGTTTAAAATAACCTGGTTTATCATTTCAATTAAGACATGAAAAGGTAGAATAATTTATTACAAACTAGGGAAATTCATAATCACTTAGAGAGGAACAATCAACAAACACAGATTTACCACATAATTATCACAGAGTATAACAACTTAACTAATCAGCAATTCCAATTATTAACAATTTGTCACATATTAGGTTGTCACAGATTTATCAACTTAGATTATAACAGATTTAATCAAGAGGCTTTTTAATGCATCAATTTACACGGGTCGTTTAATGGTTAATCGGTAAACACTTCTGTCGGTCCCAAAACACATATATAAAAATATTTTTTTTAAGAAATTGAGGGGGCCTTTTCAAGTGAGGACCTAAGTTCTAGCTTGAGTTGACAACACACTTGAACCACCTATAACCTTATGACATTCAAGAAAACGTATAATGTAGAGTATTGTGTGGTGAGATGAGATTGAAGAAAGTAAATAAAACAATAGGCTCTAGTTTCCTCTAAGATTGAGTTTTAATATATTAATTAGGTTAAAATCTCGTGTATTACACGGGTTGATAAAATGTAATATTATATATTTAGTATTAAAAAAATTTGTATTTTAAAAAACACATGTGTTACATGGGTTGATAAAATATAATTTTATATGCTCAGTAATAAAAAGTTTATACCTTTAAAACATGTATATTACACAGTTTGAATACATTAGTTTTTATTTAATATAACTTGACTTACATCACTATTTAGTTAAAAAATAAAAGTTACATAATTAAATTTTAAAGTTTCTTAAAATAAGAGATAATTTAAAATAAATATGTTTTATTAGTATAATTAATATTTTTCTTTAAATATAATTCATTATTAAAAAAGAGAAATGCATTTATTAAGAGAGAGAAGCGAAAAAAAATGTTGAGAAGGGATGTGGACGCGACACATAGCATAAATAATTTTCATTTATTATATAGTATAAATTAAAAAGTTAATTTGGAATTGTGACGATTTCATGCTAAAAAGCGAGTTCTATTTGTTATTAAACCGGATTAAAAAGAAAAAAAATTCTTAAAATATACTTATAAACCCAATAAAGAAAAATCATTTTTTTTAACAAAATCCTTCCCAAAGTCATACTTGGGAAGTACGAATTTAATTTTTTATTAATTTAATATTTAAAAAAATTGTTTAAAATATAATAATTTATTATTATTATTAAGTAATACAAATAGAGTCCAAATAAATATCGGTGTTATGACCCAGTAGTAGAGAAAAATCTTTTAGAAACACCAAAATTTGAGAAAGTTATGGGTTCAAGTCCTACTCTCAATAAAAATTAAAAAAATTGCATTTAAAAAAAAAGTTAAATAGTGAAGTGCAAGTTCCAAGGCATGATGTACAAGTTTAACTAATCGCATTTCTACTGGGCTCAAGATCTATACATTCTTCTTTGACAGAAACCCACTAGCCCAATTAGCCAAACAAAAGGAGATATTCCCAATTCCACGAGTAACCTACACATTACAAATATTATTATTATTAACTAATTATTCTTCATGCTCGGTGCGGGTGCGCGGCTTCTTTTAATTATTATTATTAACTAATTTTTTTTGTCAATGATATATATTTTTTAAAACGGAATTATATTTAAAATCGAGTTTTTTTGTATCGTTGCTTATATCAAGTGTTGTTACCGTTGTGGTACTGAGACGAGCCGAACCTATCATGAGCGAAACGCAAGTAGAACCATCTAGTTGCATATAACAACCAACTTGTACATCTCAAGTCCAATTTCATTTTATAATAATTTTATTCAACTCGTTCTTCCCAAGTCCGATTTCATTTTTCTAGTGGTGTGGTGATCACATGATGGGCATTCTTATCATTGAAGCCATAAACTACTGCCAAGAACATCTTTATTCTTTTCTTTGATGCTAACTATGTTTTTTTTAACTTTTGTATTGTTTATCCTTTATTTATCAGAGGTACCCTCATTGTTGAGAAGAGCATAATACGATATTAATATTTTTATAATTTATTACACAATCATCCAATAAACAAGAAGTCAAATGTGTGGATCTAATGTTGCCTGTTGTTAACTTGCTATAAATTCTGCAACCATTAATTCAAATAATTATTCAACATGCACAATATGAACATTTGGTTTCTATATTTCTCTTTTGTGACATTTTTAACCTTGTTTACTTCCAATCAATTAGCCCATGCTTCATCTCATCGCCATCAAACACTAGCAGGTGGCAAATTAAACGAGCAACCATTGTCGGAAATCGCAATCCACGAGGCAGTTTTAGCCATCCATGAAAATGCATCCATTAAAGCTTCACCTTATGTTCTTGGCTTAAAGGTATCTTTAATTATGCTTAAAATTTAAAAATTAATTATCTTGTTTAGAAGATAAAAATATTTGATTGTTTGTTATTTGAAGGGTGAGGATACTGAGTGGGTCACCATCCAAGTTGACCATCCTGAACCCTCGGCTGATGATTGGGTTGCTGTTTTTTCCCCAGCAAAATTCAAGTAATTTCTGCTTAAATTATCTGTGTGTGTTGTTGGTGGTGTAAGTGTGTGTAATTATAACTGATTTTATTTCAATGGCAGTGGATCAACTTGTTCTTTTGAAGATTATACAAGAATACAGTCTCCCTATATATGTTCATCTCCTATAAAGGTGACGTTTCATGCCAGTTTTTTTTTCGAGTTTTGAGCTTCGGAACTCAACATCCGTAGCAAATACGTGCACTGTAACACCTTAGGAAACTCCACATCGGTCGTGGACAGGAGAGATGGTGGGTTTATAAGAAATTATGCATCTTAAATACCAACAACGCGTTTTGGGCGCATTAGTTATGGATGATAGGAGAACTCCAACAGTTAAGCGATCGGGTGGAACCAATTAGGGGATGGGAAGTTTTCATTCGGGCAAACAAAAAACGTATATGTGATCTCCTAATGGGCAAAGCGGATAATATTATTCAATGCACACTACATGAGAGTCAATATAACCCGATTATAATTTGGAAAAAAAAAACAACCATGCAATATTCTAGAGAATACAATACGAACACTAATATAGCCGAAAAATATCGAGCGAAAGAAAAAAACACCGGAGGGTTTTGAAGTAACCGGCTTCGACTCTTTTCTATTATAAAAACCCCACACCAAAACAGTTGCAACGAACTCGTATTTATACAAAACAAATACTAATCCTAATCATTCTCTAAAACTAATAAAGAAAAAAAATATTTTTTTAACAACAATTTCTTAATTTTTTAGAATAAATACACCACAACCTGCATAATGTATGATTTGAACCATCAACCTTTTGGTTATGGGTTACACAACTTAACCACCAGGATTTCTACTTAGAAACAGATAAACATAATTAGCCTAAGAACTTTAATATGATACGAAACAAATTAATCTAGACTGATAAACATAAACAAATTAGTTCAAACTTTAAACAAACTTTGTAATTATCTTTAATCTTCGAGCTCCTTGATTTTCTCCACACTTAATACAATCCGCTTTTAGTAAGGAACCGAACACTACTACCATTATCATAAATACCATTATAGTTAGTTATGAACAAATTAGAGAACTTTCACCGACGTACAAATGCCTCAGTAGAGAAGGTGGTACCCATCAATAATGGTCTGCGGAGAAACGGGCATTGGTAAAGACATCACCAACAGATCAACGACTGATATTACCTATATATCACTGGTATTTTTGCCTGTATAACTAAAAAAGTTCATTACAATTAAAATATGTTTATACAATAAGAAACTATATAGCTAAGCAGGGAAGGCCGCAGGGCGTTGCCGGGTCTTGAGGTAGTGTTTCCAACCAGCCTACATCGACTAACACTATGAAATCTGAATTTTTTTTCTTTTTTTAAGTTTTAGTTTAGTTAAAACTTTCGTTGAAGGCCTGTCGTTAATTATCAACGGTTCAACGAAAGATTTTCTATTTTTAGTTAAACATAACAAAAATGTATTAATCGCAGTTCATGAATGTGAGCTACGTGAATCCGAGTTACACGAAAATGGGCAAAAGTTCTCTAAGGTTGCAGATAATAAACCAGCGTGCCGATTTCTCTTTTGCATTGTTCTCCGGTGGCGTGTCAAAGGTACGTACTAGCTTAATTATTGTTGTTAAATTTGCGGCTGCCATATATACTCAATTATCGATCATCAATTAAATTGCAGCCGAAACTAAAAGCAGTATCGAATACTATAACATTTGCAAACCCAAAAGCGCCTCTTTACCCACGCCTTGCTCATGGGAAATCCTGGGATGAGGTATGTTTTAACTTTTAAGTTCCAAAATCAAAATTCCACGCTAAATCTCTTGTCACAAAACGGTCATGAAGTTATGATCACAAAACGGTGTTTGAAGTTATAATGTTCCGTTAACTTTTTTTTTCCTGAGAATGTCCTCTTCATACGCCGTCGTCCGACGGTGTTTGAAAAAAAAAATCAACTCAACAATTTAAAAAAAGTTAAAATAAAATAAAATCTTTTTGAAAAAAAATAAAAAATTATATAAATATAATGAGATCCTATCTCAACAATTTTGTTAAAAAAACAACGTTGGATACGCCGGTGTTTATAAACATACCGGATGGCGGTCCGTAGTTGGTTGAGAACACCATCGGACGACCATGTTAGACCGTCGGATCCGAAGGTATAACAAGGGATATTCTCGGGATTTTCATGTAATTGGTCTACTAATCGCTCGTCGGTCCTAGGCGGTCCAAATCGACCCTTCATTTATCACTTATTGTATAATAAAACTACAAGTTTATCATCGAAATTATAGTTTTAACAAACATGACCAAGAATTTTACATTTTTTTTTCATTTATCATTTATTCTTTAATAAAATTACAACTTTTCATCCTCAAAATTGTAGTTTTAACAAAATTGACAAAAACTTTTACATGTGTGTGCATCAAGATGTTCATATAGGTTTTTAGGTTGTACATATATATTCTCTATATATTAAAACATATAAAGCTTATTTCTAGCTAATGTTTTGTAAATAACTCTAAAAACAAATAAAAATTCCAATCCGATTAATCGCTAGTCAGTATCCTCACTGCCTGACTAGAGCCAAACGGTTTTTACGACACTGCATGATAGATGATAAGTGTTAAAAATGATTGTTACTGTTCGGTGTTTGAGCAGATGACAATAACATGGTCAAGCGGCTACAACATAGATGAAGCGGTGCCTTTCGTTGAATGGGGTATGAAGGGTCAGCACCAATCACGTTCACCGGCCGGAACACTAACATTCACTCGAAACGACATGTGTGGTAACAAAATCTTCTCTTCGATCAAAATTATTTTTTTCATATCGTCGCAACTAGCGACAAGTTGCTCTCATAGTTAATTTACGATGGTTTTTCATGTTGTAAAAGCTTTGCTTTTGGCTCTTTTTAATAGTATTGTGTATGCATTGATGAACATACCATCAAACCACAATCTTTATACGTACAGGAGGAGCGGCACGTAGTGTAGGATGGCGTGATCCAGGCTTCATACACACGGCTTTCTTGAAGAATCTTTGGCCAAACTTGGTGTATGTTACCTAATTCAACTCGTGAACACTACAAATCAGAATGACTTTTACTTATGAAAATATATGTCGATAAAAGTCCGTGGAACAGGGTACGGGTAAAAGTTTCACTGATTGTATCGACGGATTAGTTACAAAATTTAGTGACGAATATTTGGTAACGATATCGTATTTTTTTTATAAAAAAGTTGCGAAGGATTTTCAATAATAGATATGTCGTGAAAATTATTGTGGGTTTTAAAAAACTATATTTTTTTTTTGGATTTTTTAATCAATTGGTAATTATCGATAAAAGTTTGTTTTCTAGTAGTTATGTTTTAAAGCAGCTTGAATTTAACTCCTAGAAAAAAAACATTTATCAACGTCCTGAATCCTACTAGGTACACGTACCGAATGGGTCATATGTTACAAAACGGTGAGTACGTTTGGAGCAAGACGTACTCGTTCAAAGCATCCCCATACCCAGGCCAGAACTCGTTACAACGTGTAATAATATTTGGAGATATGGGGAAAGGAGAACGAGATGGCGCCAACGCGTATAGCAACAAGCATCCGGGTGCACTCAATACAACGGACACACTCATAAAAGATTTGGGAAATTTCGATATGGTTTTGCATATAGGAGATATGTCGTATGCCAATGGATACATCTCTCAATGGGATCAATTTTTGGCCCAAATGGAGCCCATTACTTCAAAAGTCCCCTATATGGTTGCCAGGTTTGTTATTTTCGACATGTTTTAAAAACTTAAACTCAAAATTTATTAACTTATTCTGAAAAGGTCATGAAGACTCTTAATTTTGTGTAAAATTTGGGTTTTTCAGTGGAAATCATGAACGCGATTGGCCAAACAGTGGATCATTTTACGACACCGATGATTCTGGCGGCGAGTGTGGCGTGCCCGCCGAGACATTGTTCTACGTTCCTGCGGAAAACCGAGCAAAATTTTGGTAATTTTGATAACGTGCTGCAATCGATAATATGTACACCGCTTGACAACGAGCGAAATTAAGAATAACACAGAAAATAATCTCAAACTGATATAATATTGAATCATTAAACCATTAAATCAAACACTCTTTTAATAGGTATATCTAAATAAGACAAGTCGAGTCAAATTTTGAAAAACTGAAATCAAAAGCTTCATGAGTTTTTACATGAAAATAAATTAAAACTTGTAAAATTGAAGAAAATCGTTAAGTCTAAAATTGGGGATGATGGGATTTGGGCTTGAAATTTGGGATAAACCGCCTATGGCTGTTTGCCACACAATCTGGCCTAATGAGACATTTCTGTCATTTACGTCAATTATTAGTAAGATCCGTACTTAAGACGTAGCCTAAGTTTTGTCATCTTGTAGGCCATTTGCCTTTATCCGGCTGGTCAAAGTATGAGTTCGCTTGCTCTTGGATATGTTCAGTATCACTGATTGTTTTGTAGGTACTCGACGGATTACGGGATGTTTCGTTTTTGTGTAGCGGATACGGAACACGATTGGAGGATCGGTACGGAACAATATGCGTTTATAGAGAAATGTTTGGCATCAGCCAACAGGCATAAACAACCGTGGCTTATTTTTGCTGCCCATCGTGTTCTTGGGTATTCATCAAACAAATGGTACGGACTGGAAGGCTCGTTTGAAGAGCCCATGGGCCGAGAACACTTGCAACAATTATGGCAAAAATACAAAGTCGATATCGCAATCTTCGGCCATGTTCATAACTATGAAAGAGTTTGCCCCATTTATCAGGTATAATAGTTCCAAATCACATCATATATATAAAAATAAGAGGTAACTACACAGATAGCCCATGTGGTTTACGTAAATTAATAGTTTTGGGTATTAAGGGTTTAAAGTAATAATTTTGAGTTTTATGCTTTCAATTTTGTGACGGGTTTAGGCATTAAGGCTAACTTCCGTTAACTTCTGTTATAGGGGTGAAATGACCAAAATAACATTTTTTCTTTAAACCCTTAGAACCCAAATATGTTACTTTCTGCAAACGACTTATTAGAAAAGTTGACGTAAGTTAGCCTTAATACTCAAACTCGTTACAAAGTTGAAAACATAAAATCCAATTATGTTACTTTAAACCCTTAGTACTCAAACCTGTTACTTTCTGCAAACCACATGGACTATCTATGTAATTAACTCTACTAATTAAGTAATAAAATATTTTTATTTTTGTTTTTTCAACGGATTTACTTAATTAATTTTAGGTTTTTTTAAAAGACCAGAATTCAAATCTTCGCATGTGAGAACTACTGTAGATTAGAAGTATGAGTAGATAGGTGTGAGTCGTCATTCTAAAAAAATTAAACGTAAAACCCGTCCCAAAATCAGTCGATCAAATTTGGTTATTTTTTTAATTTTAGTTGCTTTTTGCGACAAACCGTAGTAAAATCCGTCTTAAAAACGTTAACCTTTAAGTTTCATAATTACTTTTGTGACAAGAATCAACCACGGATTAGCGACGGACAAACCGTCGCAATCTATGGCAATGTTCTGTCGCAAATTGCGACAGTTCCCTCTTTTTGTAGTAGTGAATTGAGCAAACAATGTTCTTACTCGTTATTCAACGTATTTGACGGTTTTTTGCCATTTATTTAACGACCATTCTCGTTACTGCATAGAATCAATGTGTAAACGATGAGAAATCTCACTACTCGGGCACTGTGAACGGGACGATTCATATAGTCGCAGGTGGTGGAGGGAGTCATTTGTCTCCTTTCACGGAGATGGATACCGTTTGGAGCATTCACAAGGATCATGATTACGGGTTTGTAAAACTAACTGCGTTTAATCAGTCGTCGCTGCTTATGGAGTACAAGAAAAGCAGCGACGGAGAAGTTTATGACTCGTTCACCATTACAAGAGAATATAGGGATGTGTTGGCTTGTGTTCACGATGGTTGCGAACCCACTACACTCGCAGATTAGGTTCCAATTCATTTGTAAAAATAAAGTACTTGGTGTCGATAATTGTAAATTGCTTTGTAAGTGGTTATTTCATAGTAAGGTATTTTATTTTAGAATAAATGTAGCTTTTTGTGTAGGTAATGGCCCTTGTTTGAAAAATAAAAATTTTACTCATTACAAGAGAATATAGAGATGTGTTGGCTTTTGTTCACGATGCTTGCGAACCCACTACACTATTTATAACTAATAAACGTAATCCCGTGTGTTGTTGTTGGGTGACGGGTGTTGATAAGTTTCAAAATTAAAAAAAAAGAATGAAACTATGATGTAAATACACTCGTTAAGCAAAAGACGTTAACAATATTCAGAACTTTATATTAGAAAAAACAAAAACATTGACTAAAGAAATAATGTTATCGTAACACATAGAAATAAGCTAATCGCAACACTATATTTGGAACCAAGAAAATTTAAAAAAAAATAAGGAAAGGATAAGAATTGCGTGGGATTCTTCACGCTAAGCTCCATTTTGGGCGATGAAGAATGGAGGGGGGCGTTGTTCCCCACGGCTTGGGCCCTCCGGCTGGACCACTAAGAATTAATTACACGGATATCACATGTGGTTTACACGGATTTCACTTATAACCCCTAGAATTGAGAAACTACAAGTTAAATCTAGTTTGCACAATTTGTAACAGATATAGTCCCTGGGTAGGATGTCCGTTAAATTTTAAGAGATAAATTTCTAAAAAAATTAAGAGATAAATTTCTAAAAAATAACTAAAACATCAATTTGTTAAATAAAACAAAAGAGTCAAATGTGACCCCCAAACCCCACCCACTTTATCTTTTTCATTCTCACCCATTTTTTTCATTAAACCAACATTCATAGCCCCTCACCTGGGCCACTACCATCACAGCCCTTCCACCTTGGCCCCTCATTAAACCCAGCACCTAGCCTCCACCGCCACAGGAGACGGCCACAAGCACCAAACCTGCAGCTCCCACTAAATCCCACCCCACCGCCAAAGTTGTATTTCCGGTCGTTGAATTAACCCAACCACAACCCATGAGGCCACGACCCCTGTAAAACCCCCCCCCCCCCCCCAGACCGAAATTGAGCACTAACGTCGATGGCGCTCAATTTCAGATCCGGATGTAGGTGGTGATAGCTGATGTAGGTGGCGATGGATGCAGGTGGTCGTGCCTAGAAGTTGCCGATGGGACTTCATGGGTTGTTGCTGGTGGTTTGACTTTTGTGGTGGATGCTTAGTTAGTGTTTGGGATTACTTATTTACCCTACTTATTACCTTATTAACTTATATAAGTTAATAAGGTGTTTGGGAAAGCTACTTATTTGCCCTACTTATTTCATTTTCAAGAAGTAAGTCCACCCTTACTTATTACTTATAACTTATTAACTTATAGAATAAGTCAATAAGTAGATTTCATAAGTAATCCCAAACACCCCCTTAGGGTGAAAAGGGCCATTAACCCATTACTCATTTACTCATCAAAACTGGCAAGTAGTATTCTGTCACCTCAAAACTACCCATTTAATTAGATTTCATTGAAAACACCCTACTCATTTACTTACTCACTTTTTTAATAAAAAAACATTTAAATATGAGAGATGTGTGTGGTAGTGGTGGGGTCCACTAGAAGTGAGAGAGTAGAGAAGAAGAGTGAGATCACCGAGTAAATATACTTGATCACCATACTCGGTCTCCTTACTCGATCCCTACTCGATTTGATTGGGGTGGTATACTCATTTTAATCGGCTCACTTCTCTCTTACTCAGTGATACCCGAGTAGGGTGCCCCCATCACCCTAAGGGTGGGTCTTTAGAGTAAGGGTTTTTTTTAAATGTGGGTCACATAGGAAATTCTATTTTTGTTTTTTAATATTAAGGGCATTTTAGTCATGTTACACGTATTTAACAGTCAAAATTAACGAACATCCAATCTAGAGATCATCTATTTTATAAATACGTAAACTATTGGACTGAACTATATTTTTCCAATCTTAGAGGCTATAATTGAAATACATATAAACCACAAGACCATCGATGTAATTAATTCTTACACTAAAATCCTTATCTTGAATACCAGAACAGCCATATAGTCGTAATTTAATTGATAAAATTAACTTATATCTTTTCTTGATTTCTAATCGATACCATTCGCCTAAATTGGAAATATGAATATTTAAGCATTCAAATTTCAACAAATGACTTATCATGATTACGAAAGAGTCCAAAGTCTCCCCGCAATAATTGGCTCTATCTTAGAGTTCAAAGAATCTCACTCTTGTGAGAGTGTGTGAACCTAAAAACAAATAACTGAACAAGTTGACTTAATCTTATTAGTCGACGACGTCGGAATTACTCAAAACCAATCTTCTGACTTTCCGAAGTTCGAAACAGAATATCCATCCAAATCTTCCCAGATCATAAAATCTAACTCAAAACCCTCCAAGGAAGAAAATCCATTTTCTTGCCTGCATGCTGTTTGTGAAATTGCCTCAATGAAGTTCTTGAACAGAATTGCCATATTTTCATTGGCATTTTATGTTGTTTTAGCATCAGCCCATTTAGTCAAAGATGATTACCCAATCACCGAACAACCCTTGTCGAAAATCGCAATTCATAGATCGGTGCTTGCTCTTCATGATGAGGCCTTCATCAAAGCTTACCCTACAGTTCTTGGCCTGAAGGTAAAAGCCACACAAAAAAACCTCATATGTAGTTTTATTATCGCAAATTGGAATTTAAAAATCCAAAACTATAACACATTGGCAGATAATAATTCATGCTAACAATTTGACCAATGACACTCGTAACTTTCATTTTCGTTGTCAAGTGCAATCCCAATAGCATAATCGAGTGTAAATTATTTATTATTATGTTACTAGCATTTCCTGGGCAATGAAAGTGAAAGTTACGAGTGTTATTGGTTAAATTGACAGTATGGATTATTATCGGCCAATGGGTCATAGTTCGGATTTTTAAAATCCAGTTAACCTTTTTATTATTGTTTGTTAAATTGTACTACATTAACCATGTACAATGTTAAATTTGTGGACATATATGTATTATGGATACTAATGCTGATTAGTTGTTGGTTTGATGAAGGGTAAGGATGTTGAATGGGTGACTGTGGAACTTAAACACCCTAAACCATCCAATGATGATTGGATTGGAGTGTTTTCTCCTGCTAATTTCAAGTAAGTTTGGGTTGGATATCATATCACTAGAAACAGTTTTATTGTAGAATTTAATACTCAATTAAGATGTTAAAATAATGCAGTGCATCAACTTGTTACGTCGAAAGTGATGACTCTAAGCAACAGGTTCCATACATTTGCTCTGCTCCAATAAAGGTGAGAAAAGCTACAATTTTTTGTTTTGTAATTTGTATCATTATGATTTTGAAAGATGTTTACTTTATTTGAGTTTAATTCTTTCACAGTACACATTTGCAAATTATTCGAATCCCGGATATGCAAAAACCGGCAAAAGTAGGATAAAATTCCAGATAATCAATCAACGAGCTGATTTCTCATTTGCCTTGTTTTCTGGCGGATTATCAAATGTATGCATCTACATTCTACAATGTTATAAGATGACCCTCCCATATTTGCTTCATTCTTATGAAAATTGTTGTGTTTTCTTATTTGCAGCCAAAGTTAGTGGCATATTCAAACTTCATTTCGTTTGCAAATCCCAAAGCACCCCTTTATCCACGCCTCGCTCTAGGAAAATCATGGAATGAAGTAAGTCTTGCGAATGTGTTTTTATATACATCTTGAACATTATATTATATAAGTACTTTTTTTTTGTTTTTGGTTTCTGTGAGAACCTGTTACCGGTAAACTCATGGGACCCACCGATACCCTGCTAAACAATGGGATCATCAAGTAAAGTGCAGACTGTGCTAGGCACGTGGCCTTCAATGGGATTTAAGAAAGTTGGATTCGAATCTGAGACCTCTGCTAGAGGGACTCAGGCGCTTACCATTGTGCCACCCCCTTTGAGGTTCTTATATAACATTTGGTTTATACTCTTAAGAATTTTATGTATTTATTTGTTCTGTTAATGCAGATGACCGTGACATGGACAAGTGGCTACAACATAAACGAAGCAACTCCTTTAGTCTCGTGGGGAGTCCAGGGTGAACGCGCTATGCTTACTCCTGCAGGAACACTAACATTTCATCAAAATAGCATGTGGTATGTTCACTTTAATAAAATATGGATGCTATATTGGGATCAGGATTAGAATATGCAGTTATTTTAGGTAGTTTTTTTTTATAAGTTAGGTTATTATGATTCTTAAATTTTAAAAATCTGGACTTCCTACAGGTTCACCAGCAAGTACAGTTGGCTGGCGTGATCCTGGTTTCATGCATACAAGTTTCTTAAAGGATTTGTGGCCAAATACCAAGTAAATATTTATATTTATTGATGCTTTAGGATTATTTCTAGGTGATCAGATATTATAATTTTAACTATAAATGGCAGGTATTTTTACAAAATCGGACATAAATTAACCAATGTTACATACATTTGGAGCAAGAAGAAGTTTTCATTCACATCACCTCCTTATCCAGGACAAGAGTCGTTACAGCGTGTTGTTATATTCGGTGACTTGGGGAAGGTACAAGTAAAGCTAAAACTTTCATAATCTAAGTACAGTAATTTAATCAGATTTTATTTTATCTTTTTTAAATATATATTTCAGGCAGAACGTGACGGATCCAACGAGTACAATAATTATCAACCAGGTTCTCTTAACACCACTGACCAGCTGATTAACGACATTAATAACATAGACGTCGTATTCCACATAGGAGATATAGTTTATTCAAACGGGTACATTTCACAATGGGACCAATTTACATCTCAAGTGGAACCCATTGCATCGGCTGTGCCATATATGATTGCAAGGTTTGTTTAACTTATTATTCAAATTTCACATCAGTTTCAATTATGTATTAATATTTTGTAAATTTTTCGTGCAGTGGTAATCATGAACGTGACGTGCCTGGAAGTGGATCTTTTTATGATGGTAATGACTCGGGTGGCGAATGTGGTGTCCCAGCTGAGACCACATTTTATGTCCCTGCTGAAAACAGAGCTAAATTCTGGTAACAGAAGTGTCCTTTTTGGTTATTTGATTATCTCTTATTATAGCATCCAAACAATATCATCTATTTCTAATAAAAAATTAATATAATGTAATCACTTTGAAAACACGCGTCCAAACACTCCCTGAGGATAGTTTTTTTTATTAATGTAATTGAATTGGATTGTTGATTTTTGATATATTTTTGTTGGTATTCTGCTGATTATGGAATGTTTCGTTTCTGCGTAGCAGACACTGAGCATGACTGGAGGGAAGGCAGTGAACAGTATAAGTTTATTGAGAAATGTCTTGCATCGGTAGACAGGAAAAACCAACCGTGGCTTATATTTGCTGCTCACCGTGTGCTTGGTTACTCTTCGGATTTTTATTATGCGTTAGAGGGCTCGTTTGCTGAGCCCCAAGGAAAAGAGAGTTTGCAGAAGCTATGGCAGAAATACAAAGTGGACATTGCATTTTATGGCCATGTTCATAATTACGAAAGATCTTGCCCGGTTTATCAGGTACAATACTTAATATTGGGGTGATTGGATTCTTTTTTTTTTAACTGTGAGAACTTGTCACTGGAAACTCATATGACCCCACCAATACTCTGCTAACCTATGGGACCAAGTAAAACCTAGCTTGCGTTGGGCAAATAGCCTTCAAGGGGGTTAAAGGCAGATAAACAGTAGAAGTTGGATTTAAACCAGAGAATGCGCCACCCCCTTGAAGGTTGGGGGGTTTGGATTTGCATTCTGATTGTCTGATTAATCATTTTCAGTTTTTTATAATCATTTTTTTATTTTTTATGGTGATGTTTTAGGAACAATGTGTGAACTCTGAGAAATCTCACTATTCTGGCATGGTGAACGGAGCAATCCATGTTGTGGTGGGTGGACTGGGGCTCATTTGTCGGAATTTAGTGACACAAATACTACTTGGAGTCTCTATAAGGATCATGATTTCGGGTTTGTGAAGATGGCTGCATTTAACCAATCATCACTCCTGTTTGAGTACAAGAAGAGCAGAGATGGGAAGGTGTATGATTCCTTCACCATCTCAAGAGACTACAAAGATGTGTTGGCATGTGTACATGATGGGTGTGAGCCTACCACTTTGGCATCTTAAGTGTTGCTAAAATGTTTGTTTTTCTATTATAAACCAACCTTTGTTTTTAGTAGTTTCTTTTTTATTGTGTAATTGTCCACAGACCATGCCAAAATAATGAGTGTAGGTCCAAATCGTCTGGTTCTGGGTGATTTATTGTATAGAGCAATTCAATACTTACAATAGACCAATATGAGTGATCAATTGCTATAAAACATGCTCAAAATCAATAAAACAATCTAAAGAAACACCACACACACTACTACACTAGAAGCTATAATCATTGATTTCATTGAATAAACGCTCAAATTATATACAATACAAACCCTAGCAGCTATTACAAACCCACATCAGTAGGAAATACAAGTAAAAGTGGCTATAAGATTACACGAATGACTAGAAGCTTTTTAAACAACAAGAAAGAAGCTGACTACATATAGTTTTACAAAAAATTTCGTTCCAACTGCCATAAAACTTTTGTCCGGGCTAAAACTTAGTTTTTCTTCAACATATCTTTGGATTTTCAGTCTATGATCGTTTTGTATGCACCATCCTATATAACCTTACAATAAGAAAACTTGTGTTGCCATTATTTGACGTTGCCATGAGGCGTTGAGATGGTGTTGATGTATTGTATAAGTTAGACCTAACAATCTTGACCCAAAGTAGGGGAAATAAGTTGGTTTGGGTAAATAATTTTTGTATTCTCGGATGAATTGGACAACACTCATAAGATATAATGGGTTAAATTGGGTAACACCTTAACACATTTTGAGTCAAGATGGGTCACCTAAAAACTATGTAAATTTATAATGGCTTCAAACGGGTAACAATGGGTCAGTGACATGTTTGGCGAGAAAATCACTTAAAATTACCACTGACACCACCACTGACCGCCTCTTGCAACTTCACGACGCCACCGTCACCGACAACCGTCGCCGCAACGCCATCAACAGCCGCAGAAAAAAATATATATAAGCTTTTGGTACTTTTCATTTCTAAGACAACTCCTTTCAACCCAAGCCACTTTTTTGTTACAACCCGTTGTAATCCGAAGCAAATTGATAGCTTTTTTTTTAAAACGATCCATTTTGACCCGAACTCATTTTGGTCATAACACATCCTGACCCAAACCCATTAAGACCCGTTCCCCCCCCCCCCCCCCCCCCCCCCCCCCGGTTTTCTTTAAGCGTAATCAATCACTTTTTGTTATATGTCAGAAAATATTTATAATAATATAAGGTGGCTAGATGAACAAGAGTGAGAATTCATACATTTTTAGTATACGTTGAAATGAGTCAAGTTGAATTGGCTTTACTCCAAACATGTTTTTTTCATGTTTATTTAAATAATTAATGGATTAAATATTACTTATTAATGATATATATTCTATCCATCAATATATCTATCCTGATTAGTAGACATCCATACTTCATTTAATTCATTATGGCTTAATAAGTGTTTGTTTACTCTCTTGAGTGTAACTATCTTTTAAACTCATACTTGTATGAATGCCATTACAAATATTCAACTAACTCGTGACTTGTTACTTTCTTGTAATCCAGCTCGAGCTGATTTGACTCGTATAAACTTTCGAGTTGAAGGTAGCTTGCTCGAATAAAATTATTCTTGATTCTTATATTATGGTAGTTTGGTATTGCCTTTCTTGAGAGATTGTAGTTAACTTGTTACTTAAGAGTGGTACACAAAACCTTAAAAAAATAAGAAGAGTACAAACCAACTTTTGAGCCATGAGCTCACTTTCAGCTTGGATTTATATTTTTAAGCCGAGTAAACCCTTTTATTGTTATGAGTTTAAGCCCAAAAGGATGCTGGTTCCTTGTTGAACAACCTTACCTAATTGTCACTCATTATTTATCCTTAAATTGCTACTTATTTTGGTATGCTTGGTTTTAAACAGATTGTATGTTCAGAAAAAAAAGGGGTTAAACGTTTGACTTGTAATCTCCTTATAAGTTATAACCAGGTTGACTTGTTTAGAAAAACGGTTAAATGGGGGTCGTGTTCGGGTTACAAGATTTTATGTGTGTTTAGGTTAGGGTTGGATTCTTTGACACGAATAAAAATATGGGTCATGTTCGGGTTACAAAACTCAACTCGTCAACCCGTTAACCTGTCAGCCCGCCAACCCTACACGATTGACACCCCTATACCCATGTAATGAGGTATACAACGACATGGAAATGTTGAAATAATCAATGTTGAAGGTCTATATAAGAATTAATAAAATGATTACAAACAACTAAAGCTTTTATAAAGAAACCAACTTGTTTAAATTTAAGATAAGTTTTTAAAATGTAAACTAACAAAAAAAACGTAGCTTAAATAAACAGGTAGGTGATTAACTATTTGGAAGAAAATAAATGCTCTTTCCTTGTTATAAAAATAATTGTCCAACAAAACAAGTTATGGTCATTGTCTACCTTATTCCAAGTCAAATATGTTTTTTTTGCTTTTGATTTTTTTTACTATTTCAGCTTTTGAGAGTTTTTGATTTGTTATAACGGATAAAATTGTATGAGGGAATGGTCTCAAACCACTCACGGTCAATGTATGGTTCGACTGTGACATCGACCATCTAGGGTCTAACAAAATTTAGGAGATCTCTCTTTCGCACATACTTAAGCAACATTACTTCCAACACTTCAACTCACATCTTGAATGTGTAAAAACACATAATATACAATTCATTCTTGAGTGTTATTTGCTAAGGCATCCAAATGAAAATCTCAAGATCAAAAGAAAGAGAAAAGCTAGAGAGTTGTAATATGTGATAATGAGAAGTTAGTGCGACCCCTTCCATGTTATAAGGGAGAAGTTGTGCTAATCTTTACCGTCTAAAAGAGAATTGTATAAAGGTGGTTTCTATCGTTTTTAGAGACAACGTTAGTAAAAATCAACTGATGGTTGAAGGCCAAACGTTGATGTGTGGTGGGTTTCTTAACATTCTCCAATACCACTATACATTTTTCCGTTTGTATGATGACACCTTTCTAACTCTTGCTTAATTATTGTGTTTACAAACATTCCATTCAATTTTTAAAATATGGTAATAAATTTTATAAAATATAAATTAAATATCCACCGTCTCTTGGTTTTACAAGACAATTTTTCTATATCTATATCTATACTACTATATAATAGATATTAGAAGGATGTTAATGTAATTTTCTAAAAAAATTAAGACACTTTGTACATTTTTTGTTGAATGGTATACACATTGGCAATGCCATATAAGTGTACAATTACCTTCTAACACCTCTTCATAATTAAACCTTACTAATTACCATTTCATCCATACACTTAAATGTTATATAAAAGATATTTAGCTGGTATATATGTCTTTTTACCACTTTTTTTAACCCTCTCTTCATCTTCTCTAATTGATGGTAATTGAGAACCAAGGTACCAAAATAACATCAAAGATTAACAAGTATGCAGTGAAGAAGATGAAACTTTTATTAACAGAAAATGGAATGAATACACTAACAAACAAAACAACCAGATTTATACTATCCGGTAATTACAAAACAAACCCTATACAACTTGGAAATAAAGAAACAACCCCTAGACTTTAACAAACTCCCTCTTAATTCCAAGTAACACCTTCCAAACTTTCTACACCAAGCAAAAATCTCATTTCTCCAAACTTTATTCTTGCTAATGCTTTTGTTAACACATCAGCCCTTTGCATATCTCCACTTACAAAATCAACCCGAATTTGATTTCGTTCAATACACTCACGAATGAAATGATACCGAGTGTTAATATGCTTGCTTCTACCATGAAAAACAGGATTTTTCATTAACTGAATTGTTGATTTGTTATCCACATACAGAACTACCATATCTTGTTTCTTTCCCAACATTTCTTCTAGCAAACCTAATAGCCAAATAGCTTGACAAGCTGTTGTAGTAGCAACCATAAATTCTGCTTCACCCGAAGATAAAGAAACAGTTGACTGCTTCTGTGAGCACCAGGAAACTAATGAACCATTGAAATATAATACATTTCCTGATGTGCTCCTGCTATCATCACTATCAGTCAAATGACTACTGTCACTATAACCACAAGTCCACCTCCTTTTGTCTTGTTGTACTTAATCCCATATTGCATTGTTCCTTTTATATATCTGATCAAGTGTTTAACTGCCTTCAAGTGAGCTTCCTTTAGACTCTGCATAAACCTGTTGATATAACCCACAACAAAGTTTATATCTGACCTTGTTTGAGTCAAATATCTCAAAGAACCAACCAACTTTCTATACTTAGTTGGATTCACCTCTGCTCCCCCTTCATCCTTGTATAGCTTCAGTCCAGGTTTCCATGGGAAATTTTGTTTCATTACATTCAACCAACCCTGCCATTTGAACTATTTTCTTAGCATAGGCTGACTGCTTGATACAAATACCTTCCTTTACTTGAGCTACTTCAATACCCAAGTAATAACATAGTAAGCCCAAATCAGTCATCTCAAAGCTTGAATTCATTTGCATCTTAAAGTCTTTCACTTCTTGTTCATTACTACTTGTCACCAACAAGTCATCAACATACACCCCTATAATCAGAAGTCACCATCAAGTCATCAACATACACCCCTATAATTAGAAGTGATTCAGCTTTCCTTTTAACATAAACTGTTGGTTCATGTTGACATTTCTTGAAACCCATATGCTTTAACACCTCATCCAGTTTTGTGTTCCAAGCTCTAGGTGCTTGCTTTAAGCCATACAGTGCCTTAGACAATTTGTACACTTTAAATTCACATCCTATCTTCACATACCCTTCAGGTTGTTGTACAAACACATTTTCCTTCAATTCACCATGCAAGAAGGCTGCCTTCACATCCAAGTGATATACTTTTCATGCCATCTTTGCTGAAATTGCCAAGATTAACCTAATTGTTTCTATCCTTGCTACAGGTGCAAAGACATCTTCATAATCAATTCCATGTTGCTGTACATAACCTTTAGCAACAAGTCTGGCTTTGTGCTTTGTAACAACCCCTGCAACATCTCTCTTCAGTTTGTACACCCATTTCAGTCCAATTGGTTTACATTTCAGTGGGGCATCTGTTAAGATCCAAGTTTTATTCCTTTCAATTGCTTGTATCTCTTTATTCATGGCCTGCTGCCACACTTTCTCTTGTACAGCTTCTTGAAAACTAGAGGACTCTCCCTCTTGCACAAGTAATAACTCAACATCTTCTAACTCATGTTGTCTACTTGACCCATAATGGACATTTCCTTCCACTACATAATCATTTAGTCTTGTAGGTAAACATGAAGTACTACTTGACCTTCTTACTGATTGATTTGTTGTACCATCTACAACTTCATTTATACCTTTTGTATTACTTTCATCATTTGTACTACTTTGAGGATTTTAACTATCAGTCTGCAGGTCATTTTCTCCATCTTCATGTGCACCTTCAACCAAACTTTCCCTCTCACCCCGTATGGTGAAGTTAACCCAACTAGAACTTTCATTTTCATTTTTCATTGCTTCAACATAAGTATCCCAGTTGTGACACTTATCCTCTTGGAATTTTACATCTCTACTGATTACAATTTTCTTACTAGCTGGATCAAACATCCTATGAGCTTTTGTACCCTGTTCCACTCCTAGGTATATCATGTATGCACTTCTATCTTCTAAATTCTTCAAGTTTGGTTGATTCACCTTAACATACCCAATACACCCAAATACTTTCAAATGTGCAAGATTTGGTTTTATGCCCTTTAACACTTCATATGGAGTTTTATATTTGATAGCCTTAGTCTGAATTCTGTTTAGTATGTAGACAGAGTGTCTTACTGCTTCTCCCCAGAAGTCTTGTGGCATGCTCATTGCTTTTAAGATACTTCTGGTCATGTTTAGAATGGTTCTATTCCTTCTTTCAACTGTGCCATTCTGTTGAGGGGAGTAGGGGGCTGTAAGTAGCCTATTAATACCTTCCTGTTCACAATAACTATTGAACTCTTGTGATGTAAATCCCCCCCCCCCCCCCTATCAGACCTCAAAAACTTTAGCAATAATCCATATTCCTTTTCAACTCTTGACTTAAAAATCTTGAAAGTATCAAAGGCATGATCCTTTCTTTTAAGTATGTATACCCACATGAATCTAGTGCAGTCATCAACAAGTAACATAAAGTACTTGTTACCTGCTGGTGTTGAAGGAGATATTGGACCACACAGATCCATAGAAACCAACTCAAGTGGCTTTGAAGCTCTATAAACTGTTTCAGCAGGAAATGGCTGTCTAGCTTGCTTACCAGCCAAGCAGGCTTCACATATCTGGGTTGGATGACTAATATGTGGGACTCTAGACAACATTTCTTTACTTGTCATTTCTTTAAGTGCCTCAAAGTTTACATGACCTAATATGCCATGCCACAACCATGGAATGCTATCAATCTTTGACTGAAAACACGTTGGTGAGCCTATTTTCAGGTTCACTTTGTACAACCTGTTTGGGGATCTGGCAACCTTCATCAACAGTTTACCATCTTTCCCAAACATCCAAAGAAATTCCTCCTTCATTCTTATTTCACATCCTGCTTCAGTAGCTTGACCAAGACTCAAGATGTTGCTCTTTAATTGTGGTATAAAATACACTTCTGTTAGCAGCCTTTGATCACCATTCTTGCAATCCAAAACAACTGAACCTCTTCCTTCTATTACCACACAAGAGCCATCACCAAATTTAACCTTACCTCCCACATTTCTGTCCAAACTAGAGAATGCAGTTTCATTCCCTGTCGTGTGATTAGAGGCTCCATTGTCCAAATACCATATACATTTTGTGTCACTTTCAGATCTGTATTTTGCAGGCAGAACTTTGTGTTCATTAAGAAACACCCATTCCTTTTGGTCTTCTTCACTCACAGTCATTAGGAGAGCAGGTTCATCATCTGCTGTCTGGGTCAAATTTGCTTCAGATTCTTTGCCTTTTGTTGGGCAATCACTAGCATAATGTCTATAGACATCACACTTAAAGCATTTTATCTTTGATTTGTCCTTGCCTGGGCGGTCACCTTGCCTTTGGGCCCTATTCTGATCAAATTCATTATCTCTTCCTCTACCATTCATTTTCCCACGACCCCTTCCCCAATTGGTTTTGCCCCTTTCAGTTTTTCCTTTATCCTTACTTGAATGGTCAGAATCCTTTTGGAAATTCTGCCATTCCGAATAGGTAAGTAATAACTGATCTGTCTTAATGCTATTTGACTTGAATCTCATACCTGTTCGTTCTTCATAAGCCTTCAGACTTCCAATGGCTTCTTGTAAGAACAAGTTGTCAAGATCCACAAATTGCTCTATAGAGGCCACAATTTGTATGAATCTTTCAGGAACTGCACCAAGGAATTTGCGAACAATAGCCGATTCTTCATAAGGTTTACCTAGGTCACTGGCCTTGGAGGTGATTGAGCTCATTCTGCCAACAAATTCATCAAGAGTCTCTTCCTCCCTCATCTTTAGTCCTTCAAATTCGTTCCGAAGGGTCTGGAGTCTGGCCTTCTTGACCCGATCGACGCCTATGAATCTGGTCTTGATTGACTCCCATATGTCTTTTTCCGAATCGAACTTTGCAACCTGGAGAATCAGGTCTTCAAGCAATGCCTGATACAAAGAGGCAATTGTAGAGTTGTTCTTTTTCGCGTCGACATTTGCACCTGCCGGAGGTTCAATCGCTTCCCATAAGCCATGCACATTGAAGATGGCCTTCAATTTCAGTGCCCATATGGTATAATTGGTATTTGTTAATACCGGACATTGAAGGGGAATCGTGTAATTTTCCTTGATTGTGATCATCTGATTGTTCGTCGCTGGTGTTGTCATATCGTCCTTCTTCCTTCGTCGATATGGTGTTCCATTTTTGGGATCAACTTCGGATTCGGAATTGAAATCGGGATCTAGTCCTTCGGGTCGTGATTCACAGACTTATGAATACGAAGATGATAATCGAGCTATTAAACGAAGCTCTGATACCAATTGAGAACCAAGGTACCAAGATAACATCAAAGATCAACAAGTATGCAGAGAAGAAGATGAAACTTTTATTAACAGAAAATGCAATGAATACACTAACAAACAAAACAACAAGATTTATACTATCCGGCAATTACAAAACAGACCCTATACAACTTGGAATTACAGAAACAGCGCCTAGACTTTAACAGTAATAAGTAGTCTGCTTTTTTACTTCCGTTCATATTTAGCGGGTATATATGTCCATTCATTCATTGCAGATGGCCGAAGAATCATCGAAGAAGGCGGCCGTGAGTTTGAATCGGCTTCACAGTCGCTTCCTCGCCGCTTCTAATTCCAAATCAACCGCTCACGGCTTCCTTTCTGGTATTTCCATCATTTTCACCGTAAACCCTAGATTTTGGCTTATTATTTATTGTCTTCGTGTTAATTTACTACAGAAATGAAGAATCCAGAACGGCAACATCAATACGATGATCCTTCTCGTAAGATTTCGATTCTCCTTCTCGTAAGAGTTCATTTCTATCTGGAAGTATTTAATAATCTCTACATGTAGGTGTGTATTTGAATGTTGCTAAACCATAATTTGACATCGGAACTCGATATGCAGCACCAAAAATCCTAGAAAACATCACGAACGAAGAAAATTATTTGTCTAGGGAACAAGGTGAAGACTGTGCCTCTCTTGATAAACCTGAGATCAACGGTTTAGATCACTCTTCTTCCGGTACTCATTTATCCTCATCGGTCTAACTCTGAGTCGTCTTTCTCTTCCTTTCACTCAAATAGATATAGTTCAATAAGATGAATCTGAGTATTGCTCCTAAATTATAGTTCATTGAAATCCACTTTTAAGTATGCATAAAAATCATTTGAAAGTTTATGTTAGGCTTGTAGTCAAACCAACTGTATTCCACTGTGAGACCTGGACGTCTTCGCCGGCCATTCACCAACGTCCCCGTGGACCGTTCCACGCAGGGCGAACCAGTACCACCGTTGTGTTGCGAGACATGGTCGAAATTTCTCTTATCTTGCTAGAGCTTGCTCGTTTTTTTCTCTAGGACTGTGGTAAGATTTTCTTTTTAATGTAGATTGTGACGTCATGGAAATCCAAGATTCGCGATGTCATTTTAAGTATTTGGATTTACTTTAGACCAAATGAGAAGTTAAAATATACATCGATACGAATTAGGAGATGTGGAGTGCGACACACTTGATCAAGACTATTTTTAATTTTAGGCACTACTGAACCTTTAAATTGTTATATACTACAAGTTGCTTTGGATTTGCGTGGTGAGTGAAAAATGACCTGGAAATGATAAATTGGAACTAATCATGAGTTGATTAATAGTGAGTGTCAGTATCAGTGGGCAAGCAACTAGGCGATCAGTGGTATTTACAATGGATTAACAATATAACCAAAAAACGGTTATAACCGTCATCTGTTGCACTTTTTCACAAAATGTTGCAATATTTCACCCCAATCAGTTTGATGATTCAACCTATAGTTAAGTGAGTCATGTGGTCAGATCAAACACATTTTTTTGAAATACACTTTTTTGTTTTATTAGATATAGATTTTATGTACCCATGAAACACTTTAATTTGATACATGATTCTGATAGCAATCTAAGGAAAGCACTTGTAGCACCCTAAACTGAAATGAACCAATAAGACTTAACTAAACTAAACAAGAGTGTTTTCAATCGCCGGACGTCTCGCACGTGCAAACCATTCTGAATACTGGATCCACACCATCCCACTTGATTTCTCGACCCGAACTTGAAGACATACATCAAACCAGGGCCGGCCCATTGGGCCTGCGGGCAACACACTCGTAGTGGGCCCAACATCTCGAGGGGCCCAAAAAAATACTTTTTAATTTTTATATACAAAATTTTCTAGGCTTTAAAAAAAATTGGGCCTTTTTTAAAAAGTAATTTTGTGACTTGGGCCTAAAATGTGATTTGGGGTTAAAAAAATTGGGCCTTTTTTCTATGACTTGGGCCTTTTCTATAACTTGGGCTTAAAAAATGTAATAGTATGCTGCTGGGCCATCCTCCTGTTAAAAAAATTTAATAGTCCAACATGTTGCTGCTGTGAATCCTCCTGTTAGGCTGTGATCGTCGACTTCACAACAAAACAAAAACAACAGCAGCAGCAGCGCTGCCTGCTGCCTGCTGCTCCGGTCGCTGCTGCTGCCGCCCCTCAACCTCCGGCTCCTTCATTTATTTAAGGTAATTTTATTAGATTGAGCCCTAATTTTATAATTTAAAATTGAGGTTTTTGTTAAATGTTGTGTCTAATTTTTTATATAGAATTGTTAATTAATGACTTAATGGTTTAGCCCTAATTTAGTGATTTTAAATTGTTACAATGATTATTTGATTAGCCCTAATTTTGTATATGTCAACCGGTGCTAAAAAAAACTATTTGATTTTATTTTGCATTTGATTTTAAGAAACTACGCCTCCTGAACAAGTATCGGGTGCTCAAAAACGTAAAAGGAAACAATAAGATGAGGAAATGGTAAAGTCCCAAACCGGTGCTTTACTTAAATTTTTACCTAAACCGCTTGTTAAAGAGCATGTAGAAGTAGAAGTTGAAGAACATGTAGAAATAGAAGTAGAAGTAGAACATGCGGAAGTACATGTTGAAGATGCGGAAGAGCATGTTGAGCCTAATATAAATGAAGAGCAAGATAAGCATAATCCTCATGATATATTT
The DNA here is from genome assembly GCA_023525975.1 of Smallanthus sonchifolius. Classification (NCBI taxonomy): domain Eukaryota; kingdom Viridiplantae; phylum Streptophyta; class Magnoliopsida; order Asterales; family Asteraceae; genus Smallanthus; species Smallanthus sonchifolius. Next base: position 214,956 of record JAKNSE010000034.1, on the reverse strand, counting down.
GACCTAAGAATGTGGGATGAACTTAATGAGAATGAGATTAAAGTTTTGGTCGAGAAAGGTCCGAATAGAGATAATAACGTACAATTTGGTCCATACAATACCAATACTAGACGATTTTCCACTGCTTTATATACAGGAGCTTTATCAAATATGGAGAAGGTTGATCGCTCATGACTAGTTTATTGGAAAGAGACAGACAAGTTATAATGTTTATGTTGTAAATTGTTTAAAAAAGGGCCTCCGAAAGGTGCATTGGATGAGGATGGTTTTATAAATTGGCAAGAAATCTTCCGTAGACTCAAACAACGCGAACTTTCTTCAGATCAATAATATGCGTGGTTTGATATGCGTAATAGATTGAAGTTGAATGAAATAATCGACAAAATTCAACACGAACAATTCAAGAAAGAAAGATTACTGGATGCAAGTCCTTTTACGAATCATTGCACTAGTGAAGTTTCTTGCTAAACATAATTTAGCATTTCGTGGATGAAAAGAAAAGTTGTATCAAAAAGGTAATGGTCTTTACTAGTTATTATTTTTTCTACTTAGTGTGTTTAATTGTTTTAACTAATTCCACTTCTTATTTGTTGGTTGTGTTTAAAAGGTAATGGAAATTTCTTGAGCCTCGTTGAAATGTTGGAAGAGTTTGACCCGGTTATCAAAGAGCATATGCAACGGATTACAAGTAATGAGCTTCATGTGCATTATGTTGGACACAATATCCAAAATGAGTTGATACTTAAGCTAGGTCGCGAAATAAAAAAAGAAATCATCAAGAGGATAAAGGAAGCAAAGTACTACTCGATCATATTTGATTGTACTCCCGATTCAAGTCACCAAGAACAAATGACTTTAATAGTGAGGTATGTAAAGTTTTAATCTAGTACTGTTAGTGTCGAGGAGTCGTTTTTTGGGTATTTAAGTGTTCTAACACAACGCGACAAAACATCAAAATACAACAATAACATGTCAGGGCATTATTATTGGCAATTCCTCAAATCAAATGCCGTCATTTCTCACCTGACTTATCTACACAAAAGAACTTTGCCGTTCTTCTAACCAAAACACAATGGCTATGAGCAAAAACGATTTGTCATTACAATTTCATTAAACATCAACCTATACACATATAGTCATTTATCAAACACTATTATTATATTAAAATTATAACTTTCCAACATCTTACTTGGATCATTTCAACATACTACACAATTAAGAGATGACCCACATTAAAACCCCCAAATTCTCTACGTTCCTTAAAAAAAACTAATTCTAAAACTTCAATAAAATCAAGAATGTATTTTTAACATATAAACATCATCATCCGGTCACGAAATTCATATTATAGTTTCATTTTAACAAAATCATGGAGCTGTTGCTACATCTATCCTCATAATCAACTTGTTGATTTCAGCACAAAGAACAATCATAAAATTGTATTCATCTTTCAATAACAAAATTTAAAACAGCCCCCAAAATCTATGGGTTTTGTTTTAGATGAGAAATTCATTTACTTTGATTGCATGTGATTAACACATCATGAATTTAACTTGACCAAATCGGAAGATTTATTTTTAATTTAACCTCCATTATTTAACTTTTCAGCTTTGGCAAAACTAGCCCCTCTAGTTTCATATCTTTTAAACCAAGTTTTGGTTTCATAACCATTGGCCCCTCAACTTTTAACAACCTAATAGTGGTTTGACCGGACCAGACCAACCCAGACCGGACCAAAACCGTTAAAGGGGTAAATTGAGAACTGAGGACCGGACCATTTGTAGATGGGTCGGTCCGGGCTTTATCAGGCTTTAAAGGCCAGGTCTCGGGCTTTAGCATTCAAAATAAATGAATATATACAAAAAAAATTGTGCCTTTAAGTGATCCAAAAAGCATAAAGAGGAAAAAGGTTGTTGGATAGTCTTTTTACAACGCCAACTGGATTATCGCCACCCGTTTCCATTAATTCTAAAAGCAATACTGGTAACATTATTTCAAGTATATCTCCGAGACCTACTCAAGATTAACCTACTCCACTGATGAACCGTTAATAGTAAACTTAGTTAATTAAAAAGATTAAAAATACATGCATAGCATATCAGATCAAATTTTGATATATATGATCAAACAAAAAACAGAATCTAAAATTATGAATTTAAATACTAAAACATAGAGGATATGAAACTAGGCAACAAGATCTCTATGACTACATAACATTTGTTGAATATTAGTTGGTGTGTTCTCTTTTTTATGTGCTTTTCAAAAACATAAAAAACTCATAAATATTGTAGTTGTAAGAACATCATATGTTGACTAGCATGGTTTCTTTTATGTTAAAATACAGTTTTCAATAATTAACAAAAATAAAGTTGAGGAATTACCACATTTGAACTAGAATGTTTTTTTTATGTTAAAAGACGGGATTTTTTTTAATCAAAGGCATGATTAAAAAATAAATAAAGTTGAGGAATTACCACATGTGAAACCTTGTTATGTAGATTTAAACAAGTGGTAAATAAACAAGGACAATAGAAACCCTTACAGTGAGTTCTCCATACAACCTCTCATTGACGGCAAAAAAATGGTAAAACAAATAACAGTACACCAATGTTATTAAAAGTGAAAGCTTGACTATGAGATGCCATACTTGTTCAAATAATAAATCTCTAGCCAACAAAAAGGCACAAAAAAGAGCACACACCAACTAATAGTCCTTGTAGTTGTGCAAAAGCATATAAAAATCAAAAGCACAAGCCTGCTATAGATTTTCTAATTCTTAAAATAAACCCAATATGATGCTAGGCAAATAGATAATAATGAAAAGATATATGTTAACCACACGGTAAAAATTACCAAAGATATATGCACATTCTGAGTACATAAAAGCACTTCAAATCTTGTTGTAAAAACATCAGATAATAATAATGAAAAAATATATGTTAACTACACAGTAAAAATTACCAAAGATATATGCACTTTCTGAGTACATAAAAGCACTACAAATCTTGTTGTAAAAACATCATATGTTGACCAACATGCATGTTTATGTTCAAAAACAGTTTTTCATTTTATCAATAGCATAACTAACAAAAATAAAGTTTAGGTATTACCTCATGTGAAGCCTCTTGTCACACTCTTTATGTATTCAAAAAGCGGACTGAGATCATAATGCATATCAATGTTTAAAAAAAATTCATAACAAAAATAAACAAAACTAAAATACAATTGGTACAGTAACAAGGACAATAGAAACCCTTACCGTGAGTTCTCCATACTGCCACTCTTTGATGCCAAAAAAAAACAGCGGAAAAACATTAACATCTAATCAATATCATCATCTTTGCCTGTCGTAAAAGAAACAACTTCTCCAATGATTATATAAGAATAGAAGTTAACCAAACCAGTGTTGTAAAAATCGCGCCTAGGCGCCGATTAGTCGCTAGGCGGCGGGTCGACGATTATTTTTGGCCAAATCGGACTAAAAATCGCTAATCGGAAAAATTGGATCAAAATCGGGCCTAGGCGGACCTAGTCGGCCAAAAATCGGCCACTTCCCGTTTTTCCGGCGAGATTCCGGCAGGTTCCGGCGAGTTTCCGGCGACTTTCAGGCAAATTTCCGGCGATTTTCAGTTTAGTTCTTGTAATTTCCAGCTTCTTTAAAAAATGTGTGTGTGTATATATATAATTTTGAAAATTACATATAAAAATGTGTGTATATATATAAAAAACTGAAAATTACATATAAAAATTCCAATCCGATTAATCCCGCCTAGGCCCCGATTAATCCCGCCTAGGCCTAGGCCCCACCCCACCGCCCGACTAGCGCCTAGCGATTTTTACAACACTGAACCAAACTAGAGATGAACAAATTTTAATAGTTAGTAAGAATTAACTGACAAATATATAAGCATATCTCGCGAGCCTTACAGTGATTCTCCAGACACCTATCACTGATGCCAAAATAAGTAGCAGAAAACGGTAGTAAGGCAAACATTGTAACCAATAAGATCACTCTTGCTGGTTGTAACAGAAACGTCTCACATAAACAAACAAAACCCCTAAAATCTTAAATCTATAAAAATTTCATCACAAGAATCGTACCCAAACAAACACTGAATCCACACACGAACTTAAAAACAAAATAGTAGCATAAAACCCTAATCTGATTGAATAAAAACCAAAATGTAAAATTATGAATTTCATGCAAATACAGAGCATACGAGCATAAATGACCATGTAGTTGTGCAAAAAAAGATAGAACAAACATAAGCACAACCTTGTTAAAAAATTTCTAATAATTGAAAACAGACGGGATGTGTGGCTAGGCAACATGATCGATTGATCTCTATTGATATAACTAGTTTTTAAAACCAGATAATACATGTTAATCATACAATAACAATTACCTAAGATCAAAGTATATGTGCTTTTTGAAAACATAAAAACACTAAAAAATCATGTAGTTGTAAAAACATCCTATTTTGACCAACGTTCTTTTTTAAGGTCCAATTTCAAAAACACTCTATGCTGATTTAAAAACAAAAAAGGCACTAAGATCATAGGTGTACATCATAGTTCAAAACTAATTCAGAACAAAAACAAACTTCATTAAAAGAATTGGTAACCAATAAGCAGTGAGTTTTCCACATAGCTTAAAAGTAAAAAAAAAAAGTAGTAGTACGACAAACATGTTAACCAATAAGATCATTTTTGCTTGTTATAACAGAAACAGAATCTCCAATGAACAAACGAAACCCCTAAAACCCTGAACTTATAAGTAGTTGAGGTCAGGCAATATGCACTTTTTGAAAACACAAGAACAATTAAAATATTATAATTGGAAGACATCAAATTTTGACCAGAATGCTTTTTTGGGTTAAAACAGTTTTTTTTTTAATTTATTTAAAGGCATAATTAACCTAATAATAATTTCAAGAGATATCACAGATGTAAGCCTCTTATGCTCATTCTAGATTTTTATAAAAATTTCATTTTAATTTTTTATTTTGTTTTATACAGTTCAATAGATCACATACTATATAAATAAATAAACAGAGAGAAAGTTAAACATACATCTTCTTAAACGGAGCACCAAGATATGATATGGTGTCCCAATGATGATTCTCACAAGAGAACGTCTCTTACACTTGCATACAACCAACGGCATGAAGAAGGTGCAACAGCATGGACAAAATACCAAATCAAATTTTTACAAATAAAATCATGTGAAATACGTAATAGATCTAAAAATAGCAAAAGTTCAATAAAATAAAAATCAAAATAGAGCATTGAGATCAGAATTCAGAAGTGCACACCACAGTTCACAACAAATTCAGAACATAAAACAAACCTAATCAAAAGAATAGTTGGTACAATATCAACAATTAGATCAGAAGCGCACATCATAGTTCGACGGTTCATTAAATATCAAAAAATAAGTGTGTTTTACAATAATGAGATGATGGATCAGGCACTCGAGATCCAAATCTTATTGTTTACAAACAAAATGCATATCTGAAACCTAATATAAATTGAACAATCAGTAGACTATAAATGGGGCATGCCTGATATTCATCAGTCAAATGAAAGGGACTTGTGATGGAAAAACTTGTTGTGGTGTTCAAGTGTCAAGTGAAGATCCATCAACTAGAAAAATTGGGCAAATTTAGCAGTCAAGTGAAAGGGACTTGTGATGAAAAATGTGGGGTGGTGTTAAATTTTCAAGTGATGATCCATCAACTTTGGGCTTTCAAAGTGTTTGATCGATTTATTTCCAAGAAAGCTAGAAAAATGAACTCTAAGAAGAAAAATGGAGCATGACACTTCTATTTTAAGCTTGAAATTTCATAGAAAGCTTAAAAAAGAAATAACAAAATTTGCCCTTTACGAAACAGATTACGAGTTTAACAGATTAAACCTACTCAGGACGGTGTTATTAGAACGACGATATAACAGCTTAGCTACACAATAAGAAAAATAACAGATAACAACTTAAATGAGGAAATAGACAAATAATAAGTCTCTTCACTGGAGGCCAAAGAGTTTGTTTTAACAGGCAATCACACCCGTCACAAACGTCCTTGCGAGAGAAACAAAGAGAAAATAAACCCTTATAGTGATCCAGACAGCCTCCCACTGAGGCCAAAATAAGCAGCAAAAAAAACCAATAGTGCAACAAACACAGTAACCAATACCTTTGCCTACTTTGTAACAGAAATAGAATATCCAATGAACAATCAAAACCCCTAAATTCAAAATGGAAAATCATGGTTTAACAGCTAATGAAATATTAGGTGTGTTTTACTGCACCGAGATCTTAGATCTATGCACCAAGAAGAAAAACGCCGAATATTAAAAGAATTAAGGACAACTTAAGTTCAAACAAATAAAGATGCACTACCAAGTGTTACAAATATTTAAAATCATGTAATCAGACCTTAACATACACATTATAATTTGAGTTTCAGACACACAAACTTTCAGTGTAAATAAATACAAACAGACAAATTATAATATTTAGTAAGATTTAACTGACAGGTATATAAAGCATACCTCACAGGCCATCAATCTATGAACAATTTCTGCATAAATTTTTAGATTTTCCTTTTCTTCTCTCGAAAGGTAATAAAGCGGTAACCTCATTACTGTTGTATAACTTACATATTGACACAGCAACAAAATCACATAACGTCTCTGCAAGTGGAATAAAAATTAACCCAAGGCACATATTAAAACACATAAAAAACTTTAGCCTTCTTTAGATTTTATCTTTTGTATGGTTGATTTATCAAAACAAGAATAATATGAATTATCCTTTTTAATGACACTCACCCTAGATATGTTTCCATGACGCGTTAAAACTCTGATATGGATATCTAAATATAACAAAGGCTTTTGACAAAAACGCACTAGTTTTAAATGGAAGCATATAATCCTCATTTGTAGTTGTTCCTTCCGTATAAAGATGTTAAAAAGCAAATTAAACAGCTGAAAATAGACGATAAAAAGAGTTACAAGGGCCAAAGCAAGACAATAACCTGGAAAAAGCATCATCATGTGTGCTGACTTATCCTGACAGATTCATTAATTCTATCATCCGGTCAACCTGCAAGCAACAAATTCAAAATGTTGCAGGAATACTAAAGAAATATGCATTTTGTTAAATTAGAAAGATATGAAAGCAGCCAATATACAATTAAAAAGATAGGTGATATGTATATTAAATAATATATGAATGCATAAAAATAAAAATAAAACAATGTGAAGGTTCAAGATTGCACTTATATATGAATACAATCAGCCATACTTACCATACCAGTGAATAGATAATACCTGAAACACCCTTGAAATTCAATGATTTTGACTCCCGCTGAACACAAAATGCAAATGTAGTGCAATAACCAAATAAATAATTGAAAACACAAAAGATAAAAAAACAACTTTAAAAGAAATTGTACAAAAACCCATTAACTGGAAAAGCGTCTACTTTCATACAGGTTACAGAAATACCATTCCCTCATACAAGACGGTCTATAGTTATATTTACAATATAAGAGTATTCTCTAGCATGGTTTAAAAAAACGGTCGAGGCGTACGCCTCGAGGCGAGGCGGTAGAAAAACGAGTCTGAGGCGTACGCCTCACAAGGTATTTTGGTACGTACGCCTCACTAGGGCTGAGGCGGTCGAGGCGGGCTGAGGCGGGGCTGAGGCGGTGAGGCAGTAGAAATGGAAAAATTTGACTTTTGACTGGACTTTTGACCCATTTGAGCTGTGTATATCGTTTTATTAACGAAATACACAACTCAAATGGGTCAAAAGTCCATAATTAGCGTCTGGTTCTCCTTAATTTGACCTATTTTCTCATTCTTCTCCTTAATTTGACCTAATTTCTCATTCTTCTCTCACACATCACACCTAGGAAAGGTTTGGAAGGGGTTGGTGTAGTCAACAAACAAGATACAAACATTGTTTGATGTTTAGTATTTTATTTTTTGTAAGATATATAATTTTTATATTTATTTTTTAATTCCGTCTCGGGCTTACGCCTCGGTTCGCCTCGAGGCGCGTTTCCGTTCTTTTAAACATTGTTCTCTAGCTTAAACCAACCTCATAAGACCAACAAGAGGAAGTTTGTCCAATGACCTCTTAGGCAATGAGCCAATGACATCATAACAGAAAATACAACATAAAAGTCATATCACCCAACATACAAATATAATATCTAATTTTATGGTACAAAAAATAGACAAACCTTGGCAACAAAGCTTGGGAATGAAGAAGACATATGGCATAATACACACACATACACACACGCATATACATGTATGTATATTAGCATGTATGTGTGTATATATGTATGTATTTTAATATGTATGTGTATATATATGTATGTATGCAAAATTGTCCAACCAGGGGTTGGCTGACATTTTGTAGCCTAAACCAGCCAAATAGAACTGTTCACATCCCTAATTTGGTAAATAAAAAAGATCAAGATACATGTGCTTTCTGAAAACATAAAAACACTCAAAGATCTTGCCGATGTAAAAACATCTTATTTTGACCAGCATGTACAAGCCTACGCAAACCCAATCAAACTCAAGGTACAAGCCTTAAAGTACATAAAAAAGTTGAAATGGGTGTTTAGGTGTTTTAGGAATGAGATTTAGTTTTCCAATAAGTGATTTAGAATTCTAACACAAAACACGTTACCATGAAAAAAATGTATATCGAAAACAAAAAAGTCAAAATAAACGCAAATCGAGTAAAAAAGAGAATATACACATCAAAACCTTCAATCCCACCACATGAACAACCTACGCAAGCCCAATCAACCTCAACGTACAAGCCTCAAAGTACATAAAAAGTTGAAATGGGTGTTTAGGTGTTTTAGTAATGAGATTTAAGTTCCCATATGTGAGTTGAGAATTCTAGTAAAAAACACATTACCAAGACAATGTATATTAAAAAAAATCAAAATAATCACAAATAAAGTTAAAAAATAAAATACACATCACCTATAAAGACTTTCAATCCCGCCACATCAACAACCTACATAAGCCAAATCAACCTCAATGTACAAGCCTCAAAGTACATAAAACTTGAAATGGGTGTTTAGGTGTTTTAGTAATGAGATTTAAGTTTCCATATGAGAGTTGAGAATTCTAGTAAAAAACACATTACCAAGACAATGTATATCAAAAACAAAAAAAACAAAAATCACAAATAAACTTAAAAAAAACTACACATATCAAGACTTTCAATCCCACCACATCAACAACCTACATAAGCCCAATCAACCTCAATGTACAAGCCTCAAAGTACATAAAATTTGAAATGGGTATTTGGGTGTTTTAGTAATAAGATTTAGGTTCCCATATGTGAGTTGAGAATTCTAGTAAAAAACACATTACCATGACAGTGTATATCAAAAACAAAAAAGTCCAAATAATCGCAAATCAAGTTAAAAAGAAAAATATGCATATCAAGACTTTCAATCCCACCACATCAACAACCTACATAAACCCGATCAACCTCAATGTACAAACCTCAAAGTACATAAAAACTGAAATGAGTGTTTAGGTGCTTTAGTAATGAGATTTAAGTTTACCATATGTGAATTAAGAATTTTAGGAAAAAAACACAATACCAAAAAGAAGGTATATATAAAACAAACAAAAAAAAAAAATAATCACAAATCAAGTTAAAAAGAAAATACACATATCAAGACTTTTAATCCCGCCACATCAACAACCTACAAAAACCCGATCAACCTCAATGTACAAGCCTCAAAGTATATAAAAATTTAAATGGGTGTTTAGGTGCTTTAGTAATAAGATTTAAGTTTCCCATATGTGAATTTGAGAGTTTTAGGAAAAAACACAATACCAAAAAGTATGTATGATGAAAACAAAAAAGCCAAAAAAAACTCAAATCACATTCAACCTTGACACATGAACAACCTACGCAAAGTTCAAAATACATAAAAAGTTTAAATGGGTGTTTTAGGAATGAGAATTAAGTTTCCAATATTTAATTTGAGAATTCTAGTAAAAACACACAATACCAAAAAAATGTATATCAGAAACAAAAAGAAAGCAAAAAAAACATTATTTAGTAAAGATATACATATCAAGAATTCAATCTCGCCACATCAACAACCTACATAAACCTGATCAGCCTTACTGTACAAGCCTTAAAGGAATAATTTAATCAAAGGCATAAATAACAAAATTAGGAATTACCACATGTGCAAGCCACTCTTTATGTTGATTTAAAAAACACATTAAGTGCACATCATAGTTCAATACAAATTCAAAACAAAAACAAACTCAATTAATTAAAGGAACCAACGTGTAGAGAAACAGGGACAATAGAAACCCTTACAGTGAGTTACCCTTTCAATGACGCCAAAAAAAGCAGCGGAAAAACAGTAGTACAACAAACAGTGTAACCAATATCATCATCATTATCTACAAAGATCACATAAGCATATAAATTAAATTAAATAGCAAAGGAACAAACCTTAATATTTAGTAAGAGTTAACTGGGAGGTATATAAGTATTACCTCACGAGCCATAACATTTTCTGCATGAAGAATTAACTGACAGGTCTAATACTATCGAGTAAGAGTAAAAACCCTAATCCGTAGCCGTTGTATCAGACACGAGAGAATCGATAACGATACCAAAAACATATAGGACACACCAACTTAAGAATAAATTAAGTTGCTATATAACACACGAACTTATGAACAATCGAATCAGACTAAAACCCTAATTCGATCAAACCCTAATCTGCAGCCATTGTATTAGAATCGAGAGTATAAACAACAATTGAAGATGTATATACAGAGGAGAATCGAACGAGAATATCAAGAGAGTCGATTTACGTTCTGATGAAGAATATAGAAAACGCTTCATATTCATCGAGGAAAAAGTGGCCGTTATGCTTCAAGCACCGACCCAACATTTTAATGGCTAGGCTTTACGATACGTATCTGATTAAAACTTGTAATTTTATCCTTTTTAAAAAATCATTACTTTTAAAAGAGTATTTTAAAATTTAAAAAACATTTTATATAAAATAAATTAAGATTTATTTAAAAAAAACTAACTAGTATTTTTCTCCTATTTTTATAAAACATCATTAAAAGTTAATCGTATAACGTTTTTATAAAAATATATATATGTATATGTAATTTTTATATTTATATATACACACATTTTTATAAATAGCCTGAATTTAAAAGAATCCCACCGGGTGAATGGGAAGCCACTGATTTTTTTGTTTATTAGGGCCAAGTTTTACAACCTTTGATCGATTAGCGATTTTTAGGCCGATTAGGGCAAAATTCCTAGGTCATTGGCCTATTAGAAATTGCTCGGTGATTAATCGCGATTTTTGTGACACCGGCTAAAAGTGTGCTTTGACTAGTACTCTTCCATTTTTCTATACACACATTGTTATACATTAACACATATATAGTGATAGCTATATATGTTGAATTCGGTTTGTGCGACTGAATTTGATTCGGTTAGACAAATTCTAAATACGGTTCTGTTCGATTAATGGATACGCCTAAAAAATTCAAAACCGAATAAACCAGACTGAAAAAATTGAAAACCTAACCTTTGAAAACCTTATCACCGCTAACCTCCACTACTAAATACCATGACCCGCCACCACCACAAGTCCGTCACAACGGATAAAAAAAAGACGTATTTAAAAACACTTTTTCTAAATAGTATTTTATTTTATTACAAAACAACTTTAAAAAATAATCATATAATGTTTTTATAAAAACTATAAAATATGTTTTTTGTTATTTTTTTTAAAAAAAAGTTGTTATTTATTCAACCTATGAATAAATCACGTTGACAGCCTTCAATCATATCATATGTTATGTTACAACTCAACGACCACCGATTAACCAAACTGAATGACCCCCCCAAATTGTTGCTGTTGAATCACCACAAACAAATAAACACATAAACAGACGCATAGACCGATCCAGACCGTTGGTGTTGAATCGCCGGAGTTGAGCGCAGTGGAGATCAGGTGGGTCGCAGGAGTTGAAACTAGATCCACATCCATAGCAGGTAAGGGGTTGATTTTACTAATATTAATAATAATACTTTAAAAGTGTTATTGCCACAATAATTCAAAGAAAAAGGCAAAACAAGGTATAAACATTTATGAGGGTCAAACCTTCAACCAACCATTTCCACTTCGTTGCTCTCTTGTTCACTTACAGTTCCCATGGATGCAAACAGATACTCTATTCGTAGGGGAGAATGACGAACCATATATTGGAATACAATCTGACAATTTCAAAATAAATAAACTTTCATTTTAGGTATGAATAAATGTTCAAATGATGGTTTCAACTTTCAATTAGTTCTAATAAAGCATTTTCTAAAAAAATTGTAAAATTTAATTACCTTGGAGTAACTATCGGCAAAAGCACGTGCACGATTGACCTTTCCTATGTAGTGTAAATCAGCCTTCTCGAGTTTCCCATCCACAAATGTTAATCCACCATCATTAACAGCAAATCGTACAAGGTTTCCGGAATGCAGTCCTGTCTGAAAATCAGCAAACATCTTTTATCATTTTGTAAAAAGTTTCACAAACTCCTTCCCAACATGGTGATATAAACTATATAACATTTAAGTTTAAATTGGTGCATTTTTTGTTGTTGCTTTTCCATAGTCATGTTTCAACACATGGTAATTAAAAACAATTCTTAACAGAAAAAGTAATTATTAGGTGGGTTGTGGATTCTATTGGGATAGGAATTCTTCAAGCGCATACTCAAAGTATTGCTGATTTGTTTTGAAACCTTCGGATATATGATAAGAATAGTCTGGTTAATCATAGAAGCCTTCTCAAAGATAGCACCCTCTTGGGGTGAGGTGGTGGTTCCTGACCTGTGTGACCCCGATGAAACCCATCTAGCTATCGGTAAGGTGGGATCATCTCTACCTCATTCATTTATCCGCATAGACCGGATGTAAACTTGAAACAGAAGTTAATCGGTCAAAGACAAAATCAAGAAATGGCACAAAGATTTGAACGTGGACAAATGACAGAAAGGTTGGATACTATTTCTCGGGTCGTGAAATTTGATACGAAAGCAGAGTCGGACTTGGTCTTGGTTAGTGATCTGGAGAAGTATTCTAAAGACTTCATTGATCCTTTTAAATTGGATCAAAGCAACCTTTGATCCTTAAAGTGAAGGGCGAAACTCAAACGGGCTGATAAGGTTGATGAAAATTCCCAATTTTACCATAGCATTATCAGGGGTTGAGCCTATCTTTGATCGGTGTTTTTTTGTAAAATTCAAAGCCAGTCATTTTGTTACATACCTATTAGCCTAGTAGGAGTGTGATGAAGTCATGCTAATCTGAGATCAATAGGTTAAATGCTTGTTGTATCATGTTTCCCAGTCCCCCTTAATTAGTATTGTTTTTTGTTTCTAATATTTCCACATAGATTCTCGCTTATGGGTCTTTGTTGTTTCAATAAAATCAACTGCTGCTTCAAAAAAATTACACAAACCTCTTGTATGAAAGTTGCATTCAAGCATCCAAGTACAACAGGAGGATCATCAGATGTAACCAGTTGCCCGTTATCTTGTAGCTCCAAAACCACCTTTTCATTAATAAACAGAAAATTAAAATATTGCGCAGATACTCAGAGGTATGTAGATAAATGGTGGCATGATCATCTGTACGTGATTAGTGATCTTGACAGATTTAATAACGAAACTGGGAATAAGTTCACAACGAACTTCTAAAGAAACAGTTAGCCTTTACCATACATCAACAACAAAAACTTAGCATCTATGCCGATTAAAATTGCAAATGTTCGTATTCTAAAATGTCTCATCGTAATTTCAAAAGGTTTAATCCTTAGGGAATGCTGAAAAACAAAAATATATCCACCAATATCATCACAAACTTTAAGGTATTGTTGATTTTGGTTCAAGATCCACCCTATTATGATTTATGTTATAATGATCATTTTGAAGAGTTTTCTTAACATCTGACTGATACTCATACACTATTATGAAACTATGTGGGACCCATGGAGTAAGAAACAAAGAATAATTATTAACATTTGATTGATTTTGGTTCAGGGTGCAAGAAAGAGCCATGATGAGTATACAGTACTAACCTTTTTTTGTTCCTTTATATAAAAATTAGCATGAATACTTATTACTTAAGTTATCACTTATCAATACCCTCAATGAACATCCAAGGGAATCAATTAAGCAAATTTAGATTTAGCAGGATCAATAAACGTAAAGCAAATTTGGACAATAGATTGTATGGTATATGAGAACCATTATGTGATAAACCAGTAAGTTTGCATTAGATATCTTAAATGTCATATTACCTGCTGTTGATTTGGAACCTGTCCTTTGTTATCTGTATCAATAACATATTGACTACAAGTCTCATCCTTCCACACAAGTACCAACGGTGTGTTTCCTGTTTGATAATGTGCATGCCTAAAGAAAAATATTCACATTCAAATATTAGTAGTGAACTAGTATCAGTGAAACAAACAAGATAACAAGAAAAATATTCCATTTTTCTACATGTGTATCACATACAATAACAGAAACATATAATAGTGATTTAACAAAAAAACATAAACTAAAAGGCAAATATATAAGATCAAGAATCTTACTTGTTATAAAACAGTAGCCCGTCCTTCACATAAGGTACCGTCCCCGTATAAGCTGTTTGGAGCCCCTCGTGATCACAACTATAAACAGGAATGAGGCTAAATCTATATCTATGGTAAGTAGAGGGAGCCTCACAAGCCCCCGACTCAACAAGCTTGCTGTTCATCCAGAAGAATCTGAACTCAGCGGTGCATTCATAAAACGATATTCCTGCCCAACACACCATGTCTATCACATAGTAAGTTTGATCCAACTGCAATCATAAGAAGAAAGATAATCATCAAATCAGTGAAACAATAAAACAATTGCAACAAAAAGCATAATACCTCATGAAATATACAGTCAAGTATACAATATGATTGGGCCGATCTAGAACTTTCTCTGGTTTTGGCACCACTAGGTAGAGCAGAGGGGAAACGATGCAAGAGCGAACCATTTCGTAGCCTGCTTACAGTCGTTCCATTTGATGAAACAACAAAGCATCGTTTTCCAGACGGCCTTGCAAATACGTACCTGCAGATTATTCATTATGAAAGGGAGTAACATCTCATAAGCAATGTGCAGTACAAATAGTCCTGGAAAAAACAGAAACTAACAACTATAACAACCTAACAAACTGCACAACTGAAAAGTCAACTATATGCAAACCGTCTAAATAGCCCTAATTAGCTAAATTATGTTCGTCTATGGTGGATACACCAAAATAGCCCTAATTAACTAATGCTTTGGCGGAGATAAATTCAAATGAATGAGGAACTGGAAAACATACCAATCTTCATTGAGGCGATCAGGAACATCAATCATCCACTCCGGGAGCATAAGCTGACTGGCGAACCACCGCCGAGCTTCGGAACCTTTGAGCCTAGCGGCTTGACGGATGTCAATTTCGCTAATATCTCCGGCATCAGTTTCCGGTTCTTCAACTATAGGTTCGGGAATGAGGTCGACTGATTCCAAAGGCTGGGGGTCTGAGTTCTGGTTTGGTAAGGAGAGGATGGAGGAGGCGAGACGACGGGCTTGCAGCTGAGCTTCGGTCCGGTTCTGAGCCTGCCTTTGCAAAGATAGTTCACGGCGTTTCTGTTGATCGGAGATCGCCGCACGTTTGAACGGACGCCGTATATCATGAGGCGCCATTGACACTGATTCAGCGGTCAAACCTAGTGATCCAGTGAGGTTATTCAAAAGAAACGCCGATTACTATACTTGCGATTTCGTCCCGCCTTGGACTCGTTAGGCGAGCGACAATAGCTCGCGACCAGTGATGCTTTCGGTGTACCAACACACCTAGGCATGTTTACGTCGTCTATCTCACTGAGTTCGTCCCCGATGAAGTCTGGACTAGTCAACAAACCCAAGCATTCAAGTAAAAACATAGCACAACGATCATCAAATATTTGGCCATTGACGTTGATAAATGTGATATTTACTTTTGAAGCCTTTAAATTTTAAAAAGATTTTTTTTTCTTTTTAATTATTATTCAATAAACTTATACCATAACCTTTAAATTTTAATAAAGTTATCATATACATATTAGATTTTTTTTTCTTTTTTTTTACTAAGTTACAAGACATGACACACGTACAATTGTAACGGAGTTGCGCATGATAATATATATATATGTGTTATCTAAACAATTGAGTTAGGGGTGTTCTTCGGGTTTGTTAATCGGGTTTCGGGTAGATCGGGTCGGGTTATTCGGGTTTTTCATGTTTCATATTATAACCGATAACCGATCCGTATGCTTGTCGGGTAGATCGGGTTCGGGTAGTTCGGTTCTCGGGTAGAGCGGGTTCGGGTAGTTCGGTTGTCGGGTAGATCGGGTCGGGTAGTTCGGGTTTTACGTTAATCTATAGTTTTTCATAGATTACAAGTTATCAGTTTACGTAACAAACAAATTTCTACACACCCTCAACTTAAACGTCCGTTTAACGGTTAAGTTGCTAAATGAAACGATTGTTAGTGTCGAAACAAAAAAAATGATTTTGCTTCTATGATTTTATAGTGGGATATTAATCACGGGAAGCTTAGTCATCCCAAAAAAGTTGTCCCCATTCCTGCTGTTCATTTCCGCTGCACTGATCAATTCTGCTGCGTGGGAGTACGATGCTGCATTGTTCAATTCTGAGATGAAGACAACTGAGATAATGGCAAGAAAGTTGAGCTTAACAAAAATTAAAAAACCTAACCCTCACAAAAAAAATGGTTAAACGCGGCAGCTCAAAGAAAACTATATAGTGGGATATTAATCGGGTTATTCGGTTTAATCGGTTCGGGTTATTCGGGTTTTTGATGTTTGAAAGTCTAACCGATACCCGACCCTAATAACAATCGGTTTGATCGGTTTTCGGGTTAATCGGTTACGGGTTATTCGGGTATGAGTTTAATCGGTTCGGGTGAAATCGGGTCGGGTCGGGTTAATCGGGTACGGTTAAAATCGACGGGCCTAAATTGAGTACAACGTCTTTATGAAAAACAATTTAGCTTTTTACTTTTCTTAAAACGGTTTTGCTTTCATTTTCTATTTTTTTACCAACTAAATTTTTTTAAGAGCTTTGTTACGGTATTGCTTTTTTGTATAAAGTTTTTGGACTATTATTGTATATTTAGCTACAACCCGTGGGTTTGGGTAAACATTTTGTTGCTTTTATATAAAGTTTCAAATTCGTTTATTTATTTCGTAAACGATACTTTTTTCTATGCCTTATTTTATAATTTTAGAGGACTTTAATTTATTCTGCGGTTTAATGCGCCGCAACACGCGTATACACAATTCTTGTTATATAACTTACAAAAGTCATATAGATAAGCACTAGATGTAACCTCAAAAAATTTAATTAAACCCCAAGTAACAAAAAGATCATCAATTTTTATGAATGGATGGACCCGATTGTGAATTTGAAAGTGATTCCCAATGACATTGCGCGACAGAATCTACTTTCGACTCCAAATGAGGGTTTTCAAACTTCTGGACAAAGTCCATAAATTAGATATTAGCTCTAAGAGTATTAGTGTAAGACACAAATTTTAATTTTGATAATTTTTAATTTACTTCATAAACCATACGGGCCCTCTGTGACTTAGTGTTTTGGGCTTGGATTTGGGCCTATGGCCCTCATTTAAAAAAAAATTACTTAACCTTAATGAGGAATGTCGACGACCAATCATAAGAAACCAACTAAGCATTCAACTCATTTTTGATATTGTTGTCAACACTTCAATTAAAAGTGCAGTTTGTTCCGGTTGTTAATTTTACTATAATTTGTATAAAGTGAAGTTGCCTTCATTAGTTCGAATCCCACGAACAAGCAACTTTTTCTTTTTAATCCCACAATTTGAAACTGCCTTACCTTATTTCTTTACTGTTTTCTTTTTTTTTAATAAACTTTTTTTTCCTATCTCTAGAACCGAGTCATCACAATTTCATACGTTTATTTTATGTACTTAGCTATATTAATATTAATGCCGTAACGCGCGTAATGAAGTTCGCAAACACGCCGCATCGAGCGGCCTTTGGTCGTTTTTTTTTCTTTTTCTTTTTATCATTTTATATTTATTTCTTAAAATTATATCATTTTCTTTATTATTGACTTCTTTAACGAATTTTAACAATTTCATTTTTTATGTAAATTTTATCACTGTTGAAAATCCGTTTCAGTCTTCATTTTTTTTAACGGTTTTGATTTTTTTCGACGATTCAATGTTATTTTATTCAATTGTTTCGTTTTTTATTCAAAGTTGTGAACTTTATCAATGTAAATTCACGACTATAAATGTTGTTATGTATATTTTAATCTAATTTTTTTCATTAACTTGGCATACATTTTTTCTGCAACGATTTTATCGTTTAAATGTTAGGTCGTGTTTACGGGGCAACGTGCTAGACGTAATATTTTTTTCTATTTACACTGACCAACCGCAACTTCATATTTATCTTTTACGTACTTAACGGTGTTAATGTACAGCCGCAACACGTGTAATGAGATTCGCAAACGCACGGCCTTAATTATGTACTTAACTACTTTAATGTCACCGTATGGCTCTGCCACAACGCACGGGTCTTGACTACTAGTTATATACATATGACAATTTAGATATAGTTGTTTTGTAGTTTTAAAGATACATATTAAAACCATGAGAAAATCCATATTACACTAAAATGAGATCAGATGATCATATGTTCATAATTAACTTACCAATAAATACAATAGCCAAATACGAGTTCTAGATTTTCACCAAAGATCATAGGATTCTAAAATCGAGTTATTATTATAAATCAGATTTATTTTATTCGTTAATTAACTTATATTTTCCCACGTGACAAAAGCTTTTGATTTACTATGTCATTCATTTACTTAGTAACTATGCAGAAGTCTAAGATGAGCAAATTTCAAAGGTTTTATATCATCGGTACCAATGTTTTTAAACACGGACCGGACCGGCCGGTCGGACCGGGAACCGTGATCTCCACCGGTCCAGTAACATGCTCTGAGACCGTTTGCTGGTTGAACCGGGCGGTCCAAACGATTCAGCGGTCGAACCGCGAACCGGTGGTCGAACCGGGTAGTTTAATTTTTTTTTTTTACTATTTTTTTATCTTTTTTATCCTATAGTCCTTTTACTTACTTCTATTTACAATTTTAACTCAATTTGGCTCTTTCCTTTTAACTTATACGCTGCCACAGGTCCTCCAAAACCCTAATCAAAATTAAAATTGAAGATTCAAAAGAATTAAAATTCCTACAGACCTACAACCCTCGTCCTTGACTCAAAATTGTTTAAATGGTTGTATATGTAGTATTGAAATTTTTTATATTTTTCTATATACTTTTATTAATATTTATATTATTTATTGCGTCATCCGGTTCTTGAATCCGGTCCGACCGATACGACCAGTGAACCTCTAATACGTCCAGTTCGTTGTCTGGTCCGGTTCTTAAAACGTTGATCGGTACAAAACCTCATTAAGAGTTGCATATCCCTGAATATCATAATAACATTAGATATATAAGTTAATGACTTAATTAATACGTTGATTATTGTAATATAAAATAATATATGGTACTCCATTAATATCAATGTTAGTATATTATATACTAGAGCGATTTATGAAATTTAAACTTCTAGAATCCTTCAAATCTTTTATTAATTATTTCTAAAATGAAATCTGAATTCGAACTTCATATTATGATTATAATATATTTATGTAGTATTTGTATACATATTTTTACGAAACTTACTTTACTTGGGACTTTAACTCTCAATCACTTAGGAAAACACAATTTTTACAAACCTTGTATCTCTAGACTACATGCCTTTTGGTACTTCAGTGCACTGAATTTGAAAGATTTCGAATAAACAATATGAGCACATCACACATGCGGCTAAATTGGATTCTAACGATTAAAATTGATACTTTGAATATGGTACTACAAGATCGAAAACAATTTGGTTGCTTACAAATCTGTGTGACGTTATTGACAATCCTTACTAATATAATCACGTTATAATGTCTAGCACAATAAAATATGAAATCAACACTGGGATGGACACAATCGTGCCAAAGATGACCCTGAAAGAAAAGATCGAACAATAGTGAGAATTAAAGGTTGGTCAAAATAATAAAAACAATTGTAAAGAAAATAAAAAACATCAACTTCAATTGTTTGTTTAGATCTTTTAAAAATTAATAAATATGAACTTACGCAGTGCTAAGAACATTTGTATGGATATCATATTCCTTAGCAAATACGAAAGACGTAATCGCTTGGGGCAGCGCAGCCTGTCAACCAAACAAATCAATAGGTCACCATATTAATTGTTTTTTTTTTTCTAATTACATTTTCTATCTTGTATATCCTCATTAACCTTCATAATTAATTTATTTTCGTGTATTTTTTTTCTGATTGCTAAATATTAAATATATATAATCTCTTTTATGACATTATAAAATCATGTCCGTTTTATAATTTTCTTAAAATATTTGTCTTTGTATAATTAATAATTGAATAGTATAATTAATAATTTAATAGTATATACACAATTTTAAGGGTATAAATGTTAAGTGACACAAGGGCTTTACTGCCGTCAACTGTTTATTTATACCTATTTAACCAACATAAATAGTCAACTGCCAACTAAAGAACACGTGGAAGAAGAATTTATGGAAAACATAAAAGAGAATTTATCTCAAGATTATTAACGATAAATAGTTAATACGAATACCGTAATTATAAATTATATAAAAATGATTGTGATTGTCCGATATAAAAGTGGTGTTTTTAAAAGTTATATAAAAATTGTTAATTAAAGCATACCTGAATGATGGCCATACAAAGGACCTCGCCACGCAAACCCACTATAAAAGAACCAACCGCCATCGTTGCCGGTGGAACCACAAACCTCAGCAACATTGCAAATGCAGTTAGTGTCCAACCGCAATCAATAATCTTCGGTTGTAATGCCATGAATAGTCCTACATCAATTTTCAACTTTCGTTAGAGTTCAAACTTCTTTGATAATCACCTAAAAACATAAGGTTGCCCAAAAGGAAGTTCAAATCCTCACCAATACAAAACATGGCAACACCCGAACCAGCTCTCGACATGATCAATATTGATCCTTGTATGATACCTGGCATTTTTAAATCCCACCTGAAATAGGTAGTTTTTCAAACTTGAGTTCAAGTCGTTTATTATTTATTAATTATAACTATATTACTTTTATACAGTTATAATTATTTATATATATATATATATATGTTATTTATTTATGTTTATTATAATTTTATATAATAATTTTAAATATATATTTAATTTAATATATTAAAAAAATTATATAAATAACTTGCCTGTAGGATACAAGCGCCCATGCAACCCCAAGGATGCATGCATAAGAATTAGGGTTCCTAGCAAGCTTTACACCAACAATCTTCATCAAAATCAACAAGGATGGTCTTCTTGTAGTTGCCACATCCTCCTCAATATTACCTTCTAGTTCTAGATCCGTCGCTGATTCATCTAGTGATAGTTTATCAACACTCTGAAACGCGTACATCATCAATAGGATCAAATTCCAAACTGTAAATTGCAAAATAGATGATTGAATAACAAGGTTCTCTCCAAAAGGACCAAACATTGCTCGCATAAGGGGAACCCCTACGACGAGTGAATTTGTCATGCTAGCCAAAGAGAAGCTTGTGATTGACCAAGGATAGTTTCCTTTTGTAGTAAACTTAGCCCATGCTGCTATTGATGTGAGGAGGATGGCTTTGGAGATGACATCACCGGCTAGGAACCGAAAGTTCATTTTAAAGGGGTTCACTTGGGTTGTGAAGTCGAATGTGAAGAGAGGGATGATGAAGTAGCAATTGAGCCGGTTTATCGCGTCACAATGGTCCGGCTTGAACATATGCCACCACTTCACCGAACCGTATCCCAAAATTAGGGCTACATAGAGTGGAAACATTGATGCTACCACCTTGTAAATGTCATCAAAACTTATCATTTTGATTTCAGAGCGTGTGTGCGTGTTATGCTGTTTTTTTTCTTGTATGTGTTTGTATTGATGGAAAATGAATCAACAAGCTTGTTTATATACAGTGCATGTAGTGATGTATACATATATAGATGTTGTTTTTGGACTTTCTTTATATTTCTATTTTATATATATACACCTTTTATTATAATATTGTGTTAAAAATGTAGTGAACGTAGACAAAGGATGCACTATTTTTTGTTGGATGACAAGAAAGAACTCCGAGGTTCTAATAGCATGTTTATAGAACTCCACTAATATTCTTTTTTTATGTTAAAAGAACCTTTGCTGGTTTTTAGAGTCCTCACGTCTATGGGTGGGTTGAAGATGATGCTTCCTTCCACAAAAGAAAAGCTTTCCAATTTTTCTTTCTCCTTGTTTATAATGCGAAAATTTGATTTGAATCGACCTAAAATCTTCGAACTTCACGGTTATAAATGCCGGAGCGAAACCCTCGGGCTTTTGAAGCCTGATTTTTTTCTTTAAACTAGTTTCTAATGTGAAATTTTGGGCTAGTTGGTTGTTGTATCATAGTTATTTAAGAAGAGACGTAAATTTTGTTTTAAAAAAACTGTATAAATACGAATTCTCAGTCATTCTACTTCTTCATGTTTGTCTGTTTTATTTATAATTATAAACCATATTTTCTCACAAAATGCAAAAAAAAAAGAAAAGAAATCTTATATTTTATTATGAAAGATTAATTTAACAAGAATCGAAGATTTTCTAACGAAATCAAATTTATGATCAAAATATCTTCAAACCCTAAAACCTAAGCATGATAGGGCGTCTCTACTATTTTAGAAAAAAAAACCGTGTTTAGGCCCTCAAATTTTAGGGACTTTCAAAAGTTTTAAGGATTAGGGTTGTAGGTGTGAGTTGCAATGAGATTTGGTTTCGGTTCTTCAACCTGTGAGTGTGTCATTGGCCCCTGAAACTTACAACCACCATTACTGATTTTCGAATTTGCATTTATATGTAAGGTGTTATATAATAAAGTTAATTGTTATACTAATTGATTTCACAAATTGCTTCAAGAAAAATTATCACCAGGTTGTTTTTTTCGATTTCTCACTTTGAAATTCATATTACCGTTGTTGGAAAATATTTTGTGAAATATAAACTTGTATTATTTTTTTATTCAAGCTTGTTAGTTGAAACACCATTTTAAATGAGTCAAAATCCATTTAACATGTCTTTTAAGTTTTAGTCAAATACTTAAAGGTTTTGGTTAATGGTGAATGAGGGGTTTCAACTCCTTTTCAAGTATAAATACCAAGGTGTTTCTTGGTTGAAAGATGCACCAAACAACACAACTTTCTAGTGTTTTCTCCATCTTTCTCTCTAAAGAATTCTAACAATTCTTTGATCATCTTTATCATTTTCTTTAAGGTACAATTCGAGTGCTAGAGTCTTCCCTAGCAGTACATACTGCTTAGGCCGTTGTACCCTGGGAAACAAAACGAGTAGAGACCCGGAATTTGTTTTAAGGGCCCCGTATCAAACACGACCCTCGGTCAAAATCGGAATTCGTTTCTTGTATTTTGATATTTCAGTTGTATTCGTATTTGTAATTTACTTGCTTTCCTAGATAGGTTTGATTCTTTGTATTGTAATCGTAATATTAAAAGTGTTTTATTTTTATACGCGAACGGATTCCTACAATCTTAAAACAAATTTTTAAAACACCGTTCGTGTATTCAAAACCATATCGTATGACTCAAACTAGTTTTGTTTTCATGCGGTTTGTGTTTTAAAAACATTTTTTTTCTTTGTTTCTATTCAAAGGAGTACTTTGATTGAAACGGAATTCCGGGTACAATTCATTAAAATACATTTTTTTCACCTCATTTATGAAAAAACTCGCCGTTGGTCCCTTCAAAGTTGGACTTAGAAAACCCACGGTTATTTTCTAGAATTGAGGACAATTTAAACCTTACTATAAGGATATTGGATTCTTGAAATGGTTATAAATAGATTTCTACTTGGAAAATTTTCGTTATAATTTTTCAAATTAAATTTGAGAATTCTTGTATGTAATACAAACGAGTCGGATTAATTATTGGAGAACCATATAGAATCCGAAAACGAATGTTTTGATTCAACACTTTCGAGTTCATGGGTTTTGGTCATGTTTCGTTTAATCGAATCATATATAAAAGTATAAGTGTTTCAAAATGTGTTTTAAAGTATTTGAATTTTTTTAATGAGCGTGTTAGAAAAAAGTATTTTTTTTATAAAACCTATAAAATAAAACGTTTGTCAACGTTTTATCTTTTTTTCTTTTCTAATGAGAATGTTAGAAAAAATGTTTTTTTGTAAAACCCATAAAATAAAACGTGTGTCAACATTTTATCTTTTCTTTCTAACGAGTGCGTTAGAAACTATTATTTGGTTAAAAAATATTGGTTTCAAATGTTTTGGACCATGTAGTTTCTAATGTAAGTATTAGAAAAATGATGTTTTCTAAACCATAAAAACGTTTGCGTACGTTTAGTTTTAACAAGCGTTTAGAAAATGTTATAAAATAATAAAGGCTTATACACTTTTACTTTCTAATGGGCGTGTTAGAAGTGACGTATTTTATTAACCCATATCGGTTAAAATGTTTTGTAAATATTTAACATTCTAACCTGCGAGTTGGAAACGGGTTAATTTTTTTAAAAATAAATAAATAAACGTTTTGTGTAAATGTCAACGGTTTTAACATGCGTGTTAAATTCATATTATTTTATAAATCAAAGCTTTAAAACATTTGTCTAAATGTTTACTTTTTCTAACGAGCGTGTTAGAAACGGTTTATTATGTATAAATCAAAGTTATTAAAACGTTTATGTCTAAACATTAATTTTCTGATGATCATATTAGAAACGGTATTAACCAATGTATGGAAACGTTTTGTCTAAGCGTTTTATTTTCTAACAGGCGTGTTAGAAACGGTTTATTTTATAAACCAAAGGCCTTAGAAATGGTTTTGTCTAAGCATTTATATTTTCTAACTAGCGTGTTAGAAATAATTATATTTGTATAAGACAACGGTTACTTTCTAACGAGCGTGTTAGAAGAGATTACTTTGCGAAGGTTTAAAATTTTTTAACGAGCATGTTAAAATGGTTTAATTTTATGAAACCAAAAATTTTAAAACGTTTTATCTAAACGTTTAATTTTCGTGTTAGAGACGATATAAAGGCTTCAAAACGTTTATCTAAATGTTAATTTTTTTTTCTTCTAACGAGCATGTTAGAAACAATTTAAAGGCTTCAATACGTTTTATCTAAACGTTTAATTTTTTTTTCCTAACGAGCGTGTTAGAAACGATTTAAAGGCTTCAATACGTTTTGTCTAAACGTTTAATTTATAAACCAAAAGGACTTTAAAAAAATGGTTTTGTCAAATCAGTTAATATTCTAACGAGCAGGTTAGAAGTGGCTGGAATATTATAACGAGCGTGTTACATACTATTTTTTTTTAAACCTAGAGGCGTAAAAGCTATTTTAAACAACTTGGTGGTGTTGTGAACAAATTAATTGTTCAAATATAACTATGTGCGTGTAGTTTACTCTATAAACATCTTATTGTTGAATAGAGTAACAACTGTTCAAGGTGGGAGAACCACTGAGGGAGAACCTCAAACGAGTGATGTTGTGATTGCATGGAGTTCCTGTGTGGGGGAGCCTAACTGCATCAATTGAAGACATCGTGGGAACGATTTCGGAGATGTACGAAATCACGCGGACATTTGGTGTTCATGGATATTTCTTACTGTTTTAAGCATATGTTCATGTTATGACAAACGATTCAACATTAAGAACTATCCCATTGCTTAGAGAAGCATGACACTTATTGATAGTCTTTGGACGTCAACAGGGAAATGTAGAATTAAGGTTATCTACATTTAGTACCCTAGTTTTGAGAGTTATTTTATATGTTCCCAAACATCTCAAATGGGTATAATATCTTCTAGTAAGCCTACTAGGATTGGATAATGGTAGTGTTCAAGATAATAGCACTAAGAGATTTGATGTCTACAAATCATCCAATTACTCGTTGAACTATATCGTTTTATTGATTTGCTTTCAAATATTGTTTGGGTTCAATATCTTCGGATAACCCATACATAGAAATTAATCAAATGTCTATAGTATAACGGATGGTGCAAAAAGATATTTGCACAAAGATAATTTGTGAGTTGTCACCATGACTAAATGTCAAGGATGAGATATCACACACCATGTGATGAGTGTATTAACATGGATACAAGATATGTTGAGAGTATAACATTGTGAAGATTCACATTTGTGAATTATAACATATGAAAGAAATATATGTTATTATTGTAAATGACTTTAATAAATCGTGCGAAATTTATTATATGAGACTTACAATAACGATGGATTTGTAGTTGCGTCTACCACCATCAATGTTGTTTGAACTATGTGAAGGATTTATCCTTTATTTTGGGAGTGTATCCCAATACATGGTTTCAAGGAAACAACAATGGAAATGTATACATCACTTTAAGCAAATATGATTGTCTTGATTGAGTGTCAATCTACTTGATTATATTTCAAACTTTAGTGATTTTATACCGGTAACATTCATCGTGTTGAATGTGTCCACCAAACTAACTCATTTTAAGACTCATGTTTGAAGTTCTTATGAGTAAATGGTGAAACGTTTGGAGAATAAAGGCACATATCCTAATTTGACTGAGGAAGTTAAGTATGTTTGAGTAACATACTTTAACTTTTGAGACTTTCTTGGTGTTGGGAGGATAATAAAAGTCTCATTAATTTGTCTAAACAAAGGGATGAATGTTGGCAAGAGATAGTGTGGTATCTCGTAAGAGTCAGAATGATGCATCTTCTATTCACATGCTAGAGTATTGTAGTCTAAAGCATGCTAGACTAGTACTTGTTAATGCTCTGAGGAGATCAAATTAACTTGAAACATTCATAATAAACACAAGAACGAAGTTGTGCATAGACAAAACCATTCGGTCATAAGGGGATAACTTATGAAAGACGATCAACTAGATCATGAGGAGAACTCATACACTAGTAAGTGTGGGAAGGTCACACTAAGGCATATGTTGCCTAGAGTTGATCAAAGTGCAAGCAATGTGGGGGGAGAGACATTTAAGAAACAACCCATTAGGGTCTGTTGAAATGGTATTTGAGAATGCTTTGTCAAACCCCGCGTGAAAGGGAGAACCTTTCATTACCCATCTTAGTGATTGGATAAGTTTATCCAATAAGACTTAAATGTGGGGGTAACTTGCATTTGATAAGAAATGTGGAATGTTTAGCAATAAGAATTTTGGTAATTCAATTAAATATTACAAACATGTGACCAAGTGGAGTACACAAGGTCATAATGAGTCTATCTAGAATATTAGGCTTAGATGCCAATTGGTAACATTCAGAATCTTGGTAGATTTCTGATATAGCTTACCAAAGGCATGATGGAAACTCTAAAGACTAAACGATGTAACTAGATCCAGATAGAGATCATGGGTTATAGTCTTAGGAATTGACAAAGGTCAAGAATGACTTGTGAGTCAAGAACACGTTAAAACAACTTATCTCAATTGCAAATTATCGTTGTTGACTTTACAAAGTCAAAGATAATGTCTATGGATCCAATAACCCGAGGGTTAATGAGAGATCAAGTTGTGGAATGAGACTAAAGCCCATGAAAAAAGATATATGGAGGTAACCTAACCTAGTTGACTAGAGATCCCAAGATCTAGGTTCAATAGGACAACTAATTTATATATCTAAGGGTGGTCACTGTGGGGGCAAGCTGATATATATGTTTATATAAAATCAAATACATTTGGTAATATATCCCCCTAAACTATAAGGGTGTTTAAATACGTCCTAGTCCATTCCTATGACAAGCAGTGACAATGTTGTGAGGCTAAGCATGACTAGGTTAATGATTTGTGGAAATCAAGATAACCTATTGCTTTTAACGATTCGCGCGGGAATCACCTATGTGAGAGAAAAGTAGGGTCGCTTCGAATGGATTTTGGGGCAAAAATCCTAGAGCTCTTGCAGAACCAGGCTAGACCATAATAGGATACGACAGTGAAAGGTTGGCCAGACCAGGGTGAGTGTTGTGTGAAGTGTATTGTCATCTACATAAATGGGGGTATGTTCAAAGACATCGTGTCTACACACCGCTAGGAGACTAAGTATGCTTCACAAAGGAAGGTTCAAAGGGTAACACCTACCTATCCTGCAATGCTCAACCGTTGAATTGAATCCAAGAAACATGTATGTATGGATCGATCACAATGTGAAAATGAATGAGTTTTGTTTTCACATGTGGGGGATTGTTAGAAAATATGTGGAAATGAATGAGTTTTGTTTTCACATGTGGGGGATTGTTGGAAAATATTTTGTGAAAATAAAATTATATAAACTTGTATTATTTTTTTATTCAAGTTTGCTAGTTGAAACACCATTTTGAATGAGTCAAAATCAATTTAACATGTCTTTTAAGTTTTAGTCAAATACTTAAAGGTTTTGGTTAACGGTGAATGGGGTGTTTCAACTCCTTTTCAAGTATAAGTACCAAGGTGTTCCTTGGTTGAAAGATGCACCAAACAACACAACTTTCTAGTGTTTTCTCCATCTTTCTATCTAAAGAATTTCAACAATTCTTTGATCATCTTTATCATTTTCTTTAAGGTACAATTCGGGTGCTAGAGCCTTCCCCGACAGTACATACTGCTTAGGCCGTTGTACCATGGGAAACAAAACGGGGAGAGACCCGGAATTTGTTTTAAGGGCCCGTGTCAAACACGATCCTCGGTCAAAATCGGAATTCTTTTCTTGTATTTTGTGATTTTTCAGTTGTATTTGTATTTGTAATTTACTTGCTTTCCTAGATAGGTTTGATTCTTTGTATTGTAATCGTAATATTAAATGTGTTTTATTTTTATACGCGAACGGATAACTACAACCGTCAATTGTTAAACTTTCAATTAAGTTACATGTAGTTCGTGTTAATCGGTACCATTCTAGATTTTTTTTGCCGTACATCACGGTTGCTTAATTTTATTCATGATATGCTTAATTTGGTGTTTAGCTTTGTGGAGGTCCATCACGATTTATAGAATTTGATAAACATCAAGAACAAATACTTTGTTATACACGCATGCATACATCTATAAACATCAACATGAGATATGTTTAGTCAAAAACCCAAAATTTTTGTTCGCGAAGTACCAAAAAAGTGCGGTTTATGATAATTTACGATTAGATTACGTAGATGCTTAACTCGGAGAAAAGCGAATGATATGTGTATTTAGTGCTTGGGGTTGGTGGCCCTCTCGAAGTAAAAAACCAGCAACCATGCATTTAGTCAAGAATGGTTCCTTCTTTCGTCTTTCCCATTTTTTTTACATATTTCTGGTTCTTCCATTGCCTACCCACTATCCAAAGTTCATTTAATTAGTGTGAAATAAGAGATTCCATGGTGGTGTACATAATTTTGGAAAGGAATGTGCGCACATCTGAAAAGCCAACGGTCTATAACTAAAGTGCGTACTTAAAAGGTCATAAATAAATATCTAACATGTGATCTTTTCCACACATTCATAT
Organism: Smallanthus sonchifolius; assembly: GCA_023525975.1. Lineage (NCBI taxonomy): Eukaryota > Viridiplantae > Streptophyta > Magnoliopsida > Asterales > Asteraceae > Smallanthus > Smallanthus sonchifolius. The sequence continues at coordinate 185,112 of JAKNSE010000034.1, read as the reverse complement.
TTTATTTTATTTTAAAATAAAAGAAAACTATGGGTACAAGCGGCTTAAGAAAGAAGAAAGGAAAAAAGCTCGAAACTTTAAAGCCACCACCCGGCATATTCACGACAAAAAGTTCATTTCGAAACAACCAAGCAATTCGAGTTTGGGACTACCGCTCACTACAAATAGTAAACACTACTAAACAAATGATTATTATCGATAGAACTTTAAAGGATGTTGTTTCTAATTTATAAAAATAATGTGAACTAACTAATACGAAAGTACGAAACCGGCTAGAAGAACCGGTTGTGGTCAAATCGACATAATACTGATGAAACTATTTGGAGAGACGGTACAATTTCATCGTTTTTAGAGGGAGCTGATATGTCGCCAATTTTTAGTATTGTTTTTTTTGTTACATATATATGTATAATTGTGTTCTTCATCATTGTGATTTCATACTGATTACGATTCCACACCGATAACATTTGATTACAGAGGATTTTGTTAACTACATATGTTTACAGAGTGTTTTTTGTTAAATTCGATTGCTTGATTACGTGGAAATCATAAGTAGGTTGAGGAGAGGGGAGAGAACGAGGTTAATTTAAGTAGCGTTTTCTAAAATCAGATTCTTTTAATCTGTCCGATTTACCTTTCTTATCCTTATTTAACCTCCTTTATTTATCCTTTATTCACAACGGCAGGGGTAACATTCCGATAAGAAAATCAATTATGGGTATTTGGAAAGGAATTATTAACACTACAAGGATTTCACCCTGTGCTGACGCCGCCTATACCGACGACATTTGTCGGCAGGATAGGTCAACCTATACCGACGACATGTCGTCGGGATAGGCTAATCCCAAAATTTGAGAGGGGAGTCGTCAGTATAGGGTAATTTTGATTTTCTTTTTGTTTTTTTTTAATATTATAAGTTTTCGTCGGTCAAAAAAAAATTACATTAAAAAAAATCTGGAATGCCCTATACCGACGACATGTCGTCGGCATAAGCTTTTTTACTTTATTGACTAGTCAAAACCCTACGAAGCCTATACCGACGACTAGAGGTGCTCAAAAGAACCGGAACCGAATCCGATCCGATGGATTATCCGAAACCGGATCCGGCTAGAACCGGTTTTTTTGGAACCGGACCGGATTTTTTGAGAACCGCCGGATCCAGAACCGGTTCCAAGGTTTTGTCCGGACCGGATAAAAATCGGACAAAATGGAACCGGACAAAATCGGACACAAAAAAAATCCGGAAAAAACCGGTTCCAATCGGATAAAACCGGATCCGATCCGGATCCGATCCGGAACCGGTTCCAAATAGGTTCCACCTCTCCACTCCCAAAACCGGATCCGATCCGGAACCGGTTCCCTTGGGTCCGGTTCTTGACCAACGTTGACGGAACCGGTCCGGATCCGATCCGGATCCGGTTCCGGAAAAAAAACCGGTTTGTGCACCTCTACCGACGACAGGGGCCTATGGCGCCGACTGTCGAGCCTATACTGACGACATGTCGTCGGGATAGGCCTCAGTGAGAATAAACCAGGAAACAGCTTTCTGCTTCCCATTTCCATGAAAAAACCCTCCAAAACTCTCTCATCTTCTCTCTTTGGCGATCTCCCGTTTTTGGTGTCTTTTGTGGAGCAATCTTCACCAATCTCTTGGGTTTTGAGGTGAATTAACATCTATTGTTCAATCTTGATAAGAAAATCAACATTTTTGTGTTTTTTGCTTAATTTATTTGATTTTTGTTAGGTGTTTGAAGCTTTAACCATTTTTGAAGGATTTCAAGTTATTTGAAGCTAATTTGCAAACTTGGTTAGTAATTTTTCTTCAAATTAGGTTAAGATGTATGTTTGTATGTATATGTTTTTGTTTATTTGTATGTATGTATATATGGTTTAGATGTATAATTTTATAAATATCTATGTAATTTTATGATGAAATTAGGGCATTTATACATATTTATTTGATGAAATTAGGTTTAGATGGGAATGTTTTTTTTTGTATATGTGTATATATATGTGTATGTGTATGTACTTATGTGTTTGTTTGTATTTGTGTATGTGTATGTATGTTTATTTATGGAATTGTGTATGTAATTTGGAAATTTGGGCATTTATATATGTATGTTTGTATATAATATGTATGTATATATGTGTATGTGTGTTTGTATGTATTTGTATTATGTTTATGTATGAAATTGTGTTTCTATATGTAATTTGGGAATTTAGGCATTTATATATGTATGTTTGTATATAATATGTATGTATATATATATATATGTGTGTGTGTGTGTGTTTGTATGTATTTGTATTGTGTTTATGTATGGAATTGTGTTTGTGTATGTAATTTGGGAATTTGGGCATTTATGTATGTTTGTATATAATATGTATGTATATATGTGTATGTGTGTTTGTTTGTATTTTTATGTATGAAATTGTGTTTATGTATGTAATTTAGGAATTTGTTTATGTATGTTTGTAAAGGCTATGTATGTATATATGTGTATGTATGTTTGTATGTATTTTTATGTATGGAATTGTGTTTGTGTATGTAATTTGAGAATTTGGGCATTTATTTATGTATGTTTGTATATAATATGTATGTATATGTGTATGTATGTTTGTATGTATGTATGTTTGTATTTGTGTATTTGTAGACATGTCGTCGGGATAGGCCTTTTTAAAGAATTATTAAAAAAAATGAAAAAACCCTATGCCGACGACATATCGTCGGTATAGGTTGACCCTATGCCGACGACATGTCGTCCGTATAGCGCTGTACTCTATACCGACGACATGAATTTCTTTTTGAATTATTTAATTAGACCATATATCGACAACATGTCGTCGGTATAGACTGATCTATACCGACGACACCTATTCCGAAGACAATCTTGGGTTATTGGTACGAGACAATCCCGACGACATCTATACCGACGACTAGTCATCGGTATAAGCTATCCCGATGACATGTCGTCGCTATAGGGTGAAAAAAAATCGTCGGTATAGGGTGATAGTGTTGGTATGTGATATTTTAAAATCTTACAATTAACATTGACTTGACTGGTAGTATGATCAAATCCTCACTTTTGGTGATGGAAGGAATACATTATTTTGGTGTGACAACTGGTTGGATGGTGGCAAACTAAAAAAACATCTATCCGGCTGACGGAGTTGGCAAAAAGGAATATATTTGTACCATCTACGGTGTGTGACGCTTGTGGGGAGACACTAGAAACGACAGATCATATGCGTATTTCATGTAACCTAGCGTTGGAGGTATGGCACTTAGTGAAAGCATAGTGCAATTTGAATGTTAAAATTTGTGACTCAGTATTGAAGAGGTTACAATTAAAGGAGAGAGCGGAGAGAGCACAAGGATCTAATAGCATTCACATCAGTTTCTTTATATTTATGTTAGTAAGTTTTCTATATATTAGGGGGTGATTTAAAGTGGTTGTGAGTGGAGGAGAGATAAAAGATATAAATTTTCTGTATATTTGGGGGAAATACGGTTCACCTGTATAAATTTTTTAATATTTTTTGAAATGGTTGTGAGTGGAGGATGGAGAAAAGGTAATAATAAAGGTGTAAAAAGTATTATTTAATTAAAAATGAGATAGAAAATATAGTGATTTTAGTGTAATTATGGGGATGGAGATAGAGATACTGACGTAAATGCTCTAAGGCTTATAAAAAAATGGGACAAAGTATCATTTTGGCTACTTTATGGTTCATTTGGATAACACGAAATGATAGAGTCTTCAATAACCTCAATAAGAATACAGAGAAGATTTTCAAATAGATTAAGTCGAATTCATTCTTTTGGATAAAAAATAAGACGAAATTAGAATAAAAAAGATTGGTGTTCTTTTAATTTTGATTTGTAATTTATTTCATATCAAGCCTAGCGACTTGCTACTTTTGTGAGTCTTAATAAAATCTATTACCGTTAAAAAAATTAGTTTTTTTTTATTTTCTTAAAACCCAATGTTTCTATAAACTATCTCAAATATTAAATAGGAATTATTTAACTTTAGTGGACATAATATGTTTCTTCTAATGAATCATTTTTAGTTGACAAAATAGTGATGCATTTATTTTTTTCTTGGGATGTTATGAGCTTTAAGTAAATTTAATTTGAAAACACTTTTCTCTAGAGAATAAGTCATTACATGAATTATTAACATGAACTTTAGTCATTATATAAGTTTTTTTTAATATAAGTTAGTATATTTATTAGAGTGTCACTTTTTAATGTGCAACTATTTAAAAAGCTAATATTATATTTTAATCAATTTGTAAGTTTATGTAAAATAATTTTGAAAGTTATATAAGAGTGAGACTTAAACCCATAATTACCTATACTCTTAGTGTTTCGAAAGAATTTTCTTCTACAATTGAGTTGTTTTAAACTTTTTTTATTATCGATTTCAAATTCCTTTTATATAATTGAAAACCATAAATATTTTTAAAAATCATTATTTTATTAAATCCACATTGAAATGTAAAATAGTTTGATATACTATATAAGCCAATTTTAAAAGATACTTTATGACATTATTATTTTATCCTAACATCTTTATCTTTATAACTATTGGTTATTACTATTAAAAAAAATAGATACTTCAAATTTAGGTCCTAAAGATTTTAAGGATAAATCTTGCTTAAAGATAATTATTAATATTAATTTATTAATTGTTTGAATGAGTTCATATTAGATTATGAATGAGTTTGTGTATTTACTTGATTATTTAATAGTTATTGAATTGGGTTATGATTACTTAGTTTTAGTATAAATAGAGGGTTTAGTTTTTTTTTTTTGAACGGCAATTTGGATCACTGACGTGCCACCGGCACACCCGATCATCTCAACCCCCACAAGAGGAAACCCACCATATGTGAGAAAACCCCTTGGCCCAACTTGGATCTCCTTTTTTTTGTCCCAAGTGGGACTTGAACCCAAGACCTCACCATTTTGATGAAGTCTTGGGCATATACCTTTACCACTAGACTAAGCTAGCGGTTGTAGAATAGAGGGTTTAGTGGTCATTGTAAAGTGTGGTTTTATGGCTTATAGATCTTCAATAGTTGAAATTGAGGGATTATAGCGATGATGAAGGTAACACAAGGGCGTATTAAAACGTGGAAAAGTTCGTGCACTATGTTTGAAGCATCCATCCATCCATCCATCCATCCATCCATCCATCCATCCATCCATGCTATTATGAGTTGGGATATGGCTTTGATGATACATGTCTTAGGCAGGATAGATGGACAATGGTTTAAAAAGAGTTTCGAAAGACATTGATTGATTTTTTGGTGATTACAAAATGATATAATTTTAATGATAATATGATTTTTTTTCTTTTTTTTAACCGGTGTACTAGGTTAATTTTAAGCATTTACGTTGGTGTTCCGGAGTTTAATAAATTAAAGAAAATAATAGGAAGAGAATTAAGGATATACTAGAAATGAAGGGAAAGAAAAAGAAGATAATTAAGGACTGAAAAAGAAATGGAGGAGAAAGGAAAGATATAACGTAATTTTATGTTCCAGAGAAGAAATTCAAGATTTTATGTGTTTCATTTTTTTTCTTTCCACTTCATTTCATTTAAAAACTCGGAAAGACAATTTTTTAGTTTCTTTCTACTTCCTTCCATTAAAAATAACTTGGGAATAAAAAAAATCCAGTTTCTTTCACTTCTCTTCTTAAAAAGGACTCACCAATAGCTAGAGCGTTAAGATGCATTTTTGTTGACTTTTGATTTGTTTTCTTTTATTTTTGTTTTATTCGTTTGATTTACTATAAAGAGGGCATAATCTAAATCGAGCCACAATGAGGATGGCTGTGAGATTTCAGTCAAACTTCTAAACAACCCGATTTCAACGAAACATTAATGACTATTTATGTTGGTTTAATTTTATCAAGAGTACATAGTTAAAATAACTAGAAAATAAGTATAAGTAAATAGTTGATAGTAGTAAAGCACTTGGACCACTTAAAATTTTAACCCTTAGGTCATAACAGGCACTACGATGTAAAGAAAAAAATGACCGCTTTACAGGGTTCTAAAATTGTTATAGGGTTTTGATATACGATGATAATAAAGCTTCACATCTTCACTGTGATTTCTAAATTAGAAGATTATGAAGCATAAAGCAAGGACGTATATCCATGTCTACATTCATCATGTTTTTTTTTCTATTTTGATTTGTTCAATCGTACAATATTAAAAAAAACCCCTTCTATTCTGGAAAATTTAGGGTTTCTCAAGAATTGACGTTGACAAATATTTAGTGAATAACAATAGTCAGATTAAAGGTTTAAGCGGGATGATTAGTTTAAAGTGGTGACACTGAATTGCCGATTTGATTATGAGTGTAAATAATTATAAATTAACATGGTTTCGTATCTTGAATTGTTCATGAGAAAAAAAATCTCAAATTTTAGTTTCACTTTAGACCCTAAAAACAATTAGAATGTCTATGCCTTCAACTTATATAATATTATGCTATTATATAAAGAAAAATATTTACAAGTGACAGATTAAATAGATTACTAAAACTTTGTTTAAGATTAATAATGTAACAAAAGAGATTAAATAGATTAATTAATTCATCAACTAAAAATAATTTACATTTAAAACGTTAAAGAAACACGTTTTCTTAGGTGAACCGGTATACAAGCCCAAACCACGGCGTGGTCCTACGTGGCGTAACAAATTATGGCGTGATTTGTAGGGAACACCGCCCCCTCGTTTGATATACTACGGCGTGATTTATTCCCGTGAGAAATATCACGCCAACTTTTTCCATTTTCAAAACAAATACTACTGTTGAACGGTAGTATTTTTTACCGTTGTAAAATAATAATAATAATAATTAATAATATTATTTTTACTCACTATAAATACCCAATTTTTTACTACATATTTTTCACACTTCTACATATTTTAGTGGCACACCTTTTTAATGGCATTTAACCTATGTGTCACTAATTTATGTTTTTAGTGGTATTTTAGTTTGCCACTGATTCCTTCCTCCTAAAAATTCAAGTAGCTCGGTATTCTTTTACAAACCCTGCTTTCCCCAAACAAAATGTAAATGCCATTATGTTCTCTTTTCTTTCTAATCCACCATCACCGATGATAACTTCCACAACATCTCCTACCTCTTGACTTCCAGAATGACGAGCGCCTATTATCTTATTCCGATCTGATCTCCGCCGATTTGAAACACCGATTTGATTCCACAACTTCTCCTATCTCCGTCGGAGACGACACCTGTAATATCTGTACTTTTTCCGTTTACAATTTCCGGCCAATTGGCATTTATTGTAAACCCTAATTATCCATATTTAATAATATGTGAAAATTCTTAAATGAATTACTCAAACTATGTATTAGGGCTAATATTCATGGTATTTGAATAAAGTCCCTAAACTATATAAAATAAATCTCATAAATTATCTAAGTGTAAAAAAAAAAAAAATTGTACTTAATTAATTTGGAAAAAATCTTAATTGTGTCTTATTCAATTAAAACACAAATTATATAAATTAAAAAAATGATTTTTATAAAATTATTATGAATTTTTAAGAAATAATAAGATTTATTCCTAAATAAATCAAATAAATAAAGTTTAATTAAATAAATATTTTTAAAATAAAGTTTTATAAAAATATGTCATTTTATATCATTTTTATAGAAATAAACAATTCTTTTATAATTTAAATGTAATTTATACATTTAAATATCAAATATATCAAATTAATTAACTAAAAACCCTATATAACCTAACTAACTTAGTTTTTGGTTAAAACTTAACTACAAGGGCTAAACTGCCTTTCCTCAAACTTATTTTCAAGTTTAAGTTGACCGGAGTCAACTTAACAAACCTCAGGGACCAAAGTTGTAATTTTCTGTTTTAAAACCCACCCAAAAGGGATCGTGGGTTCGAAACAAGGGGAACCCGGTTTTGGGTTCTGATTATTCGAAAACGCGTTTTAAGGATTCGAATTCGAAAACTTGTAACTGCTATTCGTTTATTATCATTAAAAGAGTATGATGAACTCGTTAATTCGAGGAATTGAACTCGTAACAGTTGAAAACGGCTAAAACTTTAAACCGTCTTAAACCCGTAATCAAAACTCAATAATTCACGCATTAATTGACGAATTGATGTTATAGAAACCTCGACGACACCTAATGCGTCCATTTGAAACAAATCACAACTCCTAACACCCTCTAATTCTCTCTCTCGGAATCTCAGTTCAGACGAACTGAACATCGAGTCCAGAACTTCGATCAGTTGATCTTACAGGTAATTTGATACGTCATTAAACTCGGAATTGAACGTATAACAAAAGCCCTATGGTTAATTGAGTTCCTATTATACGGATTCGTCGAATTCGAACAAACTCAGATTAGGGTTCTTGCGTTCAAACGGATTTGGGATTTTAAATTCGAAAACGTTGGTAAAAGGAACCTCTCTCCGTTTGTTTACGGGTTAGTCACTTGGCCGAGATGGCCGGGTGCGCGTATTACGAGCGAGAGGTCACGGGTTTGAGCCCGGCTAAGGCCCTCACCCGTGAACCTTTTTGGCTTAAACGAACACAAACCGGACCCAAGATCCGGGTTAAATATAACCCAAATGCACTTATAACCAGGTTAGCCACTTGGCCCAACGGTCAGGTGCACTGCCGCTGAGCCAAGTAGCCCAGGTTCGATCCGCCTTTGTGGCCGGTTCGCCCATTTTTCAACATTTTCCTATTTTTGATTTTTATTAATTAAATCTTTAATCTTTAAAAATTCATAACTTTTTATTTACAACTTGAAAATGTACAAATAAATAGTCCAAATTTTTGTAATAAAATTATCTACTGTTTTATAAAATAAAAACAGAAAACTTTCTGAGTTTATAAAATTAATTATTTAAAAGTCTAAATTTAAAACTTGGATTATTTATTTAAAATTAGTAAATCTATTCCAAAAATTTTACAAAAATTACATAAACTTAATTTATATATTTTTAACAAAATATTAAGTTTCTGGAACTTTTAGACATTTTTACTAATTTTCACTAATTTTGTTTTGTAATTAAATCAATGAAATTATTGATTTAATTAAACTAAAAATAAGTAAATTTTATAAAAATTTACTTATTAAAAGAAAATATTTATATAATTTATAATTTAAATTATATTTATATTTTTACTATCTTTTTGACATATTTAGTTAATTAAACACATTTATTAACTAAATTACTAAATAAGTAATTAATTAAATAATCTCTTAAAATATTTTATAAAATCAGAAATTATATTTAAATTACTAAACATAATCATTTAGTAATTTAAATACTTACACACCTTAAACTATAACCAAATTACATTTCAAACCTTAAACTTTCCAAAACCCTAATTTCCCAAATTCGAGAACACGAACGAACCTTAGCTTATTTCCTTTAAACTAAATGACTAAACTACAACTATAATAGGTTAATTGTGACCTACTTTGGATTATATCTTTGGATCAAACTTAGCTTGGAAACTACTTACAAACCAGGTGAGTTTTCATGCCCCTCTTTATACATTTTACCACTTTTGGGGTGAAACATGTTTCTATTTAACCACACTTACACAATTGACAAATCTCACAACTTGAAACAAATTCCCATATGTTAGACTTGTTTAATTGCATTATGTGGCTTATTTGTTGATTACACTAGTTCATATTATTAACTGTTTCTACAGCCTAGGAATGGAATTAGTGGTACCATGTGGGTTAGCTACCCCATGCATTTCTTTGATCCAGGATGCATGTAATGAATTCTGATACTGAAAAACTGTTAACTATATGTTGGACAATCTGAATTGGATAAATCTTAAAAGGAAGGTTTAATTTGGACTGTGTGTATATACAATAAGACTATAATGTACAACTTGTCTTAGCATGGAATTTGTACTTTTATCTCAACTATATTATATCTATATCTACCATGATTGCTCACCAACAATTCATTTTGTTGATAACTCTTATTTTAAACATGTTTCAGGTGCACCAAGTTCAAGCAACGCTTGATTTATGTTCAACACTTAGGCTTGGACTTAGAAACTTGAAATCTGATTTTATCTTGTTTGGAACTATGTTTTGTCTTGTTTATTTGAACTACTTGTAGCCTTTGAGGCACTTTTAATTTTATTGAATAAAATTATGAAATTTTAATAGTTCCAAGTGCTACGAGCAATCTGGTTACAACTCGGGTCATACTCCGACGTGTTCCGCCGCCCGGTCGGGGTGTGACAGATTGGTATCAGAGCCTTGGTTATAGGGATTTAGGTTATTAGAAATCTTTAACCTAGACTATAACTTTAGGACCCTCTTTTAGTCTTGCATGATTAGGAACTTATGTGTTTATTTGTCAAATTCTAAATCTTTAACACAAATCTTACAAATCCTCAAAATTCTAAGACTTTACCTTATATTTCCATCAATATTCTTTTATATGAAATTCTTCAATGTTTTAAAATATTTTATAAAACCCCCTAGACTTTGTAAGTCTATCCAAAATCTCGTTAAGGTTTAAGACTTTGACAATGTTCAGAAACTCGTGCAATCTGGAAGGGTGAATGCCTGTATTCTGAGTTTCCTGTCTAGGCAAGCGTATTCGTACAAATCCAAATTACTGGACCTGTTACGCTTACCTGGGGATTCTCGGGATGAGTGTTCACTTATAGGCTAAAGCATGACTTTCTCAAATATTGTTGAAATCTTATTAACCTTGATATGTCCTAAGTAATTGTGAGGTAAAACCCAACCAACACAATTACTAACTATGTGTTTAAACTTAAGCCTATCTTTACTTTCAAAGCTAACTCTTGAATATTATTATTCATCTCAAACTTGCATTTTACTTTATTTTCTTATAGAATGTCTGATCCCGTTGATACAAATCCGGCACTCACACAACAAATTGTTGATCGGATTGCTGCAATACTACCAGCTCTGTTTCAACATCGTGATCAAAGCTCTTCTAATAACAACAACAACAATGCTTGCAACTTCAAATACTTTAATTCGTGTTCACCACCAAAGTATTCGGGTCATGAAGGAGCCACTGGACTACTCCAATGGTTTGAGGGCATTGAGAACACCTTCCTTAATGCTGGTGTTCCCGAGGCACTCAAGGTCCAATATGGCTCAAGCGTCTTTCAAAAGCGTGCACTAACTTGGTGGAACGGCGAGAAAACTACTCGCACCGTTCTTGTTGCTATGGCTCTTCCTTGGGCTGAATTCAAGGAACTCATGATCAATGAGTTCTGTCCTCGAAACGAAATGATGAAGATCGAGGAGGAATTTTGGACTCTCTCCCAAGATAGTGGTGACAATTCTGCTTATGTCACTCGTTTTTATGAGCTTTGTCTACTCGTTCCTCACCTAGTCGACACCTTGGCTAGGAAGATTGAGAAATTCTGCAAGGGACTCCCAATTCAAATCAGGAGTGCTGTTCTTAGTAGTAGACCTGCTACTATCGAAGAAGTTGTTCGTCTTTCAGCCACACTTACCGACACTTATGTCGATGCGGGAATCCTTCACCGCAAAGGAGGGAAGAAACCTGCTGTGGTTGCTGCTGTGACTTCTAAACCTGAACCTACTGGTAGAAACAGGAAGAGAAAGTCCAACCATAAACAAAATTATGGGACTGTTACACCTGCTCAACCTGTGAGCCAAGTAGCACCTGCTACTACTACTACCTTCAGTCCAACCAAAAAGGCTTATTCGGGGAGTTATCCTCAATGTGATATTTGCAAGTCTCACCATCTTCCCAATGCACCGTGTTGGGTTTGCACAAAGTGCAAAAGGTTGGGACATACTCAAGATCGTTGCCGAACCCCAAGCAACACTCAATCTCAAGTGCAAGGCCATAACGTGATACAAAACACACCATCCTTAACTGTTAAGGCTTGTTTCCAATGTGGAGATCCAAGTCACTTCAAGGATAAATGTCCGTTACTGGCCAATGCAATAAAAGCTTCAATCTCTGCTTCCAAAGGCCGAGTCTACACCATTACTGCTAGTCAAGCTCAAGCCGACAACGATGTTGTCAATGGTACGTATCTGATCAATAATCAATATGCTACTATTTTGTTTGATTCTGGTGCGGATAAAAGTTTCGTATCCTTTGACTTTGAACCAATGCTTGCTAAGACTAGAACCCAACTAGACAAAACTTATAATGTAGAAGTAGCTAACGGGAAATCCGTTAAAGTTGACTCAATCATTGCAAACAATCAACTACAACTTAACGAACATACTTTCTCTATTGACTTAACTCCTATGCAACTTGGGAGTTTCGACGTGATCGTCGGCATGGATTGGTTATCCAAACATCGTGCTGAGATCGTTTGTGCCGACAAATTCATAAAGATTCCTCTGCCGTCTGGTGAAGTACTACACGTGTATGGAGAGAAACAACCCAAAGGCTTAAAACTGATGACTATAACAAAAGCTCAGAAGTACCTCAACAAGAATTATCCAGCTTTTCTAGCTCACGTTGTGAAAGAGAAGGACAAGGGTAAACTCATGGCTGATATTCCTGTGATTAAGGACTTTGCTGAAGTATTTCCGGAAGACCTACCGGGAATTGCCCCTACACGACAAGTCGAGTTTCGTATCGACCTTGTGCCTGGTGCAACTCCTGTGGCAAGAGCACCATATCGTCTTGCACCATCTGAAATGCAAGAACTTGCTAGTCAACTTCAAGAACTCTCTGATAAAGGATTCATACGTCCTAGTTCCTCACCATGGGGAGCACCTGTCTTATTCGTCAAGAAGAAGGATGGATCTTTTAGGATGTGTATCGACTATCGGGAACTCAACAAATTGACTGTCAAGAATCGATACCCACTTCCAAGGATTGACGATTTATTTGATCAACTCCAAGGAGCTTCTATTTTCTCAAAGATCGATCTTCGTTCGGGTTATCACCAACTACGTGTTAAGGAGGAAGACATTCCCAAAACAGCTTTTAGAACTCGCTATGGACACTACGAGTTTGTTGTCATGCCATTCGGTTTGACTAACGCACCTGCCGTGTTCATGGATTTGATGAATCGTGTTTGTCGACCTTATTTGGATAAATTCGTCATTGTCTTCATTGACGATATTCTTATCTACTCAAAATCTAAGCAAGAACATGAAGAACATCTTCACTTAGTACTTGATCTTCTTAAACAGGAACAACTTTATGCTAAATTCTCCAAATGTGAATTCTGGCTAAAGGAAGTCCAATTCCTAGGTCATGTTATTAACGAGGCTGGGATTCATGTTGATCCTGCTAAAATTGAAGCTGTAAAGAATTGGATTGCTCCTAAAACACCAACAGAAATCCGTTCTTTTCTTGGACTAGCAGGATATTATCGACGCTTTATTTCTAACTTTTCCAAGATTGCTGTTCCTCTCACTGCCCTAACTCATAAGGGTAGGATCTTTGAATGGGGACAAGAGCAAGAAGAAGCGTTCCAAACTCTTAAAGAAAAACTGTGCCATGCTCCAGTCCTATCTCTTCCCGATGGCAGCGACGACTTCGTTGTTTTCTGTGATGCTTCAAAGCAAGGACTTGGATGCGTTCTCATGCAAAGGGGTAAGGTGATTGCTTATGCCTCAAGACAACTTAAGGTTCATGAAGATAACTACACCACTCACGACCTCGAACTTGGTGCGGTCGTGTTTGCTCTCAAGATTTGGAGACATTATCTCTATGGAACCAAATGTGAAATCTTTACCGATCACAAGAGTTTGCAACATATATTCAACCAAAAAGACTTAAACATGAGACAACGTCGTTGGATGGAACTGTTAAATGATTATGATTGCGAAATCAAATATCATCCAGGGAAAGCTAACGTGGTGGCTGATGCGTTAAGTCGGAAAGAATATCCTAACATATGTTGTGCTCTTATTCAATCGGATATCGAGACCAAAATTCTTAAAGCTCAACAAACGGTTCTTTCCGAGGACAACATGCAAAAAGAATTGGGTTGTGGAGTTGAAAAACAATTGGAGACTCGACCCAATGGGTTACTACACTTCTTAAACCGCTTATGGGTTCCTGATCGGGATGATCTTCGTACTTTGATTTTTGACGAGTCTCACAAAACTCGTTATTCTATACACCCAGGAGCCGATAAAATGTACAAAGGCCTTCGCCAACACTATTGGTGGCCCGGCATGAAGAAAGATGTTGCCGTGTACATTTCAAAATGTCTTACTTGTTCTAAGGTCAAGATTGAACATCAACGACCTTCGGGTTTGCTTGAACAACCCGAGATTCCAATGTGGAAATGGGAGTGTATTTCCATGGATTTTATCACCAAACTTCCAAGAACACCTCAAGGATTTGATGGCATTTGGGTAATCGTGGACCGACTCACGAAATCAGCTCATTTTCTCGTAATTCGAGATGATTGGGGAGCTGAGAAGTTGGCTCAAGTTTATTTGGATGAGATCGTTCGTCTACATGGCGTTCCTCTTAATATCATATCTGATCGTGATAGTCATTTCACTTCCCGTTTTTGGGGATCTCTACAATCGTTCATGGGTACTCAATTGAATTTGAGTACAGCTTACCATCCCCAAACTGATGGTCAAACGGAAAGAACGATTCAAACTCTTGAAGATATGTTACGTGCTTGCGTCCTTGACTTTGGAGGCAATTGGGACAAATATCTTCCACTAGCTGAGTTTTCGTATAACAACAGCTACCATGCTAGTATCGAGATGGCACCCTTCAAAGCTTTATATGGTCGCCATTGTCGTTCTCCTCTTGGCTGGGATGAGGTCGGTGAAGCACAAATCACTGGTTCCGCTCTAGTCCAAGACACCACTGATCGAATCATCCAAGTTCGCGACAATCTTCGTTTGGCTCGGGAGAGACAAAAGAAGAATGCTGATATTCGTAGAAGACCTCTTGAATTCCAAGTTGGTGACATGGTTCTTTTAAAGGTATCACCTTGGAAAGGCGTTGTCCGGTTTGGGAAGAAAGGGAAATTCACACCGCGATACGTTGGACCTTTCAAAATCATCAAACGTATCGGGAAAGTTGCTTACGAGTTGGAATTACCCGACAAGCTTAGCTATGTACATCCCACGTTTCATGTATCTAACCTCAAGAAGTGTCTTGCCGAGGGAAACCTCCAAGTTCCTCTTGACGAAGTTCACATTGACGAGTCGATGCACTTCGTGGAAAAGCCTATTGAAATCATGGATCGAGAGATCAAACAACTTAAAAGAAGCCGAATTCCGATTGTGAAAGTACGTTGGCAATCTAAACGAGGACCCGAGTTCACTTGGGAACGTGAAGATCAAATGAAGGCCAAGTACCCACACCTGTTCACAAACTCCACTACTTAATTTCGGGACGAAATTTCCTAAAGTAGGGGAGACTGTAATATCTGTACTTTTTCCGTTTACAATTTCCGGTCAATTGGCATTTATTGTAAACCCTAATTATCCATATTTAATAATATGTGAAAATTCTTAAATGAATTACTCAAACTATGTATTAGGGCTAATATTCATGGTATTTGAATAAAGTCCCTAAACTATATAAAATAAATCTCATAAATTATCTAAGTGTAAAAAAAAAAATAAAAAAAATTTGTACTTAATTAATTTGGAAAAAATCTTAATTGTGTCTTATTCAATTAAAACACAAATTATATAAATTAAAAAAATGATTTTTATAAAATTATTATGAATTTTTAAGAAATAATAAGATTTATTCCTAAATAAATCAAATAAATAAAGTTTAATTAAATAAATATTTTTAAAATAAAGTTTTATAAAAATATGTCATTTTATATCATTTTTATAGAAATAAATAATTCTTTTATAATTTAAATGTAATTTATACATTTAAATATCAAATATATCAAATTAATTAACTAAAAACCCTATATAACCTAACTAACTTAGTTTTTGGTTAAAACTTAACTACAAGGGCTAAACTGCCTTTCCTCAAACTTATTTTCAAGTTTAAGTTGACCGGAGTCAACTTAACAAACCTCAGGGACCAAAGTTGTAATTTTCTGTTTTAAAACCCACCCAAAAGGGATCGTGGGTTCGAAACAAGGGGAACCCGGTTTTGGGTTCTGATTATTCGAAAACGCGTTTTAAGGATTCGAATTCGAAAACTTGTAACTGTTATTCGTTTATTATCATTAAACGAGTATGATGAACTCGTTAATTCGAGGAATTGAACTCGTAACAGTTGAAAACGGCTAAAACTTTAAACCGTCTTAAACCCGTAATCAAAACTCAATAATTCACGCATTAATTGACGAATTGATGTTATAGAAACCTCGACGACACCTAATGCGTCCATTTGAAACAAATCACAACTCCTAACACCCTCTAATTCTCTCTCTCGGAATCTCAGTTCAGACGAACTGAACATCGAGTCCAGAACTTCGATCAGTTGATCTTACAGGTAATTTGATACGTCATTAAACTCGGAATTGAACGTATAACAAAAGCCCTATGGTTAATTGAGTTCCTATTATACGGATTCGTCGAATTCGAACAAACTCAGATTAGGGTTCTTGCGTTCAAACGGATTTGGGATTTTAAATTCGAAAACGTTGGTAAAAGGAACCTCTCTCCGTTTGTTTACGGGTTAGTCACTTGGCCGAGATGGCCGGGTGCGCGTATTACGAGCGAGAGGTCACGGGTTTGAGCCCGGCTAAGGCCCTCACCCGTGAACCTTTTTGGCTTAAACGAACACAAACCGGACCCAAGATCCGGGTTAAATATAACCCAAATGCACTTATAACCAGGTTAGCCACTTGGCCCAACGGTCAGGTGCACTGCCGCTGAGCCAAGTAGCCCAGGTTCGATCCGCCTTTGTGGCCGGTTCGCCCATTTTTCAACATTTTCCTATTTTTGATTTTTATTAATTAAATCTTTAATCTTTAAAAATTCATAACTTTTTATTTACAACTTGAAAATGTACAAATAAATAGTCCAAATTTTTGTAATAAAATTATCTACTGTTTTATAAAATAAAAACAGAAAACTTTCTGAGTTTATAAAATTAATTATTTAAAAGTCTAAATTTAAAACTTGGATTATTTATTTAAAATTAGTAAATCTATTCCAAAAATTTTACAAAAATTACATAAACTTAATTTATATATTTTTAACAAAATATTAAGTTTCTGGAACTTTTAGACATTTTTACTAATTTTCACTAATTTTGTTTTGTAATTAAATCAATGAAATTATTGATTTAATTAAACTAAAAATAAGTAAATTTTATAAAAATTTACTTATTAAAAGAAAATATTTATATAATTTATAATTTAAATTATATTTATATTTTTACTATCTTTTTGACATATTTAGTTAATTAAACACATTTATTAACTAAATTACTAAATAAGTAATTAATTAAATAATCTCTTAAAATATTTTATAAAATCAGAAATTATATTTAAATTACTAAACATAATCATTTAGTAATTTAAATACTTACACACCTTAAACTATAACCAAATTACATTTCAAACCTTAAACTTTCCAAAACCCTAATTTCCCAAATTCGAGAACACGAACGAACCTTAGCTTATTTCCTTTAAACTAAATGACTAAACTACAACTATAATAGGTTAATTGTGACCTACTTTGGATTATATCTTTGGATCAAACTTAGCTTGGAAACTACTTACAAACCAGGTGAGTTTTCATGCCCCTCTTTATACATTTTACCACTTTTGGGGTGAAACATGTTTCTATTTAACCACACTTACACAATTGACAAATCTCACAACTTGAAACAAATTCCCATATGTTAGACTTGTTTAATTGCATTATGTGGCTTATTTGTTGATTACACTAGTTCATATTATTAACTGTTTCTACAGCCTAGGAATGGAATTAGTGGTACCATGTGGGTTAGCTACCCCATGCATTTCTTTGATCCAGGATGCATGTAATGAATTCTGATACTGAAAAACTGTTAACTATATGTTGGACAATCTGAATTGGATAAATCTTAAAAGGAAGGTTTAATTTGGACTGTGTGTATATACAATAAGACTATAATGTACAACTTGTCTTAGCATGGAATTTGTACTTTTATCTCAACTATATTATATCTATATCTACCATGATTGCTCACCAACAATTCATTTTGTTGATAACTCTTATTTTAAACATGTTTCAGGTGCACCAAGTTCAAGCAACGCTTGATTTATGTTCAACACTTAGGCTTGGACTTAGAAACTTGAAATCTGATTTTATCTTGTTTGGAACTATGTTTTGTCTTGTTTATTTGAACTACTTGTAGCCTTTGAGGCACTTTTAATTTTATTGAATAAAATTATGAAATTTTAATAGTTCCAAGTGCTACGAGCAATCTGGTTACAACTCGGGTCATACTCCGACGTGTTCCGCCGCCCGGTCGGGGTGTGACAACACCAGGCTACACCTTAGTTCCAATTTAAATCTCAATCCGATCCAATCACACTTTCGTTCCAATTTCAATATCAATCGTCCTCATCTTCCTCCGTGCAGGTTTTGTTTTCAATTCTAATTTCATTATTATATAATGATGCCTTCGATTGCGCGTTTGATTCACGCTTCGGATTATTCAATTGTTAATTAGTTATTGATTAATTTGTGTTCATCTAATCCTTACTGTCCAGATTGTGACAGATCAACTTGCTTGACCTAGCTTTTATACGTCTGATATGAAAACGACTTCTCATTCCTAATTATTCAATTGTTAATTAGTTACTATCTCGATAAATTCAACTACATGTTAATCGTGTTTAATTTGGTGTGTATCGATTGATTGTCCAGGGTTTGACTTTGATAGAAACCTCTAAACTGATTAATTTCACATGCTAGGGTTTGAATTTCTTTGTATGTATATATTTATGGATTTTGATTGGTCAATTTAATCTCTTGAATTACATAACTCATTGTATACTATTCAATAATGAGTATTGATTAAGCACCTAGGTTTTTGTTCCATGTAATAATGCATCTATTTGTAATTAGTTATTTTATTCTAATAATTGTACTAATTTTTTTTTATTCTAATAACTTCCACTGATAATGTACTAAATTGTTTGTCTATTTCAGTATTTATAAATTACAATATTGAGTTTTACGATGCAAAAGTGATAGTAGTTATAAGTAATGCACACATATGGTGTGACATCCGGCATTTTCAGGTTAACTCCGTTAACTCAAACCTCGTTAGTTCAAACATTTTTCGTTACAAACTCAGTTGTCTCAGTTAGTCTCACGTACATTGCATTTAATTAGGATTAATTAAATGTGTCAGTCAGTTCGCACACATCGGATCGCACTCGAGTCTAACCCGGAACGTTGGTGATTAATCGAAATTAACATTACAAACATTTAATAATTTATATTTAATATAAATTATGAGTTTTTATGATTTATATGTGATTACGTGAATTATGTGAATATTATTGTTTTCGTACGTGTTTATCGTGTGTAAATCGTATTTAGTATTTTTATAAAAGTTAGTATTTTTATAAAAATAAAAACTAAATGTTTTTCTTATTAATTAAGTTATTATTTAGTTAAATTGAATAATGGGCATTAATTAAGCCCGCAGGCCAAATTAATTACCCATTAGTAATGAGATAAGGATAAAATTTTAAAAATATATATATATCAAAACCCTACTACCACCTTTGGCCGTCGACCTCAAGAACACCCCCCCCCCCCCCGCCCGAATCAATCAAGCAACCATAGAGTCTTCGTTCGAGCCCCGATCGTGAATCCGGAAGTAGATACGTGCTAGTCTAGGCGTTTCTAACGTCTCTACGTAAGTCGTTTCGTTCAATTTCATCACTTTTTGATTCCTAAATTTTAGATCATAACCCTAGTTCATCCAAACATGGATTTTTATAATAAAAATGTTAACTTTATTATTGTTTTGCATGTATTTGTTGATTATATGGTTAATTGCAAAACCCTAGCTCCATGTGATTAGTAACTTGTTAAATATTGAAACTTTTTGATTATGTAATGGTGTAGAATCGCATGTTAGAGATGTTTGACACTTGTTATGATTATAATTATGTTAGATAAATCATACGTGATGGATTTGGTACTTTAAATCTCGTTAAACAAGCTTAAAAACCCTAACTTACTTATAATGGAAACTTTTTAGGAATTCTATCATGCATACTAGAAGTGATTAGGATGATGTGATGATGGTTATATGCTACTTGATACATGTTTACATGAATTGTGAAGTCAGATTATGAATACCTAGATCGGTTTTGCGAACTTTCCAAATAAGGAAACTTTAATTGTTAAAAGTGGTTAGAACTTGCTATTTAGACATGCATGATATGGTTTGATGATTGGTACATGTTAGTTAAGATACAATAACTTGTTGTAACGTGTTAGGTGTTTGAAATCACGCATGCTAGTCATAGGTTACTAAAGTTGAAAACTTTGTCTTGAATTATGATTTACGTGTTTAAGTTCTAGACAATTGCTATGAGATGTGATGATCTAGAACATGTTAGAGTGATACTACAAACATATCAATGATGATAGTTTTCAGGAAACACGAGTCCCGAACAAACTTACTATTTATAGAAACCCGCTATTTATAGAAACCTGCTATTTATAGAAACATGCTATTTTTAGAAACCTGCTATTTTTGGAAACTTTCTATTTTTAGAAACTTGCTATTTTTGGAAATCATGCTTGTTTGTTAGAACGATAAGGAATTGTTGCTAAGTGTTACCTGCATGATCTTGTGTGTATAATATAGAAGTATTATACTGAACAAACATTTAATCGTTAAACGGGTCACCAATGGGTCGTCGGGTCAAACTTGGTCAAACTTTGTCAAACTTAGTCAAACATGGTCAAGCTTGGACAAACTTGCAAACCTTTTCTAAACACTTAAACAATAGTATTGTTTGGATACTAAGGGTTCGTATCAACTTGCACAAACACACACTTATAAACCGGCGTTTATAGGTGGCAGTTAGTCGTCAAGCATTCTGAGTTCGCTTTCTTTCGCACGCACTCTAAGGTGAGTTTCACGGCCCCTTTTCTTACGTTTTAAACTTGGGGGAGAAAACATGGGTACGAACATTTAGATCTTACATTTCTTTTATATCACTTGTGTACTAAGCGCAAACATATCATGAAAGTCCTTACTTATCGAACCGTTAGTATATGGGTTAGCGAGGTAATCTTGAGTAGTACTACTGGGCATTGACAAGCCCCACCCGCGTTAGTCGCGCTAACACGACAGGTAGTCGAACGGGTGTAACATTGACCTAAACATTCACCATTGATTATGATAGTCATGGTGGGAGGCAGTACAAACATAAACAGTCAGCTTCGGTGTCGAAACGCTTTAGTAACATATACTAGGTTAGCTACCTATGATATAAATTGTAAATGGTATTATCTAGTAAACTTTACAAACATTGAAACATGTGAACTCACCAACCTAGTGTTGACACGTTTTAGCATGTTTTCTTAGGTAATTAAGGTACAAGCACAAGCTAAGTCATGCATGCATCTCAAGTCCATCATTTTCAAACGCAAGAACTATTTATTTTATTTATTGTGAATTATTTATTTTTGGCGCGACTGTTTTGGCGCATGCTTTTCATTTAACTTTTCGCTTCCGCAAGTCTTACATTAAATCAATGTTTTCATTACTAGTGTTGCATCATGACTATGAGCAATACTAGTGGTTTTTATTAAACTCATATAGAGTCATTCAAAGTAACTAATGACTGAGATCCTGGTATGTCACGCCCCTAACGGTAAAACTCCGTTGGTGGATTTTGGGGGGTGTGACAGATTGGTATCAGAGCCAAGTTTATAGAGAACTAGGAAATGCATACTAGACTATAACCACGTATATGCATTAGTTACACAGCACTTACACTCATACATGGCACTCACTCATCCCGTTACAGGAAATGTCGACCCCACCTAATTCACCCGCATCCCCAGTCGTTCAGGAGCATGATGTTCCTACCGTACCTTTGCCAGAGCCGAGGAGACGTCGACTCAACCCGATCAATACCACAGTAGGGCATGACGAGCCTATTCATGTGCGTGTCAGAGGCAACACGCAGGATTGGGATTGGTATCCCGATAGGATCAGGAACTGGATCCGCGAGGAGGAAGTCCCATCTCCACTCACTACTGACATTGCTTCTTCTTCTTCTTCATCTTCTGTACGAGCTTTGCCACCATTGCAGTACCCCTATGAGCAGGTGATAGCTGCCTTTGTGGCTAGGATGGACCGGGAGATCCGGAACATGAGAGATGCAGCTGGAGAGATTACTAGCATACTTCAGCGAGAGATGTTGATGAATCAGAGGATCACCAAACTGACTGCAGATTTAGCAGCAACTGATACAGCTCATGAGAATTTGGCAAATGGATGTGTGGATATGGAGGACCGGTTGAACACTGCAGAGTGGAACCTAGATATACTCCACACTAGGATTGAGCAGGTTGATGCACGACTTGCAGCAGTTGAGGCAGCAGGAGTTGCACCAGAGGATGCACCTGCAGGAGATCAGGATGAGGATGATGATGCAGCATCCGATGTTACATCAGTTGGCAGTGACATTTGATCATCTATCTTCATTACTTGTTTACGTCTTTTCTTTTGAACCTAGATGGGCAGGGTTGTTCCCATCCAACAGATGTTTCTAGAATTTTGATGTTTGGTTGAATTTAGTTGTAATCGTTACAATTTATTTTATCAATTATTACTATTATTGAAATGTTAGATGTTGTGGTTTGAATTTATTTGCTTACTGGTACTTGTATGATGATAAAATGCGATGTATTTTTCTCATTATTGTATGTTGTGAATGTAAAGATAATGTCTGGAAGAGGAAATGGACGTGGTGGACGAGCCGGAGGACGCGGTGGTCGCGGAAACATTAACATGACTGCAGCCGAACTCACGGCACTCATAAATGAGCGTGTGGCTGAAGCAGTAGCAGCTACTCACGCCGCTATTAATGCTGGAGGTAAAGCAACATATTATCGACTCTAGTGAGTCATCTTTCATCCTAAACTCAAATTCGAATATGGTATTCTTAAAGCGCATTCTTGTTTACAATTCAGGTTAGCATAACCACCAGCAGGTTTGTACTTTCAAGGCGTACATGGATTGCAAGCCTCACTCATTCAGTGGAGCCGAAGGGGCTGTTGGCTTACTCCGCTGGATGGAGAAATCTGAATCCGCTTTTGCAATGTGCAATTGTCCACCGAATAATCAGGTGAAGTATGCATCTGGCACACTTGAGGGTCCGGCCCTTACTTGGTGGAACTCCCAGGTGCAAATGCTAACTCTTGAGAAGGCAAACGCATTGCCATGGGATGAATTTAAGACTATGCTGCGGGAGGAGTATTGTCCCCGCGATGAAGTACAGAAACTTGAGAGTGAATTCTGGAATCTCAAGATGGAAGGATCTGAGATTGAGGCCTACACTACTCGTTCGCATGAACTGGCGAACTTATGTCCGTAAATGGTAACACCTCCTTACAAGAGGATTGAGAAATTCATTGATGGTCTGGTCCCGCAAATTCAGAGCATGGTGACATCTTCTAATCCTACTACAATTCAGCAAGCAATCAGGTTGGCTCACAGGCTAACCGATCAGGTAGTGGCTCAGGGCACTCTACCACCTAGAGGTGCACTATCAAAGACAGCTGACAACAAGCGGAAGTTTGACAGTTCATTCCCCAAAACCTTCCAGTCAAACCCACCTTCTCAGCAACAGCAACAGCAACACCGTAAGTTTGAACCGTCAAAGAACAACAGTCTGTCTAACTCTTCTTAGCAGAATCAGGGTTCTTATGTTGGCAAGTACCCGAAGTGCAATAAATGTAACTTTCACCATCATGGAGCATGTGACCGGTACCGTTGCCAACGGTGTGGAAAGATGGGTCATTTGGCCAAAGACTGTAGAGTAGATCTGTAGAACAAACAGACACCACCTGGAAACGCACCCAAAGGTTGTTTTGAGTGCGGTAAGGAAGGGCATTTCAAGAAAGATTGTCCGCAGTTGAGGAGAAACGGAAACGGGAATGGAAATGGCAACAATCATCAGGGCGGTAATGGAAATGGTAATAACCACCAGGGTGGAAATGGTAATAACAACGGAAATGGTGCAAAGGGCCGAGCATTTGTGATTGGATCGGGAGAAGCTCGGAATGATCGGAACGTGGTGAACGGTATGTTTCTCTTAAACGATCATTTTGCTTCTGTACTTTTTGATACTGGCGCCGATAGAAGTTTTATATCTAGAGAACTTAGTAGTCAGTTAGAAATAAACCCAACTTTATTAGAACACCATTATACCGTAGAGATAGCAGACGGTAAAGTAATCGAGGCAACCCACATTCTCAAGGGATGTCAGTTAGAACTTTCTGGTCATAAACTCGACATCGATCTCATGCCAGTTACACTTGGCAGTTTTGACATAATTGTGGGCATGGATTGGTTGTCTAAAAACCAAGCCGAGATCATCTGTAGTGAGAAGATCGTTCGTATACCCCTTCCTAGTGGAGAGATCCTACCCGTTCAGGGCGAAAGGAGTGGTGCAGTCATGGGCATCATATCTTTCATGAAAGCTCAGAAGTGTCTGCGTAAGGGTCATACCGCGATATTAGCCCTTATTGCTGACAAGTCCACCGAGGAGAAAAAGTTAGAAGATATCCCTATCGTTCGTGAATTCCCAGAAGTATTCCCTGAAGACCTACCTGGTCTTCCACTTCATCGTCAGGTCGAATTTCAGATTGACCTAACACACGGAGCAACGCCTATTGCTCGAGCACCCTATAGACTGGCACCAAGCGAATTGCAAGAGCTATCTACACAACTGCAAGAGTTGTTGGATAAAGGTTTCATCCGACTGAGCTCATCGCCATGGGGAGCTCCAGTCCTATTTGTCAAAAAGAAAGATGGAACTTTTCGCATGTGCATTGATTTCCGAGAGTTAAACAAAGTAACAGTCAAGAACCGCTACCCACTACCCCGTATTGACGACTTATTTGACCAACTCCAAGGGTTAAGTTTCTACTCGAAAATCGACTTAAGATCTGGATATCATCAGCTGAGAGTTCGAGATGAAGATATATCCAAGACTGCATTCCGAACCCGATACGGCCATTTCGAGTTTTTGGTCATGCCATTTGGATTAACTAACGCACCCGCGGTGTTCATGGACCTCATGAACCGTGTGTGTAAACCTTACCTTGACCAATTCGTCATTGTCTTCATTGACGATATCCTCATATACTCTAAGAGTCGGGAAGAGCATGAGGAGCATCTACGTTTGATCCTTAAGCTACTGAAACAGGAGCAGCTGTACGCGAAGTTTTCCAAATGCGATTTTTGGATTCGCGAGGTTCAATTTCTAGGTCATGTGATCAATGAGAAAGGAATACATGTCGATCCAGCCAAAGTGGAAGCTATCAAGAATTGGGCAGCACCCACAACTCCAACCGAAGTTCGGCAATTCCTAGGATTGGCCGGATACTACCGTCGTTTTATCGGAGGATTTTCAAAGATTGCCCAACCCCTCATCGCCTTAACCCAAAAAGATAAACTCTATAATTGGAGCGAGACTCAAGAATCAGCATTCCAGCTACTGAAGCACAAACTATGTAGCGCACCCATCTTGTCTCTACCAGAGGAAACAGATGACTTTGTGGTGTATTGCGATGCCTCCATCCTAGGTCTCGGTTGTGTATTGATGCAACGCGACAAGGTTATCGCATACGCTTCTCGACAGTTAAAAATCCACGAAAAGAATTACACAACTCACGATTTGGAGTTAGGAGCCGTGGTGTTTGCACTCAAGATATGGAGACATTACTTGTACGGTACCAAGTGCACCATCTACACCGATCACAAGAGTCTTCAGCATATTTTTAAGCAGAAAGAGTTGAACATGCGTTAACGTCGTTGGATCGAGTTATTAAACGATTATGATTGTGCAATCAAGTACCATCCGGGCAAAGCTAATGTGGTAGCCGATGCCCTAAGCAGAAAAGAAACCAAACCCCGAAGAGTTAGAGCATTACAACTCACTATTCATACAGGATTAACCGAACAAATCCGTAATGCCCAACTCGAAGCTTTAAAAGAGGAGAACTTATCATTGGAATCCACTCGTGGTATGGAGAAACAACTTGAGGTTAAAGCAGATGGTATTCGCTACTTAGCAGAACGAATATGGATACCAGTATATGGAAACCTAAGAGATCTAGTCATGGATGAAGCTCACAAATCCCGATACTCTATCCATCCGGGATCTGACAAGATGTATCACGATCTAAAAGTTTTGTATTGGTGGCCGGACATGAAAGCTGACATAGCCACCTACGTGAGCAAGTGTCTGACTTGTTCAAAGGTCAAGGTGGAGTACCAAAAGCCATCCGGATTACTTCAACAACCGGAAATCCCGATGTGGAAATGGGAGTAGATTTCCATGGATTTCATAACCAAATTACCCCGAACCCCTACTGGATGTGACACAATCTGGGTGATAGTGGATCGCCTAACAAAATCCGCTCATTTTCTTGCTATCAAAGAGACCGATAAAATGGAAAAGTTAACTCGTCTCTACCTTAAAGAAGTAGTATCTCGACATGGAGTGCCAATCTCCATCATCTCCGATAGAGACGCCCGATTCACCTCACGTTTCTGGCAATCCTTACAGAAAGCTCTAGGCACGCGCCTGGATATGAGCACCGCGTACCATCCTCAAACAGATGGCCAGAGTGAGCGTACCATTCAAACCCTAGAAGACATGTTAAGGGCTTGTGTGATCGATTTCGAAAACAGTTGGGAGACTCGCTTGCCTTTAGTAGAATTCTCTTACAATAACAGCTATCATACTAGTATCAAAGCAGCACCGTTCGAGGCTTTGTACGGGAGAAAGTGTCGATCACCACTTTGTTGGGCTGAAGTTGGAGATAGCCAACTTACGGGTCCTGAACTTATGCATGAAACCTCAGAGAAAATCGTGCAAATCCGAAACCGTATGGCGGCAGTTCGTGACCGTCAAAAGAGTTATGCAGACAAGCGCAGAAAACCGCTAGAATTTCAAGTGGGTGACAAAGTGTTATTAAAGGTTTCACCGTGGAAAGGTGTGATTCGTTATGGAAAACGAGGAAAGTTAAACCCGCGTTACGTTGGACCATTCGAGATAGTGAAAAGGATTGGTCCAGTAGCATATCAGTTGAACCTACCAGATACACTTAATGGAGTACACAATGTTTTTCATGTCTCAAACCTAAAGAAGTGCCTATCAGATGAGACACTTGTAGTTCCACTCGAGGAGTTGGAAATTGATAAACAGCTACGTCTCATTGAGGAACCCGTTGAAATCATGGACCGAGAGGTCAAGACTCTCAAGCGCAGTAAGATACCTATTGTCAGAGTTCGCTGGAACTCGAAGCATGGACCGGAGTTCACGTGGGAACGAGAGGATCAGATGATGAAAAAGTATCCTCACCTTTTCAAACAGTCAACGGCAAACACGGAAAGTACTAACTAAATTTCGAGACGAAATTTATTTCAACAAGGGGGTGATGTGACAAACCTAAACTTTTTGTTTCAGACGTTACGGACTTCGTTTAATTTTCGGGACGAAAATTCTTTCAACAAGGGGATGATGTGACATCCGGCATTTTTAGGTTAACTTCGTTAGTTCAAACATTTTTCGTTACAAACTCAGTTATCTCAGTTAGTCGCACGTATATTGCATTTAATTAGGATTAATTAAATGTGTCAGTCAGTTCGCACACATCGGATCGCACTCGAGTCTAACCCGGAACGTTGGTGATTAATCGAAATTAACATTACGAACATTTAATAATTTATATTTAATACAAATTATGAGTTTTTATGATTTATATGTGATTACGTGAATTATGTGAATATTATTGTTTTCGTACGTCTTTATCGTGTGTAAATCGTATTTAGTATTTTTATAAAAGTTAGTATTTTTATAAAAATAAAAACTAAATTGTTTTATTATTAATTAAGTTATTATTTAGTTAAATTGAATAATGGGCCTTAATTAAGCCTGCAGGCCAAATTAATTACCCATTAGTAATGAGATAAGAATAAAATTTTAAAATATATATATATATATCAAAATCCTACTACCACCTTTGGCCGTCGACCTCAAGAACCCCCCCCCCCCCTGCCCGAATCAATCAAGCAACCATAGAGTCTTCGTTCGAGCCCCGATCGTGAATCCGGAGGTAGATACGTGCTAGTCTAGGCGTTTCTAACGTGTCTACGTAAGTCGTTTCGTTCAATTTCATCACTTTTTGATTCCTAAATTTTAGATCATAACCCTAGTTCATCCAAACATGGATTTTTATAATAAAAATGTTAACTTTATTATTGTTTTGCATGTATTTGTTGATTATATGGTTAATTGCAAAACCCTAGCTCCATGTGATTAGTAACTTGTTAAATATTGAAACTTTTTGATTATGTAATGGTGTAGAATCGCATGTTAGAGATGTTTGACACTTGTTATGATTATAATTATGTTAGATAAATCATACGTGATGGATTTGGTACTTTAAATCTCGTTAAACAAGCTTAAAAACCCTAACTTACTTATAATGAAAACTTTTTAGGAATTCTATCTTGTATACTAGAAGTGATTAGGATGATGTGATGATGGTTATATGCTACTTGATACATGTTTACATGAATTGTGAAGTCAGATTTTGAATACCTAGATCGGTTTTGCGAACTTTCCAAATAAGGAAACTTTAATTGTTAAAAGTAGTTAGAACTTGCTATTTAGACATGCATGATATTTTTTGATGATTGGTACATGTTAGTTAAGATACAATAACTTGTTGTAACGTGTTAGGTGTTTGAAATCACGCATGCTAGTCATAGGTTACTAAAGTTGAAAACTTTGTCTTGAATTATGATTTACATGTTTAAGTTCTAGACAATTGCTATGAGATGTGATGATCTAGAACATGTTAGAGTGATACTACAAACATATCAATGATGATAGTTTCCAGGAAACACGAGTCCCGAACAAACTTACTATTTATAGAAACCCGCTATTTATAGAAACCTGCTATTTATAGAAACATGTTATTTATAGAAACCTGCTATTTTTGGAAACTTTCTATTTTTAGAAACTTGCTATTTTTGGAAATCATGCTTGTTTGTTAGAACAATAAGGAATTGTTGCTAAGTGTTACCTGCATGATCTTGTGTGTATAATATAGAACTATTATACTGAACAAACATTTAATCGTTAAACGGGTCACCAACGGGTCGTCGGGTTAAACTTGGTCAAACTTTGTCAAACTTAGTCAAACATGGTCAAACTTAGTCAAACTTGGACAAACTTGCAAACCTTTTCTAAACACTTAAACAATAGTATTGTTTGGATACTAAGGGTTCGTATCAACTTGCACAAACACACACTTATAAACCGGCGTTTATAGGTGGCAGTTAGTCGTCAAGCATTCTGAGTTCGCTTTCTTTCGCACGCACTCTAAGGTGAGTTTCACGGCCCCTTTTCTTACGTTTTAAACTTGGGGGAGAAAACATGGGTACGAACATTTAGATCTTACATTTCTTTTATATCACTTGTGTACTAGGCGCAAACATATCATGAAAGTCCTTACTTATCGAACCGTTAGTATATGGGTTAGCGAGGTAATCTTGAGTAGTACTACTGGGCATTGACAAGCCCCACCCGCGTTAGTCGCGCTAACACGACAGGTAGTCGAACGGTTGTAACATTGACCTAAACATTCACCATTGATTATGATAGTCATGGTGGGAGACAGTACAAACATAAACAGTCAGCTTCGGTGTCGAAACGCTTTAGTAACATGTACTAGGTTAACTACCTATGATATAAATTGTAAATGGTATTATCTAGTAAACTTTACAAACATTGAAACCTGTGAACTCACCAACCTAGTGTTGACACGTTTTAACATGTTTTCTCAGGTAATTAAGGTACAAGCACAAGCTAAGGCATGCATGCATCTCAAGTCTATCATTTCCAAACGCAAGAACTATTTATTTTATTTATTGTGAATTATTTATTTTTGGCGCGACTGTTTTGGCGCATGCTTTTCATTTAACTTTTTGCTTCCGCAAGTCTTACATTAAATCAATGTTTTCATTACTAGTGTTGCATCATGACTATGAGCAATACTCGTGGTTTTTATTAAACTCATATAGAGTCGTTCAAAGTAACTAATGACTGAGATCTTGGTATGTCACGCCCCTAACGGTAAAACTCCGTTGGTGGATTTTGGGGGTGTGACATATGGGTAGCTTTTATTAGTGTTGTTTAAGCTCCAAAGTTTTTGTTCCTTGTAATGTATTTATTTGGAATTAGTTCTTTGATTCTAACCATGATGAATGATGAATATGTTCGTGCATTTTAGCGTCCGTATGCAAGTGGCTAAGAAATATCAACGTGGAGATAGCGTGACAAAATAGCCGATGATACATATGCACTTCTTTGATTCTAACCATGATGAATGATTTATGTTATCTCTTGCATCACATTGATAATAGAAGTTATTGTCTATGATTAGTTTAGGGATCTCAGATGATATGAATCTCTATTGTCTTGTGTTTAGTTGTTGATGTGAGTTATCTGTTTTATTATTAGTGTCTTTGATAATCACAATAGTGTTTTGTTTTTTATTTTTGTGATGGATAAATAATGATAGCCTTACATGATTTTCAAATAACTAGGAAAAATTAGGATGAAATAGCTTTTATTATTTGTTTTAGTTGTATTTGGAAATTATATCTGCATGTTAGATCTCATCTAAAATCATATATATTGATCTATTTCCTGTTTTTCACATCTAACATTCACCTTTTTAAAAGGGTGCACAATGTTGAATATTTGGAATGAGTTGCTTTCTTTAAAGGAATTGATCTTATTGTGACCAGCAATGGAGGGCAAATTTATCTTAATTTGATGTGTACTTTAGTTGCTGAAAGAAACATTGAAACCTAATAATTTATAGAAGTAAGCATCAAGCATTTATCTTCTTTTTTTTTTGTTAAATAAAAGAACAGTAGTAAGGTCTTTGTTTGCAAGTTCTTAAATTTTTTTATCTTTTGGTAAGTTTGATTACTCCACATTTCTTTTGTTGTTTCTTAAACAATAGATATTTATACACGAATGAATTTTAGTTCTTTTTTGATGATAATACAGGAAGTACAACAGATTGTGCGAATAAAAAATCCAGAGGTTAGTAATCAGATTTCATATAAGTCACAGTTCTACCAAGTTCAAATCAGATCTCTTTCCAGGTTAGTAATTTCATTCAACCTTAGGTCCTAATCAGAGAAATTCCATAGCAGATAAGATGAAATTGAATATGAAAGTGAATTTAAGATGAAATTTTTCATATTCTTTATAATAGGATGTGTAGGTTAGAAAGTTTTCTTATAACATTATTCTTTGAAAATTCTTGGACTGGTTATGGATTGATATATATATATATCATATTACTGGTGACTTTTGGATAAATTTATAGGTTGAAACTAAAACTGATTATTTAATTATGAATGGGTTGATTTGGCTATGTTTTATCACAAACATGTCAAATAGGTAAATTCTTTAAAGCATCAAGTTTTAAGTTTGAATAATTACTTGGTAGCACTCTTAAACACCAACAACTGACTTAAAAGAATTTCTCACATGACTCCTTTAGGTTAATGTTAATGTAATCATCTTTTCTTTTTCTAGTTGCATATATTTTGTATTACTAACGCTTTTGATTATATGGTTGATGATGGCAGAGTTTACAACATGTGAAACCTGGGAGGAATAATGATAGCAAGATTCATGGATTGCTTGGAGCTAAATTTTTTTATAAAATTCCTACCTGAATATGTTTGACACTCATTAGATGTTTGTTTGCTAACATTTGAAATATGTTTGGAATACAAATACGATCAACCTTATAATTGAAGTGATAATAATATGATCTCTACATTTTATAGTTTTATTTTTATTTTATAGTGTAAATAAATAATGATTTTAAATAATCAAAAATAAAATAGTAAAGTGTCATTTTCGTCCCTATGATTTGGTCATTTTAGCCATTTTCATCCAAAAAGTTTTTATTTAGATTTTCCGTCCCTAACCTTTCAAAATATATCTATTTTCATCCAACTGACTAACCCCGTTAAATTATTACCGTTAAACCGGGGACATTTTCGTCTTTTCAAAATTTCTTTTTTATTCTCTTTTATTATTTCCTTCTTCCCCTCCCCATCCTTTTTCAAAACACTAAATAGGTGTTGGTTTTTTAAGTGTTTGGGTGAATATACGTCGTTACAGAATTCTTATTGTAGCCGAAATTCTTATCAAGAGACTGCAATTTCTGGGGAAGAATGAAATAATAAATGAGTTTTGAAAAGATGAAAATGCCATTGGTTTAACGGTAATAATTTAACGGGGTTAGTCAATTGGATGAAAATGGATAGATTTTGAAAGGTCATGGACGAAAAAGCTAAAAAAACTTTTTAAATGAAAATGACTAAAATGACCAAACCACAGGGACGAAAATGACACTTTACTTAAAATAAAATAATAAATGTCTGTAGTGGACTTTAAGTTTATATGATTTTTGTGACAAAAATTATGTGCCACTAAAAGTAGTATGGATATTTAACTACAAATGGTATTTACTGACACAAAATTTATGTCACAAAAGCCTTTTTCTCAATATAGTGACAAACAAAAAGTGCCACTAAAAGCCCAAACGTTTGTAGTGACAGATCAAAAAAGTGCCACTAAAAGGCTTTAGTGTTAGCGTTTCTAGTGACACTTTTTTTGTGTGCCGCCCATTCCTAAAGGGATCTTTAGTGGCACTTTTTTGGTTTTTTGTGGCACTTTTTGTATGCCACTAAATGGCTTTTTATTTGTAGTGAATATTCTGAATTTTTAATCATCTACTCACTAATTTTCTACCAAAAAAGGAGTAACGATCCTCACCCAAACTTTTGGGCTCAATACGCAGCTCGTGATAACGCATTTATGGCAAACCCGAACTTTCAACCCAACCCAAACTTTCAACCAAACCCAAACTTTCAACCAAACCTGAACTTTCAACCAAACCCGAACTTCCAACCAAACCCGAACTTCCAACCCAACCCAAACTTCCTACCCAACCCAAACTTCCAACCAAACCCGAACTTTCAAATGTTTAACTACCAATCTCCAATGTCTCAACCGGGTACACCACTAGAATTTGTACCCGAAACTCAAGAAATGTCACAAGAAACCGTGGACGAGAATCTTAATGTCTAAAAAAAAAGGTTTCGCAAGAGACTTCAAGTCGACAGAATACCAAAATAAAGTGGGAAAAAGACGAGTCACTATTCTTGGTTAAGGCGTATATAGACGTCTCGGAGGATCCAATAATCGGTAACAATAATTTTGGTTATTTTATTTTTTTAAATTTTCCTTATTTTATTTTTTTGTTTATTAATTTGAATATTAATTTTTTGTAGGCAACGCCCAAAACAAAAAAACGTTATGGACTCAGGTTCGAGAAAAATATGAATCTTTTATGGGTGTACCACCCGGTTACCGAAGTTTAGACCAATTGAGTTCAAAATAGACTCATATAAATGGGAAGGTGGTAAAGTTTCACGAGATCTACCAAGAATGTTTGCGGGATCGAAGAAGCGGTGAGAGCGATGCCGATATTTTGGCGAGAGCAACGGTCCGGTTTAAAGACGACCATGGTGGCGAAACACCAATTGAGTATTGGGAGGTTTGTAAGAATTCGCCAAAGTGGCAAACACTATACATTGCCCCCACCTGAACCGGCTCGTCCAAAAAAGAACATCAACCGACATCAACGCTAGTCCGGGCGCTTCCGATGGTAGATCTATGTACGACCTCAACATAGATGCACCGGAAGACGTGAAAGAAATACCCCGGCTGATAGGGAAGAAAAAAGCAAAAGCCCAAGCAACGGGCTCGGCCACCGCTATTCACGACGAAATCGGCGAGAAAATGGTCGAACAAATGACAAGATTTTAACAACGTCCAAGACGAGATGATGGATTGAAAACGAACAAAATAGGAGATTGAAATTCTTGGCATGGATCTTGATTCACTCTCCACCGCGCAATGTTTTTTAATTGAAAAAAAAACAAAAGGAGATCAAAGAACGTCATGGTATCCCGTAGGTTTTTTTTGGTTTTTTAGTTATTTTAATTAATGTATTTTTTTGTTTATGTATTTTTTTAATTATTAATGTAATTTTTTTTTAATTATTAATGTAATTTTTTTATTATTAATGAATATTATTTATTATGTTTTATTTTATTTAAATAAAAATTAAAAAATAAACTATTAAATTATCACACCACCACAATCACATTGGTATACCCCTTGCCATGTGACGGGTGATGTGATTTTCCAGAATCTGACGTGGCGCCACGTGACGTGCACTTTATTATCACATCACACCATAATCACATGGGTATACCCCATGCTCTTAGTGATACAATTTAAAACGTTAAAATTTTGAAACTTTTTTGTGTTTGACTTTGTTGAAACTTAGGTTAATGTATTTTAGTTATGGTTGCTTCTTTAAAAATATGCATTTTCTTTCCAGTTATAAAAATTAAAATCACTTAAAATCGTTTCCACACTATCACCATTTTAATAATTTGTTTTTAATAACTTACTAGATGGCTTAACCACGCGTTGCGATAGATTGTCAAATTGTCACCGTTGTTGCCTTGATTTCTTATAGTGTATTGTTAATGTCATATGTAACTTTGGTGATCTATAATTGTTGTTTTAAAATGAAGTTTTAAACTTTTGATATTGTAATTATTTATAGAGAAGGCTCGAAATGAAGGAGTTATTTTATGCTTTATTTTTTACTTTCTCTAATTAAAAAAAAGTATTCACAAAAGCAAAAAAAGAATGTTAAACAACTTCGAAAAATATGTAATTGATTTTATTAGGAAGGGAGAACATGTAAAAAATCCCTTAGTAAAAATAATGGTAAAAGAGTTATTCAATAAGTTAATTTTAATCAAATTGATAAATCTGTAATATATATGTTTTATGAAGGGTAAATATGTATTTGGTTTTTAGGGTTTGAAAAATATGTAATTAGTTATCTTACTAAAGGAAAATATGTAAATACCCTTTTTAAAATTGTCAGTTGAAATATATGCTAATATTCCATTTTTCTATTTAGATGACCTTTATTTATAAAACTCTAAATTTTAGAAATAGATATGGAGATGGAGAGGTAAAAATTAAAATAGAGAGTTTTTAAATTTTGGAGATGAAGATAAAGATAGAGACCTAAATGTGAATGCTCTAGAACTTTAAATGTGATAAATCAGTTTATATATTATATATATATAAAACAAATTTCTTTATTTCTATGATACTGATAGTTGAACCCATAACCTACTCAAATCTTGATGTTTTAAAATGATATATATTTTGAAAGTGTTGTGAGTGGAGGAGAGAGAAAAGATAATGATAAATGTATAAAAAAGTATTATTTAATTAAAAATGAGAGAGAAAAGATAGTGATTTTTAACGTAATTATAGAGATGAGGATAGAGAAACTGATGAAAATGCTCTAAGAGAAAAATATATACCGGATGAGTTCGTATTCAACCGATGATATTAGTACCTTTGAAATTTGTTTAACCACAAATAACACCCAAATCTACAAGTTGAAGTCTACCATCTGCATATCTATTAGAGTAAAAATACAACGATAATGCATCATGCTTCTGGTCTGGTGGTTATGGGGTTTTCCTATAGGTTTTCTCCTGACAAACAGATTTTTGTCAGTACCCTTCACAGTACTAGGAGTTAACAACGATAATCATTCCGGAGACAACATTATACCTGAATTAAAATCTAAATATTGGACCTAAAGGTGGGACTATACAAACCGGGCCAATACTTTCAACTTTGGGCTCTGTACATATACTGATTATTGACCATCAAGCCAAGCCCAAACACACCTATCAAGCTTGGAACCATAATCGTAGTCGATTGACAATTTTAGAGGGTTGGGTTTAGAGAAATGAGTTTGATACGCATAAAGCCGAGAATTATCCATACCATCTAAAGGGTTGGGTTTTATAAATCCGTACACATCATTCCCTTTCCTAACTAACTCACATTCATAGTGATCCCGGACTTTAAACCAAATACCACTTTATTTTTCCCATAGCTTACACCCTTATGGTCCTATGCCTGAACATTCTAACAGGCTTTTGCTCATCTGCATGACACAGGCAATTTCTCTTTTATTAGTTTGTTTTAACTTGTTTTTAGTTTGTTTTAACTTAGTTTTTAGTGTATAAATACGCACCAACTTGTGTATAGATGCACATCAGAATAAGCTTCCTAATAATGTCTCATTAAGGGAGTGTGATTCAATTTTGTGGATGTTTGTAACTAAAACAGAGCTAAAAATCAGTTACTAAAGAGTTTAAACCAAACCATCAATTATTCATGTTTTGTTTTTTTTTCAAATATGGTTCTGGGATGGACTTTTATACCCACCCCCTATGTTTCATTATACACCAAGGGGTTATAAAAGAAGAAAAAACCATGGCACCTAAGCTCATCAATCTAGTCCTTTAAAGTTGTTGAAAAGATAATAACCAAGTCAGGTTCATAGTACTAAGCCAGTCTAGTTGGACCCTACTTTCAGTTAATACTCTGTTTAACAGAATGAGTTGAGTTCGATCACATACTAAACTCGACAACACAAAGAAAAACCAACGTGGCGGTTAATTGACAAGACTCCTTCATTGACCGAGTATACATGTAATCTAAGGTACAACATTTTGTGCATGCCAATCTGAAAGTTTCGACATGAACTCAATATGATATGTAAAACAATGTTTATGCAAAATCATCATCGTCTACAGGACCGGATAAGAGTCGCTTTTGAGGCAAATAATTTTCAAGGAAAGGTTTAGGTTTTGATGCTACATGAGTTGTATTTTCTTTCGGTTTTTCTATATGATGTGAAGTCCTAATAGAAGTTGGTAATTTGTTTCTGGGCCCACCTTTGGACCAACTTAATGGTATTGTCTGTTGACGTTTCGATGGTATCGTATAGTTTTTGAGTGAATTACCCTTTAACGTGTGTGTATCCGCGTTACCTTCATCTGTGTTTGACTTGGCCACTGGTTCCACAGGTACAAGCTTTCCATTAATTTGATTTGTAAAAACAAAAGTCACCTGCATCAAAATAAACATCAAATTATGTCCAGTTTAACAGTTTGATTAACTTAATCACTAAGATGTAATTACCTCATCTCCAGCTGATGCTTGTAAAATAGTATCAGGTACAGTATTCGGTGAAAAATGATGACCCCAGCTAGCTAGATCCTCTTCCAATGGGGCCCCGACCTGTTTCTCTGAGCGTTTTAAGTTATGCAAGCATCCAGAAATCCCTGCAAATCCCCCAATATCCTCTTCTTCATCGACACAAATCATATCTGCTGTTTGTTCTCCACAACGTGTGCAGTTCATCTTCTCGTGAATTTCAGATCTGTAAGAATGGAATCAATAACTAAGACGTTAATGAATTTTTATGAAATAGAGATTGTCAGTAAAAAAGGAAACTTACGTGGCATCCTCATGGAATGTAAATAGATCCCGTAAATCCTCTGTTGAGAAGTTGTTCCCCTGCATGCATATATGAGGTGTGACTCTAGTGCACATTTGTATATACTCAAAAAGAGCAAGTGATAAGCACCTGTATCTTGGAATCAGCTAGCTCTTGTTGAATTACTTTTTGAAGCCCTTCTTTCGACATCTGTCGCTGGTACACCTGACACAATACTAGACTACATCATACACTAATTAAATTGATGTGTATGTATGTGCACGCACGTCTATAGTAATCCACTACCTTTTCTTCAATGGTTCCGGTGCTTAAAAACCTATAGATGTATACTCTCTTCTTCTGCCCATCTCTCCACACTCTTGCAGCAGCCTACATAGGGAATGTAAATATATCTTAAATTTAGAGTAAACTGTCATTTTCGTCCCTATGGTTTGGTCGTTTTTGCCATTTTCATCCAAAAGGTTTGTTTTTCTCCTGTGTATCCCCGTGGTTTACAAAACTTGTCATTTTCATCCAATTGGTTAACTTCATCCATTTTTTAACGTTTAATGAGAGGGTATTTTTGTCTTTTTTTCCTTTTTTTAATGGTGGAGCATGGATACGTTTGACCTAGGGTATTGTTGAAAAGACAAAAATACCCCTCCTTTAACGTTAAAAAATGGATAAGATTAACTAGTAGGATGAAAATGACAAGTTTTGCAAACCATGGGGATACACAGGAGAAAAACAAACCTTTTGGATGAAAATGGTAAACACGACCAAACCATAGGGACGAAAATGGCAGTTTATTCTTAAATTTATTACTATAAGGAAGAACTAAAAAAAACGCACTTGTTTATCATTGGCAGGATTCCAATCAGGATCAAACAGAACAAGTCTGTTTCCACCTATCAAGTTGAGGCCACAACCACCAGCCTTGCTGCTCAAAAGAAATGCAAATTCATCCTGCAAGATAATTAATTGTTTTATTATTATTTATTGTTATGCATTTGAAAAATGATAAAAGAAGGAACTTTGAATACCTTTGATGAATCATTGAAGCAGTTGACCAGCTTTTGTCTTTTGCTGATTGATGTAGTCCCATCAAGCCTTAAGAATGGATATCTTCTTTCTCGACATAATTGAACAATAAGGTCCAGTGTCTGAAAATCAAATCTAATATCATCACCTTAAAAGACTTGGAAATAACTGGTTATAATGTAGTTGCTTATAAAAAAAATTAACTAGCAACTTAGACATTCACAACTAAAAGTGGAATCTGCAAACCTGTGTGTAATTTGAAACTAATACAATTCGATCATCTGTTCTCTTACGCAAATGAGCCAACAAACGGGCTAACACATGCATCTTCCCTGATAGTTCAACCCATGCTCCATCACCACCAGTCCAAGATCCAGATCTAACGAAAAACATAAAGTAAGATGAATATAAAGAATAATAGTAATAATAATAATAATAGTAAGAAGAAGAAAAAGAACAAAAGTTTACCTTCCGGTAAACATTTCTGGAGGGAAAAAGCGCATACAGCCCTCAAACCCTGCTGTTCCAGGGTTCCCACTTTTCATTGTATCATAAATCAGCTTCAATATAAAAAACACTCATCAGAAAACATTTCCTAATAATTACAAGAGATCTTAAACACCACATAAGATGTTAAAGGACACCAACATGGTGGCATAATAATACTCATAAGAACAGTTATTTTAATATTGTTTTAAATTATCCAGTGATATTTACCTTTGGATGGTTGCAGAGCTTCTTCAGAGCAGTTATATAAGCCAGAACTTTTGTTTGTTTCACATCTTCAGCGATTGCTTGTTTCACCTGTACTCAATGTACCGAAACGCAAAAATCATGTATGTTCAGATGTGTAGTTACATATGAAGAACGTATCATTAGAGTAATGCCCAAAACAACTTACATTTTTTGAATGAATAAAGTGAGTATACAGTTCTTTTTGGAGAGGAGTCAGCTTGCAACAAACAACCTCAACTATCTGCAAATAATTAAGGATCAGAGACTAAACATGGCCTTACTATCAACAACAATAGCAGATAAGAAAATATAAAAAATAAAATTCAAGGGGAGAACAAAAGCCACATCTATAATGCTTTTTTATTTTACTGAAAATCCATAGGAAAATAACTATAAGAAGTGAAAGATGATACCATACCTTTGGTGGCAAGTGATTTGATAGCAATGCATTAGTCCTCCTTAATATAAACTGATAACATAAATTTTAAGAATGAGTGGATGCTGAAAAACAAGTCTGTATCCTAAGTTAGTTTTTAACTATATATCAAGGAGAAAAAATTACCTGGTTCACTTTTGCACTCAGTTCTGCTGACCGCTCATTGGCAAGATGTTTCTCTTCTTCAGAGGCAGTGGGTTCTCTCCCACAAATGATTGGTGTCTTCAAATCAGGAATTTAAGGAAAACTCAAGTTATAACAATAAAAAATTAAATTGAACCGTTGTTTGTTCTCCAATCATTTCCACTAGTTATCAATTGTTAACTAGTGTGCCAAACAGAAGAAAAAAACAAAATTTATATTATATAAATATAACATACAAATCTACTATAGTTTAAATCCATGATTATTAGTTGTGAAATTGATC
This sequence comes from Smallanthus sonchifolius, assembly GCA_023525975.1. Lineage (NCBI taxonomy): Eukaryota > Viridiplantae > Streptophyta > Magnoliopsida > Asterales > Asteraceae > Smallanthus > Smallanthus sonchifolius. The sequence goes on along the minus strand of JAKNSE010000034.1, from coordinate 144,758 downwards.
CTTATTTGGCAATTAACAATTAAAAGCTTAGCTGACCTCGTAATAACGTCGAAAAAATGCAGCGTCACCCAAAATCCCTGGGTTGGTGAAGTTCACCATGGCATAAAACTCTTCTAGGTGATTCTATTTAAATAAAAGAAGATCGTGTTAAACAGACAAAATAATCAACAACAATGAGCACATTATAACATCCCCCCACCCCAATAAAAATTCCACAAGAACTGCAACGATTTCCATTTTGTATGTTCTATAGTAATTGCAACTTCCTTTCTTTAGAAAATTTTCCAAGCAAAAACTACATATTTACTGATTAACTGCAATATAATGCTAATAGTATTAATTATGCTCCAGAGGCATTTCTATATGTTGCTATTGAAGGCACTTAGACAATTTTCTATTAGTCAAACATTTTTACTAGGTAGATCCATAGGTGCCAAGGCAGTCAAACAGATATTGCCATTTTTACGGGAGGGAGGAATAACACAATAAAAATATACAATAATCCTCACTTGCATTGGAGTCCCAGACAATAAAATGCGTCGTTTGCAAGAAAGGGCTGCCAATGCCTGATCAACAAAATAAAATGGCCAGTAGTTAGGTACTTAAGTGTCAGGGTACCAAACCAAGAATCCAAAATTCTGAGTTATTTAGAAAATTACTACTCTTACCCTATTAGTCAAGGTCTGGTCATTTTTCAGCCTGTGTGCTTCATCACATATGAGAAGATCACAAGATCCACTATCATTAAATTTTGATGAATGCATTCGAAAGGTCTCATAGGAAACAATCAGTACCTGGGAGAGAACCAGTGTCAATTTGTGTCTTACTTCCAACATCAAGAAACTTCAACTACCTTTACCTGTAAACGGCTATGTGAGCTTCTGAAGTTATCAACGCTGGAGATGACGTCATCGCGACTACTTTCACATAAAGCTACAAGCTTAACTCTTTCACCAACCCATTTCTTAATTTCTGCTTCCCAATTGCTTACTAGACTTGTAGGAGTTACAATTATTGCCTTTTTAACCAATGGTTTTCCATCAAATCCTTGACGAAGAAGAGTATATAACAGTGTAATTGACTGCAAAGTCTTCCCCAATCTATTCAAAAGAACACAATAGCGGTACATAAGGAACGGTCAATGTACTTCATCACATCAATATGAACAATAACAAGTAATATTTAGCTATTTACCCCATGTCATCAGCCAGAATGCATCCGTTGATATCAGGGGAGCATAAACCTGTAACACATTCAAACATGAACTGTACCCCTTCCCTGCAATATTAAATAACTAAAGCTTGTAAGCCACATATATCAAGCCATAACCTACACAAGAACATGCAGAACACTGAATTCCTGTATATCTACTTACATGTACATCAGTATATCTGATATATTTTCTAATTAAATGAAGTACCTCTGATGGGGTCGGAGGAACTTAACAAGTATACGATCCACTTCTATGGGTATTAAATTGCCATCTCCATCTTCAGTGTTTTCAGGCTGCCATAAGATCAAAGGTTCAATATCTGGCGGCAGTTTTGTAACCTCTTCTGTCACTTCCTCCTCCACAGAAACATGAACATTCAACCTATTTGTTATCGGAATCAGAGCAGGCCTATCTGATCCCCAAGGTACAAACCGCTTACGAGCACACAGGCGGCGAAGCAATTGTTCATTCTGGTTGGAATATCCATCAGCAGAAGGAGGTTTAAAAGGCCTCTTAAGAACAGCTTCTCTTTCACTAACAGAAAGAACTCGTGGAAGTAGTGACTGCCTTTTCACAACAAGGTTTCCTCTGATACCAAAATCATAAACTCACATCAGTTAATGAATATAAATACTACTAAGTTCCAGAAATGTCCAGTATTCGTTCAATTCTCTATTATCATCTAAAAACACACAAATTCCTATCAATTCTACGAAATTTGATTGAGATTACATAACACGAATAGCAAATGAAAAGAACTGTTAGCATCTCATTGACCTAAATTAACGATGTACCTCAAAAGAGCATCCACGTTCTGCGATTTTCGCTGAGACGCAGCTGGTAGTGCGGCGTCGTTCTCTTTACAATTTTCATCGCTGTCAGATCTACATAAACTATCATCTCCGTCTTCAGATTCTTCGCAAGTGAAATCGTCGCCAGAATCGCTGGTCTCGGAGACGGATAGAACTTCATCTTCTTCCTCCATGAACCCAGGGTTCTTGATTTCGTCTTATTTCAGAATTAGGACTAATTGTTTTGATTTTATATGGTGCTGTGTTTCGAAAGAAAAGAGTGGCGGTAAAATGTACGCCTCTTCCGTCTGAACCGGGTCGTGTCATCACGATGATGGGTTTAAAGGATGAACCTTGAAGAGATTGATCGCATAGCCTTAAGGTTCGATAATTTTGGGTTTGGGTTGAACGGGTCCACCGGTTAATTACACAGTTAAAAGTGTGTCTCAACATGTTCGACCTGTCTAACCCAAGCCATATATGACATAAATAACATGTTTAACTGATCGTGTCAAATAAGTTAAAAAATTAACACAAAATGTTTATATCCAGTTTAACCTAATTCATGTTTCATGTTAGGGTTTTACTTCGTGTCATGTGTTTAATGTTATATTTAAACGTGTTGAACGGGTCGTGTCATGTAACTCGCTTATTATACATGTGTCGTGTTTCTGTTTAACTAAATGACACGTTTAGTTAAATATGTCATTTTCAGGTTTAGTACTCATGTTAATCGTATCGTGTTGTGTCTAACCCGTTTAGCAATACACGACACGTATGTCAGCCCCACTCACTATAGGCCATTCAAAACGAAGTAACACGAATGCCTCGTTTTGTGTTTTTTTTATCACTTCCATTCCACTGACATAACTATATGTTATATTACATTGTAAAATATGATTCCGGTATCAATCAATATTGTTATCCACGATGAGTCTATTACGATGTTTTTTATTGTTTGGATGAAGACTTCATGGGAGGTCTTCCATCTTGGAATTTCTCCCCCCAAATCACCCTTAACTATAAAGTTTCCCCCTCGTCCACAGTTAATACGTACAAAACGCGTTGATGATATTTAAGGTTAAGCGTTCCTTATGTTTCAATCACTCTCGTAAAAAGACAATATTTGATTTGCCCAATGTGTCAAACACCCTTGAGGAATCATCGCCCACTATGATATTTGTATCACCATCATAATTAATATAGGAAACTTTTAAATACATAAAAACATATGAAAAAAACTAGTTTAATGTTTTTTTATGTATATAAACATATATATTTGTATGTAAGAAGTATAAAATTTAAAAAAAATTACCATAGATCAAAAATCTAAACGATTTACCTTTGTTCTCTCTGTTCTCGTAAAATTTTCTTGTTCTAAAATAAACTTTTCTCTAACTATGTAAATATCAAGGATACTTTTATACAAGATAAAAAAACTAGAAATTCAGATCATAACATGTGAAGTTCATTTGGGTTTGGACACACTTTGTGAGCCATAACAAATTTTGATCGTTACTAATGAGATTAGTGAGTTTGTGTAAAAGATGTAATATGAAATCCATTATTAAAAGAGGTACAATACATTGTTTTATATAGGCTAGAAATATAAAAACGCTAATAAAATGAAATGACTAAAGTACCCTCGACTAGTATTAGTTACAATTGATATACATAAAATACAACTAGCACTTAGCAAGGAGTCAAAGCTCTTTTGCATACTTGGGATAACTTAAAGATCTAATGATTCATGATCATACAACAATTGTAGTTTGTGCACCCTAACATATAGGCCTAAACCATGCATATATAGTTGTTATTATGATCTTACTTTGTGTAAGAACGTTTTTGTTCCAAGTAAAGCATCTAATTCATCGTGTTCGTCAATTATTCACTTATAAACCCTCACTGATCTTACTCATACCCTTAAAAAAAGCAGATGGAGTCGGTTTACAACCTGAAACAAAAGAAGGATAATGAGCACATTCGAAACATAACATTTGAAAGTTTCAGGAAGCTAACTACTTAAGTCATAGTGCACTACTAAATCGTCTCAGGTAATATTCTTCTATGAAATATAGTCAAAACAATACAGATGGCTCGTGGAAGTTATAAGGTCTGATAACATTTTCCACAATAATAATCATTTACATACCCCAATATAAAGGGATTACACAGAGAGAAATTAGGACCGATATACAGTTTACAAAAATACAAATATAATCTCATCTAAATATAAGTTATCCTCCTTTATTGCTAATACCCCTTTTCAAGTGAATGGGTGGCGGACACACACACAACTTGTCATGAAAAGATTGAAAAAGTTGCTTGGGAAGCGGTTTGGTGAAGATGTCCGCCACTTGCAGCTTGGTAGGAACAAATTTAGTATGAAGTTTGTCGGACGAGACTAGTTCACGAACGAAGTGGTAGTCTATATCAATGTGCTTGGCACGACGATGAGAAACTTGATTCTGGCTAAGAAAAATAGCACTAACTTGTCACATAATAGAGTGGGTCGATCCGGAGGTAAGGCATTGAGATCACGAAGGAGATGAGTGATCCATATAATCTCAGCTGCAGTATTGGCCATGGCTCGATACTCCGACTCGTAGCTAGAACGAGAGACAGTGGGCTGCTTTTTGGCGCTCCAAGAAACAAGATTACCCACCAAGAAAGATGGAATAGCCATAAGTGAATCGGCGGGATTCAATACAACGCGCCCAATCCGCATCCGAGTAACCCAACAGAGAGTTCTTCGTGGTCGTGAGAAACGAAGACCAAAGGAAAGGGTCCCTTTAACATACCGGAGAATGCGTTAAACCATTTGAAAGTGAGCGACCGTGGGGGAATGAAGAAACTGGCTAGCTTGGTTAACTGCATAAAATATGTCCGGTCTCGAAATAGTTAGATGTTGGAGAGCACCAATGAACGATCGATAATGAGTTGGATCATGGAAAGGTGGACCATCACTAATAAAAAGATAATTAGTGCCAAGTGGTGTGGCCGCCGGTTTTGAGTCAAGAAGATCGGCTCTGATAAGGATATCGTGGGCATACTTTGCTTGACTAAGAAAAAGACCACTGTCTGTGTAGGAAACTTCAAGGCCCAAAAAATAACTCAAATTACCAAGATCTTTGATGGTGAATTCCCGACGTAGGCGCTCAATGAACCGACGTATAGAAGGCTCATTATTTCCGGTGAGAATAATATCGTCTACATATACGAGTAAGTAGAGGATGCAGGAGCCATGATGAAACACGAACAAAGAGGTGTCTGCTTGGCTACATTTGAAACCTTGATCAGTAAGAAAATGACAGAGTCGTTGAAACCACGCCCTCGGTGCTTGTTTGAGACCATATATTGCTTTGTTAAGGCGACAAACATAATCCGGCCGATTTGGATCAACAAAGTCGGGCAGTTGTTCCATAAAAACTGTTTCGTTTAGTTGACCATTTAAGAAAACATTTTTCACGTCGAGTTGATGAAGGACCCAAGCATTTGAAACCGCTAGTGATAAGATAATACGGACTGTAGATGCTTTCACAACTAGACTAAAAGTATGGAAAAAATCAAACCCGGGTATTTGGGTAAATCCTTGCGCAACGAGACGAGCTTTGTAGCGATCTATCCTACCATCCGAATGATACTTGGTGCGAAAAAACCCATTTGGACCCAACAAAATTTGAGGAAGAAGGTAGTGGAACTAAAGTCCAAGTATGATTTTGGTGTAAAGCCAAAATTTCATCGTGCATGGCCTCACGCCAATAGGAGTGTTTTGAAGCGGACTTGAAGCCTTTTGGCTTCGTAGCCGAAAAAAGAGCAGAATGAAGGCAGCTTGATTGAAGGGAAGCAAGATCCGCAATATGTCGGGGTTTAAAAATACCAGCTTGAGATCTTGTGACCATCGGATGTGAAAATTGTGGTGACACAGGAACAACCTGCACACTTGGGGCAGCAGGTGGTGGCTCAGGCGCTGTGGAAGCCATCTGTGACTCGGTGGCAGTAGGAACGGAATCGCCAGGGGGTTGTGATGTAGGTGTGCTATGTGAGGGATCTAGTGTAGGATCTAAACAAGGGTGACATGAGGAGATACTTGATTGCTCAATTGTGGAAGGCTTTAAGGTTGACTGTTGGTGTGGAGTCACACAGGGAAAACAAGACTCTTTAGCATATGTAGATAAAAAAAAAAGAGCAGCAAGATCAACAGATGACGAATTTCCCGAAAATGGAAAAATGCTCTCATCAAAACGAGCATGTCGAGTGACATAAACACGACTTGTAACGGGATCTAAACACTTAAACCCTTTATGTGTCATGCTATAACCAATAAATATGCATAAAATACTTCTTGGAGCAAGCTTGTGAGGTGAGTAGTCTCGCAAGTAAGGAAAAACACAACATCCAAATACCCGAAAATTGTTGTAGTCTGGTAAAACATGAAATAGAAGCTCAAACGGGGATTTGTTATTTAAAAAGGGAGTAGGCAACCTGTTAATAACATGGACAGCCGATGCGAACGCATCAACCCAATATGAAGTCGGAGCATTTGCACCAAAAATCGTCGCGAGTCCCGTTTCAGTTATGTGTCGGTGCTTACGTTCCGCCTTACCATTTTGCTCCGAAGTGTAAGGGCACGACATTTGATGATGAGTTCCGTTTTCCAAGAATAAAGCCCGAACATGATGATTAGTGAACTTTGTGCCACCATCACTTTGGAAAAAACTTTCAATTTACATGAAAATTGTGTTTGGACAAAGGGAAGAAATACTTTAAGCACCTGAATAAAGTCTGATTTAGCCTTCAAAGGATAAAACCATGTAAATCTTGAAAAATCATCAATAAAAATTGCATAAAAACCGAAAACCATCTTTAGACGTAACGGGAGCCGGTCCCCATAAATCACAATGCACCAAGTCCAAAACATGCAACGATCGTTTTTCATTAATAGTAAACGGTGAACGATGTTGTTTAGATAATTGACATGACGAACAAATACTAGGTTTCGGTAAGACAGAAGTAGTAGATAAAACACCAACTTTATTCAACAAGGAAACGATATCAAAGGCAACATGGCCCAATCCACTACAACATTATCACCCTATCTCGACGATTTTTTTTTGACCCTATAGTGACGACTTGTCGTCGGTATAGCCTATACCGACGACATGTCGTCGTTATAGATGGCGTCGGTATTGCCTCGTCCCAATAGGTCAAAGATGTCGTCGGTATAGGTGTCGTCGGCATAGGTCGACCTATGCCGATGACAAGACGTCGCAATAGGGTTTAATTAAAAAATTCAAAAACAAATTCTATACCGATGACATGTCGTCGGTATAGGTTCTGGACTTATCCGGACGACAAGTCGTCGGGACGGACCCAACTTATCCTGACGACATGTCGTCGGTATAGGCTATTTCCAATTTTTTTAATTAAATTTGAAAAATACTTATGCCGACGACATGTCGTCCGGATAGGTTTTTCTGTTTTTTTTTTAATTTACAAAATTTTCCAGAAATATTTAATTTCTAATTACAAAACCTGCAAATCAGATAATTCAAACCATTCAAAAATTGAAATCCGAAACATATTGTTCGATATAAAAACCTGTTCGACACACAAACCAAATATTCAAACATAAAGTTGTCAGACACAAACATAAAAATTGTTCAAACATTTAACAATAACACCGACAACAAAGGCAAAGGCGCAACAACTTCAAGCTAATTATCGTCGCTGCTAGTTCGGCGTTCCCACATTCGACGCATTTCATCCATTTGTCGTTGCATTTCAAACATTTGTTGATTATGCACACGACGTTCTTCCTCTCGTTGGGCTTCGCGTTGTTGTTGATCTTGGACTTGTTGTTGAAGTTAAGTTACACGCTCATCCACTTCTTGCCAATGTGGTTGTAGAGGGGGGTACTGAACAAATCCGGTGTGGGATTACTCACCACACGACCGACACCTCTGATATGGCCACGCCGATGACCCAATGCACGCTCCATGCATGCAAACTCATCGACAGGAGACGAGTTAACCAAACTCAGCAGAGGATCTTGTATACTCCTCTTGGATTCAGTCATACATTAAATAATGTAATAAACAATCACTTGACTATTTTACTAAAATTCGACACCATAACTGCTGTAAAATGGATAACCAACCTGTTAAACTATAAGTTATAAACGATCCAAATTCACAAATTCCAATCAACCAACACTAATAACAACAAATACTAATAATACTAGCAAAAATATTCAACAATTGGGCTCGAGTTGGATGTTCTAAGTCTATTAAAGTGTGTTTGAGTCATTTTAACCTTTTAAAGTTACAGTTGGATGTTCTAAGTTTATCAAAGTGTGTTTGGGTCATTTTGACCCGTTTAAATTTAAAGCTGGATATTTTAAGTATCTTAAAGTGTGTTTGGGTCATTTTGACCCGTTTAAAGTTACAGTTGGATGTTCTAAGTCTAACAACAAAATCATTTCACTTACATAATCTGATGATGCAGTCGTGTTGGCCCAACCGGTCCCTTCTTTATAATGGGTCGACTTGAACACATCAATTGGGCCGGTACCATGTGAAAAACAAAAATAATATCACTAAGAATTAATAAGCATGTTTATATAATACTAACAATTGTAAATAAAAATAATATCACTAAGAATTAATAAGCATGAAAAACAAAGATATCTTTGATGCCAAAGCTCAAAAGATGCCTTAGCCTTCGAGGTAGATGCCACGTTTGCTTCATGTGTATTCGAGCTCAAAACATATAACCCATCCTTATGTCTCCCTTTTGCGAGAACCTTCCCGGTTACCGGATCCAGAATGGCAAAGTAATACCGTGAAAATAAAACATCTAGAAGGTAGTCGTTAGTCAATTTACTCACGGAAAGTAAGTTCTTTGTTAGAGTAGGGCCGACAAGAACATCGTTCAAAGCAAACTTGTTGAACGATGAAGCTGTACCAATATGCGAAATGGGAAGTATATTACCGTTACTGAAAGCGACGTTATCTTTTCCAAAATAGGGAGCTGGTGAGTTCAGATGGTTAGCCGATGGCGCCATATGAGCAGTCGCACCGGAGTCGACATACCAATCTGGTGACTGATTTGACGCATGACAGTTTGCATGGAATGCCTCGGCTAGATTGGCAACATTATATGAGGGCTGTTGAACATAATTGGCCAGGTTAGGACACATGTTTGCATAGTGACCATTTGTGCGACATAGCTGACAATGAGGGGAACGTCGCTCGCGACCATGTGAACCTGAAAAATTACCTCGTGATGATCTGCTCGAGCGAACACGACCCGGAGAGGAGTAATTAGATGACTGTTGATTAGCCATGAAGGCTACAGTTGGTGTTGGGGTAAGTAATAATTCATGTGCTCCAACTTTAGACAAAAGGTCACGGAAAGGTATACGTCGTTGAACCGCCCTATGTGCCGTAGAGAATGTCTCGAAAGTAGGTCCGAGACCACATAAAAACCAATGAGACTTGTCCGCTTGATCAACGGTGTGACCGATTGCAGCTAACTGATCACAAATAGCCTTAAAAGTTTTACTATATTCAGAAACGGATAAGGTACCTTTCTTGAGAAATCGCAAGGAATCTCTAAGATTCTGAGCACGCTCTATAGAATCATGATTGTAGGTGGCTTCAAGGGCACGCCATACTTGACGAGCGGAAGTGAGGCCAAGAGCCTCGGCCATAGCTTCTTCGGTGAGGGAGGATTGAAGAAGAAGAAGAACACGCTGGTCCGTTTCAAGCCAGATTGAATACGCAGGGTTGGGTGATGTCTTACCTGCAGCTTCAATCGTTTGTGAGGGAGGCGAGATGGAACCGTCAACATAGCCTAACCATTTTTGATGAGTGAGGATAGGAAGGACTTGGTTTAGCCAAAGAAGATAGTTCGAGGATGAAAGTTTGAAGGAAAGCATGTGAAGGAGAGTAGCCATCGGTAGTTCGATAGAGGAAGAAGATGAACTGTCGGCCATGGTGGGAAAGAATTAGGGTTTTTTTGTTTTTGGAGAAAAAGAATCGGTATGGCTGATACCATAAGGTCTGATAATAATTTCCAAAATAATAATCATTTACATACCCCAGTATTAAGGGATTACACAGAGAGAAATTAGGACCGATATACAGTTTACAAAAATACAAATATAATCTCATCTAAATATAAGTTATCCTCCTTTATTGCTAATAGAAGTGTACAATTAAAATCCAAATTTAATAATGTGAATCTCAAATACATACACTATACAGCGAGCGAGTCAACCAGGTTAGATAATAAGTGGATCAAAACCTGGTAGGGTGAAGGGGTGCATTACCCATTTATCTATTACTCATCAAAACTGCCTTATAGAATTATGTCACCTCAAAACTATTCATTTTACTCATTTATTTAGATTTCATTGGAAACATCATACTCATTTTACTCACCAACATTTAAAAAAAATAAACATCTAAATAAAAAAAGGCAATTTCATTAAATTAAAAAAAACATAATACAAATAAAAAACCTAGAAATGAAAAATTTTAAACACTAGAAAATTAACAAAATAAATAAAACCTAGCTAATAAAAATTAAAAATCTAAAATGTGCATTGTCATCCATACTTTGCGGCAATTTCACGTTTACGTTGCAATACAATCGACAAGTTCCGGTCGCGGTTGAGATTGAACTTTTGGCCTAAATTTTCTAGACTTTGTTGATTTTTTTGATAACTCTTCCATTTTTTTAAAAAGTGAAAATATATAGATGAGAGATGCATAAATGAGATGAAAATTATGTTTGTAGAGTATGGGTATATATAGGAAAAAGTTTGTTTTCAGCGGCTCTCTCTCCCCCAACGGCTCTCTCTCTCTCCCCCACGTCCGAGTAAATTTACTCGATTCCTCAACTCGATTTAGGCTACTCGGCCAACTCGATGTGAAGGGGACGGTGTACCCCCGGCTACTCGGCCAACTTATTCCTCACACGAGTATCCCATCCCTTTCACCCTTATGCTAGTTTCACTTCTTACTCCTTGATTAACATTATATCAACTTCAAACATATGCATGTTATGTATTTGTCATAAAACACAAATAAGTGAAGGGAAGCATGGCATAATATCTACACATGGATAACAAAATAAGCATATTATGCATATAGTGAATACGGTGTTTTTACGCACCTAAGCTTAAAGATTATTTCAGAAAAATGGTGAAGTTCTCATGAATGATTTGGTTTTGTAGGTGATTTTTTAAACTATTTCGTTTATAGGGAGTCTGCCCCTCCCCGCACAAGCAGACTTGAGAAAATGACTTGTGTAGCAATCAGATATTGGATAAATGGTGGAAACCACCTCAAGTCCGCTTGTAGGAAACGCGGACTCAAATTTGAAAAGTTAGAGTCCGCTCGTGGGAGGAGCGGACTCCCCATTAACCAAGATAGTTAAAAAAACCCAAAAACCAAATGGGTTTACATATCTACACCACTTTGGCAAAAAATTATAAGCTGAAATACGAAATATCTAAAAATCATGTCGTTTTGGTTAATTTACATCAAATATATAACTTTAGTTAAATATTCACAAACTATTTTTCCGAATTTAAACCATCACATCAAAATTTATTTTGTTCACAATGTTTCTCATCTTCAAGTCCATGAAACGTTGGTAACGAAGTAAATTTGATGAAAAATGCTAGGAAAAAATATTTCTAGGTATTTAACTAAAATGTTATTAAAATTAACGTTGTTTTGATAGTTTTCGCATCTAAACTTAAGCGTGTAATAGCACCTACTCCCTTTTTTTCTTATTATTGTTTTCTTTTAAAAAAAAAATACAAAATATAGCTACAAGGAACACCAAGAAATGAAACCAGTAACAGATCTGCAATTAAATAGTTGTGAAGCTCCCAAATTACTAGCAAAAAGACGTTTCTTACCATTTTTAGGGGAATATAAAGTAGCAATTAATTTGTATAATCTGCATAAACTTTTAATTATCAGGCTCTTCTTTTGCATCAAAGCACAGTAAAAAGTAAAAAACATTTTTACTCTGAAACGAAGTTGGATTTGATCGCACGAATTACAATTTCTCATCAAATTGAAAACTAGCAAATAACTATTTAATTAAGAATATAATAGATAAAGCATACCAGATCTATAGATTTTGGCCAGTCAACTCCCTCTGTCTCATTCAGATCTGAAGACCAGTGAAAGTTGAAGTTCTGACTTGCATCAAAGGATTACGAGGATTTCACTTCTAAAGCTTAGAAAAACGTCATACTAGTTGTGATTTGACATAAAAAAACCATAGAAGCAGATGGTGATGATGTAGAAGAAGCCAATAAGCCATTATTGGATAAGGGCGTCTCAGGTAGAGGTGCACAAAACGGTTTTTTAACCCGAACCGGTTCAAAACCGAACCGAACCGGTTTGGTCAACAAAAAGTCAAAACCGGTTTGAGTTCAAACCGGACCGGTTTGAAACCGGTTTGAGATGGTCCGTTGACCGGGTTTGACCGGTTTAAAAAACGGTTTGAAACCGGTTTGACCGGTTTAAAAAACGGTTTGAAACCAGTTTTTAATCGGTTCGGTTCTGGTTAAACCGGTTTAAATGTATAGGTTTCAAACCGGTTTTAAACCGGCGGTTTGAACCAGTTTGAAACCGGTTTAGTATAAACCGGTTCACGACCGGTTCGGTTTTCGGTTTGAAACCGGTTTGATTTTTCAAACCGGTTTTTTTGTGCATCTCTAGTCTCAGGTGTTTGATGTATCGATGGGAAGTGATTTTAAAGAAAAGAAAATACAGGCACGTTAATCTTATTCGTGCATATTGTTTAAGAAATAATAAATTGAATGTATTTAAACGTTATTTTTAAGTATTTGACCTTTTTTTTTACTAAGCTTTTGTTTATAAAACTAACAGTTAATTACACGGACAAAACGTTTCGGGTTGAATCAGAAGGTTTTCCTAGTTGTAGGTTTACTCCTGGGTGTGTGGGGTCCGTTCTTCGAGCAAAAGGTCGTTTGTCAGGGTAACCCGAATCATGACCCTTCCCATGCTCCGTCTCATGTCCCAACCATGGCCTGAACAATGACCCAACCAGCCCATGCCCCGAACCATGACTCGACCCATGCCCCGACCCATAACCCGAATGACGACACGTCCAATGGCCCTAATTGTGGCCCGACCCATGACACGACCCATAAAATAAATTTATTAGTTAAAAATATTTTATTTTTTATAAAATATTTTCATGTCTATCAAACATCATGAAGTAATGATTCATTTCATTCTCATAGGATAACCAACTAGGACAATTAAATGGTAATGATCCATTTATTTCATTTGTCCATTTCATGCACTTATTTATTTCATTTTCTCGTTCATTCTATTACCTCATACCAAACATACCCTTAATTACATGGATGGTTCATGTGAAATACCCATATTGCACCTATAATCCTTAACTCTAATTTTATTATATTGATGGTCCATTAGTTTTCAAAAACGTAACATATATAGTTCTTGAAGTAGATGAAAGTTAATTTTTCTGTTAAGTGGGGTAAAAAAACCAAAATACACCTTATTATTAAAAATAAAAAACCAAAAATAAATACACGTGGTATCTTTCTAGGGCCTTAGATAAGTTATTTTTTAGTTAACTTGTAACATCCCAAATTTTGAGAAAATGAAAGTCCAGGGGCTAAAGTGTAAATACCCTAAAGATCAAGGGTTAAAATAAAAAGAATTTGTAAAATGAAGGTGGTAGCGGACCGCTACCAAGCTCTTAGCGGTACGCTAGCCGCAATGGATCCGGATAAAGAGAAGCCGACACGTGTATGGTGACTCACTGAACGGGATTGGGTAACGGACCGCTACCCAGAGTATAACGGTCCGCTACGTGGTGAACACGTAGGACAGCTGGCTAGAGGCGGTAGCGAACCGCCACCGCCTAACTTAGCGGTCCGCTACGGGTTGCATTGGCAGCCTATAAATAGGTTCAATCGTCATTCAAAATGAAAAACAACAACAAACACAATCACCACCAAACACACACACACTCATGCATACCGAGGCAAGGCTAGCACGAAGGTTACGAGTGCGGTACGCAGAGAGTACGGTTCGAGTCGGAGAAACGTTTAAAGCGAGGAACAATGTAACATCCCGGATTTTTAATAACTAATGGGTCGGGTCAATGGACAACCCAAACTCTGAATTAATGACATAGTTGACTCGAATCGTCAAGTAAAGCTTGGGTCGACGGGATTAACGGAACCAGTTAACCGTTTAAAACCTACTTTGAGATCAAACTGCATGAAGTAGGAGCGCAGGGACCCGGATGTAACCTTGAGTTACATATAAGCAATTCTTGCAAAAACCCTAGCCATTCACGGCTTGGGCTTACGTGCGACGGCAGGAGAAACCGAGAGAGAGAGGAGTCTCCGGAAGAGAAAGGAGAGACACAGTGGTGGTGACACGTCGGACGTACGACGGCGCTAGCGAGGAAGGAGCACACCAGCGTGTAAGGTAATTCCCGAACCTTTGATTATCTATTCTTGTTTTCTTGATTCGGGAGTCGGTTAGGGTTTTGGGTTGATTGTGTAAGCATGAGCTCCGAAGGGGACGAGGTGGTGGTGGACGATGGCGTCGGTGAAGGGGTGACGTCGGGATTCGCGGAGAAGACGACGATAGTGGCAGCTGCGGTTGCAGCGGAGGGCCACAGTGGTTGGGTGAGGTCTAGCTCAGGTGACAGGCGGCAGGAAGGGAGAGGGGGCACGCCGACGGGTGTGGTGGCCGTATGCCGTGAGTGAAAAGGAGAGAAGAAGGGTGGTCCGGCTGGGCTACCCGGCGAGAAGGACGCGACCGGTGGTGGGGCTCGGCGGCAGCGACGGACTCAGCAGGAAGAAGGTGGAAGGGGGCAGTGCTCGACAAAGATAAGAATGCGCGCGTCGACCACGGTTGTGGCAACAACTGTGGGCAAGAGGCCGGCTACGGCCGGTGTTGGAGGTGGTGGTTCGGCGTCGGCTCAACGTGGGTGGCGAGGACGGAACCCGGCATTTGTGCATGGCAAGCGACGTCAGGAAGCGGTGCATGGTGGGGGTTCACGGGAATAACGAGGAGGAAAGTGGAGTTGGGTCTTGCACCCGATTAGGGTTTTGCATGTGTACGTATGCACACGTACATGCATGCATGGGAACCAGGTCGGGTATCCAATTTCTAACGGGTCGAAGGTGATCCGGTTTATGCGAACTCGAGGGGTTAGAGTTCCTTGGAATGAAAGGGGCGAGCCGACGTGGGGGTTTAATATGTTTACCTATTTAGACGCATGTCTAGAACATGTCTGACCAGATGATTATACATTGTCATGTTCGAGTTTCGAGCGTGATCGGGCGAAGTGTAAAAGCTAGGACTTCGATTGTCTCGTAATCGGTGAGTTTCTAATCCCCCTCTTTTAAACGTTTAACTGTTTTGGGGCTATCGTACATACATTCACGTGGCGTTAATATAATTAATCATGTTAAGGGTTTAGGGTTCTAACCCGACGTGCTTTGAGTCTAAAACGAGTATTAAGAGTCGTAGGGACAATGGTGTGCTAAAGGCGGATCGGGGAGAGTCGGGCTTTAAGTTAAATGCCCATGATTTTATATGTGAGTCAATGATATGGTTTGTTAGTGCGTGATGTGTTAAGGGTCGAACAGGAACGGTTGTTCCCGGTAGTAAAGGCTAATGAATTTATGATATTAAATGCGTTGTTCTAGGGTTATGTGTGTAACATCCCAAAATTTGTATAACTAACAGGTCGGGCTAATGAGTGAACCGGGTCTCTTCTAATCTACATGGGTTGTAAAGACTTTCCACCTAAAACCCGGTTGAGGAAAACTAAAGTACCCGGATAGCCACTAAGTGAACGATTGGGATCAAATGTGCGCGAAACAGAAACCCGGGGTCTAGAATGTAAACTCTTATGGATTTAAAAACCAATTATTGAGAAACCCTAGGCCACAATCGGCCTAGAGTGCTTACGACAGAGAGAAGGAGCAAAGGGGGGAAACGAAAGCAGGCGACGAGGAGCGACCGGACATGATACAACGGTTTCTGAGCTTCGATACGGTAATTCTCGTTTGTACCTCTTGTTACGTTGTTATCTGTCTTGTTTTTAGATTTCAGCTACAGTTGGGAAGGTGATCACGTAGAGGAGTCGGGGAAGGAGTTTCGATAGTAGTGGTGGTCACGAGTACGGGAAAAGGCGACATGGGGAAGGTCACCGTGGTGCTCGGCAGTCGCGGCCGTGAGGGTGGAGTATGGTGGTACGAAGCAGGAGCTGAGGGAGCCGAGCATGGAGTCAGCCATGGAAGAACTGTTATGGCGTGAAGCGATGGACGGCAAGGTGGGTGGTGGTGACAGTAGTGGCCAGCGACAAGCGTGGAGCCGGTGGTGCTCGACTGTTGTGAATGCAGGGGGAGAGAGAGAGAGAAGACGGTGGTCGTGGTCGACTGTGGTGCCAGGCAGAACGGTGGATAACGGCGGTGTGTGAAGGTGATGTTGATGGAGTAGGCCTCGGCTAGGTCTTCGTGCACGACCAGGATGGTGATAACGTGATGGTGGTGACCGGAGAAGACAGCAAGGGAGACGATGCATGATGAGGACGTGAGGGCGATTCGGGATGACGAGACACAGCGGTGGTTCGTGATGGTAATATACGATGATGGTGGTGGTTCACGACGATGAGCAAGGAAGAAGAAGAGAATGGAATCGGGAAGCACCCAGTTAGGGTTTTGTGAACGTAAGCGTTGCATGCTAAGTTCGGACGTGCATGGGGGGAGGCTTCGACTCGGGTATGTGTGACCCACGAGACCAAGGCATGGCATGCTACGTGCTTATGCATGCATGCGGGTTTCTTACCGAGTCCAAGGTAACCCGGTTCGATCAAGTACGTGGGCTAGGGTTTTGGCATGGTAAAGGGGGTTGTGCGGAAGAGACGAGTATCAGAAACGTTTATGTTTTTACGTAGTGACGCATGTTTAGAATGGACATTGACTATATGATCATGCGTTAACAGGTTCAAGTTCGTTCGAAGAAGCGTTGAATTGATTGCGGGTATCGTAAAACCAGTGAGTTTCTAATCCCCCTCTTTTAAACGTTTTACTGTTTTGGGGCTATCGTACATATATTCACGTGGCGTTAAGGTAATTAATCATGTTAAGGGTTTCGGGTTCTAACCTGACGTGCTTTGAGTCTAAAATGAGTATTAATAGTCGTAGGGACAATGGTGTGCTAAAGGTGGATCAGGGAAAGTCGGGCTTTAAGTTAAATGCCCATGATTTTATGTGTGAGTCAATGATATGGTTTGTTAATGCGTAATGTGTTAAGGGTCGAATGGGAACGGTTGTGTCCTGTATTAAATGCTAAAGGATTTATGGTATTAAATGTGTTGTTCTAGGGTTATGCGTGAGGTGTGTGTAATTAATGAGTCATGTGTAAAAGGTGTGATATTACGTGTTTATATTTATTTGTCGGGTTTGCCCCGTTGTCCATGTGGCACGGCAAACGGGATCGTGAAAGACAAGGTCCTTCGGGAAGTCACCAAAGGTGACAGTTAGTTGACAGGGGAATGATGAGCTCGGGGTGTGTTGATCGCCCTGACGAGGGTACAATGATGAGGTATGTGGTTACATGCATATACATATATGTGTTAATTTGCATGCTAATGTTTAATTGTATTTACTGTGTATGAGCTAGTGTTATTGTGACGTGTTGAATGGTGACGAGTAGGGTTAGAATGACCGCTGAGTCAGGACTTGTGACGTGACGTGCATAAGAGTCGTGTCAATTAATTGTGAGAGCCTTGGTTAAGGCCGGATGTGTTAGTATTCTAGGGTGTGTTGTGTTAACCCACAGTCGGGTCAAGGTGTACCCTTAAATACGAGTTGTTTGCATAGTATGTAGAGTCTATGATGTGGTGATGGTAAGGCAAGGTCGTTTTTACATATGTTGGAAGTACGGGCGGAGTCTTGGGTAATAAACAATTACGGGGTGTCATGGGGTGACACGGGATTGGTCCTTCATTAATAAAAAGGGTAATCATATTTTACAAGGACCGGAGGGTCCGAATGAATTAAACCAAAGAACTTGGTGTGGTGGTTTTTCTTTAAATTAAACTATTAGAACTCACTCAGCATAGCTGACTTTGTGTGTACGTTAGATTGTTTTGCATGTAAGCGTTGCGTTGGCGTATCTTGGCTTGGAAGCGGCGTTACTCGGATCGGTGTGCAGACATTCGTAAGGTAAACCTAATAACATTAAATGGTTATAAATGAGTTTTGAAAGACTTCCGCTGTAGTTTTAATTACAATAAATGTGTTTTTAATGATTATGACCCGTTATGAGAAGCAACTGTAGGATACCCGGGTCGGGGTCTTACAAGTTGGTATCAGAGCTATGGTTTAAGAGAAACTGGTATTTTTAATCACATAAAATACTTTAACTTAAACCGAGAATGGGACAAGGGTGAAACGAATGGCACCACGAGTAACCGCGAGCCAAGAGGTATGTCTTTCGAGCTGAGAAGTAATTATTAATTACCATTTATGTAGTATTACGATAGGTAGAGCGGTTAGTGTGAATGAGTAATCTATGTTTCCGTGTGGGAACATGATGTGTGATATGTGTTATGATAGAGTGTAGAATTATGTGAAATTGAGTGGTGTGATTGGGTGAAACCATAATTGTGAGTGATTAATGTAGAGTAGCATTAATTGCGTGCTCTGACATAGCTTGGTGTGTTAGTTTAGTGTAATGCATTTGTGTGCAACTACATGTGATGTGTAAGTGTGATAGACATTATGATTGCTATATAACTGTGTGGTGCGAAGTGAGTGGTGTGGGATGCGTGTGCATCCGGCGTGTAGGAAGGTAGAAAGCTAGTGTGAAGATGATGGGAAAAGTTTAGAGTACGAGCAGTAATGTGGACCACCAAATTGTATTTGATCACTATAATTTGGCAGTCTATTATTACTCTTATATTCTGAATTTGAGCTCATAGTACTCACTCCAACGTTCTACCTTGAGCAGGTACTGATGGCGAAAGCAAAGAGGACTATATCGGTCATGCGAGGAGCCCTGACTCGGATGAGGGCGAACAGTCAGAACGAAACAACGGTTGCTGTCGACCAGGCGTTCAATGACATAGGAGTAGTATTGGCACTTCCTACGCTAAGCATAGATAGGGCTGAAGAAGGTGGCGTTCCATGTGGTGCTATGACCAAGACCATCGGATGGAAGAGGCGAACGGTGACGGCGGTACGCGATTTCCCTCCAGGTTGTGGACCTGCATGGCTGAAGCATTAACCGCATGTGACAGCTAAGAGATTTCTATTTCAAGAGAATACGGTGATGGATCCAAGATCCGATGAGGAAGAACCAAAGGATGTGTTAGTGTTCTAGGGCATGTTGTGTTAACCCAGAGTCGGGTCAAGGTGTACTCTTAGATACGAGTTGTTAACATAGTACGTAGAGTATATGCTGCTGTGATGGTAAGGTAAGGTCGTTATTACGTATCTTGGAAGTATGGGTGGAGTCTTGGGTAATAAACAGTTACGGGGTGTCATGGGGTGACACGGGATTGGTCCTTCATTAATAAAAGGGTAAACATATTTTTCAAGGACCGGAGGGTCCGAATGAATTAAACCGAAGAACTTGTGGTGGTTTTTCTTTAAATTAAACTATTAGAACTCACTCAACATAGCTGACTTTATGTGTACGTTAGACTGTTTGCAGGTAAGCGACATATCGACGTATCTTGGCTTGGAAGCGGCGTTACTCGGATTGGTGTGCGGGCATTCGTAAGGTAAACCCAAGGACAATAAATGATCATAAATGTTTTTAGAAAGACTTCCGCTGTAGATTTAATTACAATAAATGTGTTTTTAATGAATACGACCCGTTATGAGAACCAACTGTAGGATGCCCGGGTTGGGGTCTTACAAACGAGCTTAGGAATTATTTGAGGATAAAGTAAGTACACTGGACCCGTACCCTAGACACGTTTATGTGAATTACATGCTTACATGATATATGTGATACGTGATATATGAGGTGAAAAGGGTACGGGATAATGATGGATTAGTCTAAACACTAAACGGGAGTAATGGAGTAATCACGACGTATCCAAGGGGTGGTGGATAGCCGCTGGTACTTCCTATATATAAACCTCTTGTGTACTTCGTGATGAAACAATTATGAATATTTAGGGGTATAGACTAATAAAGAATAAAGGAATATAGTAAACGTACGGGAAAATATTCAACCGGTATGTAGTTATCTGACAAACGGAATGTCCTGTCTAGGAAAGAGCGGTGTATAAATCTCTCCTAAACCCGTCGCTCTTTCCTGTGGACATCTCTGTTGGAGGTATTACTCTGGAAGGGAGATCACCCCAGTTACAATATATGACGAATAAGAATAAGAGATGAAAGTATACATGCATAACAAATGTGAACACGTGATGAATATGAATACGTGAATACATGAATGAGTATAATGAAAACGAGTCTAAACCTAAAATAGAGTAACAGAGTACTCACGAAGTGCTAAAGGGGTGGTGGATACTCCGCTGGTACTTCCTATATATAAACCCTTCTAACACGTCGTGAAGAAACCATTGCAAAGT
The DNA here is from genome assembly GCA_023525975.1 of Smallanthus sonchifolius. Lineage (NCBI taxonomy): Eukaryota > Viridiplantae > Streptophyta > Magnoliopsida > Asterales > Asteraceae > Smallanthus > Smallanthus sonchifolius. The sequence continues at coordinate 124,082 of JAKNSE010000034.1, read as the reverse complement.
TTTAAGGTAAAGACTGGTTGGTAAATATGATGATACGTGTATACATGAATGAGTATGATGGAACGAGTCTAAACCCTAAAATGGAATAACGGAGTACTCATGAAGTGTCATAGGGGTGGTGGATACGCCACTGGTACTTCCTATATATAAACCCTTCTGATGCGTCGTGGAGAAACTGTTATGAAGTTTTAACGGTGAGGACTGGTTGGTGAATAAATCAAGCATATACATGAAGTGGAAACAAATGCTTGATACATTTGGGAGGCTGTGAGTCAAAGATACTCAAGGTCCCAAATGAAATGAGATACCTGGTCTGTAAGGTGGATCTCAATAAATAAAGAAGAAAAGAAAAAGAAAAGGAAATTCTAGGCCTTCGGGGCTGAAAGAGTAAACTCTAGGCCTTCGGGGCTGAAAGAGTAAAAGCCTACGTGGCCGAGGAATGAATGAGTCTTCGTGAAAAAATGCAAGGATGCCTATACTGACGAGTATAAGGACCTTGCCAATTCTCGGACCGAAGGCAGAGGCCTGTGATAGTTGCGAGGGGGTTAGCATACCCATGGAATATACCAAAGCGTGGCTGGAGGTACGCCCGGAGATGGTCACGTGGGCTCGAGAGCCCTAGAAAACTTGAACAATAAAGAACCTAAAGGGTTCATAGTAAAATGAACAATGCAGTGTGCTTACTTAGCGAAAGCTAATTCAAAAACGTTTTCCAAACCCTGCAGGGAAGAATCACGTGGAATAAAGCTTCCAATAGACAGGGCTGATCGGAGTTGGAAGATCCCTATATAGGATAATGTAATTATTATTATTATCCTTTGTAAAACAATATTATTATAAATGAAAAGTTACCTTAGCCTTTTTGGCAAGGTTTTTACTGACATGTATCACGTTTTCCGCAATAAACTCTGATAAATTAATATAGTATAATTAGGGTGTTTCGGTCCTTGTGAAGGATGTGTTGGGGAGATTAGCTTCTGTAGCTATCCATGAGTTTTGCCTACTTTGGGGATTCAAAGACGATATTTTGACGCTCAAGGATGACTTCAACCAGATCCAATCTGTTCTTCAAGATGCAGAGGAGAAACATGCCAAGGAAAAGGTTGTAGAATTATGGCTTAAGAGTCTCAAATCTGCATCCTTGATGTTAGAAAATATGCTCGGCGAGGTCTTAATTGAAGCTATTGTTGGGGTTTTTACTAGTGGTGATCAGTTATATTAGTTATAAAAAACGGTTGATAAGTAATTATAGATTAATAATAACTATTTAGTAATTATTAAAACGCAGCGGAACGAAACCGATTCAACACAAAATAAAACCCGACAGGATCTGGGTTACAAAACATACGAATACGGAATAAGATTTAAGATCTAACTACCAATGAGATTAATTATACCTTAGGGGTTAATAATTAACCGGTTGAGACACCTAGGTACAATGAACCGATGCTAGATCACGAACCGATAACGCGGGAACGGGTGGCACCGGAGATCGCCAGACAAGGCGACGTGCGGCGGCAGGGCTGGTGGCCAGAAATTGCCAAAGAAGAAAATCGATTTCTTTTGATTCTTGTTTGGCCGATAGCTGCTCGGGAAAAAGAAACAAGAAGTCAACGTGAGTTCTTATTTTTCTTCTTTCTTTTTTTTTGGCTGTCTACGATCCACTTTTTTTTTTGCATATAAGGTGATTATAATTATATAATAATTATAAACCCTACTAATCGTCTCCAGACCTAAAGTCTAATACGAGATGCAAAAAGCTTGAACCTGTTTTAATGTTTTAATAAAAGGATTAAAACAATAAATATAAATTATTATTTATAAACCTGTATAAATAATAAATCCCGTGTAACGAATATATATAAAATATATCGTCTCGCAAAACAGTTCGTAATTACCAGTTAAGCGGGTTAAGTGGATTTAATGTTCGTTGCCCAATGTGTAACTCTTACGGGTCATAGCTCGGTCAGTCGCGTTGTCCATCGGGTCGGTCCATAAAATCCAACAATCTTCCACTTGGACGATCCACGATAAATCAACGCAAACAGTCAGCGGCGCTCTAGCTGCACATGGCTGTCCCTAACAAGGTATGACGCTTTAAAGTCATTAACCAAATATCTTGGTGTTAGTAACAGCTAACTAAAGCAAGACAATAGACTTATGGCAATAGTTGTCATTCATCCTTTCCGTATAAGACATCAATTGAATCAATGAGACATGGATTTAGTTCATTCTCATATGACGTTCAATTATTATTGTTCTCGATCAAGAATCAAAGTGGTCCAATCAAACACACAGTAAGTTTGGGTAAGGCCTTACACTTCACCAGTTTGAATCACGAGGGCGCCACGATGTCTAACTGTTACATATCATGTAAGAGTACAGAATCCCTTATCGACTACATATAACTCCCACTGAACTTCAGATCTGTTCCTAACCAATGCCTTTATGACTGGCAGTTATGCGACAGCGGTTGACAGTGATTAAAGAACAGCCCTTGGTAAACGAAAGTTCTAGTATGCATCTCAGGTCAAAGGATACTAAATGAGTATACCAATATCAAAACATCTTATGATTAAAATCCATGAAGATGATTTGAAGCGAGTTACATCCAACGTCATCCAAGATGAGGTCTGTGAAATTGGAAGTCAACTACTTGAGTCCAAGTTCATAATAGTCTTAATTCAGAGTCGTTCCCACGATTCTGATCGACTACGGATGATTAAGAATACAAGATTCATGGATTAAACTTATTAAAATCGAACATAGTTGTAAGAATTCAGAATTGCATTTAAATCAATAAACCAAAAGAATTCAAAAGTACAACTGTTTAATTGTTCACACATTCAAAATACTAAATCAAAACATATCACTAGCAAATCTAAGACCAATAGCATCTCTGTGAAGATCATGCTTGTCCTGAGTCATGGGCTTAGTAAACGGGTCCGCTAGGTTTTGATCTGTGTCTACTTTGCTTATCACGATGTCACCACGTTCCACAATTTCCCGTATATAGTGGAACTTTCTGAGAATGTGCTTGGCTTTGTGATGAGATCTGGGCTCTTTGGCTTGAGCTATAGCACCCGTGTTATCACAAAGTATCTCGATTGGTTGGCGAATACTCGGAACCACATCGAGGTCAGTAATGAATTTCTTCATCCAAGCAGCTTCCTTAGCAGCATCTGATGCAGCTATATACTCAGATTCGGTGGTTGAATCCGCCACCACACTCTGCTTGGAGCTCTTCCAGGAGATAGCTCCTTCGTTTAGAGTGAATATGAATCCTGATTGTGAGCCAGAGTCATCTCGGTCAGTTTGGAAGCTGGCGTCAGTGTAACATCTTACAGTGAGCTCTTCTTCCACTCCTCCAAATATTAAGAACATGTCTTTAGTCCTTCTCAAGTACTTCAGGATGTTCTTGACTGCAGTCCAATGGGCAATGCCAGGACTTTCCTGAAAACAACTGGCCATGCTTAAAGCATACGAGACGTCAGGCCTGGTACATAACATAGCATATATGATAGAACCAATCGCCGAAGCATATGGAATTGCTTCCATACGCTTGGTTTCAATGTCCGTTGAAGGAGATTGCGATTTGTTCAGCACGGTGCCTTTAGTCATAGGAACACCTCCTTTCTTGGAGTTTTCCATATGAAAGCGTGCCATGACTTTGTCTATGTATGTGCCTTGACTAAGCCCTAGAAGCCACTTAGATCTATCCCTGTAGATCTTGATTCCTAGAATGTAGGCTGCTTCTCCAAGATCTTTCATTGCAAAACAAGTTCCCAACCAGTGTTTAACATTGTTAAGCATAGGGATGTTGTTTCCAATGATAAGTATATCATCCACATACAAGATGAGGAATGATATAGTGCTCCCACTAGCCTTTCTATAAACACAAGGCTCATCTTTATTTTTGACAAAACCAAACTCTTTGATCTTTTGGTCAAAACGAAGATTCCAGCTTCGAGATGCTTGTTTGAGTCCATAAATAGACTTATTCAGTTTACATACCCTATTAGGATATTTTGGATCAACAAAACCATCAGGTTGTACCATATAGACATCTTCAGAGAGATGCCCATTAAGGAAAGCGGTTTTGACATCCATTTGCCATATCTCGTAGTCATAGTACGCGGCTATGGCAAACAATATCCTGATCGATTTGATCATAGCAACGGGCGAGAAGGTTTCATCATAGTCAATGCCTTGAGTCTGAGTAAAACCTTTCGCAACTAGCCGTGCTTTATAGGTGTGTATATTTCCATGCATGTCGGTTTTTCTCTTGAAAATCCATTTGCTCCCTACTGCCCGAGATTCGGGGGGTAGCTCAACCAAGTCCCAGACTTTATTATCACGCATAGATTGCATCTCGGCGTTCATGGCTTCTAGCCATTTTTCAGATTCTGGATCTGAAATAGCAGATTTGTAGTTAGTAGGTTCGTCATTAGACTCGGCTACTAATAGGACCTCGGTACTATCAAGATGCCATAGGTATCTGTCAGGTTCTTTGCGAGTCCTTACACTTCTGCGAACGCTTGTGTTTATGTCTGATTCACCAGAAACAACTTCTTATTGTTCGGACGCTCCGACTTCATCAGCGGTTGTTTGTGGTTCTCGAATTTCTTCAAGATCCACTATATTATCTCCAGTTCCTCGTTCAAGAATTTCTTTCTCGAGGAAGTGTGCATTCCTTTTGATGGAAATAACATTTGCATCAGGATGGTAGAAATAATATCCGCTTCTGTTATAGTATCCAACGAAAATGACCTTTTCGCCTCTAGGATCGAGCTTATCATCAGAATCGCTGGTGACATATGCATCACATCCCCATACTCTAAGGTAAGACAGATTGGGTTTAGACCCATGCCATATCACATATGGAGTCTTGTTTACCTTCTTAGTAGGTGCCAGATTGACAATGCGGGCGGCGGTCATAAGAGCATAACTCCAAAAGGAGTGAGGCAAGTTTGTTCTACACGTCATCGATCAAACCATATTAAGTAGGGTTCGATTTCTCCTCTCGCTCACGCCATTAAGTTGGGGTGTGCCAGGTGGAGTAGGTTGTGAAACTATTCCACGCTCCTTGAGATGATTTATGAACTCTGTGCTGAGATATTCACCACCTTGATCTGATCGAAGTGTCTTTATCGTTTTACCGAGTTGGTTTTCCACTTCGTTTTGAAACTCTTTGAACTTTTCAAAAGTTTCATGCTTGTGTTTCATAAGATAGACATAAGCATATCGACTATAATCGTCGATGAATGAAACGAAGTATCTTTCATGATTTCTAGACATGGTTCTGAAAGGGCCACATACATCAGTGTGTATGAGTCCTAGCAGATCCTTGGCTCGTTCACCAACGCCGGTGAAGGATCCTTTAGTGAGTTTGCCAGCTAAGCAAGACTTGCAGTCTTCAAAGGATTCTTGTCCGGTGGATTCAAGGATCCCTTCGGATTGGAGCCTTTTCATGCGGGCCTTGCTTATGTGACCAAGTCTACAATGCCATATAAATGTATCATTAATGCTAGATTTGATACGTTTAGAAAGATTGTAATGTTATTATTAGTTTGAACATCAACCTCATAAATTCCATTTCGAGGTTTAGCCTCAAAATAGAAAATATCATTTAAGTAAGTAGAAATATTAATTCCATTAAAAACGTACTTAAAACCTTGTTCAAACAATAAGGAAACTTAAATAATGTTTCTGGTTAAACCAGGTGCAAACAAACAGTTATTTAAGATAACTACAAGGCCAGAAGGACATGAAAGGTGAAATGTTCCAGTTGCAAGAACTGGTACTCTCTTCCCATCACCAACGATGAGTTCCATGTCGCCTTGTTTCATCTTCTTCCACTTTTCAGGCTCGTGCAATACATTAACGATGTGATAAGCACATCCGGTATCAAATACCCATGTGTCACTAGAGATAGTGAAAAGTTCAATAACATAGATAGAAATACCAGAAGAGATGCCTTCACCATTTGCTCTCTTCGATCTCAACTTAGCTAGATATTCAGGGCAGTTACGTTTCCAGTGCCCCATATTGTTGCATTCAAAACACTGACGCTCCTTGGGAGGGGGTGCTTTTGCAACTTGCTTGTTTTTATTGGTGGCATTCATGGCAGCAACAATAACTTGCTTCTTACCTTTGCTGTTATAACCCCTTTTCTTGGTTTTGGGCTTGTTAACACCAACAGATTTGACCATCAACTCTTGATTAGTCTCACTTGATATTCTCATCTCGGCCGTTTCCTGCATGCCGTACAGTTCCGGCATAGTCTTCTCCCATGTGTTCATATTTAAGTTCATTACGAAGTTGTCATAAGAACTAAAGAGAGTTCAAGATGAGGTTGGTGTCATTCGGTTTTTCATTCTCAAGCAAAGACTTGAGAAAGAAGGAGAAGTGGGATTCTTTTTCAGTAGACATCTGTTAAATAAGCAAATTAAATTTTAATTAGTATTTTGGATGTAATAAATTCTTATATTAATGACCCATGGCAATAATAGATTAAGAATAGAGAATCTGGTTATATCAATTAGTAATGGCGGCTGTGGCACGCAACATTAGTAAGTGATTTAGGCAGACTGACAATAATTGCCAATTGTGGAAAAATGTACAATTCTTGAGTATGAGGCCGCTAAGACAACTCTTGTCTATGCATTAATACGTTTAGCCTCATCTATGCCCACTTTTGGTCTCCATACAGCTGGGGCATGTAATAGAGAGAAAAGTAATAGTCGCCCTAGTACAGGTACATGTGGAAGGGCCGGATGTGTCAACGAAACCATTGCACCTTGGAGGGATAGGTTACGCACCAAGTGCGGTGCTGTGGCTCCAAACACTGGTGTTTCACGTTATTCCCCAAGTGTTCCTTATAGTAGGATGACATAGACTAAAGATTTTAAATATGGGATTTAATTTTAGTGTTTACCGAATAGGGTCAAACACAACGAATGATAAATCATACGTGTGTTGTAAAATCCAGTTTTACTATATATTAGATCGTGACAACGTGATGAACCCTTTCATCTCTCGGGACACTTAATTTTAAATAACCTATTAAAACTAAGTTTGCCGCGATGTAATTAACCAATTAAAAGTTAATAGTTTAAATGAACTATTAAGTTATTCGTTTTGAAAATTTAAAATTAGTTTAAATTGCAAAACTTTATTGGTTATAATTTATTTTAAAAACAAACTGTTTGTTTTAATATAAAGTATCCACAAGTTGTAAAAAAAAGTTTAGAACTTGTTATTAATTTGATTGTGAAAATTTTGGTATTTGGTCGGTACGTTATAACATTTGTAAGATCAAACGATCTCGCTAGAGCCTAATAGCAAGACCGAACTAGGTCACGGGGTCACAACACACAAACAACCACATGGATGAACTTCGTGCATGCATTTAGCTGTTCCGTGTGACTCCCACTAAATCCAAGATCCTGTCTCCGTCTTCTGTTTTGTCTTTGGGTCTTTATCTTTACAATATTTATACAGAATACAAAAAAAAATAAAACCCTAAGCTATTACAACTTTGATCCATCAAAGTGGGCCAAAACATAAAAGCTAATCTATTACAATTTTGAGCCATCGAATGAGCCAAACCATAAAACCAAAAACAGAAAACAAACACAAGACAGGGTCGGGCCAGATTTACATATTTAATACAATCAAATAACTGGGCAATCCTTTTGGTCAACTAAAATAAATAAAAAACTTTGACCAAAATAAATAAATAAAAATTGCCCTAAAAAGATCTAGATCAGGAACTTTAAACAAGTTAAAGTTTGTGATCTATAACCGGTTAAAAGACCGGATCCGATTCGTATGTCGTAACCAAGGCTCTGATACCACTATTGGGGTTTTTACTAGTGGTGATCAGTTATATTAGTTATAAAAAACGGTTGATAAGTAATTATAGATTAATAATAACTATTTAGTAATTATTAAAACGCAGCGGAACGAAACCGATTCAACACAAAATAAAACCCGACAGGATCTGGGTTACAAAACATACGAATACGGAATAAGATTTAAGATCTAACTACCAATGAGATTAATTATACCTTAGGGGTTAATAATTAACCGGTTGAGACACCTAGGTACAATGAACCGATGCTAGATCACGAACCGATAACGCGGGAATGGGTGGCACCGGAGATCGCCAGACAAGGCGACGTGCGGTGGCAGGGCTGGTGGCCAGAAATTGCCAAAGAAGAAAATCGATTTCTTTTGATTCTTGTTTGGCCGATAGCTGCTCGGGAAAAAGAAACAAGAAGTCAACGTGAGTTCTTATTTTTCTTCTTTCTTTTTTTTTGGCTGTCTACGATCCACTTTTTTTTTGCATATAAGGTGATTATAATTATATAATAATTATAAACCCTACTAATCGTATCCAGACCTAAAGTCCAATACGAGATGCAAAAAGCTCGAACCTGTTTTAATGTTTTAATAAAAGGATTAAAACAATAAATATAAATTATTATTTATAAACCTGTATAAATAATAAATCCCGTGTAACGAATATATATAAAATATATCGTCTCGCAAAACAGTTTGTAATTACCAGTTAAGCGGGTTAAGTGGATTTAATGTTCGTTGCCCAAGGTGTAACTCTTACGGGTCATAGCTCGGTCAGTCGTGTTGTCCATCGGGTCGGTCCATAAAATCCAACAGCTATGCTACAACGTCTACACAAAGAAAGAGGAATCAAATACAGGGTAAGAGCCTTCTTCTCCTCCAATCATAATGTTCCGTATGAGGACTGCTCACAAAGTCAAAGCCATAAGAAAAAAAACTAGATGCCATTGCAAGCAAGAGATTTGAGTTAAATTTGACCCTAGGTGACATAAATCATGTAGGTGTGGGAGTTGAAGGTGAGATGCCATATAGGGAAACTAGCTCGCTTATAAAATCTTCGCTTATCTTCTAAAGAAATGAAGAGACGGAGATGGTAGTTGAAAAGATATGTAACAAAGATATAGGAAAATATGATAATGGTGAGATTCAGGTGTATGGGAGGTGTTGGAAAGACTACTCTAGTTCAATTAGTCTATAACCATGAAAGGCTCGGGTTAAAATGTTGGGTGTACATCTCTGAAAACTTCCAAGTTAAAGAGATAATGAGAAAAATAATTGAATCCATAGATAAATGTGGGTGTACACTTACACATGTAGAGACGTTGCAAGAGTCCCTTCAAAGCAAGTTAAGAGGAAAGAAATTTTTTATTGTACTAGATGACGTTTGGATTGAAGACAAACCAAGTGGGACCAATTAAGTAAAACATTAAGTTGTGGGGCAGAAGGAAGTATTGTTGTGATGACAACACGTTCCCATACAACTAGCCGAATGACGGCTAAGGTTCCAAACTTGCAACATAAGCTAGGATGTTTATCAGAAAAGGACTCGTGGTTAATATTCAAGAACCTTGCATTTGAAGAAAGAATAGAGCATGTAGACATAACTGAGCTAGAGCTTATTGGAAGGGAAATAGTTGGGAAATGTAAAGGACTTCCTTTGGCGGTGAAGACTTCGGGTAGCTTAATGTGGTCAAAAAGTAGTACAAGCGACGGGCAAAGTGTGAAAGACAACAACATATGGGAATTGGAAGAAATTAACGTCCTTCCTGCTATTTTGAAGCTAAGCTATGATAACTTGCTTCCACATTTAAAAAGATGCTTTGCTTATTGTTGTTTGTTTCCTAAAGGCTATGGTATCAAAAAGGATGTATTGATTCAGTTGTGGGTGTCAAATGGGTTCATTCTACCCAGAGGAGAAATAGACTTGTATGTGCTTGGGAAGGAAATTTTAAATAGTTTGGTTTGGAGGTCTTTCTTCCATGTCGTTAATGACAATGAATACCTGGAAGAGAGATACAAAATACATGATCTGATGCATGACATGTGATGAGACACGAGTGTTTAGTAATAAATCCCGGTAAGGAGTTTATAATACCAAATGATGTGCTTCATTTGAGTTCATCATCCCTAGATTTTCCCTTTTCACCGGAGGATTTAGGAGAGTTAACATCACTAAGGTCAGTATTCATGTTTGGAAATATATATGAAGGTAGCATTAGCCATATTTTCAACCACGCGTATCTAAGGGTATTACACTTGTATGGTATTGGGTTGAGAACATTGCCTGAATCAATTTGCAAACTCAAACACCTTAAATACTTGAATTTATCATACTCAAGTATAGAAGTTTTACCTGAGTCGGTTATTTATCTCCAAAACTTGCAAGTGTTGCTTTTGTGTTTTTGTCAAAAACTACGTAAGATGCCTGAAGGTTTGAGATACATGTGTGATCTTCAACGTTTGTAAATCAATTCTTGTTTTTCACTACAGCATTTGCCATTAGGAATCAAAGAACTAAATTTCCTTTCGAATACTTTCACGGTTTCCTATTGGCAACAAGAGTGGGGCAAAAATTGGGGAACTAGGGGACCTAGATATTCTTGAGGGGGAGTTGACGATATCAGGATTGGAGAATGTTGGAGGTTTAAGCGAGGCTAAAAGTGCCAATCTAAAGAAACTTGATGGTTTTGATGTTGAATTGGTCGGAACTTTCTATAAGAGGAAGTAAAACCGGAAATGTTTGCATATGATGAAGAAGTGACTAGAACCAAATCCGTGTCTCAAGAATATTTGATTACATGGGAAAGATTATTTCTCCATGTTGGATGGTCAATTTAAGGAATCTGGTTGAAGTTGGTTTTTTTTGGTGTAGGAACTGTGAGCACACTCCACCACTTGGGAGATTGCCCAATCTTAGGGTCATCGACATGGGGTTTGAAATGTTTTCATGATGACGAGAAAAACATGTTAGGAGAGACCAATACCTTTCTTTGTTTACAAGAATTACACATTTACGAGTGTCCAAAATTGGTTTCCTTGCCAAGTAACCTTCCAAAACTCCAGGATTTAAGTTTTCAAGGGTGCGAGGAATTACATTCTCTACCGGGTGAGATTCAAAGTTTCAAAAATCTAAATGAACTTGAGATAATGAGATGTAAACATTTAAGTAAAAGGTGTGAAAAGGATTGGCCTAGAATTTCTCACATTCCCAAAATCAGTATTGATTCTCCATGGTAACATTACTTTCCTCCCTCCATTTCTTCATCTTTTTCACAGCATGCAAATACAACCTTACATGCAGTCTACCTGTATTTCTTTCAGCATGCCACAGAAGTAGCAACTTTTAAGGATGCTTTCATGATGGTAACATTAGTTTCATGTTTGAATTTTGACAAAACTGCATATTCTAAGGCATCTATGGTCAAATTCTTTTTATGTAATGTGTATTACACACGGGGTGAAAAATATCAATACATAATATTCGTAAATCTTTATGTGTATATTTTACAGGTGTAAAAATGTATCATATACTAATGATAGAAAACAAAATTTAAAATATGTAAAAATTAGTATATAATTGAGTTTCGAAAATACGTTAAATACTATTTAATGTAATTTGATTTTCATTTATTATTTGATTGAAAAATAAAAGTTACATAATTAGATTTTAAAGTTTATTATAATAAGTATTAATTAAAAATAAATATGTTTTATTAGTATAATTAATATTTTCTTTAAACGTATATTATTATTTAAAGATGGATGTGCATTTAATAAAAAAGAGACGGGAAAAACTGATAAGAATTAATATGGAGGCGACATATGGAATGTAAAAACCTTTATTTATTATATAGTATAGTTATAGATTGAGGAATTGGCATTTACATCTGAACCATAGGCATACTTGCATACATTTGTGATTTCAGTCTGTCGCAACAAAGGAGTTCACATTTATGATGCAAGAACTACTAATTGCATTGCTAGTATATAGTACACGACTTAAGTCACTAAAAGTAAACCTCCTAAATTATTCAATTAATTTTTATTAAAAATGATGTGACATCTGTAATAATATTATATCAGATAAATACTTTTAATAAAAAGATAAAAATCTTTGAGCCAACCAAATTCAACCCATATAAAAGTTACCAATTTTGATCAATTACATGCTTCGCCCATTTTTCCACCTCTAAATTCAACACACTTCCGTGGTTATCTGTTATAAGCGGTCAGATTCTCTGTAAATTGTTGAATCAGGAAAAGGGGTGAAATATTGAATATTTTTGGAGCAACAACGACAAAATGAACCGTTCTTACAAAAGTACTTGAAAATAAGCTCCTAAAAGCAATTTTTGATGAAGGAAATAATGTTTCAAAAGATATGTACATATAACTTAAAAGTAAGCGAAACTTAACCAAATATATCTAAATAAATTCCACATCACTAGCAACTAAGTAAATTGAAAAAATAAAAACACGCCCGGTGGGACTCGAACCCACAATCGCCTGATTAGAAGTCAGACGCCTTATCCATTAGGCCACGAGCGCAGATGCCTTTTTTTCACAAGTATCTTTTAATAACCAAATAAAGTATCCCAAATAAAATTAACTTTATATTCAACGATTTCTTGACAATAGATAACTTTTGATATATTAATAAACATATTTTATTAATAAAATAATTTTAAAGAAAATTAGGATTGACAAAAAAAAATAAAAAATTGGCCTAATCTTATCTAACGAGTAAAATGAATAAAAAAAACTAAAAAAGAAATTGCTTGAGGTGAAATAAGTACAAAATGTGGTTCTGGTACATAGAGTCTCCTAAATCATTTTTTTTAGTATTGGAATAACGTGTTTTTATTACCAAATTTAAGAAACAAATTATTTGTTGATTAAAGTACCTATATATATATATATATTAGTGAAGACCAATAATGTGATCTTATGGGCCCAAATTTTTATTTTTGGAAACTCTTTTTTTTTTAACCCGGGAAGCATTTGGTTCATAAATTTGTTTTGAAGGAGTGGTGGTGATGGCGGTGGTTGGTGTTACGATAAGAGCGGTGATTGTAGCAATTGTGTAGTGGCGACGCTAGTGGTGTCGATGGTGAGGGAGATTCCAACTTCTTTGTTTAAATTTCCTCATTGTTTGAAAGGATTTATCTTGAAGTAATTTAATTCCAAATCTCTTCATCACAATAAAAAAATGTTTTTCTTTTGAATTCATAACGAATTCCCGCGAACCAAATTTCATATTTTAATTTCATTAAACTTGAGCAAACTAAATGCTCTTTAAGTGGGTGTTTGGTTCATTGGAATTTAAAAAAATTAGAGTTGTATTCTATTCCTAATCTGCTCGGTTCTAAATTTTTATTGAAAATAATTCCAATGATATAATATTCACATGGTGATACTATGGTTTTCAATCAAAGGAAGATGTCCCCTGAGAGGATTGTAGAAGAAATTAAATGTCTTTCATTTTTATGGTGAAAATCCCTGTCGAATGGTGCTTCCTAAAATTGAGATCAATGTTGTGATTTTAATATATCTTGACTAGGCGATATTTCTATTTATTTATTTGGAGGATGTATACTTGGTGATCCTAGCATTTTGCTAGTCTTATAATATAATTTGTTTTGTTGGCTGTTCATATATTTTTTTAATTTGAGACGCGAAAATAAATGCAATTGAAATAAATTTCCTCAAAAGAATTCATGTGAATTAATTCAACATTTCTTTCAATTTGTAAAGAAATTCGAATTAAAATTAGAATTTAAATTCTTTTATGATTGTTTTGTTAATAAAATATATAAGAAATTTCTATTTCTTTAAATTCTACGGAGAATTTCATATATTCCCTTATAAACTTAAATAATATCATATATATACCCAACTAAAATATAAAATATCATATATACCTAATTTAAATTAATATTTTGTTTATGACCATTTTGCCCTTATCAAATATACAGATCTTTTAATCTATTTTTTAACTTTTACCAACATCCTTCAAAGTTTTCTTCAACTTCTTCATAGATTCAATTGATTCAATCACAAGTCTAAGCATCGCATCTATTCCAAATCAAATAAATTGATTCAATCGCAAATTTCTTGTTTAGTTTTTCAAGTTTCCATCTAATGTTGATTTGTATAGTAGATTTCATCTCCATGTGGATAGGTTGAGAGATTCTGAGTAATCGGATTTATATCCACTTTTATATGGTTCTCTATTTTTAATTTTAATTTCTTATGCATCGAATAGGTAGACCTAATTTACTTCATGATTATAAAAGAAATTTGATCCATGCATGTTATAAAAGAAACTTGAAAAATTATAAAAACGAGAAGCTTAAAACACTTTTCTTAATGAAATGGGTGAATCTTATGTTTCAACAAAATTATTGTTGATTGGTAAATATGAAATTTTAAAGTATGAAATGGATAAATATACAAATTTAAAATATTAGTAAAAGAAGGGTAAAATGGTCACTTCCTAAATTGTTTTTAATGAAATGAGTATATATGATATTTTTACATGTTTGTAAGGGATATATATGATATTTCTAGTTTTGGTTGGGTATATATATGATATTTACCTATGTTTCTGGGGGGATATATGATATTTTCCCTAAATTCTAAACCTTTTAACAAATTTGAGTTAGAAATCTAATTTTTTCAAATTTCAATTTCTTTGACAAACCATCCTGAAGTTGTGATTAATATTATAACTTTAAAAATCTGACTAAAAATAGTTTGTAATAACCACTTGTTGATTATAGCAGGATGAAACCATAACTAACAACTAACCATTATATTAGTAGTTATACTAGTTACGACTAACCAAAGATTGAGATTCATTTAAGTTGACATAACCGGTTATATTCTCTATAAAATGATAGGTCCTACAAAAGAATCTGATCTTGTTAATATATATATATATATATATATATATATATATATATATATATATATATAGGGGAGGGTTCCCGAGAAAACCACAAGTTAGGCGAAAACCGAGAAAACCACTAAAAAAATCAATTTTACCCAATCATATAATCATATTTATTTTTTGTTTTATTTTATTTTTATTTATAAGAGTATCAATTTAATATTAAACATTTAAAAAAAACATTTTTACACATAGCGTTACGTATACGTAAACATAAAACAAAAAAAATATGGTTACGTATACGTAAATCAAAAAAAAATGTTTTTGGATACGTATACGTAAATTAAAAAATTGTCTGAAATGATGTGGTTTTCTCGGTTTTCGCCTAACTTTGTGGATATATATATATATATATATATATATATGGGTGAGTTCACTAGAAAACTTATTTTAATGAGAAAACCAAAAAACTTCTACTGCATATGTGTAGTACACCCAAAAACTCAACTCACCCTCAAAAACCTAACCCCCACCCACTCCCACCCAAAAACCTAAACCCACCCCACCCACCTCGCAAAAACCTAAACTAAACCAAAAAGTCCCACCCCCACCCAAAAACCTAACCCCACCTACCCCCTCACCCACCCCCCAGAAACCTAAACCCCCCACCCCTCCAAAAAACTACGTCCAAAAGCTAAATCCACTACTTTTCGAGTTTTTTTTTTTGAACGAGGACGACGTGAGGAACAACGGCTCCGAAGTAGTTTTTTAATTTTTGATTTATTTTTTGAGTAATGATTTTTTATTATTTTTGTTTTACCTTAAATAAGTAGTTTTTTTGGTTGTCATAAACATTGAGTTTTCTTATTATCTTTATATGTATATATATGTATACACACACACATATATATATATACATATATATATATACATATATATATATATATACTAGGTTAAAATCCGGTGTATCACACGGGTTGATAAAATATAATATTATATACTTAGTAATAAAATAACTATATTTTAAAAACTCGTGTATTACACGGGTTGATAAAATGTAATGTTATATACTTAGTAATAAAAAGTTTATATTTTTAAAAACTTGTATACTACACAGTTTGAATACATTAATTTCTATTTAATATAAGTTAACTTGCATCACTATTTAGTTAAAAAAAACACATATTGGGGTTTGTGGCCCAATGATAGAGGAAAATCCTCTAAGGAACACCAAGGTTTTGAGAGGTCATGGGTTCAAGTCCCACTCTGAACAGGAATTAAGAAATTTGCCTTTCAAAAAAAAAGAAAAAAAAAGATAAACAAAACATAATTAAATTTCAAAGTTTCTTAAAATAAGAGATAATTTAAATTAAATATTTTTTATTAGTATAATTAATAATTTTCTTTAAATATAAATCATTATTAAAAAAGGAAATATGTATTTAATAAGAGAGAGAAGCGAAAAAAAATGGTAACAAAAGATGTGAAAACGACACGTGACATAAATTATTTTTATTTATTATATAGTATAGAAGTATAGATATATATTTAGAAAACAACACATCTTGATCTCAACTCAAATAATAAGCTCACGACCTAAGTAGTAGCCTGATATTGAGGTAAAGCTTATGGCCTAATAGGTCTTGAGTTTGAATTCTGGTATTTGACTCTCGCTTTCAGCTTGTATTAGATTGTTTGGGTCAGTTTTTACCCAATCCTAATTTAAGGAGATTAGCTTTGTCTTACAAAATAAAAACTAAACTATTCTTTTACATAAAAATGTAAAATGAATATGTTCATATTGGTCAAGTTGTGGGATATGCTCATATGCCCATTCAACGCCTAGAATACCTCAAATAGTAGTTGCTTTGACTTTTTGAAGTGGGAACAAGAATATTAAAAAGATTGTTATTTTCTATGAAGTCAAAATTGACGTTTTCACATTGTGGCAGAACGACCTTCTCCGGATACAACAACGTTAAAACCTTTCTTTACGGGTGTGTCATCCCAATGTTTTTCAAATACACGCTCCGTTTTACATTAACATCTTTTGTATTCATTTGCTTTTTCATAGAGATTCTTATACCGAGTCTTATGGTTTAGTGGTATCTTCATTTCTTTTTAAATGGAAGATTATGGATTCAAGTCTCGTTTGAGACAAAATGTTTCAAGTTGAGTTAGGTGTTTTTCCAGTTGGGTTAGGTGTTTTACAGTTGCGTGTTTTTTCTTGAGTGATGTGGGGAGGGGTCACCATGTTTCTGTTTTTCAGGCGGAAAGATGATCCGTTTGTCAGGGTGATCTCGGGTGTCCGAGCCTTTGCTGTAAAAAAAAGAGAGAGAGAGATTCTTATTTTCAATTAATATTTGTAAATATTCATTGATAATAATAATTTAAAAAAAAAATAAAGTTCTCTTTTCGAGAAAAAAAAATAATTTAAAAGTTATCACGATTAGAGCATCTATAATGGATTCTTGATATGAAAGAGAAAAGGAGAAGATAAAAAGGCCTTTTGTAGACGTAAAGGCGACACAAGATCATTTATTAAAATATGTAATCAATGTATTCGGTTTTTATTTATGATGTGACATGAAAATGTACTAAACTTTAACATAATTGTTCATTGATGTTACCGAATTAGGGATTTACATGTTTTTTTTATCGTGTGGAATACATTCAAAGTTAAGTTTTAAAGTTTGGTAAAGCAAAAGATAAATTTCCATGTTAATACAATAACAATTTATGTTAAGTTATATATACTTTTATATAATTAATCATACTTCTGGACCGTCAAAATGTATTTTTGAAATCTTATTTATGTGAAGATTCTCTTTGTCGTAATAAACCAGGTAACGAAGTTACGCATTTAATAAGACAAATACAATTGATTATCTGGGACGAAGCTCCAATGGTTCATAAGCATGCATTCGAAGCTTTGGATAGATCCTTGAATGACATATTGACAACAGATTCTTCAAACAACAGTAATATATCATTTGAAGGTAAAATTATTGTATTTGGAGGAGATTTTAGACAAATCCTACTTGTTGTATCAAACGAAAACAGACAATACATTGTCAATGCTGCTTTATGTTCATCATACATTTGGAGAAAATGCAAGTTGCTAAAGTTAACAAAAAAATGAGACTGGCCATTGGGAATGACAAAGTTGATCTAGAAAAGACACAAAACTTTGCAAAATGGATTTTGGACTTGGGAGATGGAAATGTTGGTGGCATTAATGATGACGATGCGGTGATTGATATACCTAATGATTTACTTATTACTGATTATGTCGATCCTATCGCAAGTTTAATTGACTTTGTCTATTCATATATTCTTCAACGCTACAAAAAATCTCGATTCTTTCAAGAAAGAGCAATACTTGCTCCGACAAATGAAATAGTTAGGAGATTAATGATCGTTTGTTGTCAATGTTCACCGGTGAACAAAAAGAGTATCTAAGTTCGGATAGCATATGCCGGTCAGAACAGTTAAACGATAATTTTCAATAAAGTTTATAATCGTCAGATGTTCTTAATGGTCTTAAACTTTCAGGATTGTCAAATCATATTTTAGTTTTGAAGGTGGTTGTGTCAGTAATGTTGCTGCAAAATATTGATCAGAAAAATGGGTTACGTAATGAAACTAGATTACAAGTCATATCTCTTGGTAATCGTGTTATTAAGTCGGAGATCATTTCTAGAAGCAATATTGGAACTCACACATTTATTCCAAAAATTAATTTGACACCTTCAGACAAACGAATTCCTTTCAAGTTACAAAGAAAATAGTTTACACTATCAGTTTGTTTCGCCATAACAATAAATAAGAACCAGAGTTAGTCACTATCAAGAGTTGGATTGTTCTTGAGTCAACTGGTTTTCACTCATTGTAAATTATATGTTGCACTTTCAAGAGTTAAAAGCAGAGATGGGTTAAAGATTTTAGCCTTAGACAAGGATGAGAAAATTTCAAACAAAACATCTAACGTTGTATACATAGAAATATTTATTGATTTATGAATTGTATTAATTATTTATTTAGTTTCAATTTGTATTTTGTTTAACATTTATTTTATTTATAACCCCGTGTAATACACGGGTTCTAACACTAGTGATGAATATAATAGTGTAATCTTAGTAAATAGCGTGAAATACGCATAGGGGCCTTTATGTATAACTATGGCACAAAGAATATAAACTAAATCACATATTTAATTTATATATAATAATACTAGGTTACAAACCCATATTTTTTTAATAAAATAAATATTAAACAGTTAGTAATAAAGATTATAAACTATAAAAGAAATATTAGATAGTAATGAATAATTAAGAATAATAAAGGGGATATTAAATAGTAAGTAAGAAATATTAGATAACTAGTAATAAAAAAAGGTAAGCGGAAAAATAATATTGAGCTCACATAATTATAACACATGACGTAATCGATTGCTTATTTAATATTTACTAGGTTAAAATCCCGTGTATTACACGAGTTGAATAAATAAAAATATTATATACTTAATTAGTAATAAAAAAAAATTATATTTTTAAAAACCCATATAATACACGGGGTTGAATAAACTAGTGTATTACATTGGTTGATTAAAATATAATATAATTTGTTAATACACTCGTCAAAATATGTTTTTAAAAAATGTAATTTGTCGTGACAGTTATAAGTTATGTTAATTCATATTAAATTTATTTGATTGATGATACAATAACTATTTATAATGAAATAATAGATATCTGTGATTAAATTTATGGTAACCATCTAAAAATAAATTCTTTTGATACAAATATTATTATTTAATAGGAGAGAGAAACGAAATGATTAATAATTAATAGGAGAGGGAGGCGGAAAAATAAGGATGATGAGTACCTAGAGAGTGACACGTGACACAAAAGATTTTTATTTATTATGTTAGTAAGATTAGATATAAATATTATCTTAAAAATTAATTTGAAAGTTCTTATAATAGGTATTTATTCTAAATACTTTCACTTAAAAAAGGGACCATTTCTCTTTATTTATATATGTACGAGAGAACATTGATGAATATTACGTTTTAGAAGGATCTATATTCGTGACCATACATTGTGAACAATGAAAAGTAGATACGAAAGATTTCTCGGACAAATGGGTCTTGAATTCGTTAACTCCCTGGTCAATTAAATATTTTATTAATAAAGATATTTTTTAACAAACAACTTTTTTACTCTTAATTACCACTTAATCCTCTATTTGTAGATTGAAACTTATACCACTTTTATAGGGACAATTACCAATGCTACTACATCATAAGGTTATAGACTAATTAATAAAGGTGTTTAACCTTATATTTTTTTAAGTTTGATATTTATTTTTTT
The DNA here is from genome assembly GCA_023525975.1 of Smallanthus sonchifolius. NCBI lineage: Eukaryota > Viridiplantae > Streptophyta > Magnoliopsida > Asterales > Asteraceae > Smallanthus > Smallanthus sonchifolius. The sequence goes on along the minus strand of JAKNSE010000034.1, from coordinate 103,949 downwards.
TATCAGTAAAATAGTTGAAACAATTACAAAAAGTTATGTTAATACGACACTATTAATCAACAATATCTATTTTATTTTATAGTTGAATGAAAATAAATTCCTTCCATGATCTTCGCTGCAAAGTTCTTATAGTTGAATGAAAATTATTATGTTAGGTCATATTTCCCAAATGTCTAATTACCCAAAAATTCAATTTGACTTTACCATGGAATCTAATTATTTCTGTTGAATCAGAGACCTAAATGTAGTTGCGGATCGATGAATCGGAGACCTAAATGATGTTGCGGATCAATGAACTGATGAAGACGATGATGAACCGATGAAGACGACGATGATTTCGGAGATTAATGTGGGATGAAACGATGAAGGGGATGATGAGTTAATTCTGACGCCAATGTAAAATGGGGATGGATTTGGTAATCTATAAGAAATTCTTTAGGAATGTTTTCAAATTCCATGGGTTGTGTGATGGAAAGTCACTTTCATATGAATGGAGGAAAATTTTCCAATTCCATTTTCAATGTATCCTAACCAAACATGAATTTTAAAAGAATTAATTCCAATTTCAATTACAAAGAAATCCGCGAACCAAACGGACCCTAATAATTTGAAACCATCAAGGAAAATAAAAATGACACATGAGCATCATTATATAACATTCCATTTCCTATCTATAGCAAAACCCACTTGGTTTGTCAAACACCCTCAACATGCACTATGATTTACTCCCTAGCCATGGAGTTTATGAACTCCAACAACATACACATGAGAATGCATCATCAACAATCAATAACAACTTATACCTAGGTCGTCTTCGAGATTTCGGGTGCACAGACGAGTACTGAAAAATGGACCCTTAAATATTTTTTTTCTAAAGATCGATGATAATTGTAATAATAATAAACAAAAAAATGTTATTGTCGCGATAAACAAATACAAAACAAAGTTAAAAAATAACCGGAACAAAGTTATACATTGGGCCCCCACGAAAATGAGCCCAAGTGACCGCTGCCAGCTTTGGCTCCGAGACACCCTTGCTTATACCCTTAATTTCATTCTTGATTACATCTCTAATTTCAAGAACACATCAAGAATTTAGGTTTTTAGATTAGATAATCACATACCTTCTTTGTTATTGACATGGAAACGATGAACACGTCTTAGTTCCCAATCTAAATCTCCATTTTGTGTTTCTCTTTGTTTCTTTCACTCTCGTCGTTCTCCAGTGATGCAACGAGTTCCTTGTTTACTAGGTATACATTTGGTACTTCATCACAATGGTGATATACCATATTTCTAAAACAACTAAAATTGTTATTTTTTCCTTGTAACTTTTGGTAAAGTGGTTTTAACCTTTTATTAAACCCCTAAAGTTGTATTTATATAAATCCCAAATCCTTATTAGGGTATGTGTAGTGGGAGCGTGGTCCACCTAGCCTCTTCATGGGCGTGGAACACCGCCCTCAAGGTGTGAAAAGGGGCGTGGGGGCTAGGGATGGCAATGGATCGGGTTTGGGACGGGTTTAGGTAATCCCATAATCGGGGCGGGTAAACGGATATATAACCATATCCCATACCCGTGAAAGTTTTCAAATGTAAACCCAAACCCGGTCTAATACCCTATTACCCCGCCAATACTCGTCCCGAATGCTTCAGGTTTCGGGTTTTCCCATCGGGTTCGGTTTCATTGTCATCCCTAGTGGAGGCATATCTCTTTCATTCATCACCCAATCAAATCAAGCCACCAAATAATCTCTTTTTTTAATTAAATAATAGTTAATTATTAAAAAATAAAAGTGGGGGCGTGAAACCATTACGCACCTTAGTGATTTGGGACAATGATTCCCTATGCTTATGTGATAGTGACGGTACAGAACGTGAAAAGAAGGGGCGTGAAACCGGTATGAATGATCTAACGTTGTGTTCCCGAGTCTCATTTAAGGAGGAAAAAAGAAAGAAAGAGAAAGTAAACTCTTGTTCTAGAGTTTTTTTAAGGGGGAAAAGAAATGATAAAGGAAATGGTGAGAAAAGAAGAAAAAATAAACCTTATTTTCAACATTCCAATTTGAAAAGATTCGAAGAGAAAAGAAAGAAAAGTAAACTCGGAAACACAACGTTAAAACAAAGCTTTTTTCTTTTTAAAATTTTTTGGTTTGGTCTTCAAAGTAATTTTTCTCGATAGAAGTCAAAAATGAAATCCTTGTATCGACTGACCGGACCGGTCCGGTCCATTTTACCCCCTTGATTATATAAATACAACCCTAAAACGTATTTGACATGACGTATTCCAGCCGGCTAACAACTCTTTTGTTCGGAAAATATCACTGCCGGTGGGGCTAGTCCCTTCATCAACGCTTTAATTCCACCCGTCAGATACTCCGCCGCCGATCTTCACACATACAGACACAGACAAACAGTCCTTTCACCTTCCGAACCCTAATTTATCCACACAGGCCGATAATTCCCCCTATATTAAGTATAACCACACCACCGGTGATGGCGGCAACCATAGAAGGCCAAGATAGAGTTCTAGCCACGGCTCAACAGATCGTGAAGAGTCTCAACATCAACACCAAAGCAACGGAGGACATGATCCTCATCCTCTCCAATTTCGATAACCGTCTGTCTAACATAACCGATTTAATGGACGGAGGCGCCGGCGGTGAAGAAATCGATCATCTGTTTGAACTCGCCGAGAAGGTTATCCTCCGGCATGATTCCGGAGGCGTCGGTGGAGCTTCGTCCAGGAATTCGTCACCGTGGGAGGAGTCTTCCTCTTCCACCGCCGAGTATCTGGAAGCCGTCGATACGATTATCAAACTGACGGAAAACCTCAATATTCAATCCGATTGGGACAGCGAGGTCATGGATCGAGCTGAGAACGCTCTCCAGTTAGCCATGTCGAAGCTCGAAGAAGAGTTCCTCCATATTCTGATCCGTAACACCGTTCCGCTTGACCTAGATCGACTGTACGGATCGATCCGTAGAGGCTCGATGTCGTTTCCGTCAAACGAGATTGATATCGTCACAATCGGTGACGATCTCGAGAGCTACCGAGAAGACGATGCCGGAGGGAGCGGTTATCTTCACGATAGAGCTGCGAGCTTAGGAGGTGACGTGTACGTCGAATTGATCTATACTGACGCGATTAAGGACCTTAAATCCATCGCCGATCGGATGATTAGGTCTGGCTATGAAAAAGAGTGTTGTCAGGTGTACAGTAACGTTCGCCGGGATGTTTTGGACGAGTGTTTGTCAATTCTCGGAGTTGAGAAGCTGAGTATTGAGGAGGTACAGAAGATTGACTGGAAAATTTTAGACGAGAAGATGAAGAAATGGATTCAGGCGGTCAAAATCGTGGTCAAAGTTCTTCTATTTGGGGAAAAACGGTTATGCGAACAAGTGTTCAGCGAATCCGAATTGATCAAAGAAATCAGTTTTTCTGAGACTGCAAAAGGATGTGTGATGCAGCTTTTGAATTTTGGGGAAGCAGTCTCGATTGGGCAGAGATCTTCAGAGAAACTGTTTCGGATTCTCGACATGTATGATGTTGTTGCAGACGTGTTACCCGATTTCGAAGCACTTTTCGGTGATGAATCTGGTGAATCGGTTTGCAATGAAGTAAGAACTGTTTTGAGTGGGTTAGGTGAAGCTGCGATTGGGACGTTTGTTGAGTTTGAGAATGCTGTGAAGGGTGAAAATTCGAGGAGAGCTTTACAGGGCGGGGAGATTCATCCTGTAACGCGTTATGTCATGAATTATCTTAAATTACTGGTTGATTATAGCGATTCGTTGAACACCTTGTTGCCAAACAGTCAGGATCATGATCTGAATCATGAAGAGGTTGATGATATTGACAGTGGTGATACCTTATCTCCTGTTTCACAGCGGTTACTATCGCTAATCACTTCTTTAGTAGCGAATCTTGAAGAGAAATCTAGATTGTACGATGAGAACGCCCTGCGGTACATATTCTTGATGAACAACATCCTTTACATTGTTCAGAAAGTAAAAGATTCTGAACTTAGAAACCTGTTGGGTGATCGGTGGATTAGGAAACATCGTGGGCAGATTCGTCAATGGCACACGAGTTATCTCAGATCTGCATGGGGGAAAGCCTTGTTGTGTTTGAAGGATGAAGGGATCAGTGGGGGGTCAAGTAGTGCATCTAAGTTAGTCCTTAAAGAAAGATTCAAAAACTTTAATGCATGTTTTGAAGAGATTTATAGGGTACAATCTGTTTGGAGGGTCCCGGATGATCAACTGCGCGAAGAACTTCGAATATCAATATCTGAAAAAGTGCTTCCTGCTTACCGTGCATTCGTAGGGAGGTTCGGGGGTCAGTTAGAGAGCGGTAGACACGCTGGGAGGTATGTTAAATACACCCCTGATGATTTAGAGAACTACTTGTCGGATTTATTCGAAGGGAAACCTGCTGTTTTGAACAACATAAAAAGAAAAGGTACATAGCAAAGGCCTTACCAGTTAGCAGGTATGTTAATTGCTCAATTGAATACAGCATGATGATGATGATTAGGATCTGGTCTTCATTTTTGTTGTATGTGTCCAAAAGGTTCCTGCACACCTCAGTATACTGTAATAATGATGAACATGTAACTTATGTTATCATATATATGATGGTGTACATGTTGTTTGTATTTGTAGGTTGACCAGTTGACCTCTAAGTTATTACCACCTAGGATACTCTTCATTCTATACTTAGATAGCAGTAAAATCATGGTAAGAAAGGAGTTGAAACTTGGATGGTTGCAATGCTTCACCCAGGTGGGCATCCAATCTAATCACAGTTACTGGACATTTTATCTCTTCAAATCGGTTATTTTGGCGTGTGTGATATATGACTGTTTAATCTGGGTATTGCTGATTGATATTAAAAAGCAAACTAAGAAAATAATGTCTATGCTTCATGATTGTCATCTTGCAACTTACATTATTAGTTTTTGTTCTAAAATAATTGATTTCATTTGGGAAATTAATAGTCATTGGGGGTGGTGGTTCAATAATAAAGGCAAGGCCTTTTAAACATCTAAAAGACCTAAAGGTCATGCAGTGACGGATCAAGAAATTTAAGTCAGCGGGTGCACAAAATAGGCTGGAGCAACAAATTGTCGGGGTAAATATAAGTCGGGTAAAAAATGGGTCGGGTCATCGGTCAATTAACTTAGCATCACTTGAAGATGACACTGTTTGACTCTAGCTTCTGGCTACATGTCGTGTTTGTATAAAATTTTCACCATTAAGGTGATCATACGTGTATGCAACTTGCGTTGCATATATTAATTGCACCGAACAACCTTTTTAAAATAAAATAAAAAAAACAAAATGAACAGAGACTACGTCATCGGGTGCAACTGTTGGTTCTTGGTGTGAATTTTGTAATCAAAAGCAAAAAAATAAAATACATACAAGAACTGAATCAACCAGTATTTTATGACTAGAGTGAATGTCTCAATGTTACTTTTTAGTTTTTATGGTGGCTAAAGTAAAAAGAAAAAGATAACACATAACTAAAGACTAAGGGGGTGTTTGGGATTACTTATTTACTCTACTTATTAACTTATATAAGTTAATAAGGTGTTTGGGAAAGCTACTTATTTAGCCTACTTATACCATTTTTCAAGAAGTAAGTCCATCCTTACTTATTACTTATAACTTATTAACTTATAGCATAAGTCAATAAGTAGTTTTCAAAGAAAATCCCAAAGTTTTTGAGAAGTTACAAATTGTGACTTATGACTTATGACTTATTACCTTTTTGAATAAGTCATAAGGAGTTTCAAATAAGTAATCCCAAACACAGCCTAAACTAGGGGTGTTTGGGATTACTTATTAACTTCTACTTATGACTTCTTGAAAAAGTAAGAAGTTTCTACTTTTGAAAAACAACTTTTCATCCTTTATAAAATTGACTTTTTCCCCATTTATTCAAACGAACTTTTAACTTATTACCTTTTTGGAAAAGGTAATAAGTTAATAAGTAGTTTGAAAAGTAATCCCAAACACCCTAATTACAATGATAATAAATAAGCTATCAAATAAAAAAAACAAGTTAGTTTAAATTAAAACCAAATAAATTAATAAATTAAAAAATAGATAAAAACTACTTATATTTTGCAATTTTCCCAAAATATTTACTGCAACAAATTCAAGCATTCTTGAAGAGAAAAAGTTATTAATAATATATATTTTACTGTTTAAGTGGTTCTTCATTTCTTCTTCCCCACATATTCCTTACCACATTTTCACCATTAAAGTGTGGCTCCATTTCCCATCTAATCTCGTTGAAAAGAAACTAGAGAACACAGAAGGGGCTAGCTTGTTAGATTTGAGTTTTGAAAAAAGTGTCTGAGTGAAATAAGTTTGAGTGCCTCATAAAACTTTGCCTCTTTTTACACTAATAATTTTTTTCTGAGCGGGTGCCTCAACACCCTCTGACATCTAAATAAATCTGCCCCTGAGGTCATAGATTCAAGTCCTATTAAGTAAAGAAATTTGCTGTTCAAAAAAGAATTTGGGAAATTAACAACACTATCCATAAATACACTAACAACATGGTCATCAAATAAGTTTATAAAATCATCACGACGTAAGTTGAAACCCAAATTGATCATCTCACAATGATTTAAAGTTTTAAACATTTATTGGACCATCCCCAACCCACACGCTTGTGTGTGAGGTGACACACCAGTGGAGGGTGCAAGTAGGGCTGTTAAAAAAGCTCGCGACTCGTTTGAAAAAAGCTCGCTTGGAATCGACTTGTGGCTCAGTTGTTAGCTGGCCCGTTGGCTCGCTTGTTTGACTCGTTTAAATTAATGCCTAAATAATAATTTATATAATTTATAACCCAAAATTATACAGATTTTACTGCTTGTGGTAGCGTACTACTAATATTTTGTTTGTTTTAGACCCTTTGTGTAGAACTTGCCGTTGTTTTGTTTTCTTGTTCCGACATGGTTTTGAAGCTGGGGTCTTTATGAAACCAGGCTCTCTATCCTCTGTCATTTGGGATAGAGCTATGATTACCTACATCCCATCTTCCACGTGCCTCTTCAATAACTTTACTATATGTGAGACTAGGTTAAAACCAATGTATTACATGAGTTTAATAAAGATCACTTATTGTAAACCAGTAGTTTCTATGAAGATTTGTATTTTGAATGTTATTGGTGAAAGGGTTATTTTTTAAAAATATTTTTTTTTTAAAATGAAAAAATGTTCAATTTATAAAAATAGTTTATGAACAGACATATTTTTTTAAATAAAAAAAACGTTTTTATATAGATCATTATTGTTTAATAGAAGAGAGGCGGGAAACAAAAAAAATTAAGAAGTTTGTATAATTAATAGAAGAGAAAGGCGAGAAAAAGATGTTGAGGGTGAATATGAGAGTGACAAGTGTCACTACAAAACCTTTATTTATTATATAGTATAGATTTTATTGGGTGTTGTTGTTTGCATAACTCAAAATTATAACATATTATATAAGATTAAGTTTTACTATTAGCCCAATATTCAAATAGATCATAGTGATATGGTAATCTTGACATTTTCTAGTAGAAGAAATAAATATAAAACTTTAGAAGATGATCATACCCTATGGAGTACCATTTTCGTATCATTGGTTCAATGAGTTAAGATAAACAAAAATAAAAACTATTAGTTTTTTGTTTTTATATATATAAATACTAGGTTAAAATCCCGTGTATTACACGGATTGAATAAATAAAATGTTATATACTTAGTAATAATTTTTTTATATTTTTTAAAACCCGTGTAACACATGGGTTGAATAAACCGGTACATTATATCGGTTGAACTATTTATAATTAAATAATAAGTATCCATAATTAGATTTATATTAAAAATAAAAAAAAATATTTTAATACACGTGTTATTTAATATGAGACAGAGATGCTGGAAAAAAATGATACAAATGAACCACAAAGTGACACGTGTCCATACAATTTTATTTATTAATATAAATATTATTATTTAATAGAAGAGAGAAACATAAAAATAATATTTAACAGGAGAGGGAGGCGGGAAAATAAATGTGAGAAGTAACCAGAGAGTGAGACGTGTCCCCAATTGTTTTCCTTTATTATAGAGTAGTAGGTTAGAAGCCCGTGTATTACACGGGTTGAATAAATGTAATATTGAATACATAGTAATAAAAAGTTTATGTTTTTAAAACTCGTGTAATAGTGTATTACATGGGTTGAATATAATATTAGTACACTCGTCAAAATGGAACATTGTGAATATGTAAATATATGATTAAAGCTTTTTTATTTAAATCCTAGCTGGCTATAAAATTGTTTTCAGTTTGTAGAGCTCATAAAAATATTGTTAAACAAATTAATTGATGATAAACACATTTTTAAATTAAAAAATATGTAGATAAAAATTGAATCCAATAATTAATTTAGCTGCCTAAAATAGTGGAGTTGATTATTAATAGGAGAGAGAAGTGATAAAATAAGAATGTGGAGACCTATAATTATGACAAGTGTCCTACTATTCTCATAAGATGATTAATTTCCCGCTTCTCTCTCCTATTAATAATCAACTCCACATATTCTAATTATTTATTATATAGTATAGATATAGAAAGATGGGTAAAAAATAACAAAATCATCCTTTTTTAAATAACACATTTGGCTTGTGAGTCGAGCTTGCCTATCCAAGCCTGAGCCCATCTTGGTTCGGCAAGTTTACAACCCTAGGTGTGGTTGTAGGGCTAGGCCTCTGAAGTTGATGCATGTGGGGAAGGGTGGGGTTACTCCTTAGGCGAATCTTGTGTGGGCTAGGGTTTAAGTTTTGTATTTTTATTTTTTTAATTAATTTGTTATATATGTGTGTGCGTTTTTTAAGATTTAAAAAAATAGATTAATAACTGAAAAATAAAGTTTAAAAAAGAAGATATATATAATTTATATTTTAATCTGAATATATATATATATATATATATATATATATGTAATTCATGAGGTTTATAAAAGAATATATTTAATTGTTTTTTTTTAATTTCTTATAGCTTGCATATTAAAAGCCCAATTGGAAAGCATACAAAATGGGCCAGAGTGTACAAGGCCCAACCTAAATGTGTTATAGTTAAAAACCCTACTCTCCATTAGATTCGTTGTTAGTGTGGCCTCCGAAGAACACATCATTTCACCGGCGACGCCATCAGCAGCCGCAGAGCAGCAACCATGGTGAGTTCTCACCGCCTATTTCACCTAAAAATACGCACACAGGCACCGGCATACCTGTAAATACCTATTCCTATTGACTTTTTTTGGATTAATGTGCTAACTTATTGTTGTTTCCGATTATCTCAGGTGAAGTACTCCAAGGAACCAGAAAACCCTACCAAATGTAAGTTTTGAGTTATCATTTTGTAAAATTAAGCATATTACTTTCAGATTCGAAGTATATACAGATCGTAGATGTTCAGTTTTGTTACCGATTTACGGTAAAATTAGTTGAGATTAGGAGTTGAATGAGCAGAGTGGAATGGAATTGTATAGATTTGTTGATTTCAGGACTGTATAACCTATAGGTATACTGATTATGTTTTTTTTGTATTAATGTCTATTTTATCAGCTTGCAAAGCCAGGGGATCTGATCTCAGATGCCATTTCAAGGTATATTGATGTTTGTTTTCTGGTTGTTTATGTAATTAGCAATCTTTTTTATAAATTTTACAACAAGTCATAGCTGGGTAGCTGCTAAAGCAACCTATTCGACATCCTAAACCTAAGTTAGTAGTTTTCCATGGGATAGTTTAATAAATGTAGCCAAAGTTTAAAAGAACTGAATCGCGCCTTGAGGCGTTTTCCCTTCGCCTCACGAGGCGTAAGCCCGAGGCGGAATTAAAAAATAATTATAAAAATTATATATCTTATAAATATAGAACTTTTCTTACTAATTTCATCATAGAAAGTCTAAAACAACATATAAAAATTATATATCTTACAAATATAGAACTTTCCTAACTAATTTCATCAGAAAAAGTCTAAAACAGCAAGAGGCACGCCTTGAGGCGTACACTTTTCACGTTTTTTTGAACGCCTCAGCCCTTTGAGGCGCACGTACAAAAATGGCCCCTGAGGCGTCGCCTCAGACTTGGTTTCTCACCGCCTCGCCTTGAGGCGCGCCTCGAGGCGTACGTCTCAACCGTTTTTTTAAACCATGAATGTAGCTATGTAGTTAAAAGCGCCTTAGGCGCGCCTCTTAACTTGAAAAAAGCCGGTCTGAATCAGCCAAAACTAGTTTCAAATTGTCAGTCTATACTAGCTCAAAACAAGTCAAACAGCCAAAAATGACCTGGACCAGAAGATTATGTAACAGCTCATGTAACATGTTGTGCTATGATGTTTTATATTGCTGTTTCAAACGATTATATCTGTTTATTTATCTGCGATGCTCTTATTGTATATTTTTAGAACACTCGTGAAACTGCCCATGCTATCCGTAAGTTGCCTTTAATCAAGGCTAAGAGATACCTAGAAGATGTTTTGGCCCATAAGCAAGCCATTCCATTCACCCGTTTTTGCCGTGGAGTTGGACGAACTGCACAAGCAAAGAACCGTCATTCTAATGGTCAAGGGCGTTGGCCTGCTAAGTCTGCAAAGTTTATCCTTGATCTGCTAAAAAACGCCGAGAGTAACGCAGAAGTAAGTACAAAGAGTTGAACGTATAATATTTTTTTAAAATATATTAGCCTATTAAGTTTATGATTGTTTTGATTTATTGTGTAGGTCAAAGGGTTGGATGTGGATGCTCTTCACATCTCTCACATCCAGGTGAACCAAGCACAGAAACAGAGACGTCGCACATACCGTGCTCATGGAAGAATCAACCGTGAGTAAAGTGGGCGGGTTATTGGATTGGATTGTGATTTTTTACTGGGTTTGGGTGAAAGTTGGTAATTTGTTTGTTTTGAATGTGTAATGGAAGCCTTTGTTTTTTCTGTGCAGCTTACATGTCATCTCCTTGTCACATTGAACTCACTTTGTCTGAGAAAGAAGAACCTGTTAAAAAGGAGGTTAGTTTTTTGTTTTTTTTTATTTCACTTTAATGTTGCAACTGATTGTAAAGTTTTTTAATTAATTATGAACCATTTGTGGATATTGCAGCCTGAGACTCAGTTGGCTCCTAGAACCAAGAAGAATCAAGCTTAAGTCCATCATCTTCAGTCATAGCGGGGTGGTTTTTGTTTTCATTTCTTATATTTCTATTTCCAAAGATTCTTTTCTTATCAATTATGGTGATCATGCTTTATGGATCTATGATATTTAAGGAAACTTGTTTTATTCATGGTTGAATGTTCAGTGTGATTTGGTTCTTTTTATGATTGGTTGAGTTCATTGCAGCAAATTGGATGGATTTGGTCTTAGGTTCACCAATATATTTTGTATAAAACGGCTTGAGCTCAAATTAGCATGAAATTCCATAAGAATACAAATATTAACTCAAAGTTAGGGGTGTTAATTACTGACACAACTTGAACACGACACAAAAATAATCAGGTTTTGGGTTTATTATTTTAACCTTGTTTTAAAAAACAGGTTGGATTTGGGTTGACCTGTTCAATAAATGGGTCGGTTTGGGTTGGCCCATTTAAAAACGGGTTAACCCGTTACCTCGTTTAGGGTTCAAAGTATTTTTTTTTTGTTTTTCATATTATAGAAACGATTGTTTATTTACTTTTGTATTTAGTGTTTACCATAAAAGAACTGAATTTTAAATTTAGTATTTTATGATTTTGATTTAGATAAATGGGTTAGACGCGTCGGTTCGGGTTTACCCGAATTTAAGTGTATTCAGGTTAGGGTTCAATTTTTTTACACGAATAAAAATATGGGTCGGGTTCGGGTTCCATAATTCAACCTGACACGATTGACACCCCTACTCAAAGTATATGGTAACGACTGGGGGGCGTACTCTTGTGCTTCTCTAAGCTTGAGGTCGACTTGTTAACTTAAAGATAACATGTTCTAAAGCTTTACTAGTTAAAAGTTTTATGTTAAAGCCTAGACATTTCAAACTTTATGCCTAATCTAAAACGTGTCATAGCTTGTTTATTAATTTTTTTATATAATCATTAACTAAACCTTAAATTGCATGGCCCGTGGCCAATCAAATAAAGCCACCCCCATCAATTATTACTTATATTAAACGTCACAGAAGTACTTCAAACAATGAAGTTGGTCCAGTTTGATGAGCTGTTCTTCTTTCTCCTTTTCAAGTCATGGGTTTGAACCTAGTTCTAACTAATTTTTTTGTTTGTTTTTTTTTTCATTGTTTTTTTTACAATCAATCCATTTGATTTCTAAAATTATTCCCCTAGTTTCATCATTTAATTATTATTCAATCTTCGTTTTCATTATTTTTCTATGCACTCAAATGAATTTAAAAAGAGTGTAGGAACTTTATAGTTTTGTAAGAAAATTAATTATTGTCTATCAATTAGTTAACAACTTTAATTGATTCTAAATTATGTTTCTAAACTCACAATAATTACTTTGAAAACACAAAATTTAAACGCTTCTGAATAGTTAGTTTTAGCTACAAAATGTGACATTTTTTAACCAGTCTTGAAATGTGAAATCTTAACTTACCAGTAATGAGAAGTATATAAGTTTATTATCAATTGTATTCTTTTAATGATCCATTCGGTGTAATACACAAGTTCTAACCTAGTAGTTTATATAATAATAGCCTTGTTGGTGAGCCTTCATAAGGCTATGTGTAGTGGAATCAGTAAAAAGTGAATCACGTCTCTCCACATCACTACCACGTCATCAATTGGGCAATCACTAAACAAAATCACTAAGGTGCGTAATAGTTTAACGTCTCGTCAAAAGTAATAATAATTGAACACATAAACATTAATTTTATAATAATAATAGTCTTTTTCAAATGTCGATCCAAACATGTTAAAAAACCACTTACGTGACCGAAAATAGTTTTTTCTGAAAAAACTCCATTTTCATTAAAATAAAACTACCGAGATGTTCCATAAAAAAATTAATAAACCTATGTATTTCATTTTTTTTTAATCTAACGAGTGAGTTATTTGACAAACATGAAATTAAATATGAAATAAATTATTTGGATAACTTTTTTTAAAACTAATGTGAACTTGAGGCTTATTATTGGTGTAGGCTTTAAATAAAAAACCAAAACATTTAATCCTAGAAGTAGCCCCATGCCCGTGATTTGATTCACGCCCGAGTGGGCAACACACCAATCACGCCTATGAAGATAGTGTTTCACACCCAATCACAGACCATGGTGGATTATCACGCTCATTACACTTAGTCTAAGCTCAATAAAGTTAGCATATCAGTTTATTTATTAAATAAGTTTCAATTTATGTTAAAGTTCGTTTAAACTCAGTTTAATTCAAGCTTTTACCTTACTAATGGTAATTAAAATTTAAGGACAAATATGCAAATTGAATTCAAGTTTATAAGAACTAAACTCTCCTTTTATAATGCTTTTCAAGTATGTCCTCAGTTAGATGGTTAAGAATAGAGCATAATGTGTATAATTTTAGATCAAATTATATTGTGCTTGAATACTTGAGCTATCTAATCATTGGGGTTAATAGCAACAAGTTTGAAAATAAATCAATGACCAAATACAACCTCAAAACATATCCTTTAACAAGCAAGGACTCACCAGTGACAATGATGCACTTCATCGATTCATTTAGATTCTAAAAGTCAGAATAACAAGAGAAAAATGTCGTTCACATTGAGTACAGAATTGAGATTCAAGAAAAAAAGTGATTTCGGATGAAGATTCAGAGCCGATCATAGATCCCACAAAAGTGTTCAGTGAATGAACTCAAGGCTGCACAGCTTCAAGCAGTTTCTCATATACCTGTCTGGCTGACAAATCTTCCACCTGCTCCAAAATGTAAATGACAGAATCTAATAACTTTGTTTCTTTAAAATTTGGGCTGATTGGTATTAAGTGATTATTGCATCGTGTTATATGCACAAAATTCAACTGACATTAGTGTGCTAGAAACCCGTCAATGGTATCAGAAGATAGTAAGATATTTCATAGAGAACATTTTTAGAGCACAAAGGGGAGGAAAAAAAAGATTGTGGATGTGATAACAGTAATTTTAATTCAACTCACCACGAGGAGCTTAGACTTGCTATTCCACCCTCTTTGGAGGGTCATCTGGCTTAGTTTCAAACCGAAAACCTAGATTAAATACAAATCAAGTTAGCTAGACCTCATAAAAAAATGAAATATTACAGAAAGGAGAACAAAAAGGAGCAGACCTTGCCCATAAACTCTAAAAGTTCATTGTTAGCCTCCCCACGCCCACGGTGACTCTAACATCATCAGCGTTTACTCCTGAAAAAGTTTGGATGCAAACTTAAGGTAAAGAGATTTTTATGGATATATGTTAGTTGGATACTTTCTATTGGATGATTATTATAATACATTCATACGTAATTTCGTAAGAAAAGACAGAGTCTAAACTTGTGGATAAAAAAAGATTTACTTGTAATTGCTGACCGCTGCGCACGGTCCTCCACTTCAATCGCCACCTGGACGAGTCCTCCTTCCAACTGGGAGATGCATGGTGGTACAGGAGCATCCTGTAGCATTTAACCAAACAAAAAATTGTACAAAACCATTTTTGATGCATTCATATGGGTTTGATTAAGATTTCAGTAGCTCCCACTTTCCTAAACCTTATCATTAGAGGTGGCAAAACAGTCGGTCCGAGCATTTGAATACACACAAGGAAACTTTTGACCAGTTTAATCCATTTGACCTGTTTGACCCGTTATCAATAAAATAAATACAACCCGTATTGAACTGTTACAACATACATAGGTTAAAAGCGGCATCTACACTTATCATTCAGAAAGAACGAAATAAACAAAAAATGTGTACATAGAAAGCAAGACCACGAATCTTACGGGTTCGATTACTATTACCAGTAAAATGATTATTAGGATTTTCCAATTTCCACAACTACTTCACATCAACACAATCAGTAGAATTTCAAAAGATGACAACAGTTGGTGGTAGTTACCTGGGGGTTAGTTTCTGCAGCAACTGTACTGAGTGCACCATCAACAACATATATGAAAGAAGCAGATTCCAAGTCTTCTTCAGAGCGGTAGCAAACAAAGAGACCACACCCCATGCAGTTCATGCGAAACTGTTTTTCTAATTTCCCTTCACCCCTATAATTGAATACATCTATCAGTTTTTTAAAACTCCAAAAAGTGCTCATGATCAGGTAAACTTTTTTTAAGGTGTAAAAAGCTTACCGCTTTAGGAGAATTTTCCCCGCCTCATTTATGTTCAACCTTGTAAGATGTTTTTTCTTATCCAATACATATGCTTTGTCAGTTTTTCTTTTAGGCATTTTCTGCAATTGAGTATCTACAATCATACTTTAGCATGGGAAAACATTACAGATAAATGACAAAATCTCAATTCTATGATAGAAATTAGGCAAAAGAGGCCGATATCACGTGCAAAATCAATGGCAATCAAAATAATACTGGTTTCAAGGCTAGTGTATGTTGGTGCTCGTCGGCCAAGGGGCCTAGCGTTGGTTCAACCCACTTGATTTTAATTTTAGCCGGCACTAAATCATTCTGTTAAACCCTATAATTAGTCTTTAAATACAGAGCTCTGTACTTGTAATTCCTTGAGCACCTGCTGGTTGCAACCCGTGGACCACACCGACCGAACCACGTTAAATCTCGTGTCTTTCATTCTCGTTTATTGTGTGTGTCTAAGGCTAACAGTGTATAACTGTTCAATCCACAGTTAGGCCTCTATTATTATTATTCAAAATTTTATATAGACATGTAAACTGTTAACTATCAAATTAATGAGCTATTTAAATAGTATATAGAACAATTTGCCAAATAAAAATAGAAACAATGAAACCATTAGTTCAATTTGGGCGGAAAGAAAAGTATTGCTAGATTTATTTCAGGTTAATTAGGGTTTTATGTTTCGGGGGGAATTAAGATAGAATAAAAGTAAAAGAAAAGGAGAGAGGTTCACCGGTAATGAGGACGTGAGAGCTACAATGCTTGCAGTAATAGACAAAGAGATCGGAATCTGGACCATCTGGTGCTGCATCTTCGCTCGAGTACGTGTGAGTCGTCCTCTTCGGCATATCGTCGATCTTCCGAGCAGACCGGCTCCGTTCAAGTTCAGAGATCTAGCCGGCGAAAGTAGTCGCAAGGATTAAATAGCGAACTTGAAACACATCCCCACGAAAGATAATCCTTGCGAAAGATGTGTTTCATAGGGGTGTTTAGGATTACTTTTTATTATCTTACTAGCTTAGACTTCCTATAATACACACGTGGTAAAAAATATTAATACATAAATTTCTTAAATTTTATTTATGTATTTTACAGTTATAAAAATGTATTACTGCATATTAAGGATATAAACAAAATTCAAAATATTTAAAAAATAATATATAATTGGGTTTTGAAAATACGTCAATTACTATATAATGTAATTTGACTTTCATTTACTATTTAATTGAAAATAAAAATTACATAATTAGATTTCAAAGTTTTTTTTTATAATAAAGGATAATTTAAAAATAAATGTATTTTATTCGTATATTATTAATTTATTAAAAGATATGGATGCATTTAATAAGAGAGAGAGACGGGAAAACAATGATGAGATTGAATATGGTGACGACACGTGACATACAAAAATCTCAATTCTATGATAAAACCGATGGGATTTATCCCGAATATTCAACATTTGTAAAGTCGTTTACATGTCCTCATTCGGATGATGAAAGACATGGTATTTTAAACAAACTAAAAAATTTAACGAGAAAAGATATCGAACGGACGTTCGACTTATTGTAAAACAAATGGCACATCATTCTGAATTCCACACATATTTGGCATAAGAACAAAATTCTACAACTTTGGTTCCTTGGAAGATTTATGCAACTATGCTTACATGACGTATCGACAAAGGTTAGGGATGTTTGGATCATTAAGAGTAAATTACACATTGTTAAAAATAATAGAGTTAATTACTCTTTTTTATTTGCTTTTTTTATTACTCTTT
This sequence comes from Smallanthus sonchifolius, assembly GCA_023525975.1. Lineage (NCBI taxonomy): Eukaryota > Viridiplantae > Streptophyta > Magnoliopsida > Asterales > Asteraceae > Smallanthus > Smallanthus sonchifolius. The sequence goes on along the minus strand of JAKNSE010000034.1, from coordinate 86,816 downwards.
TTTAAATGATAGGCGCAATGTGAGAAGCATAATACATTTTTATATCTATGTTTTGATCTCAAAACCGATCCTTTTCAAATTCATACGTTACTTTTACGTACTTAAGTACGCTAATATTAACGCCAAAACATTTTTTTTCTTTTGTTTTTACATTTTCTTTCTGGGTTAAATGAGTAGTCATAAACTCATATGCTTTTTTATATACCTAACTATATTTCTCTTGTAACCACCTCGACGCAGCTGGGAATTCGAGTTAGGCTACATTTTGACACTGCCGTAACACGCGGCGGGTAAAAGACTAGTTAAATTTACTTATGTACGTTATTTAAAAAAACAAAATGGGTCAACCCACAAACCTACCGGTTGTTACAAACAAGACCAGTATGGCTAGACAGGTACACAGATACAAACAAGACCAGTATGTCTACACAGGCACACAGGTTCGACCAAAAATCAATCCAAACCATTTATACAAACCCTTTCTGAATAAGACTCATGTCGTGTTTACACAAGACACGTTTCATGTTTACGTATCATGTCAAAGATTTACACGTGTACCCGGCTTAACGTGTTTACACCCCTACTTACAACTTGACTTCGGATTTATTTAAACCTTTTCACTTTCTCTGTCAGAGCAAAGTAAATTAACCATTTAGTTTAGATTCATAATCGGTTTAAACAAGTACCCTGTAATTAAGGTTTTGGTATCGATAAAAAAGCTTGTTTTCTTTCAGCAACACTAGACCAAATGATTCAACCAACCGAGATTCATGTCAATTGCAATGTTCAGAATCTTTTTTTTCCCAAAACCAATCAAAAGTACAAACATACTCGGACATAAATTCAGTAACATTACACAAAACAAATATAAACCTCTGAAACAACATACACCATAGTAGCAAAAGTTGACCAACTCTGCAATCATAGAAGCAGTTATCAGTGATTAAAAACAAGACACCAAATCAATAACAGAAACTATTCAAAAATGGAAAAGATTTAAGATAACTTACAGATCTTGTTGAAGGCAACAATATCACAACTCTGGACATACTCGTTAATTGGTTCCACGGTAAGGCATTCTTCAATAAGCGTGTCAACAGACACCAAGTCATCAACAATGGTCAACATGATCTGTAGCTTCTTGATACCATACCCTACTGGCACCAATTTTGCTGCAATCATGGAAACAAAACTTAAAAAAATTCACTAACTATGCGCATAAATGTATCCACATTATTAAAAAAAAGATAAACATACATGCACCCCATAGCAAGCCTTCCATTTGCACACTTCTAACAGCCTCCTCAAGCTTTTGCATATCGGTCTCATCATCCCAAGGCTTGATATCCATCAAAACTGACGACTTGCCAGCTGATAATAAAATAAAAACAGTGTAAGTAAAAGTAAAATTCAAGAATATAAAATAAAACAAGCATATATGATAAACCCACATTCTTTCTTCTTTCCAGATGCCTTCACTGCAGCTGCGCGATCTTCAGCAGCCTTCTTTTCCTCTTCAGTTTCTTCACCAAAAAGATCCACATCACTATCATCATCCTCATCAGCTGCAGCCTGCATATATATGTGAAATCACATTGTTGTAAGTGAAAAAAAAAGATAAAACAAACAGCAACTCACACCAATTATATAATAAAATGTAAGCAGAGTTTACCTTAGTCTCAGCAACAGGAGGAGTCGCAATAGCCTCTTCCGGGAAAGAAGCAGATCCTTCTACGGTAACACCACATCCTTCAGCAGAGACACCACTGCAAGAAATTTAATAACGAGTAGGAAAATGATCCAACTTGCAAAAGTTATGAATCTTAAATGAAATGTGAAAACAACTAATGGTACAGATTAAGAAACATACGAGATTCTCAAAAGCGCCTCAATATGGTTGAACCAACGAGATACATTCACATATTGCGGTGATGGAGGTTTGGTGAAAGCAGCATGAACAGTCAGGTCATCCTTCGAAGCTTGGTACCTGAAAAAATAAGATCTATAACTACTCTGCATCATATAGAACTAAAAACCACGAAGGATTGAATCTCTTTTTAAAGAGCAATATGAACCCACCCGGTGATGTAACTACGAGGCAAAAGGTACTCATCGAGCTTCGCCAGACCGGCTTCAGAACCAACATAGAATGTGGGCGCCATTTCGAGATGATGAAGTACTCTCTTCTGCAAGAATTTTGTATAAGTAAATACATACAATTTAACCTAGAACAAGATGAATTCTAATCATTCAAATTGATATATTCATTTTTCAAGCCTCAATGTTGTTCAAGGTTAAATCATAGCTCAGAATTTCAATTCTATGCAACACTCAGTTATCTCAAACATTAGTTTACCACTCATAATATTCTATTCCGCCATAAGAATGTAAACGAGCCAAGCCGTCTCGAGAGCATCTCGAGATCAGCTCGCTAAAAGCTCGAATCTAGTTGAGCTTAAACGAGCTCGGACCTAAAAATAAGCATGTTTAATAAACAACCCCAAGCTTCACTTATCAAGCTCGAGTTGGCCCGCGAGCCTATTTATCATATATAATTTTATTTAATATATTTATATATGTTATGTTATAACTTATATATAATTATAATAAACAATATATAAAACTATGTATTAAAAAATAAACGAGAGCTTTAGAAATAGAGCTCCAAACGAGCAGAGCTCGAGCTCTTTGTAAGTAAAAGAGCCAAGCTCGGACTCGGTTTGTTTACACTCCAAACTGTCTAATCAGGATGCATAAATGACTCAAATTACTTGAAACTGCAATTTAATATCGAATATCGATTATGCTACTATTTCTCTAAAACACTAATCAACAGCAAAGCGAAATGCAGCTATATACACTAACTGAATTAAAATTAAAATTCATGATGAACATACAGATCTGTCAAATATAACTAAATATACTCGGATCTTAACACAATAACACGTACTTTGATTATCTAAACTATCGAATCAGGATACATAAATGACTCGAAATTACATGAAATTGCAATATCGATTATGCTAATCAACATCAAAGCGGAATATAGAAATACTAAATGAGCTAAAATCATGATGAACATACAGACCTGTCAAGTCTAAACACGAAAGTAACTAAGAAACAATTGCGATCGTTTTGACTCGCGTGTTTCGATTGATTTGAAACTCAATCAACCAATTAGATGGATATCAAGAGCCATAATTCATGAACTGTACCTGATTCCGAGATATCCGATGGCTGCTCTTCAGTGGTTCGTAGGCTCAGTAGTCGGCTGTCGAGGACTCTAAGAGAAACCCTAGTCCAATTTATAGCCGGATGATCAGGGCCAGAAATACCATGTTGACGGAATATAAGAAACAACGAATTTGCTATTAAGCCCTTCATGTTTGAGATGTGTGCTAAAAGTAGTCACAAAACTAGTTATAGCTTTATAATAATCTTTGAAAAAACCTTGCAAACAACTAACATCGCATAATCAAGTGTAATATATTAATTAAGGTTATTGATTGCTGTTACTAGTTGAGTGAAACATGTGTTACGTACCTTCCTTTGTGTCCAGTAGTATAGTTTCTTTATTTAAATTATTTTTTTAGAACGGTGTGGGCTCAACTGGCACGTCCCACCAGGGGAGGCTCGTACATCAGTCTACCCATACAACCCCTAAGGAATTCGAATATGCAGAGGGTGTTCCTAGTTTTTATGAAGTGCACCTTGCAAGATTCGAACACATGACCTCCACAGAGGAAAAACCCTTTAGGAAAACCCCCCTAACCACCAAGTCAGAACCTTGATGGCTTTTTATTTTGATAGTGGGTCAAGTAGGTTATTTAGTAGTGGACATTATGGAGTAGTGGAGTCATTAGTTATTTGCTTTTTGTAGCCTTTATATAAGGCATTTCATTTTTTCAAAATTATGAATGAAAAATATTAAGTCTGGTTTCTAAATCTTTAAATTCTTTCTGATTTTTGTCTCTATTTTCTTGGCCAATTGGAGTTCTCCGGTTAGAACCACATCAACATGTGAGTTAGAATGTTCACAATTGTTTCTTGATTACTTATTTTAGTTAGAATTTAGAAAATGTGTATGTTCATCATGATTTCTTGTTCACTTAGTGTTTCATGTACTCTGTTTTGATGCGAAATTAATTTTTAATCTTTAATTAGATGTTAAGCACTAAAAGAATCGTTGCAATTGAGGGGGATTTGACTTGATCAATATGAGATGGATCAAAGCTTGTTTTGACAAGCATCTTTGCTTACAAGATGGAAATTTACCTTTGTCCTTTTCCCATATTTGTTGATTAATGATTATATCCCAATTGATCTAATCCCACAAATTTTGACTTAATTTGATTTGAAAATCATCCTTTCGAAAACTCCTTCCACATATCTTTGACCCATTTAGATGATTTGGTTAAGATAGACATTTATAAAATTATGTCATTGTCCAAGACTTACAAAACTGTGATGTTGCTAGTTTGTTAACAACACTTTCTTGTTTCTAGACCTTCTTTTAGGCCTTTTAGCCTTGGCATGTGCCTTTTTGATGGCATCATCAACCTTGGTTGCTTATGTTGTCTTAGCGGTAGTAACTTGGTTGCAGTCGATCTATTACCTTATTAAAAATATTAAAGATCTATTACCAACTTCATATATGAAATCAAGGATGATCACAATCCAACTAGTGAGAAGACTAAAATGTGACCACTCCCTAGATTAGTAAGACTATTATAAAGAGGTGATAACTACCCGATTAGTGAGATGTTAAAGAAGTGATCACTATCTGATTAAGGAGAAATTAAAGTAATGATTACTACCGGTTAATGAGATGTTATATAGGTGACTACTACCCGGTTGGTGAATGGTAACTACCTTGTTAGTTAATTAAACAACAATCACCATAGTGAGATGTTCAAAAGCTCTTATAGGGCAAAACGAATAATAATGTTGGTACGAGAGGCCGGATGTTTCAAATGGTATCAGAGCCACTCCCGTTCTGTTCTGTTTACGATAGTGGGGCAAACCTCATTGAGGACGATGAGTCCCCCGGGGGGGGGGGGGGGTGGTGTTTGTAACGCCTTAGGCAAATCCCATATCGTTTTGTTCTGTTCTGTCCACGGGAGAGATGCTGAGTTCATAAGGAATGCCTCGCCTCAAATACCACAACGCTTTTTGGGGCTTAATGTAGTGGATGAAAGCATTTTTAGGTGGGAGTAATTCAGGGATGGGTGACCCCCTGAGAAGTTTTCACCCGGGCAACCAAAAACAAATCTATGAGCTCTTAGGGGCAAAGCTGACAATATTGTTGGTACGAGAGGCCGGATGTTACAACGGCAACCTCAAGCGATAACTATCGGCGAAGCACCTGTCTTGTGGAAATATGCGCACCACCTGCCCTGATGTGTTTTATCCACAGCGTCACCAGGATTTGGCTTAAAATTAAAGACTACCCTTACTTGAGTGTGACAAACTTGAACCATCTCCTCTCAGATTATGGCTATTTTAAACGTTTGATACACATAAAATCATAATTTTAGTTTAAAAAACATGTTAAATGAGTTAAATTATCAAACATGTAACAAGTGATTTTGAAAATATTGCTTTAAAAAAATTAAATATCGATGGAAGATAATTTGTAATTTTATTCAAACTCACTTATTACTTGAAGTTAAAAATAATTGGCTATTTCTACATGCTCATTCCCCTTTGAAATCTCTACCAAAGAAAAATTGTATCTACAAAGACAGACAAGAGACATACATATACATAGATATGTGAGTAAACCGTTGTTTTCGTCCCTGAGGTTTATACAAAACATCAGGTTTCATCCACCTGTAACACATTTGATCCCCGGCGTTTGATGTTTTAACACTTTGCGTCTCTGGTCCTTAACTCCGTTAACTTTTTTGTAAGTTTTTGTTGAAATTATTGATATACCCTTAACTCAATCTTTTACTGATATACATGTGTATATACATCTACACATGTAAGTATTGATAGAGAAACCAGAATAGGAAATAGAAATCCCATCCAAAAGTGGTGCCCAGATTGAAAAAAAACACACTCTCAATTTAATACCAATAACATATCTGCATTGTATGCTTAGCATGCACATAGAAAACCTAGAAAAAGACATTCATGTTGTAAAAAAGAAAAAAAAATTGTCTGCAACAAAAAATGTTATGATAACACAAATAACATACCCTGGTTGATAATATTGGTTCCTCCAATTGATACTTAGCCTAAATAACTCTTAAATTAACCAAAGCTATATTGATAAACTATTTACTAGCCCACTATAGGTCATACTCAACAAAAGCTCATACATAGTTAACTATCATGATCAGTACAAGATGAGATCTTAACAACGAATGCAATTAGAAGTTGAGACTGTAAACTTTCTTCAAGATTTTGAGTTTAAAGTAACCATGATTAAGCATACTTGATTCTTTTGGCTGGGCCTTGGTCAAGAATAGGGTCAACCGCAGGAAGTTTAGGGTTTGCTTGCTCGGTTTCAGGGCCTTGTTCTCCTTCTGTGGTTGATGGCGGTGTGTAGCCCTCTGGGAATGGCGGTGGTTGAGGTGCAGGTGGAAGCTGTATGCAAAGTTTGGTTTAATAAAAAGATTCTAAATTCTTTAGGATTATTTAGTGTATTAGATATTATTACAAAAGCTATACTATTAATTTATCTCAGTTGTTCTGAGTAAATCGTTTAGTTCGTTGTAAGCATTTGAATATAAATAGAGCGGCTTTTGACCTGACCCATTTGACCTATATCCACTTTTAGCTAAGTTTTCAAAGTTCACACATTACCTTAAAAACTTTTAAAAGTACATTATGTAGAAAAATAAAGGTAAAAGAGGCATGGTTTACCTTGCGTTGCAAAGAGGCAAGAATGTGGTCAACTCGTTTGACTTCCTTAAAGTCAATAGTCTCCTTAGCAGCCTTTGGTTCATGTGAGGTGTTCTCATCCTCCGCGTCCACTACAACATACTCATTAGTAGGTGAATATTCAAAATTAATGATGGATTAGAGTCATTAGACTAGTGGTGGGAATTTCGACTTGGTTACGTATGAATGGGTTGGTTTTGGGTAGTAGGTTGGCTGAAAAATATAGCTAAAAAAAGGAAAGGATTTTAGGTTGCCCGAAATGCATTTCTAATACATACAACCTCCTACACCGTTTTATTAAAAGATTTAGATTATTATTGTAATAATATGGCGTGCATTAATTACTTATTCAAAGTAAAATATGGACTGAAGATGTTTTCGGGTGAACCTGGGCCGTACTAAGATTGACCCAGACCCGTTAGCCAACCCATTTGACCCATACGTCTTGCCACCTTGGATCAGACAAGAATGCCAAGCTTACCATACCCAACCTTCTCCAACTTTGAGGCTGCAGTTGTAAAAGCCTTTGATATGTAATATAAAGCTCGTCCCTGTATACACAACCAAATTAAAACAGAATTTGGCCATAAACAAGTCACAACCTATGCTTATGGTGCCAATGTAATACTTGAAATGAACAAATACAGTTCTCACTGGGCATGAAGCAACTTATTAAGGATGTAGGGGCATACGATCTTTTGTTTTGAAAAACAAAAAAACATTTTAAAGTATTTGGTTTGGTTTGATGGATAAGAATTTGAGTTCAATTTGACTTTTAATTAGGAGGTTTTCAACCAAACCCACCCAAAAGCCTCTAAAACTGGGTTCAAATGGGACGCCATGGAAACTTGTTATTTATTTTCCCGCCATCATGTTTTCACCTTATTTTAGTTATAGATATGTTTATTTATTAGACTGTCTATTCAGTTTAGGAAAAAAATATTGTTGTGAGAAGCAGACCTTAAGACAAAGGCCCGTTAATACTACTCAAATATGCATACATATTTGAAGACCAGAGGTGGCAATTTCTACCCATTTACTTATGAATTGGTCTTCTTATGTTTTATCTCTAACAGGTGGAATGGCTAAGCTAAAAAAATAACTTAAAAGACAAGAATTAGGTCAAAAGTAACCCAAAGTGAATTTTTAATACACAAAACCTCCCAAATCATTATTCTAAAATTGACATTGTTTTTGATAGTTCGAACAAAAATTGTTTCAGGTCAGCCTGGACTGACCTGTTTCGACCTACAGAAAAGTTATCCTTTTTATTGGTTACCCATCCAGCTCATTTTTCCACCTCAACAAAATGTACAAATAAGGGAAGCAGCACGTACCACCCGAGCTGCAAATACATTGCAAAGTTGCGGTGCTTGGTATATTGAACCATCTAGCACATAGTAGGTTAGCATTGGAGTGACCTTCTCTGGACCATCCCTCTTCTGCTTGCGTAACACAAACAGATGGGGCTCCATAACTTCACTCACCATGAATTCTATTCCTGTCATTTTCCTATACATGAAGTGTAATTAATCTCATTCTACTTCAAACAGTTGTGAAAATGACTATGTGATATCGAATCACTGTAATCAGATAACGAGTCACAATAAAACAGTTGTGAAAATGATTATGTGATATTGAATCACTGTAATCAGATAATGAGTCATAATAAAACAGCCTGTTGTGCTTCAAGTTGTAACAATTAGATAATCAGTTCTGTTGTAGCAGGTATGAAACCGATTATTTCAAAACTCATAAGCAGAATATGCTTATCCAAACATTGAAAAATGACTATTGCAACTTCAGGACACAATAATCTAGCAAAATAACGGGATGAAAAACTTACGAAAGATGAGAAATATCCAAGGGATGAATTGAACGCATCCTGAGTTGTTCATTGTTGCAAGTGTAATCATAGAAAGGAGAGAGGGCAAAATAATCAAAGACAAGATTGCGATCCAATGGATAAGTGTTTAACCATAATTGATCCCTGAAGCATAGTCCTGTCATGTCTGTCCCAGGTGTCGGCGGTGCGGCTGCAGCATTTCCATCCATATTAGCACTACCTGCCACCAAGTTGGGTGGCAACATGGGTGTGCCCGCCATTTCCCTTAACTTCAAAATTTATGGATTTACAGCCTACTGCAAGCAAAACAATAGCCAATTTAACTGCTTTTAGATAATAACAGTTAAAAGACTAAACATCAAAGAGTTTGGATCATGGAAAATGAACAATATATCAGAATTATAAACATGTAAATGATGATTACTTTAGAAACATACACAAATTAGTTTCCTAACACAAAAGGGTAAACATATTTCATCTAGAACAAATCCTCCTGTCAGACATATATTTTGTTATAGAATAATATATCACAACTATAAAGTAACTCAAGTTTCACCTGTTGTTCCAATCTTGCGTAATTACAAGGTTAACATGATACTTTTTTTTTGGATTTCATTATATGGATATGGTGAAAATGAAATCCAAAAAGACTAAACCAACATTTTCAATGTTTCACCATATCCATAAAATGAAATCCGAAAAAAGCAACATGTTAACCTGTAATTCCGCAAGATTGGAACCTTAAGTGACTTTATTGAGACAAAAAAAGTTTGAGTAGGGCTAGCAAAACGTGTCAAGTCGTGTTAAACGGGTCAGACACAACACGGGTATCAAACACGTAGGTTGAACCCGTCTAGACACGATTTTAATTGTGTCTTAAACGTGTCAGGCCTATTTATGACCCGAAACCTGATTAACTCAAACCCAAACCTTGTTAACTCCGTGTCGTGCCGTGTTAACGGGTCGTGTTAGAAATTGTCAGCCCTATTTGAGTGACTAAAATGGAGCAAATAAAACTTGGTTACTATTATGTGAAGTTTTTGCGGCGGTAATCAAGAAATCCTGAATCCTTCACCTTTTCATTTTTAGGAACTATTTTGCTGAAATTGTAATCTAGGGCAAAATACAAATCATAAGCAAATCATCAAACACCTTGTGGGCATTCCAGCAAAAAAGTCGAAGGCAGTCTAATCTCAACAAAATCCAGATAAATTGACATGTACAAATTCTAGCATACAGTCAGTCACATATCAGTGAACGAAATCTAGTTGGAGAAGGACTAGGGATTTACCAGGTTCAGCTATACTAATTTCAGTAAGAAAACCCAAAATCTCAATATCAAAATCAATCATAAATCGAGAAAATTAGAATAAATTGAGTAATTGACTACAAACCCAATTGAGGGAAACACACACGACTAGATTCGAATGAAAGGAAGGAAATTAGTGGTTTACCTGCAATGGGAGCTAAATTTGTTTAAATTCATCAATAATCATAAAAAAACAGAAAAAAAGTAGATTAAATCATGTTCGATGCATTCATATCATCTTCGTTGTGATGAAACCCTAGAGCTGAGACGTGATATTAGAGATAACGAGAGTACCTGCAACTGCAATTGGTGATGTAGCAAGGAAAGGTTTAGGGGATTGGATTGTAAAACCCGGATGAAAATATGGTTCCGCAAATCCTTTACCCAAACAGGGTTCTTTTTTTTTGAACGGCCACCCAAACAGGGTTCTAAAGACTTCTTCCATCCATGGGATTTTATGAAATTAAATATAAAATTTTGATTACTAATTGATTAAAGTAAAACAATATGATTTTCTTTAAACTAGTAAAGATTATAATAAAAATAAATAAAAACAATGACCATGTAACGATATTTAAAACACGGTATTGACATGATTTATTGATGGTAAAATAGATAAACACAATTTCAACTTAACTTATAATACTGGTTTATAAGATATTTGTATTGAATATTAGGTTTGTTATTATGAGCCCACGGGCCCATTAGGTATTTAGGGTTTATATTTCGTTCTCTATATATTGTAATGCATTATTCAGTAATAATCAATTTCAGTCTTTTACCATCTTACATGGTATCAGAGTCTTAAGGTTCTGGTTACCGTATTCCCTGCGCAACACATAAAAATAAAAACCCTAGCAGTCACCACCAAGTTCAAACCCTAGACAGGGTGGCGTGCCGCCACTTCCGTCGCCACCGCCGCCCTGTCACATCTCTGTTTTCTGTTTCGTTTCTTTCTTATTTTCTAGTTTCCGTTTAATAAAATTTCTTTATCGGTTGAAGACTCGTAACTTTGTTCCTAAATCTAGCCGTAACCCTAATCCCGTCCCAGTTTACTTCAAATTTCGGAAGTATTGGTCAAGTTTTTTTTTCATCAAATTGATTGTTGTATCTTCCATCTTCTTCGTTGGAATGCAATAATCTTGAGATAAGGTGTTAAATCTATTCATCAGGAGTGTTTTTGGGTGGATTAGGTGTTCACGGTTTCTTTCTATTTGACCGCCACGTATTCAACTCATGGCCGACATCAATATTATGGTTTCTATAATGGAGGAATAAACTACAATTTGATTTTCGGCAGAAGTTTTTATTGTGTTTGAACTAGAAAATAACAATTATTCATTGATTGTTTTGGTGGTCACATTCTCTTGATTCGTATCGTTTTTGAATTACGCCCCTTAAATTGCAGCGGCTACTTCTTTTTTATTTTTATTTATCGGTGTCATAGGCTTATAGCCACACCAAAGGACCACGGTTCATTGCCACCGATCTCAAACTACAGTTTGATTATGTTATTTTCTTTTTAGATCTATGGATCTCGTCTTTTGATCTATGGATCCAAGAGACCGCCGTCTGACCACGGTCAACGACCTTGCTTTTTTTTCTTTTTCTATGGATCTCATCTCGATCTATGGATCCAAGAGACCGCCGCATGCTAGCTCGACACACCGCCCCACGACTATGGTCGTGTTTATTGTTCCGTGAACCAAGAACCAATTAACCACAGCCACATAATCCCAAAAAAAAAAATAAAAAAATTTGAGGATATTTTTTTATAGATCAATGGATGGCACAATCAAGCAAGCTATGACGAATATGGATGACAACATCAAGCACAATATGGATTTGTTGGCAAAATTTGGGATTTTCAACTCGATTGAAGCATGTTTATCTTATTATTATTGATTTTTATGTTTCTTTTTCCAATCTTAGCGTCCGGTTTACTTTCGCTACGACTGCGGGGGAGTATTGGATATTAGGTTTGTTATTATGAGCCCACGGGCCCATTAGGTATTTAGGGTTTACATTTCGTTCTCTATATATTGTAATGCATTATTCAGTAATAATCAATTTCAATCTTTTACCATCTTACAATTTGATCTTGTTTACTTGTCTACAAAATAGTTAATCTTTTTGTAGGATAAATACCACAATAAAGTGGATGAGAAAGTGCACATCTTATATACACTTTTATAAATTATACATTACTCTGTTTCTTTTTACAATTCGCTCTTAAATTATTAAGTTACAACACTAATCTTGTACTAATTATAGTTGTATTATAATAGGTGTCCATTTAAACTATTTTACCTAGATTTTGATATCATATGATGATGAATCGACTATATGATTGGTTTAAGTTAATGATGAAAACCGATATAGAATATAATTCTTTCTCGATTTTCTAGACATTTAACTATTATAAACTATGGTTTCTTTTTTAAGTTTTCTTGTAACCAGCCACCTTTTAAGTTGAGTTAGGTATTAAATTTATTAATTTCTTTTTTAAGTTTTCTTGTAATCAACAACCCTTAAAGTTGAGTGGTCCAAGGCGCCAGCCGCCAGATTACTACCCGGCCAAACAGTTCGTCGGTGGTTTCCTTATTACGTAATCAATCTACTTTTCCGCCACCCTTCTATACATTAATTAACGCACCAAAACATTTTAAGAAAGAATTTGAGTTGTTTTGAAGCGTGTAAGTACGTAATTTCCTTTATCATAGTTACAATTGTATATAAAAATCAATTTCCTATGAATGAATCCAAGGATCCCATCACAAATACCTTTCCGTAAAGATTGCTAATATACTTTTTTATAATGCAAAATGATCCATAAGACCTTAACTAACCTAGAGATTTACAGGGACATGGAACCCTTCTAGGTTGATCCATAAGAATCAAACTACATTCTAATAGCTCATCACTTACTAACTAATATTAACAGATTTTAACCGACTAACTTAGCTACTAACTGAAATAGACACATCAACTTGTTAGGACAATGCAAGTATAATATCTTAAATTCAAATACGGTTTAAGGCCTTTTAAGAGGCCCGGGTTCAAACCTTCCCTAGGTAAGCATCTTTGATGGCCATTACTGTTAAAAAAAAAGTATGTACCATCATAGCTTACGGGTTGACAAATGCTACACGTGACGAATCAAGAGTTTTGCAAAAGCTATCCAATCCTTCGAAATCAAACCAGTCTTTCTTCATCTACAAACATATTAGTAATTTGATAAGAATTTGTCTAAATATTGTTGTGTTGACTTTCAAATGTTAAAAAATGAGGGGTATGATGTATTGATATATGATGCATGACACAAATGTCCCAATGTGGCATAGGATACTTACAAAATATGGGCATCCATTGGTTATGCTAAAACTTTCTGGAGCGCTCTCGACAAAGATTTTTATATAGTAAAGAACAAAAAAAGCACATTCCTCGTTGTCTCTCTGTTGTGGAACCTGTAAAATTGTTTGTTATTCAGCACTCGATAAATCACAATTTAGACTTGTCAATGGGTCGGATCGGTTAACGATCTGATCCGACTCATTACCCAATTAAATGAGCATGAACTGACCCACGACCCAACTAATCTAAATAGATAGATCACGAGTTCGTGACCCAAAGACCAGTTTATTTTACCCCACCCCACCCATCACCCTACCTTCCACCTCCAAACAATTAACCAAGATAAGGGTGATGTTTGGGGGAATGGGGCGGGGATGTTTAAAGTGAGATAAAATAGTGAATAAATGGATTGACCCAGGTTGATCCGGGAAAGACCATAGACCCGTGTATTGACCCATCTAAACAAGTCAACCTATTGGATCAAGTTTTTTTTTTCACATATTAGATCGTACAAATGGATCAGATCAGATCTCGATCAAGACCTAAACCCTAAACCTTAAACCATAAACCACATGAAGGAATATAAGAAGAAATGCCAATCACCTTAGGAACCAAAAACGGCATTTTACGCACCAAACTTTCATCTTCCGTCCTCTCTAACTTACTGTAGATGTCCAAAACAAATCTGTCACATGCAAAAGTAGATGTAAAACATGGTTAAAGTGGAGAAAAAGGGTTCAACTTCTAAGTTACAAAACTAGAAACACAACAAGGCAAATTACAATAAACTAAACATTACTTTCTTATAACAGGTTAAAATCGCTTGGAGTGATCAGCTTTTGCAAGTGAATCCAGCAACAAGATGCATGGAGTTTTCAATTTTGACCCTAAACTTTCACCAAAGTGACAGAATATCAATACACACCAATGACCCCTGCAAAAAAAACATCTCCAATTCACCAAATGCCAACAAATATTAAACATATGCTACACATTACCTACTTAAGAATTAATAACTAACCATTGAACAATGGGAAAAACCACATATTTTCTAGAAAATATGTCCTTCTTGATCCAGCTCAGCACCCTTTCTTTGTTAGAGTCTTGTGAGTACAAAGTATACCATAATGGATCAAGGTGTGTGAATGAACTCTTTTTATCTTCTGGAAAGCTGACCCATAAACTCCTATATATTTTAATATGTTAATGACAAATTTTTTTTATAATTATAATAAATAAATGGTTTAGCTCACTCTAGGTAACTGTGGACTTTCTCAGAGTCCAACTTCCTAGTTTGGTTTACTTTGTTTCTGTGAGCCCCTCTCCTTTGAAGATTAATTATGCATGGATTATGGTAATCTTGAGCGTCACTTTGGTAATCTTGAGAGTCGCTAAGTTCTTCTTCGACTACTTTTTTTCTTCTTTTTTTCCTAGAACGTGGAGGTGGACGCCTCAAGTTACATTTTCTGCAAGTAATTTGGGAGGTATATATATATGCAATTTAATGGAAATGTAGACCAAGTAAAATATCACAAAATGAAAATATATATATATAGGGGCCGGTTACTGTACAAAGGCTTTTTTCCGTGCGAAAGTACGAAGGGGCATGCGTGATTATCATTTGCACTTGCGTGATGATTCTCACGCTGTTAAATAATTATCACGCAAGTGTAAATGATAATCAGCCTTTGTACCTTCGCACGGAAAAGAGACTTTATATTAAAAACTTTCTCTATATATACATTGTTTACATCAAAGTGACAAACAGAACCAGTAAATAAATCAATGGTAATATATCAAACTATGCTCCTAGTTTTGATATAACAACATATAAGAGTTAAGTAAGATATTAACAAAAATTAACCTAGGATTTCTATCTTTCGCTGTGCTGTGCTGTCTGACCAATCACGGGTTGCCTTCTCCCTCAGGTTTCGCCATTTGTCCTACACGTGCAAATTGTAATGAAATTAATCGGTGGAGAGTAATGAATAGTGAATTTTTGTATGTAAAATTGTTTTTTGTGTATCATGAAATCAATATGGGTTTTCAAAAAATAATAATCACAATTCGGTTGTAAGACTGTTATCTGCATATATAAAGAGGCAGCATCAGATTTATAGTGAAGGATTGCATGTAAACAATTGGAAAAAGAAAAATAAGAAAGAAATAACACAACTAGGTGAAAACTGAAAAGAACACCTTAAGATCGATTAGAAAAACAAGAAGCAAAATGAATGCTTTATTGCAAGAACAAATAGAGCATGAACATAAGGGTAGATGCAGAATTTATTACTTTTTCGTATTACTGTACTATTAATATTATTTTTTAACAGCAATTCCTACCATGATGTTGGAGACTACTCTACTTTCTATCAAAATAAAAAATAAAAAAAAATAAAAAATAGGGTGCACCTTTTAACTAAAATATAGGGTGAGAGTTGGTACTAATATTGGTCCGGAAAAAAATATAAATTGAAAACTCATTTGAGTTAGAAAAACAAATGAAAACCCGGTGTAACAATTAAAACTTTTTTTTTTCCGTACATAATATATGTTATTATCTATCTGGTAACCAAAAATTGGAAAACTAAAAAATTTCTAACTTGTTGTAACACATTAAAAAGTAGGAAAATGTCTACTCTGTAACATGATGTAAAACACGGGCAACATTCAGTACAACAACGTTTTGTTACATATGTGTAACAACACGTTAGATAAGTTTTTTTTCTTTAATTTTTTGTTACCTAGCTTATAATAACATAAATTACCTACGCTAAAAATAATTTTGATTTTTGATAGACTTTTTTCAACTCAATTGAGTTTTTAAATTATCAATCCCCGTGACTGATAACCCATGTTTCAAACATATTTAAATTATAGAACCAAACATGATTTTGTAACTCGTTCATCTAAACGAGTCAAATCTTCTATACCCAATAAAAGATTGACTTTTGGGACACGTGTCGCATTTCTAGACATCATCAAAATTGTTTTCCCGTGTATACCCATTTTACTTACACGCGAATCCCGACCCGTTTCTAATTTATCAAATTGCCTTTTCAATATTTCATTTAACACTTTCCAAAATTCATATCCATATGGAAACTCTAACCGATTGTCTCCCCACAATCAGTAGATTATGTACCGCAAACCCTAAACGCGATCTCTTCATCATCATGAATAATTTGTGGTTCCTATTAAACGTTTACAAAGCAGAATCTTAACTAGGGTTTCCTGGATCTTTCAACGAATGACTAAATCAATTTTCAATACAAAAATACAAAACAAATTAGTGACTGAGGTTGTGAACTTGCAGTAAGTGTAAATCTATGATGATTATGTTATTATGACTGTAGTTCATAATAAAAGTGAAAGTTATAATAATCATCAGTCAAATTGTTGGTTTTGATTATTATCAGTAAATAAGTGATAGTTTTGATTATTAAAAACCACTTTGTCAAAGTTAAATATTGATTCCTTATTGTAAAATAAATATAACTAGATGTTGCTCCCCGCGCTTTGCGCAGGAGTATTTATATTTTATCGCATTTGTAAATAGAATTAACTATTCATTATCGATTTTAACATCTAATAACACAAAAAATCACATAAAGCAAAGTAAGCATTCATTACTAAAGGACACCAACGACTACGTGTTTTATAATACAAAAGATGAGAATGTATGTTGATGGGCAAAACCGAGTATAGGG
The DNA here is from genome assembly GCA_023525975.1 of Smallanthus sonchifolius. NCBI lineage: Eukaryota > Viridiplantae > Streptophyta > Magnoliopsida > Asterales > Asteraceae > Smallanthus > Smallanthus sonchifolius. The sequence goes on along the minus strand of JAKNSE010000034.1, from coordinate 69,706 downwards.
ACATAGGGTGAACATCATCATGTATTTACGGCTACAGTGTTTGTACCTGTTAAAACAAAAGGTTGCATTATACACAAAAAAATAAATAAAAGAAAAAGTAAAAAAGAAACTAAAAAAACATACATCAAAAAGTTATAGGTAACATTGTTAAAAAAAGTTATATGTAACAAAAAATATTCCTAAATTAAAAGTGAAAATTTATTTAGATATAAATATGATTTGACAACCTATAGAAAAAATATCGGTGGGCGATCGAAATTTTAGTGCTTATTTTACATTAATTTTTTTTTTCATGGAGGCCGACTGCCCGATTGTTACTTACTAGGACCGCCCACGCAAGCGAGAGACAAGATACGAACTACTTCAATAGCCCTCACTCAAACAGCCTTTTAACATCATGTTCTTAGCATGGCAAATGATGTGGATCAACCCGACAAAATAATACACAGCCCATCTTTGGATGTAGCAACATGTGGTTTGATTTAGGGTAAACGAGCCGAGTCAGGTTGGGCTTGGACTCGGGATCATTTAAAAAGAGAGCAGAGCAGAGCCGACTCGTTTATCTTAACGAAATGAAATGGTGGGCTCGGGCTCGACTCCTTTACAAACGAGCCTAGCCAAATCATTTATTTTTTTTTAATATTGATTTTATTATTTTTTACACGTATTCATATATATAAATATAAAAAATGCTAGTTTTTTTTATTTGTTTATCTTAACTCGTTAAGCCAATGATACGAGAAAAGTATTTCTTGAAGTATGATCATTTGGTCAGAAATAAATAAGACCATTTGGCTTATTATATATCGGTGCCCAATTTTCATCAAGTTGTTATTTCGCTTTCATCAGTTCGTAAGTGATTTTGGTTTAATGATAGTTTGTTCTTTGGTTTGATTGATTTTTGTAACTGTTTTTGGTTCGATAATTGTTTTAATCAGGGTTGCAATCAATTTTCATATCCTGGAGGAATATCACGTACAACTGGCACTACTTTTCCTTTTTCATTCCGTGTTTTCAATCATAGCTCCACGCGGTATGTCGCCGACCGAAGCTCTAGTCACACTTGGCACGATAAGCGCCAACACTACTCTCGTTTCGCTAGCAGTTTCACCCGCAGCAGCCGTTGTCTTGACCGGTCGTTCTACATTCCCTTTAACAAGAGCATCACGCCTGACCAATCTCGTATGCTTCGTCTTAACCACCTAATCCTACTCAAGATAGAACGCTAGAGTGAGTACTATGGGCACAAATTCAGAATATGAGAGTAATCACATTCTGTCAAATCACGGTGATTAAATGCAATTTGGCGGTCCACATCACTGCTCGGATTCTAAACCTTTCCCATCACACTCACACTAACTTTCTACCTTCACCCTCACCGGATGCACATGCATCTCACGTAACTCACATAGAACCACAAAATAATTTATCAAGTTCTCATAATAATCACAGTTACACACCACATATGGTTACACACAAATTCATTCAATCATGCTAACACACAAAATTATCTAATATGACGCAATTAATGCCACTCCACATTACTTAACTTCACACATAATCTCACTTAATCGTACCACACAACTTCACGTAGTTCTACATACTACTACAACACATAGCACACATCATGTTTCCACACAGAACCATAAATCGTTCACTCACATCAATCGCTTTACTTATCGCAATATTACACAAATGGTAAATAATAATTACCGCTCAACTTAAAAGACGTACCTTTTGGCTCGCGGTTACTCGTGCTGGCATTCGTTTCACCCTCGTCCCATTTTCGGTTTAAGTTAAAGTATTTTATTTGCTTAAAAATACCACTTTTCTCTTAAACCACAGCTCTGATACCAACTTGTAAGGTCCCAACCCGGGCATCCTACAGTTGGTTCTCATAACGGGTCATTCGCATTTATAACGCATTTATTATTAACTTAATTACAGCGGAAGTCTTTCTAAATTCTTTTATTGTCATTTAATGATATTAAATACCTCACGAATGCATGCACACCGGTCCGAATAACACTGCTCCCAAGCTAAGATATGTCAACGCTACACTTATCTGCAAAAAACCTAACGTACACACAAAGTCAGCTACGCTGAGTGAGTTCTAATAGTTTAATCTAATTAAAAGTCAACTCGTCACAAAAGTTATTTAAACTTTACTCAGTACTCTCGGTCCTTATAAAATAGTTTCATAATTCATTAAGAATAGATAACCTATGTTATCACATGGTACCCCATAACCGTTCACCACCCGAGACTCATCCCATAACAATAATAATCTCGCAGTTTCATCGACTTAGGTCGAACTTACTATACTAATAACTCGTACTCTAGCACACGTATTACCTCAACACTTGGTTAACCACAACAAAACCCTAGACCTTGACTTACTCGGCCTTAACTAAGGCTCTTACCATTCAATTGACACAACAGTTATCAACACCGCATCAAAATCCTGACACAACGGTCAAACTAACTCTACTTGCCACATTAATATCATCTACATATCACATTAATGCTATCTCACGCACAATAAATATAACTTATAACTTGCATGCAAATTAACACATATGTAAGCATGCAAACACATACCTCATCACTGCACCGTCGTCAGGGTTATCCTCGTCAGGGCGATCGACACACCCCGAGCTCATCATAACATGTTTATAAATGTCACCGTTGGTGACTTCCCGACGAACTTCATCCTTCATAATCTCGTTTGCCATGTCATAAAGACAAGGACGCAAACATAATGCCCGTCGTGTCACATGGACAACGACACAAACACACAACACAATTATAACACATAAAATATCACACAATATTCATCTGACTCATTAACCACACCTGCACATTACACCTAGCACTAAAATAATAAATATATCCCACATAAAATCATAAGCATTTAGCTTAAGTTCCGACTCTCCTCGATCAACCCTTAACACAATACACCACTATTATAAATACAGATGCTATGTTCTGTTACCTAAGCACGTACCCACCTTTAACCTACACATCCCATGGACAATACATAATCCTTTAGCCCCATATTTGAGTTCATCAATTCACAAACTAATCGGGTTAAACCCCAAAGTTCGTTACATATTTAATGTAATAAAACACGTTTTATAAGTATGTACGATAGCCCCAAAACATTAAAACGTTTAAAAGAGGGGATTAGAAACTCACCGATTGTGAAACTTTCATTCCGAAGTCGCATACCCGTAAATTCGTAGTCCAACGCGAACCTGTCGTCAAATGAACTACCCAGATCAATCCTATTGCCGTAGTAACACTAACGCATCTATTCTGGACCAGCAGCTACAAGCTCAGTCTAAGTCGTCCTAAACCGTACAACCGACGTGCTCGCTCGCGTACAAAAATCCTTAAATTAACGTTACCGAAAAACGTTCCCGAAATTTTTCCCATATCCCAAAATACTCCCCAACAATGAATATAAAGTCCTATGGGGTCATACCTTTACGTACAAGCTGTTCTAAGCGGTTTTGTACGAAACTGCTAAGCACAACGCGAGAGGAAAACTTGTTTTGCTCATATCTCGACCATACGAGCTCTGTTTCGCGCGAACCACCTATCCATGTCTCAACATGCCCGACCTCAGAAAATTATTGGTGTCGGCCGTCGCTGCCACCGCTGTTTCCAGAACGCGAATTTGTCTTTCAGCTCGTTCGGTTTTGCTCGTCAAAATACGAGTAGCTTAAAACCGACCCAAATAAACTCCGTTTTAGGCGAATCATATGTCCACGCGTCCGTATCGCCGAACCCTTTCAGACCCTCCAGTTTTAGTCGCCAGAATCCGCCGCCTGTTTTACGCGTCCGAAAGCGAAACAGTGGCCGGATTCGCGTGTTTTACGCGTCTAACTTCGCGCTGCTCGAAACCCTATCAAACGAACTCAGAATTTGACAAATAATATATCCACGCGACCATGTCGCCAAACCCTTTCACCTGCTACCCTCTCCGCCGCCTGCCTCAGACGGAGCCACCGTCGGAAAACCAAACAGTGGCCGGAAATCCTTGCCGGTTTTCCGTTCTCGCTTGATTTCTTCACCGTTCGTCTCCATGTCGCCTCCTAGCGGCCATAACACTTCAATTAATCAACCCTATTAGGAAAAACATCCAAAACCGAATACAATGAGGAAAAAGGAGATTACCTCGTCGTGTTTCGGAGACTCCCGGTTGAAACCACCGCGTTACCGCTTCTTGTTTCTCGTCCGACCACCTCCGATCGCCCCCTCCTCCGCTCTCTTTACTGTTGCCGTCGCGACTCCCCTAGGCCGAATGGCCTAGGGATTTTCCCTAAAGTTTCTTTTAAACCTCTCGTATTTACACTCGGGTCCCTGCGGTTCTGTTATCGCGCATTTCGTTCTCACATAATGCATTACACGTCTACTCGTCTCCTCAGATCCCGTAACTAAAGCTTTACGTGTAATTCCATACTATTCATGACCCATAATAAGTATTCGAGTTGTCCAAAAACCCGAACCATTAGTTTTTCCAAATTTTCAGGATGTTACAAAAGCTTTGACGGAAAGGGGAAGATACTAACGGAAAACTACGCATTTTAAGGGATTGTTAATTCAAAATAATGTCTATACAATACACATGCAATACACTTCATCATTTTTCTTTCTCCGTCTTCTCTTCAAAGCATCAAGCTTCATGATAGTAGGTAATTTATTTGAGTAAGCTATCCAAACAAAGAAGATTACCTTCAATGGCACCCATTTTGACAATACAAAATCTTCACCACCTTGATTGCCCATTAATCCTTCAATCTCCATTCAAAATAAAAGCTAACAGAAAAATTAAAACACATAGCACAATATTTTTTACATGGTGTATAAATTAGCAATTCCTCAAATATGTACAATTATCTTCTAACCCATATTTATAACTAAAGTGTAATAATTACCCTTTAATCCGTACACTTAATTCTCTCATTTAGTCAAAAAATTAAGACACATAGCACAATTTTTTTACACAGTGTACAAATTTGCAATGCCTCAACCCATGTCACAATTGCCTACTAACCCATGTCTATAATTTAACCCATGGTTAAATTGACACTATATTAAATAGAGAAAATCAATTAAAGGCGTTCAATTCTCCACGGCAACGCTCGGGATACCTCTTATGTATGGTCGTACCCCATATAAATATTTTACAAGCAACTTGCATTTACTTTTATAAATGAGGTGTAATTTATAAAAAAACTTGTATAATTAAACAAATATTTGCACAGAGTTAATTTATCAGGGCCGCACATCATACGAGTTCCCTACTAGTTATACATTTTTTTTTCAAGTATTATTATTTACTCCAGGCGAGGATTTTAAAACTATTTAAAATGATACAAGCATATTATTTTAACTTTGTAACTATTTTGGGATGATTTTATTACTCTGTCCCTACTTTAGGGTTTTTGTCAATTACACCTTTTCTAGTATAATAGAAATATATTTGAAAAAGAAAGCAAAAAAAGAAAAAAAAAATTAATCATTGACATTTCTCCTAACCTCATAATAGCTAACGTTTAACCTAACCTCATATAAAAAATAATGACTTATAGGGTGCACACATAATAATTTAGTATAACCATCCATATATATGGAATAGAGAGAGTTTATAGAACATCCTCACACAAATTAAAATAGAATTTCCAACATGGAAGAGATGGTGAAAACATGTCCACAACACACTTGTAGTTGGTTGAAAAACATGTTCACCTTGTACAAGCATGAAGAGGTGTGGAACCATCAAGAGTTCCTTGAAGGAAAAATTTTGGCTCAACAAAGGTTCAAGGCTCATCCAAGTGATGTATTCCTCTGTAGTTTCCCCAAAAGTGGCACAACATGGCTAAAAGCCTTGGCTTTTGCCATCGTAACTAGAGCAAAGTTCGATCAATCGTCAAACCCTTTACTCACAACCTTGCCTCATGATTGCATTCCTTTCCTAGAGAAGGACCTTGAACAAATTGTAGAAAACCACAAGAACTCGCACTTCCCTCCCATTTCCACACACCTTCATTACAATTCCCTGCCGCAACCAATCCTAGCTTCAAACTGCAAGATAGTTTACATACATCGGAATATGAAAGATGTTATTGTTTCTTATTACCATTTCTTGAGAAAAATAGTCAAACTACCTATGGAAGATGCCCCGTTTGAGGAGGCATTTGATGAGTTTTGTCAGGGCGTTTCAAGTTATGGACCTTATTGGGATCATATATTGGGATACTGGAAAGCGAGCTTGGAGAGACCCGAGATGTTTCTTTTCTTGAAATACGAAGATATGAAAATGGATCCAATAAGCAATGTGAAGAGAATTGCGGAGTTCATGGGGTATCCCTTTACCATCGACGAAGAGAAAGCAGGCATGGTAGAACGCATTATAAAGTTGTGTAGTTTTGAGAGTTTGAGCAACTTAAAAGTGAACAAAAGTGGAATGCATCGTGCTGAAGAAACTATCGCGATTGAAAACCGCCTCTTCTTTAGGAACGCTAAGGATGGAGATTGGAAGAACTACTTCTCTGATGAGATGATTGAAAAGATTGACAAATTGATCGATGAAAAAATGGGTGCCACTGGTTTAGTTCTAAAATGAAAGGCTCAAGATCATATTGTTGATGCATTATTTTAGTGCAAAAGCTACTTGAGTTCCAACTATCTTTGAAGTTTATGGTTTTAAATAATTGAGAGTTGTTTCTCTCAAAGTGTGAAGAATGGTATCTCATTCTCAAAAGATTGTGTATTCTACTTTCGTCGTGGACAAACGGTGTAAATTTAGGAGTATATTTAAAGTGTGTGTAAGTTTGCCGTTAAAAAAATGTTTTAAGATATTTGATTGTGTTACAAGTTTGTACTTATTAAGATATTTGTTAATGTCTTGCACTTATTAAGCTCTTTATACTGTTTAGTAATTTGTGATTTTTTTATCTAATATATTACTTAAAAACCGACAAATATTTTATTCTTATCAAAGAGTTAAAAGCAATAAAAATTAGCTAGAAAAGGTCGAAAGTTGTAAAAATGTGTGTGTATGCTTACAATTAATAATATAACTTTTATAAACATATACAATACTTATTTGTAACAAGGAGTTAAAATGAGTTACATACTGACACATAAAATAAAATAAAAAGGAACTTAAATGTAACACGTTCAATATGTTAAATGACATTGAAAATTGATTACATTGTATTCGTTATTTAAAATTTCTTATATTGTTCTATTGAAAATAATAATATTGTCATGATAATAATTTGTGATCATATATAATACTTTAGTGATTATTAAACGAATAGGAAGTAATACTAGGTTTAATGTCGAGTTGTATACAAGTCTAGGGATATATCTCTTTAAATAAAACTCAAATGCAAAAGAAAACGAGTTCTAATATTTGATTTGACGTTAAACAAACACGTATAACATTTTAGAAAAAAGGAAGAACAACACATAATATGCCGTTTTTAGCTAACAACGCATAATGCACTATAACTTGAACATACGAAAACACAAAACTCTTAGCAACACATAATGTACTATAACTTGAACATACGAAAATCACAATGCTCTTAGCTTTGTGGGGTTACCTTGGGGTATACCGGGCGTGAAACATGTGAGGGGCGTGAAATACCACCCATTATGGGACGTAAAAGCCCTTGGCGTGAGAATTCTCATGGGGCTCTCTCTCTTTCTCTCTCTCTCACACACACCACTCAATTAAATTTTATAAAAATAATTAATACTCACAGCACTTATAGGGTCTGTTTGGTATGGGTTAATGTAATGGACGAGTGAATGGAATGAACGAGGTAATGGAATGGACAAAGGAATGAAATGGACCATTATATTCTTTTCTCTTGTTAGGTTACCATGAGGGAATGGAATAAATAATTACTTTATGTTGTTTGGTAGCCTAGAAAAGACGAAGGAATAAAACTGGTGGTGGGTGATGGCGGCGGTGGTGGATGGTTGTGGGTGGGGGTGGCGGTGGCTGTGGTATGAGGTGGTGGGTGGTGGATGAGGCGACAATGGTGGTGGTGGTGACGGTGGCGGTGTTGGGAGGCGGCGGTGGGTGGTGGTGACGGTGGCAGTGGTGGGAGGTGGCGGCAGTGGGAGGTGGGGGTGGGTGGTCGCAGTGGGTGGCAGTGGTGGTGGCGGCGAGAGATGGCGGTGGGTGGTGGAGGCGGCGCCGTCGGTGGTGGTGGAGGCGGTGGTGGTTGGTGGTGGTGGTAGGAGGGTGTGGTGGTGATGAAGAGTGAAATAGTGGATGAAATGAAAAAAACAAGGGGTGGACGGAATGAATTTGAGAGATTTAGAGTGTGTTTGATATGAGGGAATGGAATAACCCATTCAAAGGTAATGAAAACTGGTGTGTTCGGTTGGTGATATGGATGCTAATCAGCCACTAAACAGCCCTTCAGATGTTGCTTCTAGAGAAGAATCACGAAAGAGAAAAAGGCGCAACAGTTGGGATCCTCTAATGAATAGCTTGAAAGAGTTGGCGAAAATAATTGGTGCAAAGATTAGCGATGCTACAAATACATTCAATAGAGATTTTGGAACGGGAAGCAATAGAGAGAAACTGCGTAACAACCTTTTTACAGAGATGAACAAAGTTGAGGGTTTGACTATTCGTGAGTGTGACAAGGCTGTATGTAAGCTTGCACAGAATGAGGAGTTGATGGTAATCTTTTTTTAAGGTTGATGAAGAACGCAAACTTGGATGGGTAAAGAACATGCTTACCGATACTGCTTGACGTGATATATGACGACTTTTGGATTATTTTTAATTTTTTTTGTTGGAAAATGTTGGATGATTTTTATTTTTTTTTAGTTGGAAACTTTTGGATGATATTTGAATTTTTTTAGTTGGAAACTTTTGGATGATTTTCATATTTTGTTAGTTAAAATTATTTTATTTTTCATAATATAAATTTATTATATTTTTCAATCGGATAATGGTGTGAAAATTGGTAAATTTTCTTTCTTTTCAGACAAGGGTATTTTTGTCATTTTCAATGAATTGTATTCTATTCCTTCGTTTTTTCCCGCCTATCAAACAACACAAAGTAATAGTTCATTCCATTCCTAAGGGTAACCAAACAGGACAAAGGAATGGTAATGATCCATTCCATTCATCCGTCCATTCTATTCATTCGTCCATTCCATTACCTCATACCAAACAGACCCTTAGAGGGAATGAAATTCCTTGTGGAATGGGTGATTCCATTCCATCGTCCAACCAAACAACATTTTTTTTTCATTCCCTCGTAATCGTCCATTCCATTCCACCTCTCATTCCTTAATACCAAACACTACCTTACACTCACACGTGTATATCCCTTACCATGTGAAAATTGCTGGTAATGAGGTGGCGTCCATGTCACATGCACTTTTTTAACATGTCTCTCACTCATGCTCGGTATACCTCGTGCCCTTAGAGCATGTGGTATACCAGTGTGATTGTGATGTGGTGTGATAATAAAGTGCACGACACATGGCGCCATGCCACTATTCTCATTATCACACCACCCGTCACTTGGCAAGGGGTATACCCGTATGATTGTGGTGGTGTGATTATTAAATGCTATTTTTTTAATTTTCATTTAAATAAAATAAAACATAAAATTTAATATAAAAATGCATTAACTAAAAAAACATTACTAAAAAAATCATTAATTCAAACAACTAAAAAAACATTAATAAAAAAAATACATAACTAAAACCTACGGGATACTATGACGTTCTTTGATCTCTTTTCTTTCGATCAAAAACTTGTTATTTATAAAATATTTTAATTTATACAAAAACAATTGTGATCATGACACCCCGAAATATGTTTTAATTTAAACGTGACTTTTTTTTTAAGGATTTGAGGTAAATAAAAAATACAGACCCTATTTTTAAGGATTTGAGGAAAATAAAAATACAAAGCCCAACTAGATTAGATATAACCCTATCTTGGGCCAGCTAAAAATACAAAGCCCAACTAAAAATACACACAATTGTGATTTCCTTCCTTGTTTTCTTCTCAAACATACAAGCCCTCGCCTCCAGTCAAACCCTTCCACCTATTGAACAGTTCGATTTCTTCTCAATCTCGTCGTGATAAAAATCACGCCCCATTATCACTGCGTGAAAAAAATCAAGAGGGGGCGGTGTAACCTTGAGAATCACGGCTTGATGCATGCTCCACATCGGACCTCGGCGTGGTTTTCCCTAGCATACCGGATGCTCTTAGTATAACTAAACCTACCACATTTCATCAAGCCTACAACAAAATTAGTCATTATAAACTAAGATTAAAAAGAAGCCTCCATGAGTAGTATAGTTTTGGTTCTTTTCATTTTAGCCACCAAACTTTTTTAGTATTTTTTTTTACCTTTTCAACATTTTCATTTAACCCTTATACTATATAATATACGCTTTTAGCCTGTTTCATTTTCTATTAATTTCGTTTTTCTTTAATAACTTTCGTTCGTTAACTTTTTTTTTTCAAAATACGGAGGGCCGGTTGTTTTTAGTTTTTTTTTCAACGTTCCGATATAATTTTTTTTAAACGGAGTTGTATTCAAAATCGTTTCCTAGCCGTTACCGTTTTCGTACCGTGACGAGCCAAATCTGTTATGAGCTAATAACATCATTTTCGGTATTGATATTATCGGAAACCTTATCGGTATTCGCTTTTATGGTTTTCGACGAGCCGATCCATTAATTTTTTTATTATTTTTATTTCTTTTTTTATTATTTAGCTTTATGTTTCTCTTTGATTAATATTATTTTTATCGTTGCACTTACGTTTTAAAATTGCCAACGTTCTGCTTTAAATTTTATTGAAAACGGAGTTGTATTCAAATTCGAGTATTTTTTTTCGTATCATACACTATAACGAGTCAACGATTCGATTTAAGTTTTATCCGCGCAAATGAGTCAAACCAATAACGACCAGACTCACGCCATGAAACGGAGAGTTAAAAACTATTTATAGTATAAAACAAAATTGCCTAACTAGCCCTTTTTTAAACTAAAGGTCATTTTTTCCAACAAGGATGTCCTTTATGATCATTTTAGGCATTAATTTCTTAAATAATCATATTCTGCCTAGCACTTGAACAATTGATTGTCTGATTCTCATCATTCAAAAATCACATAATCGCTTCCAAAATGCACATCCAAACACCCCTAAATGGTAATCTCATGGGTCATTTAGAACCGTAATGATTAAATATTTAATCCTTTTCTTTAATGTTCAGGAAATTGGGCGTAACCTTGCTACACTTGGGGTTGAAGCACCTCAAGATAAACAAGCAGAAATAAGCTTCTAGTTTTTTAGATTTTTTTTTTATCACAAGACAAAAAAAGAAAAAGAAAATATTTTTTTTCGACCTACTTCTCGTTTTAGCTTTCTTGTCAGATCGTTTTTTCTGCGGGTCTTGTTACAATATATAGGTTTCGGTTGACAGCGTTTACTAATAAGGTATTGAAAAGAGTTTTGTAACTAGTGTTGTGATTTATCTGAAAAATGATTTAAAAATACACTTTGGTCAACTTTCGATTCATTTGACATTTTTCTTTTAGGATTATTTTCATATGTATCTTTTGAAAGGTTTAACATTGCACGTCTCCTAAATGTCAGAATATCATATTTGCCCTTTCCAAACACAAAAAATATTATATTCACCCGTTACATAATAAGTTTTATAAAATCAGTTACTATTGATGTTTATCACCTCAACGCATAATGTTCTCTTTGTGATTCAATGAAACAAGTTATAACCAAACATTTATTGAAATTTACCATGATGTTTCGAAATGGTAAATATGAATTTATAAAATTTTAAAGAATATGTAAAACATCTTTTGAATTTTTAGAGGATTATATATGAAGCTTCCCCATTCTTCTTAAGCTATCTTCTTTTTTAATTTACAATTTGTTAACCAAACATTTTATGAAATTTACTATATTGTTTTGAAATGATAAGTATGATATTATAAAATTTAAAGAATATATAAAAGAATTTTTGAGGATTATATATGAAATTTCCTCGTTCTTGTTATTGAGGGTGTGGTTATTCAAAAGAAATTTCTGTAGCTTAGTGGTTGATGGGCTGGTATCACCTAACCCGAACACGACATTGGTTAGTTAATCATTTCCGAAAGCTCAACCCTTATCCGGACACTCCTAAGTCCTAACCTTGTAACCTGGGCATGATCTACATACTTGTTTATCTGAACGGGTCAAATGGCTTGATGGATTGTAAATGAGCTGGTTTGGTTATAATCATGTTGTATAAAGGTAGTTAAACTCAAAGTTCGTAATTTCAAAATTTATATCTCACCCGAGCGTGTCCTGTTAAACGGGTCAGGCGTTTCAGCCCGTTTCTGACCCAAACCTGTTGAGACCAAACCCTAACCCGTTTATTTTCATGGCTGGTTCGTGTTCAGTCCAGAATAGCCACCCCTAAATTTGACAATGTTTATTTGACTTGCACACAGGAAATTTCAAATTTTATACAAAAAAACAGTTCCCCACTGTTCTATTTTGTCTACTAATTATATTTCTCTTTTATATATATATATATATATATTTTTTATTTTTAGTTATTGTTCTCTAGTGAATGATGCTTAGGAGGTGATTTTAATGGTCACGTTGGTAAGGAGAGTGATGGTTTTCCGATGGTTCATGGAGGTTTTGGTTATGGTGTTAGAAACGATAATGGTAGGGAGCTTCTTGACTTTGCGCTTGCGCATGATCTTGGTATTATAAACACGTTCTTTATAAAGAGGGAATCACATTTGATTACTTTTAGTAGCGGGAGGCGCAACACGCAGATCGACTATTTCCTGATGAGACAAGGGGATCGCAATTGGTGGAAGGATTGCAAGGTAATTCCAGGAGAGTCAGTAGCGACCCAACATCGTCTGTTGGTGGCCGATTTTACCTTGAGAAAAAGGGTGGCGGAGAGGAGAAGAAAAAATAAACCAAGGATCAGATGGGGGAATTTGAAGGACGAAAACATCAATTTGTTTAAAGATAAAGTCATGGCGATGAACACAAATACTAAGGATGGCGACACAAACCAGATGTGGGTTGCTATGGCAACCACTGTTACGCAGGCAGCAAAGGAAACCCTCGGAGTCACATTGGGAGCAACAAGAGGACATCAGGAGTCTTGGTGGTGGAATGAGGAGGTGCGGAGCAAGATAAAGGACAAGCAACAACGCTTTAAAGAGATGTGGCAGTGCAGTAATGGAGAGGAGATAATGACACTACGGGAGAACTATAGACAGGCAAAGAGGGAAGCTAAAAAGGCAGTGAGTGAGGCAAAGAATTTTGCCTATGAAACGATGTATAGAAAACTAGACACCAAGGAAGGGGAGCATCATATGTTTAAGATTGCCAAAAATAGGGAGCGTAGGAGACAAGATCTTGGGGTCGTGAAGTTTATCAAGGAAGATGATGGAAGAGTTTTGGTAAAGGGACGAGACATCAAGCTGAGATGGAAAAACTATTTCTACACCCTTTTCAACAGTTGTAGACCAAGTCTAGCCATCACGGAGAATCCCACTACTTAATCCAGTCAACGAAATAATTGTTATTGTCGAAATATCACACAGGAAGAAGTGAGGAGTGCTCTTAAGAAGATGGGAAGAGCTAAGGCAGTCGGTCCAGACAACATACCCATTGAAGCGTGGAAGTGTATGGGAGAGGAAGGCGTTCAGTGGTTGACAAGACTGTTCAACAATATCTTCAAAACCGGAAAGATGCCAGATCAGTGGAGGCGTAGTGTCTTAGTACCCCTATATAAAAACAAAGGAGATGCTCAATGTTGTGCTAACTACAGGGGGATTAAGCTCCTATGTCATACAATGAAATTATGGGAAAGAGTTATAGATACAAGGATTAGAGGACAAACCCAGGTTACAGCAAACCAATTTGGGTTCATGCCAGGCCGGTCCACTACGGAGGCGATACACATTTTAAGAAGATTAATGGAAAAGTACAGAGAGAAGAAACATGATTTACATATGGTGTTCATCGATCTTGAAAAGGCGTACGATAGTGTGCCTAGAAGATTGATCTGGGAAAGTCTGGAGGGAAGAGGGATCCCTAGTAAATATATTGAGGCAATTAGGGATACGTATCATGAGGCTAAGACATGCGTCCGAGCACCCGTGGGGGATACAGACTTTTTTCCGGTGGAAGTGGGAGTTCACCAGGGGTCGGCACTAAGCCCCTTTCTCTTTGCAGTAGTTTTGGATGAGTTGTCAAAGTCGATTCAAGATGCAATTCCATGGTGCATGCTTTTTGCTGATGATATCGTGTTGATTGCAGAAAGTAAAGAGACATTGAACAACAGACTAGAGGAATGGAGAACAGTCTTAGAGCACAAAGGTTTGAAGATAAGCCGATCTAAAACCGAGTACCTTCACTGCAACTTTAGTGGTGCAAACGTCGACGAGGAGACCCAGATTTCTATTGAAGGTGGGGTTGTCCCTAAGACACTGAAGTTCAAGTATCTAGGATCTGTCATCCAGAGTAACGGGGACATCGACAATGATGTAGTCCATCGGGTGCAGGCTGGTTGGTGTAAATGGAGAGCGGCCTCAGGTGTTTTGTGCGACAAGAGGTTCCCAATAGGGTTAAAGGGTAAATTTTATAGGGTAGCAGTTCGCCCAGCGATGCTATATGGAACCGATTGTTGGGCCATCAAGAAGACACAAGCTCGAAAAATGGATGTAGCTGAGATGAGGATGTTGAGGTGGATGTGTGGACACACAAGAAAGGACCGAATAAGAAATGAAGTTGTTCGGAAGAGATTGGGAGTCACATGTATCTCAGATAAGATAAGAGAAGGAAGATTGAGATGGTTTGGACATGTCAAGAGGAGACAGAGCACAGATCCAGTGAGAACGGTGGAAACTCTCGTTGTAGAGGGGAAAAGGAGCAGGGGGAGACCGAAATTAACGTGGGATGAGAGGATTAGGCTTGATTTACTAGATTTACACCTCTCAGAGGACATGATCAATGATAGGATTTCATGGAGACGTCGTATTAGGGTTTTAGGATGAGTGACCCGTTGTGTGGGAGAGTAGAGTTGTTTAGCAAAGATTTTGCGTATGTCTTGTTTCTTGTAGGTGTGTTGTGTTTCTTGTGACTAATATACTCTAGTCATACACTGCTAATTGTTAGATTACTGTTAGATTTATTTTACTTTATTACTCATTAATTTTATTTATATTTTTATCTTTTTCTTTCCCATGGAGCCGGGGGTCTAAACGGGAGCAGCCTCTCTATCCCTTGGGATAGGGGTAAGGTTTGCCCTCGTCACACCCTCCCCAGACCCTACTAATAGCGTTAGCTATGTGTGGGATTATACTGGGTACGTTTGGTTTGGTTTGGTTTGGTTTGGTTTGGTTCTCTAGTGAATGATATTATCTGTGTGCAGATTTTTTTACTAATATGGTCATGATCCCAAAATTGAGGGCGAGCAACCGGTAAGCTTGTTACTTTGTGACCTTGAGGTCATGGGAAACAGCCTCCTGCACAAAGTGTAGGGTTAAGGCTGCGTATATCAGATCGTGAAGTGATTTGACCCCTCCCGGACCTTGCGGAAGCCAAGTCAAGCACCGGGGAGACTCCCATGATCCCAAAGTCCTCACTGGTTCCTTCAATTAATCATCAAGAGGAAATCTACTCATTTTCCAGCATAATTCCTTAGAAAAAACTCTCCAACAAATTAATTAACTAAAATCAACCGTTACCCTTTAAAAAAATTTAACCTGAAGTTCAAATTTTGAACATTTTATTACAAATAAAAGGTTGCTGGAATAATAGATACTTGTATATATTTACATTAAATTAAAAACATAAGTGCTGACATTTATCATCGCCTTATTCTTCATCCTGGCAAAAGTGTTGAAGATTTTATCAATATACAATTACCTCAACATCAACACTTCATGAGCAGAACTGCTTCAGCAGGGCGGTGCGCATTAGCCTGAAGTTGAGCAGCATACTGAAGGTGCCAAAGCACGTCTTCAAACGATGGCCGGGCCCACGAATCACCGACAAAACATTTCTTAGTTATGGAGATTATAATTGACAATGATTCAGGTGAAGATGAAGCAAGTACAACAGGGTCCACTACTTTCTTTCTTTCGTTTTCGGTTTCAAATGAAGCCTGAAATATCCAAAGAAAGGAATTAAGTTCTTTAAACTAACTCCAAAAGGTAGCAACTGTTTTTTGTGATCATGTTTATTTTAGTTTAGTTTTAAAGAAAATACCATCTCGTTCATCAGAAATTCGTCTTTTCTAGATGCAGAAGAAGGCCCGACAAGGGATTCGAGTAGAATGAAACCAAAGTTGTAGACATCGTCCTCTAAGTTCTTCATTTGCCTGCAAAAAAGATCCATCAGGCATGAAGAACTCTGTTTTATCTCAAACGGGTCAAATAAAAAATATACTAAAAATGGGTTGAAAACCACCCAAAGTTATTATTACTATAGTTTTCTTTTGTAACAATAATTAATGCATTACAGTTTATAAGAAAAAAAATAGACAAAATGTGTTTGATAGTCGACCAAACCAGATACGGCCCATTTTGGCTTGTATTAAAAAAAGACCCGTCTGACCCGCTCATCTTGCCACCTATAGTTTTCACCAAGAAAAAACCCTTACCATGATTCAACACCTTCCCCGTTTGCCTGCAAAACAAAAACAATAATTAAAAAATGTCAGATTTAGTTATTTGCATGAACAAGCATTTTTTCTGTTGCATATTATTTTACATACATCTTCTAGTTTAATATCTTCTGCTATAATAGAAAGCCCATAGTCACTCAGCTTTGCCATCCCATTTTCATTCAACAAAATATTATGTGCTTTTAATCGGTTGTTGAAGAAACCGGGAATGAGTCCAGTGTGAAGAAAATGCACAGCCTTCGCGACACCCGACAAAACTCTCAATCTATCTTCCCATTTAAGAATATATTCAGGGTTATTTCCTGCATTAAACAATTAAACATTAATAAATTAAAAAATTTCTCAAAACTTATGGTCATACGATGTACCAAAATACTTACCGGCAAGAAGAGAATGGTAATTCCCATTATCCACATATTCATACACAAGATATACTTTGTTTGAATCACTGTCATTTGGCCCTTCATTGCTAATGCAGTGTCCCAAAAGACAAACCAAATGAGGGTGTCGAAGCCTTGCAAGCAAATCCAACCTTAATTTAAGGTTTCTAATTGTGTACTTTTTGGACACGGTTAAATGCCTTATTGCAACGTCTGTTCCATTTTCTAGCTTTCCTTTGTAGATCTAGATAAAAAGAAAGTTACTATTAATCATCGATCTTACATGTTAAATTAAACGGGTCAATTCAGATTATGTATTATCTCTAACAGATCAAATTCATGAAGTTAAAAAGTAGCTTAAATGGAAATAGGTTGAAAGTTGGCCAAAATGTATTTTTTGATGCATTTAACCTCATCAATCATATTGTTCAAGACATGGATTACTATTGTAATCAGCTAGAATTTAAAAGTTTTATACAAAGTTTTTCATGGACCCACCGACCCGTTCCATTTGGCCCGTATCAACAAGTTACCCGTTTTGACATGTTCACTGACCCGTCCATTTTGACACTTGTAGTTAATAATTTTTACATTGTGTGATGAAAGTTTGTACCTTGCCGGTTGGACCTTCCCCTATTAAGGTAGATCTATGGAAGTTTCTAGTAGCATCCTTCAACTCTTCAAAAGAAAACAATCTGTGCACTGGCATTCCTCCTGTACCCAACTTTGCAGCCTCGGAAACAAACCCTAATTCAAAAAATAAACGTATCAAGATCAAATCATAACACTACCATGGTTTTAGCCTCATGGGAAATAAAGAAAGATCAATCTTGACACTATATTAAGTGCTTATTCAAGATCATGTTTCTAAAACTTATAAAAAAAATTGGGCCTTGTTACTATGTGAAGTGCTTATTCAAGATCATGTTTCTAAAAAATGTAACTTTTTAAAGATTTTTTGTCTCTGATATTATGTTAAATGCTTATTCAAGATCATGTTTCTAAATATTGCAACTTTTTTAAAGATTTCCTAGCTCTGATACCATGTTAAGTGCTTATTCCAGATAATGTTTCTGAAAAATTGTAACTTTTAAAAGATTTTCTTGCTCTGATACTATGATAAGTGCTTATTCAAGATCATGTTTCTGAAAGGACTTACTGGCACTGGTTAAGAGCTCAGATGGATAGCTCGTAACAGAGTAATCCTGCACCTGTTTCTGCAGTAATTTCGGTTCTGATAAGCCTCGAACACAAATTCTTTTACAGATAACCACCGACCCAAATACCAAAAGCACTAGAACTAAAATACTCCCTAAAATCACTCCCACAAATATTACTGGATTCTTTCTTTTTCCTGAATCTTTGATGTTTTTTGGATCCACTTCGACTCCTCGAGCTTCTTCTACACAGTAACTTGAAGGATTTTGATGCTTCACATCACCCATTAAGCAATTTCCATCAAATTTAACATTTCTATTGTTCAACTCATTGCTTAAACAAGAAGGTAAAGCACCCGTAAACCGGTTTAGTGAAATATCGACAGCAGCGAGTTTGTTTCCACATTGTAAGTGACTTGGTAGTTGACCAGTCAACTTATTTGATGTAAGATTCAGGTAAGTAATGTATGGCAATGAGAAGAGTGAAGGTGGAGGGACACCGGAAAGGGAATTGAATGAAAGATCAAGTTCTTGAAGGTGATTGAGTTGACCATATTTCACTGGAATTTGACCAGAGAATGAGTTCTTGCTGAGATATAGAAAGGTCAAACTGTTTGGCAAATTGGGCAGATCTGGTAACTGACCTGTAAACCCATTTTCTTTGAGGCTCAGACTGGTCAAATTTGATAATAAGTCAACCCCATCAGGGAAACTACTATTCAAGAAATTCCCATCAAGATTCACACTTTGAAGACTTGCTAATCTTGTAAAGGTTGGAGGAATTGAACCATACAAGTAATTATAACTCAAATCAATGTACTCAAGTGTATATAATCTTTGAATTTTATTAGGAAGTTGACCCCATATTCCTAAAGAAACCAACCTTAGAGCCTTCAAGCTTGTTAATCTTGATAAAGTGGCAATCAAAGAGTCCATTGAGAAATTCTGAGAAAGGGTTTTTGAAGGAATTGGAAAACCATTAAAACTTGAACTAACCTTTTTCATCTGTTGATCAGCAGAAAGCCCCATGATTTTGAGCTCTGTAACATAATTGTTTTCACAAGTGATGTTGACTTGTGGTGATGACAAGTAGCACAAATCATCATTTGTGTTGACCCAGAAATCCAATTGCTTTGGGTACTCAAGTTGCTTTCTTAATTGAAGCAAAACTTGTTTCTGTGAAGGCTGAATTGCATTTGTAAAGAAGAAACTCCATGAAAGTGTCAAGAACAGCAGATAAAAGCTTGAAAACGCCATTAAAATGCCCTGTTTCTGTGTTCTTCAAGAACAAACAGTGTGTGAATAAATTGAGTATTTTGATAGCAACCCAACAAAATTAACATAAACAAGAACACAAAAACAGAATCTATAGAAACCAAAGTCAAGATTAAAGCCCTAAAAGATCACAAAACAGACAAATGCTAAGCTCTGTTCTCCCCTGTTTCTTGTGAAATCAAGATTTGAACTTTTTGAGATAAATTGGAGGAATCAAACGAATAAGGTAGAGAACAAAGAAGAAATCTGATGTGGGTAGTTAAACATTAATTTCAGAATACAAGAAAATTTCATAAATTTGAAGTTCCAATGCATTTAGTGCTGTCCACACGTGGTTTTGCTGCCATTCAAGAGGACAGAGACCAAGAAATGAAGAGGTGGGCTATTTTTGAGATTTAAGATTTTTGCTCCACAATCAGATAGATTTTTTTTTTTTGAAAGGCAAACTTTTATTAAAGAAAAACACAAACAACCCCAAGACAGGGCCAAACAAGCCAAACAGCGAACAGAACAAGACTACAAATCAAAATTACATCATTTAGCTTAAGAAATGAACTTATGCTTAGACCTGTTTGAAAACCAAAAAAACCCGATAGACTTGATATATCTTCAATTTTGAGCGGGGAATTAGGGAATCTTATATCATTCCTAGCTAACCACAAGAACCAAACTGAGATGATGATAATACCTTGGAAAGCTTCTCTGGCCGCTTCCAAGAGCCCGCAAGAAGAATGAAGCTTCAAAAGGTCTATGACCAAAAAAAATGAGAGGGACACGACACCACCTACTAATATTCTGTCAGACCACCGAGGCGACACCGCAAGACGAAAATATGTGCTCGGCAGAATCAGATTGATAGATAGATAGATATTGAACTTAAATGAAGACCCCCCAACAAGAATTTAGAAAGAAAGCAAATTTCCAAATTAACCTCAAGATCATTAAAACTTGTACATAGTGCTTAACATTTAGTACCTATTGACAGTAGAAAGAAACTACTAGGGTCAATGTGTAGAGACAGATGTAATTGCACGTGCCCCACTTGTAGTCGGTGCTTATTTTAGTAAACAATTTGGAGAATTAATGTTTTCAAATATGTATACGTCACAGATTCAACAGTTAAATTATTGTTTTTTAACTAATAAAGTAGGAGGATTAATGTTTACGCATGGTTAAATTTTAATAGTTTTCTCTATAATCAAACATAATTATATTTTAACATACAATTAGTTAAACCAATCATATTCTAGTAACTTAACATTCAAGAAAAATTAAATGTGAATAAAAGTGTGGGTTAAATCATCACATTCTTCATATTTTAATGATAAAGAATATAACAAAAAAAGAAACTTTTTATGATGAATTTTATTTATATATGTGTTATGTAATTATTCATATATCAAGTTTAACTTCGTGAATATGTTAAGTAATTATATACATATGTTGTATAATACATGTGTTGTATCCTGATGATTTCATATACTTTACACGAAAAAAAAACCTTTTTTTTATCAAACCGACTTCAGTATAATATTGGTGCGCACACACATGGCCGACAAGCCCATCTTACTTTGTCACCATTACAAATAGTTGGATTAATCTATATCTTTAATAATTAACATTCAATAACAATATAATGCTTGTTTCTCTAAACCTACAAAAATGAAAACACAATGTTGGATTTCATATTTAAGACGCTAACACATCTTGAAGATTATTACAACGATTGATTTGGGGGGTTCCATGACATTTAAGAATGGCTGTCTGTCACCCTCCATGCTGTACCTATACATTATCAAGATTCCAAAGGGCAAAATGGGTATTGTTTCTTCTTGGTGACAAGGTGAGCATGTAAAGAGACAAAGCTCTCACTGTTTTTTAACAATATGAAAATGGGCAAAAGTCCAAGTTGGCCCGATCCATAATTGGAAGCAAGCTCAAAAAAATCATTATTTTGAAAACGACACCGGTCAACGTTATGCTAGTTATGACCCGGCTTGTTTTTTACCCGACGTAAGTTTAGTGTTTACTTACAAAAATGTAAAATTACTAAAACTTTTTATTAAATTTTTATTCAACGAAAAAAAACATGTTATTAAATGATAAATGAACATAAATTTAGAGAATTGAATATTTCTTTAAAATTTAGAAAAATATTTTAATAAATCGTCAGCCAACTTAAATGAAAGGGGAAAAGGCATTTGATGTCCATATTTTTTTAGTACAAAAGATAAAGAGGTAGAGCCCACCATGAAGTAACGGCCCAAACATCCTTTTCAAATCATTCAGAGATAATTTGTCATTATCAAATAATTGGATTAATTTAAATTATATTAAATCATCACGATAATATAATCTTTTAATCATGCTAATCTGTGATTAATTTTCAAACTGATTACCAGGAGGATTAATAAGTCAAGTTAAGGTTGTTATGTAACAAAATTACTAGCCTCCTATTATAAGAGTAAATATATAATAAAATAATATACGTTAGTAAGGAGTCTCGTATGATAAAATTGTTGCTATTTAAAAAAATTATGATAAATAATATATATTTTGTGGCATGTTTATGAATGGTACAAGTCTTTGAGAATCATGAAATTCAATTTATAGGTAAATTTGTGTTTTCTAGTTACTCATGTTATTCTAGTCAAGGTTACTGAAGATTGTATTTAAATTCTTACATGTGTTTGGTTCAATGAAAAGGAATTAAACTCTAAATTTCATTTGATTGGGATTTGATGGTACATATGTTTGTTTGTTTAAAATTTAAATTTCACTTATAATGTGTTTGGTTTGTAAAATTAATTAGAAATAGAACCTGACTTAAATGATAACATATTTAGGCTATGTGTAATGGTTATAGTTATACTAAAAAAAAGTGAAAAACATTATGTCATGTCACCGCCATATTAGTAGGAGGGCAATCACGTCCTGAATTACCGTCATCATACCCACCGTCATGCGGTCATGACAACCACCACCACCCACCATCACAAGAACAAAGTCACCGTTATCGTCACCACCACCGCTCATGCGGTCATGACAACCACCACCACCCACCATCACAAGAACAAAGTCATTGTTGTCACCACCACCACCGCTCATCATGTCCTTCTCGCGCGTTGCATGATAAAAGAAAAAAATAATAATTTATTTATTTTGTTATGAATTATTTGATTTGAAAGTAATGCAAAAAAGTCACAAAAGAAAATGTCAAACAAAGTTTCCTAAAATCTTTCGAGAAAGTATATTCATTATGAAAGGTACGATATGATGTATTATTAACTTTGGGAAATAAATGCACTTTCATGATTTTGGAATAGAAAATGGGTCTACTTTATAGCAAAGGAGATATCTTTTCTTTTACTAAAAAAGAAACATTTTTATATTCAATGAGGGATCCTATGTTGATTGTCTCTTAAAATTAAAATATATTTTCTTATTGAGAAAACAACAAAGCGCTCGTGGCCTAATGGATAAGGTGCTTGACTTCTAATCAAGCGATTGTTGGTTCGAGTCCCACCGGGCGTGACTGTTTTAGTTTTTGTTTTTATGTCATCAGAAGCTATTTCATTCTTATATTTTGAAGTAATAGATTTCATAACTCAAAATATAATCAATTAATCATATAATTTCATATATTAGTTGAAGATAAGTAAATTGTTTAATATTTGAAGGACGTTTAGGAATCTTTGATAGATGAAGGAATGATATAATCCACGATTTCCACACGTAGAAGTAGTTGTAGTTATCTATTTATTTTACTTTGCATTTGAAGGGAATGATGATAAGAAGAAAATTGTTACAAAATAATGTCTCATTTCTCTAATCTTGTTCTTTGGAGCCTAACTCACTCAACGGGTCTATTGGGAGATTGATCATATCAAATCGGTCTCTATCAGATACCTCACGTGATACAATGATAAAGAAATAAGGCATAAATATGTACGATAAAAGTAGAGAGACCAGATATTCGTACATTAAGAATGTAGATTCAAACTTTCAAAATACTCTAAAATCTTCTTTGGAAATTATGAGAGTCTAAAGATTCGTGTATTCGAGATCAGTGTTATAAATTTTCTTGAGCCTCCAAATTGGTTTTAACTTACATGTCAGAATTATATTGGTTTGTATTGAATTTTGATATTTTTTTAAGTTTCAAAAGTCAATGTATATTTTGCCAATTTTCTTGGTCAAAATGTTCATTTTTTACAATTTTCTCATAAAATGGGCAACATAGCACCAAACTTAGCTGCATTAAGTGGTGAAGTTGTTGGTCATGCTGGTTTTCTCACAAATCTTTCCATGTGTCTGTCTTCTACCCTTCAAATCCTTGGTGCCTATAAGGCCTTTTTCAGGTTTAATATTTGTTAATCTGTTAATATAAGTGAGGTAAAAGTAGTTGGATATTGATGTTGATAGTGTTCTTTTGGTTACAGGGCTTTGAAAACCAAAGGAAACACACCAAAGTATGGTCTTATTTTTCATTCATTTTTTATCGGGTGTGCAGATAAAAAATAAAGGTTGGATGGCTCGCTGTATTCAAGACCAAACAGGTTCATGTTGGTAAATTTCTTTGATCTGTTTGGTCCATCTGGGCCATGTTGCAGGTCTGATTGATTGTATTCAAGACGGTGAAGGTCAATGACCCTCTATCTGTAGATATCATATTTGGCAGTTGAAACCTTGGGTCTGTCGTAGCGCTATTCGTCAATCGTTTGCAGTCTTTGATCTTGTAAAAGGCTCGCAATACATCAACCCATAATTTGTTATTAGTCATCAAATCTTAAACTGCCGCTCAACTAATTGAGATATTGTAGTTACCAAATTATTAAGAAAAAAATAGAACAATTATTGATTGGAGTCCTTCCTAAGAGAAAGGAGCTCTCCAAAAATTAGCTTATGCCACTTTATGCAACGAAAACACGGTATTCTTTAGTAAAAGGTGAAAGAATAGTTCGCTTGTGGCTGTGTGGCTTTCTGAATTGCAACTGGGTTTCTTATATACAAACATTCTCACTTTCTAATTCTATCAACCAACCAATGTGCCCCCCTCTCTCCATCCACTCATTTACTCAAGAACTCAAAAGCAACATGTACCCCTATCAAAACTTCATTTCAGAAAATAGTAACCCATCAATGATATGACTCTAGTGGTCAATTAGTGGAATTGAATCCGTTTAGTCTTCACTGAGCCAATTTCATCAAGATAACAAACAACGTGTGATATACAGTTTTCGCTTCTGAAATCTAAACTAACACTAGATGTATATACTATACAAGTATTGCTTTGATGGTCACTGTTATGATCATGAGTTTTAGTATGAGCCGGATGTCATGCTTAGATATTGCATAACAAGGTCGAAGTTGCCTGTGATTTGGGTATAGGTCAAGTAAAGAAAACGGCACCTAGCTAGTATATACCTCACATTATAAGGATTAACCTTTTATGTCATCCTCCATCTGCTCTATGCTCTACTGTCTATACATCAAAGTATTCACAAAGTGCTCACACGATTAAGCAAAAAAGTAAGAAAGAAAGATTTCACAATCTTCCTCGTCGATGTCTACCTCAATGTTTACTAAATCCAAGATAATCTTATCAAATTCATCTAGTAAAACAGTACAAAATCTATACTATATAATAAATAAAGGTTTTTTATGCCACGTGTCGCATCCATATTCATTCTCATCAATTTTTTCCCGCCTCTCTCTTCTATTAATAATCAACTCAACAATTTTAGGCAACTAAATTAATTATTTGTTTAAATTTTTATTTATAGATTTTTTATTTAATAATGTGTTTATTATCAATTAAACTATTCAACATATTTATATAAATTTACAAACTGAAAACAATTTTATAGGCAGGTAGAATCAGAATAAAAAACATTTTATCAAATATTTACATATTCACATTGTTCCATTTTGAAAGATGTATGTGTTAAAAGATTACATTATATTTTATTCAACCCATGCAATACTAGACATAAAATTTTTATTAGTAAGTGTATAATATTACATTTATTTAACCCGTGTATTACACTGGATTTTAACCTAGTTATAAATAAAACAGTACAAAATTATAAATAAAACAGTAAAGTTGCTCAACTAAAAGGGATGCTATTACTTAGGGACCGAAGAAGTATTTCTTAAAAGTGAAGTGTCACAATTACAAATCTTACAAACTTGAAGCGTATATATAATATAACTGCAGTTGCAGGAAACAATCCGATCGTTATGGAATACTCTTCCCGCCAAATTTAACAGACCCTCACATGAACCATAATTCTGTTATACACACACATCTCCTTCTTTCTCTCTCAACCACCTCCAATGGCGAAAACCAAATCCATCTTACCCATTAATCCTCATCTCTACCCTCAATTTCTCCTCCTCTTTTCCCCCAAAACTCACCACAGAAACCCCCAATCATCCTTCGCACCTTCAACATGCATACTCTTATCACTCACTCTCCTGCTCGCTTCGATTCTGTGTTTCGCAGCAATCAATTTGTTTCTCAACACACCATCGCTGTCTACAATCAATCTGTTTCATACAGCTACGTACTCTCCTCTTTTTCTAGCGTCACTGTCGTCGGTGTATGAAGATCCAAGTGCAGATGATAATGATTCGCCGGTGAGTCTCTCCGTCACTTCGATGGTGCCGTTGCCGCCTCGTTCGGTGGCAGGAGCTGCGTCGGAGTTCTGGCAGCAACCGGACGGAGAAGGTTTCCGGCCGTGTTTAGGTTTTACTTTGAAGTATCGGAGGAGATCTGTTGAAATTGCGCATGAGAAGAAGAGGTTCTTAGTGGTTGTGGTTTCCGGAGGATTGTTTCAGATTAGGAATCAGATTGTTGATGCTGTTGTTATCGCGAGAATTCTCGAAGCTGCGTTGGTTTTGCCGGTACTGAAGGGAGACGAGAGGTAACAGTAAATTTAGCCCCAATTTAGTTAGGGTTTTAGGTTTATGATTGTAGACAATGAATGGTGTGGGCCTGTGTTCCTAATTGCACCAAAAAATTGATTTAGGGTTGAATTTGTGCAAGTTTATGTTCCCAGTTCTCAATTTAGGGTTCAAAATTACTCCATATAATTGAGGGTTATTGTTTGCATGATTATGTCCCTAATTGTTGATATGATTGATTTGAGGTTGAATGTGCTCTTGCTTGTGTTCCTGGTTTCTGATCTGGGGTTCATAATTGCTTCATGTGTTATGCAGTGAATTTGCAGAAATTTTTGATGTTGAACACTTTAGGAAGACTTTAAAAGCCGACATTCGAGTAGTATCGTCACTTCCCTCTACACATTTAGTTTCATGGCAGTCATTAGAGAATCAGATTCCATATAACGTCCCTCCGTTTTGGATTCGTGCAAGATTCTTCAAGAAAGTATGAAACATCAACCACAAAATCTGCTCAGTTTTAGCTCTAGAAAGTAGAAACAACCACCATTAACGATCTTTAGAACCTTATTGTTTTGCAGCTCAATGAAGAAGGGTCTCTTGTATTAACAGGGTTAGATTCAAAACTTTCAAAGAATCTTTCACCAGACCTTCAAAAACTTAAATGCAAGGTGCAAAAACTAATCAACTGTTTTGATTTTATTCATTTTGAGATCATTCAGTTCTTATGATCACATTTGCTTGTTATAGGTAGCCTTTCATGCACTGAAATTTGCAAAACCAGTAAGAGAACTTGGTAACCGAATTGCAAGAAGAATGTGGATCGAAGGCCCGTATGTAGCCATTCATCTGAGTCTTGAAAAAGATTTGTGGGTAAGAACAGGTTGCCCAACAGGCTTAGACCCGGAGTATGACATCATCATAAACCAAGAACGGGAATCTCGTCCAGAGTTTCTTGCTACAAGTTCAAACACTAATTGTCCTCTTAATGCATTAGAAGCAGCAAGGTACAGCATTCACAAGTTTTCGTGCTTGAAAAATGCTCTATATTTGACCCAAACAACTTACAATTTGGAAAACAAAATGCAGACTTCTCAAAGAATCAGGAGCATCAGCAAATGCTCGGGTGTACATTGCAGGAGGTGAGCCATTTGGGGGTGATCGAGCCATTCTGCCATTGAAGACAGAGTTTATTAATGTGGTGACAAAAGATATGTTGGCTCGAGATGTTGAACTCAATCCCTACAGAAACAGAAGCACTATTTTGACAGCAATCGACTATATTGTTTCATTAAGTAGTGATGTTTTTCTGCCTTCTTACAATGGTCACATGGCCCAAGCTCTGCAGGTAAGTTATCCTCATGATTCCTGCAAGTTTATGGCTTATGGTTAGCTTGATTCTTTCATGATTCTTTGTGTTTTTGAAGGGTCATCGTGCATATGTGGGACACAGAAAGTATGTAACAATGTCTATGAACTTCAAGGGGCAACCGCAGTCGAGGGGTAAACGGAGAGACCGAGACGTAATAGTGTTTCCTGTGCCAGAATGTATGTGCAAACAGTAGCCAATGAGGTTACTCTGTGCATAATATTGGCTCTTACTTCAACCCATTCTAAACTTTTAGCATGATTTTTGCATTGTATAGATCCTTAGATTTGTAATAGATCATAAAAGTTGGAAATGAATATGGAATTTGATGCCTTGACCTTATATGAATCAACTGCCAAATATTTAAAGAACCCATAAATAACTTATGTTGATATCTTAATGATATTGTATATGCCTAGCAAACTTGACCCAACAGAGAAGAAAAGGTTTGAAATGGGTGAAAAGAAATTCTCTTTGGGTTGGAATGGGCAGTTCCATAGTAGACAATGGGTTGAGATGAGCTAAAAAAAAAGTGTGGACGGGTCAAGATGGGTAAGTAAAAGGAAATAGATGGGTCAAAATGGGTAAGTCAATGTAGATACAATCATTCACAAAGTTTCTGAAAATCAACATAAAAGGTTCAAATAATCACAGTCGTCCACCACCATAGACCACAATGTCCACCTACGGTCCTCACCGTCGCAACAACCACCACCTACCCTCGCCACCGTCGTAACAACCACCACCTACCCTCGCCACCGTCGCAAAAGCCACCACCTACCCCCACCACCGTCGCAACAACCACCACCTACCCCCGCTACCGTCGCAATAACCACCATCTACCCTCGCCACCGTCGCAACAACCACCACCTACCCTCGCCACCGTCGCAACAACCACCACCTATCCTCGTCACCGTCGCAACAACCATCACTTACCGTCGCAACAGCCACCACCTACAGTTGTCGCAACAACCACCGAAAGTCGCCCTCATCGCAACCACCGGCAGTTGGTGTGGTTTGAGGATATGTTGGTCGGCTATTGTTGTTCTAATTGAAGAGGTGGTGGACGGCGGTGGTTCAGGATGAGGAGGAAGAAACAGTTGTGGTCGATTAGCCGACTCCGGTGGACATCGATTGAACAACCGAGAGAAACTGAAGACGTGGGGGTCTGTAACTCGAACTAGAGGATAACTTCAGAACTTTGTGTGAAAACGTGAATGAAGAAAAGCAACCTAATATTTGAGATATGCTTTCAAAGTTTCAGTCATATAAATTGATTTTTTTTTTAAAACGACCCGTTTTTACCCGAACTCATTTTGTTTCAAACCCGTTTTGATCCGAAGTCATTTTGCTCCTAACCCGTATTAACCCAAACCCGTTCTGACCCGAACCCGCCCGACCCACCCAGTTTGTCAGGCCTAATATTGTATCATCAACACCTAGTTGGAGAAGTTGCTTAATTAAGGGTGATTCTAACCACACACGGAATATTGCTAATTTGACCCGCCGCCGCCCTATACGCCCTCGTATAGGGCAATACGAGGGCGTATAGAGTTCAGTCACTGCCAACAGAATGCCACGTGTCATTCTCTGTCTGGCGGCTGGTCCAATACGTGGCGTATTGACCTATACGCAGCGTATGAGGCACGGGTTATATTTTTGATTCAAAAGTTGGAAGATTTGGGAGTTTTATGAATCCTATACGTGACGTATTGACCTATACGTCACGTATAGGTATTTTTTATTTAATTATATTTTTTTTATTTTATTTATATTTTGTTTATTTTTATTTTAATTTATATAATTTTGTTAATATAAGTTTGTTAATCAAACAAAATATTAAACATTACAAACCAAACAAAATATTAAACATTACAAACCAAACATAATATTAAACATTACAACCAAACAAATAAACTAAAAATATATACATTACATCAAAAAATTAAACATATACATCAAAATATTTTACATACATAACAACGAAAGAAACAAAATACAAATAAAAGAACTAAACCTAACCGGCTCCGCCGTCACCCTGACCCGCCCCGCCCTCACCCTGAACGGGGTCGTCCGGATAATGACGTGGCGGTGGTAGTGGGGGTGGCTCGATGCCGGCGGCTCGTGACTGATTCACGAGCTGTCCAACCGCCCACATCATCAGGTCCTCCATGCGATCGAGTATACGACCCTGTCGCCGTGAGTCGGCAACAAGGCCATCAAGCAATGCCTGGGTAGCCCTATCCAGCCTAACAGACCGACGTACGTGTCGGGGATGCTCGTGGATCTGCTCGACGTGTGGCGGCTCGTCCTCAATCGCCACACCCTGTAGCGGCTGAGGCATAGGCGGGTCCCCCTGTCCAGGCATCTGCGGCAACGGCACCGGACCCAAACCTGGTCCTGGACGGCCCCCACGAACCGAAGGCCCTGCGGGAATCGGTGAGTGATGCGCATGCCGCTCGCCGTGCGACGGTCTAATCGGACAGGGGGAATAGGCGGTAACATCGCAGGCTCATGGTCGTCAAATGGTATGACCGACCGCATGATATGCGTGATGAAAGCACCGCCATATAAAAGTCCGCGCTTCTGTCGCATATAGGCAGAAGCAAAATAAAGCGCCATGCTCGTGGACAGGTCGCACCGCCTCCCAGTAAGTAGGCAGAAAAGGAAGAAAAGATCTCTATCAGTGCACCACTCACGGCTTTTCAGACGCGGTGCGATCGACGTCGAAATAAGCCGGTGCAGATATCTATACAAAGGGTCTCTAATACCCGAGACCCTCCCCTTGGTACCCACCCAAGGACTATCTGAAATCAAGCCCCAAAGAACAAGGAGTTCCTCCTTGTCCACCTCCGTCATCGCCTCGGTGAAAAGCGGCGTGACCGTCTCAGGCTTGTAGTATAAGCCCGTCGTGACGGCCCACTGACGGAGGGTCTGACGGTAAACGACCCCAAAAATAGAAAAAGAAATACGATCCGGATCAATATCCGGCGCCTCCCCGAGTAGAGGCTGCAGTCCAGTCTCTGAGTAGATGAACGTCGAAAGAAACTCGACGACCAGCTCTCGGTATGTCTCCTCAAAAGAAAGGTCAAAAAGACGCGACCATGGCGTGTCCTGACCGATGATGGCCCTAGCTCGCTCGGCATCTTGCACCTCCTCTAGGAGGGCCCAATCCACCGCCGTACCTGGACCCATCTGCACCTCCCGGAGCTTCTGGCAACGGGAATAAGCCTCCGTATCAGGCGGAAAATCCAGAAAAGGGTAGTGCGCAAGATCGTCTAGCTGATCCATCTCAATATCATCATCATGATCCGCCATATCTGATAATAATTAATTGTTTTTAATTTTTTAATTTAAATAATAAATAATAATAATATATCGTTTAAATTTTAAATAATAAATAATAATATAATATTATTTAAATTTTAAATAATAAATAATAATAATATATTGTTTTTAATTTAAATAATAAATAATAATAATATATTATTTTTAATTGAAATAATAAATAATAATAATATATTGTTTAAATTTTAAATAATAAATAATAATAATAATTAATTTTTTTATTTTAAATATTAAATAATAAATAATAATAATAATAATTAATTTTTTAAAAACCTATACGCCACGTATAGGCTTATACGTGGCGTATAGGCGGTTGCCGGGCAAAATAAGCCATACGCAGGCCAATTAAGCCATACGCGGGCGAGTTGCCGGGTAAACCAAGCCATACGCGACCCAAACCAGACCATATGCACGCAAGTGACCGGGTAATCCTAGCCATACGCAGCGTATAGACTTATACGTGGCGTATGGCTTCATCGTCTTCTTAAGACGAACTATACGCCACGTATGGCCCTATACGTAGCGTATAGTTCTTAAGTTCAAACCTAAAAATCGCTAATCTACTCAGTTTTACCCGCTAATATTCAATATAAACATAACATTAATGATCGTGGGTGTAGAGACGTACCTTTTCGAAGTTTTTTTGAGACGACAATCCTAATCAACGAGCTTTTTTGCCGGATGCGTATGGGTTTGTGTTTGTTTGTTTTGGGTCGTTTGGCTCTATACGCTGCGTTTTCCTGGTATATCAGGTGGCTATACGCCACGTATTAACCTATACGTAGCGTATAACCTTTAAAATATCTTGTTCAAGTCTATACGCCACGTATGGCCCTATACGTGGCGTATAGAATATTAAATTAAAATTAGTTATATTTAATTAAAATTAATCAAAAAATAATAAAAAACTAATAAAGCATCATCCGTGAGTCGTGAAGTATTGTGGAAATGTAGATCCATTAGTAGCCATTATTTTCTTAAATCGTTCAATACGATGTAACATCCCGAGTTTTAGAGCACGAGAGAATTCGCGAAGAATTAAAACTTAAATAAAAAGAAAGGAAGCGGGCTTGGGCCGGGGTGAATGGCCTGAAAGGGGAAGGGTTTGGGCCCTTATAGGCCTCAAGAACAACCCAAAAGCCCCATTTCCATCCTCATTTCCGGATTTTAGAGAGAGAGGAGAGAGAGAGTCTAGAGAGAGAAAGTCCCGGTTTTCGGATTAAAGCTTCAAGGATCGTTAGCAAGAGTCTCGTGAGTGTTTAGCAACGAAAAGGAAGTGATTACAGGTAACCGATTCTCCTAGATCTGAGTTTTAGTTCGTTTTTGGGTTTTTCGGGTTTTGGGTAAAAAGGTTATGTTTAATCAGATGAAACGGAAAGATAAGCATAGATTTGAGTTCCTTAATGGAAAACGAGCGTTTTGAATGCAAACAGGTTCGGGATCTTGAAGTGATCAGACCCGAATGCGAAAGTTAGGGTTTTTCGCCAAGAACAGGTCGTGCGCACTTGCTAAGTGCGCACAGAGCAGGTCCTGCGCACTTGCTAAGTGCGCAGGAAGAGGGACCTGCGCACTTGTTAAGTGCGCAGGAAGGAAAGCCTGCGCACTTGCTAAGTGCGCAGGAAGGGAAGAATGCGCACTTGCTAAGTGCGCAGGAGGCAGAGTCTGCGCACTTGCTAAGTGCGCAGGCATCAGGACTGATTAAGTAAAGTCAGTATGTTAGAGTGGTTAAACCGTTTAGCGTCGAGTTAAGTCTGATAAGTGTCAAATTGTTATGATTGTTCAGATTGAGTGAGATCCAGTAGACCGTTGCAGCTTAGATTCCAGGTGAGTTCTAATCCCCTTTTTGCCTTCTTTAGGGGTGGTGTGCATACTTAGTGTAAAGTGTTTATTATATTTTATATATTATAAACTGAAAGGAAAAGTTATGTTTTAGTGAAAAGTTTAAAAGAGGCAAAAGTATGTTTTGAGGAAAGTATATCTATATTATGGCAAGCGTTTACTATATTTTCATATACATAAACAAAGGCATAATATATATGTTAGTATGTTCAAGTAAAGCAAGATATATATTTTGGCAAGCGTTTACTATATTTTCATATACATAAACAAAGGCATAATATATATGTTAGTATGTTCAAGTAAAGCAAGTTATATTTTATGGCAAGCGTTTACTATATTTTTATATACATAAACAAAGGCATATTATATATGAAAGTTATGAACAAGATTTACAGAAAAGTTTTATGAACAGTTAAGTGAACAGCTTTCCTTCGGGAATGTGTACCAGTTTGTAAAGGTCCTTGGGACAGATGTTACTTGTACAAGATGTCAGATATGGGTTCTACCCATTAGTAAGAGTCTCGGTGGCTCGTTAACAGTTGTACAATTGGAATGAGTGACGGCGGTTGCTCGGGGGACTACGCAATCCCCCATGTACCAGTTAAGCGGTATTGATCACGAGGACAATACCCGGTGTTGATCACGAGGACAACATCGTGTCATGTGGTGTTGCCCGCAAGGACAACATCATTGGGTCACGAGGACCCAGAAGGTATTGATCACGAGGACAATACCAGTATGTAACAGAATTGACGGATAAGCGGTAGTGTCGGTTCATGGTGTAAGCCATGGGGGCATTGACCAGGTACTTGTCGGTTCATGGATGTAAGCCATGAGGGCAGTACAGTGACAAGGAATTGACGGTTAAGTGGTACTGATCACGAGGACAATACCAGCAGTGATAAGAATTGACGGTTAAGCGGTATTGACCACGAGGGCAGTACCAACAGTGACAAGGAATTGACGGATACTTTACGAATGTTTTAAACTATTTTTGAAAAGTGAAGTATGTAAAGTTTTGTAAAGTTTTGCCTTAAGGGCAGTATGTATTAGTAAATCTTTTGTATAAATGATTTAAAGTAAATGTTAGAACTCACTCAGCGTTGCTGATTTTTAGTATGCATATCAGTTAAGTGCAGGTTTAGATGATGGATGTGGATGCTTGGGCTTAGAGAGAAGAGTTACCCGAATATCAGTGTCTGGCATCCCGTTTATGTTTTCTTTTGATTATGTTGATTAAGACAAGTTTCAATTGTAATTGGCTAGTTATGTTTAGACATGTATGTTTCCGCTGCGTATGTTGAGATTTTAAAAACGTTTCCGCTGTGTTAATGAATGTCTTATGTTTAAATGTGCTATGTGTTGATGAGTAAATCCAATAAGTGAGGTCTCCCGGGGTCGGGGCCTCACATACGATCACTGTATATATTTTCCCATTTTGCTGCATCATCATTTCGGTGCAAATTCCAAAGTGCATTCGGCGTGGGAATCGGAAAATCTCCGTCTAACTTGACGTGGATGAAATGAGCCCTGTTGACGTGAACTAATGATACAGTTTGATGTTGAGCGTGAACGTTTGGACCAAACCACAATGGAAAAAATGTTTGATTACCGGCGATGCTTAAAAGATGAACAATCACCCCAAATCTTTGAGCAATTAGGAGTCCTGTGTATGGCATCGACATCCAACGACTAACTGGTGCGGCTTTCACATCCTGTCAATCTATTGTGTGACGTAGCATATCATACTCTTGAAAGGCGACTCTGTCAAAAACAGTTCTCCGCCATTCCTCTTTATTGTCCATCTCCTGTAGAAGTTGTTGTCTGATAAAAAGTCACCGGTTTTCATTTAACCCTAAGCCCAAAGCCACCGATCGAAAACCACAGTTACCGTCGGGATTTACATCCTGTATATGTGAAATGTACGGATGAAAGACAGACGGTATCGAATCCTTAAAACAATTTATATTGTTAACCGCATCTTTCCCCATAATCAATTGAAAACCAAGATAGGCGTGGTTGCTTTCCTTTACCCTTCGTTGGACGACGGTGTTGAATGACCGAACTTGTATCGAGTCTTGTGACGCAATGTACGAGCTGTGTCTCGCAGGGTCACATTTGCTTTGTTGGGATCCTGTGAATGAGCTGTTTCTCGCGACATCCTGTTTCCTTTGTTGTTGCTTTTTCAAAGTTGGACGACCGCGAGTATCTTCTTGTACCACAGGCGCTTTCTTGTTACTTTTGCTCGGAAAGACCACCCCTGCGATTCTCGACAGCATACTTCTTTTGACCTGATCAGGTTCTGACATAATTTTGTTTCTCACTTGACCAAGTACTTTATCCACGCCTACATTTTCATCATCGACAAACGACGGTTTTAAATCAAGTTTCCTCCAGAAGACGTCCAACGCATCTAGCGGGATTCTGCCACCTGTATTAAAACGAAATAGTCAGAAAATTTTGAAAATTAAACATTCACAAATTCCAAAGTCAAAACAGTTTACATGTAGCTTCGATACTTGCCAGACGACAAGCACTCGGCAACCCACAACTACTGAAAAGTTGGCAACCACACGTTGCATTTTGTTTCCGTATATGTGATAACTTGTACCACTCGTTTTCTAACAAATTTAGAGCTTTATGTGAAACCTTACCGTGCAGGTTATCAAACAATTCAATAGCTATGTGGCTATCCATTTTTCTTATGAGGCTTGTTCCAAACGCAAACTGTAATTGATAATATTGATCTGTTACAATTTTATCAACAAACCCAACAAGTCTATCTAGGGAGTTGTTAGCATTTCTAAGATAACTCTTTAAGAGCGAATGCTGGCTCTCGACTCGGTTCGTTGTTTGTTGACCAAAATTGAGGTTTTTGTTGGACCAGGCGGATACAAACTTTTCTTTATACGGGTCCAACCAATTTTTGGTCACATAATGTATAACTCCTGGAAAAATATTGAATAAATATTTAAATATTTAATAATTATTCAATACTGAAAATATTAAATATTCAAAACTTACTTCCTCGTTTGGCAGCATACAGTCGTTCGTAAAGCCAGTTGAAGTTGTACTGGTATATATCTGGCGAGGGAGACTCACATAATACCGACCATGAATACTTGAAATTTGCCCAGTCTTCGTCTGTAAATGATGCCCTGCAATGTTTTGAGATATTCTCGTGTATGTGCCACCGATATAGGTTCTTCGAACAATCCGGATATATTTTATCACATGCGTTCATAAGAGCTTTGTCCCTGTCTATTACTATCACATGCGGCTCCATACACTTTTGCAACATTGCTTTTATTTACAGTAGCACCCAGACGAAGTTTTCCTCTCGTTCTTTTGATATAAATGCATGAGTGACGCAAAACGACTGGTGTGTGGAGGTCACACCGACCACTTGGACACATGGAAGTCTATACATGTTTGTTTTGTAAGTCGCGTCGATCATCAACACGTGCGGGAACGCACGCCACATCACAAACGATTTCGGATGAACAAAGAATATCTCCTCCACAATATTTGTGGCAGGATCTTCCCGAGTATAGTAGACGTATTTTTTAGAAGAAAGCAGGTTTTCCAGAATCTGCATTGGAGTTTCACCGACTCTCGTTTCGTTTTTTATCTTTTGTATCGCATTATAAATGTCCTTTTTAATGCAACTACTCTCTGGGTTTTGTTCCCTTATAGTTGCCAGAATGTTTCTTGACAACATGTTTTGCGAATACAACTTCGCCACCAAAAGTTGTTCCGACTGAGACAGTCTCCTCGCAAAGGAGTGCACCTCAAGATGTTGACTAAGATCGTGGTTATGACTGTCATCCTTTACCGTTAATTTCCAATCACTAGTATTTTCTTGGTACTCTCCTTCTAATTTAAAGGGACAACCTATTTTCTTGCTACCGGCACGTCTAACCGTGGCAGTAGACGCACGTTCGCCGTGATGGTCACACACAAGCCACATCTTAATAAACGGTTCCGTCGGATCGTCGCCTTTTCTCCTCGATCGTCGGGTGACAAGGACGTAACCATTCTCACGTCCTATCCTGACCGCCCAATCCACCAACTGTTCACGAGACTGAAAATTCTGGTCAGTTTTATACGACACGTTTTGATGGTTTTGTTCCTCGTCTTCGGACACGAAGTCGTCGGTTTGTTGTGTCGGGTATGAGACTTCACCGTATATGTAGTCGTCGGTTTGTTGTGTTGGGTATGAGACTTCACCGTATACGTAGTCGTCGGTTTGTTGTGTCGGGTATGAGACTTCACCGTATACGTAGTCGTCGGTTTGTTGTGTCGGGTATGAGACTTCACCGTATACGTAGTCGTCGGTTTGTTGTGTCGGGTATGAGACTTCACCATATACGTAGTCGTTCGTGGGCTGTGTAAGGTAAGACGGTTCACCGTATACGAACTCGGGATTGCTCAGTGGCTCGTTCAAATCCGGAAGCCTTACCCGTTGATGAGAATAAACGTCGGACGAGACCTCCTCCCGGTTCACCTCTTGAACGCCAGAACTTTGCGGGTTGTTTTCCACCGACTCGTTAGAATATACCTGAAAACCGTAATTACCATCCCACCACCAAGACATGTTTATAGTTTTTTTTTTGGAAAGCATACGTTCGTTCGTTCGGTTCGAATGAGAATTCTGCATTGTTAAATACACAAAATTTGGGCCCAATACGATGTGTATAAGGTACGATGTGATGGGTTTAGTGGCAGAAGGAATCTCGTATCCTAAACTGCATCGTATTGACCTATACGATGCGTATACGAGGTTTAAATGACAGATTGTAAGAGAATGTCGGGCACGGGAATTTGTGAAGGGCTATACGCATCGTATTGCCCTATACGATGCGTATATGACCAAGTGCGATTAGCATTTCCCGTGTGTGGTTAGTAGTCCCCTTAATTAAACCAAACTGTACTAGACTTGACACTTATTTTAATCATATTCATTCAGATTAATAATTTTGAAAACAAAAGAAAATTACAAAAAGAAAATTATTAGTTTTAATAAAATAATAGTAGTTATAGTTATATATATTTGGAACAATTCAAAAGCAAAAAAAGATTACAAAAATAAAAACAAATGACCGGATGAACTTTGTTCGAGGCACCCCCTAAATAAAACAATTAAGTTTGATACACCGGAAGATAATAAAGGTTTAATCTTGATTAAAATTAACTATTAATATAAGTTTATTAATTGTTTGATTGAGTTCGTATCTAATAGTTATTAAGTTGAGTTATGATTAATTCAGTTTTTAGTATAATTATAGGGTTTAGATGTCATTGTAAAATGTGGTTCTTCTTTGTTTGATAAGAGTCGAACGTGAAACGATCGTCATTTTGGAGTGTTCATATAGGGGTCTGATTTCCAACCGATGATCAATAATGGGTATAATTTTACAAGTTCAGTTTTCTACACTAGACCCTTATCTCTTGATACAACATCTATTGTTCATTTACTTTTTCTTGCATCACTATCTTGACCTTAAAGGTAGCCCATCTTATTAATGGTGTGGCATGCTAAACTCCGTCAAGAAAGCCATATTTGGCAGCCTATATAGGCTATAAAAATAAAATAATGCAATAAAGTTTAAAACACAACAACATCGTAAGAAAACTTGAGTGAAAAGGACTGATTTGGTGTAAATGTCCGTCACCAAGGTGTTCAACCCGTAAGTCTAAGGTATAACTACATAATCAATTGCGTATATTCATACATAACAACTGTGTTCAGTTTTTTTTAATTGTTTCAAAAACAAACCTTTTAAAAACTGAAATCGAACCGATATGTTTCTAAACCATCCCAACCCCTAAACTCAAACTTAGTCGGTTATATTTTACAAATTTTCAATCATATTTTTTGTATCCGAATGATTTTGATAAAAAAAAATAGAAATAGTCTTCACATCTATATAATGATTTCAAGTCCGTAGAGTGGATCCAAATCATGGTGGAGAGCATCAGATACCCGGTAATAAAAAAAACTGAACAATGACATAATAAAAGTTAGGCAGCACGTGATTCATTACGTTATCTTGAGACCAAGTCGTATTTTATTGTGATTATAGTGTCCGTGAGTTTTTACATGCGTTCATTTTACTTGTAGAACATCCGATTTTGTACCGAATTGGAGATGTAATTGTATATGGATGCACTGAATGATTAATGTTTAGATGTATTAAACTCTATGGTTCCATTATACTTGTCATGACTGGTATATGGAGCTAAGGGTCTCTCTAAAAGCGTAGTGAGATTTTTACTGGGTTTGGTTGTTATATGAGCGGTGACACTGAATGTAAGAAATTTATGTCAAGAACTCGGATTCATACTTGCGTTCTCTATGGTGTAGGATAGCATTGCAGAGGTGGTGTTACTTACAAGATCATTTATGTCGTTCTTCCGAGCATTTCTCAACAGTCCCATTGGGCCCAAGACTACTCATTTCTGGGGTCCTGTAGCCAACTGGGGATTCGTTACAGCGGTATGCTTTTTTTCCGACTATTGTTTCCGTACTTGTATATGGGCTGAATGAACACGAAAGCAGAGTTGTTTGCTCAACTTAAAACTGACAAACGAACCGACACGAACATTTAAATGAACGGATTGTCTTGTTATTTAAGAAAATGAATGTGTTCGTGTTTGTTTTTATGGGCTGGAGTGCTGGACTGGGTTGATGGTAATTTAAAATGGGCTAGACTCAAACTTCTTTGAATCAATATGTAAACAAACATAACCGAATCTTAATGAACGAATGTGACGTGTGTTCATATTCTTTCGATTAATCACGTGAACAAATATTATTGCTCATGTTTGTTTGTTTATATTCTCGTTAAACGGTTCATAAATAGATAATATTTATTCATTTACTATGGCAAGAGTAGTTGAATTAAGTAGTTCCAATTGCTATGGCAGGCAATGGCTGACATTGAGAAACCACCTGAAATGTTATCTGGCAACATGACCGGAGGTTAGTAGTGGCATTACTGAACAAAAACAGTTGCATTGAGTAAGATTATTGATACAGCTCATAACCATAGTTGTTAAAAGCCCTCGCTTGGGGCGCCTAGGCGTTGTTTTGAGGCGAGGCGCAGGGTTTGGGCTTTTTGTCTGAGGCGCATATCAAGAAAGTGAGGCACAATTTTGTTTTTTTTTACTTTATTATTATTTTCTAGATTATAGTTGAGTTTATAAAAGCTGTCACCAATACCTAGTGAAGCTCATTTCCGGGGTATTTGATGATTTTGGTATATGACTTTGAATAGGGCTGAGCATTTCGGGTTTCCCGGGTACATTTGGGTAACCCGACCCGAAACCGATTCCCAAAATCTGGTTATATACTAACCCGAATACAGTACCTAGGGCCATAACTCGGCCGTCGGTGTTGGTCGGTATTTGCAAATCGGGAATTAGGG
Source organism: Smallanthus sonchifolius (assembly GCA_023525975.1). Classification (NCBI taxonomy): domain Eukaryota; kingdom Viridiplantae; phylum Streptophyta; class Magnoliopsida; order Asterales; family Asteraceae; genus Smallanthus; species Smallanthus sonchifolius. Next base: position 29,260 of record JAKNSE010000034.1, on the reverse strand, counting down.
TAATACCGAAATCAGTGACTGTTCAGGCAAGATTTCTTCATATCCAATGATATGTACATCTGCAATTGCAAGCTTTCTTCGACAAATGCATGTTTTCTTTAACAAATCAAAATAACTGTTGTCCCAAAGCTCATACCACAAAGTCAGAAGGTTCCAAAATGCAGCTCTCTCGCTAACAGCCGTGCCTGAGAGAGATCCAGTCAGAGAGACGAAAGTAATTAAGGTAAACCTGTTTATTTTGGTTTGCATCTTCACTACATCTTGAATCTTGCTTATTAGTTGAGAATTTTAGGATGGATTGACATGAATTAGTTTATTTATTTGCTTGTTCTATCATGCACACATGTTGTTTGTTGAAATGCCCAAGTGAACCACAAAATTTGTGTTGCAGCTTTACCTCTTTGAACCAGTTCTATATATATTGAAATGCCTAAAATATGGGTTGATTTAAACATCTATCAACTTGGTGATTCAAAATTGTAATTTGTAGATGAGTCACATAACTATGTACCATTAACTTATCAACATCCAAAGAAACAATAATAGATAAATTATACAACAAATATGCAAGCAACACATCAAATTTGAAACAAAACCTTAAATGGTTGTTCGGTGAATTCAAACTAAAAGTATGAAATTATGTCAAAAGGAGGATAAATAGATAAGTTCGCTTCATATGAATACCAAAACAAAAGATTAAACCAAATAAATGAAAATCACACCAAACAAAAGCACCGCCTGAACGACTTAGAAGTTGTGTTTCTCACAAGTTTGAAGGTGTCGCTTCAATCCCGTTATTCCATTTTTATACGGGTCTGCGGCCAAACTTTTCGAGCAGTTCTTACATCTTGCTCTTTTCAACCCGTTCTCGTCAGTAAACTTCTCAAAAGCAGCCCAATATTTAGAACTTCCTGTTTTACTTTTATTTGTTTTGGTATTCTGAGCAGGTATTTGCTCGACATTTAGCGGGTCCATCTGTTTTCAATTAAAGAAATTCAAATCAGATTATACATGTATACTAGTAAAGATATGCATCTCTAACAAATGACACTCTAAGTTCAAGTAATTCAATTATAAACAAATTTGAGCCAAATATTATCAGCATATAACCAAATCTAAGTTCACTTATGAAAAAATGGAATTGCAAATGATATTGAAGGCTTTGGCCACTAAATTCATGTTGTGCATCTATTACTAATTACTCAATCATATGATTAGCCATATGATCATTTACATCTATAGGTCCATCTCAATTTGATGCTACCGCTCTATTTTATGTACAGGTGGCAAAATGGGTGGCCCATTGCAAAAAGGGTCAGGTCAACCGATTTTGTTATTGTTAAATTTTACAAATACATAACTTTCTAAATATGATAAAAAGGTTATATTAATCTGATGGTAAAATATACTTGAAAGTAGAACAATTTAGTAGATTTTTGCTGCCTTCAAACATTTTTGATGACTTTCAACACATTTATGTTAACCATTTATCTAAAATTTCCCAATGTGACCCGTTATAGAGTCAAATTATAACTAAAAGTGGGTCAAGATTGCCACCTTTTAACTTTGTGCTGTTTAATTTTACATCTTTTACTGCCCTTGTTGATTTATCGTTGTTGATAAATATGTGCAGTGGGCGGTTGATACAGACATTTGCTGATGTGCAGTACCGAAATCACCGTATGACTAAATTGGAGATTATATACAATGTTATCTCCTTCATTATTGTAGTGGCTATGACTATTGGCTTTACAGTTTATGCCAAGAAAGCTCTAAAAGAACTTGAAAATGAAGACAAGGAAACATATGATGTTTTTGGAATCAGGTAACAACTAATATGAGTTGCAAAAAGATTGAAGAAAGGCTGCATGTTAGTTTAACTTTGCCTGCATATGATACTTTTATTAATTAAAGTATGCATTAATCATAGTATAAAACAAACTTCTATGATGCATTATGGATTATATTTCAATCATACTTATTAATGCATTATGAATTATGAAAATAAATTGCAGAAAACAGATGATGAATAAAAGATAGCCATAAGGGTATTTCTTTACATACTAGCAAGAACTGGGTGATGATAGATCGAATGACTGCTGGGATGTTTCTGCCCGGGTAGGTCGTGTTTGCTGCTGCCGTCCCCAATTGAAGATAGATGATTAAACCTACACAATTTGAAAGAAATTATAGATGATATTGGAATGCATTTTAATAGGAATGTTTGTTAAACTAGGACAATACTTCTATTTTTTTGTTAAAATTCGGTCAATATGGTCGGGACAGCATTTTATGGTATGCAAATCGGTACGGTTTCAGGATTTTTCCTGGTCGGTAATCGGTATTGGTCGGGACTTCCCGAAATGTGCTCACCCCTAACTTTGAACATTTGATACTAATTAGATGATATTAAATGTTATATAATAGTTTTTTTCCTTTATTTGAAAAATAATATTATTTTTCAACACATCATATATTTTAAATATTGTTTTTTAATGCGTTTTTTTTTTCTCGGGCCCTCGGCTTAACTATGCTCATAACTTTTAAATATTTTACAAATTACAGTGATGTGTGTATATTCCGCTTATTTGCATGGATGGTGCGGCCTCGCAACTATCTACTTCTCGTATGTCATGCCTCAAATGAAACGGTTCAACTTTATCAACTATCACGCTGGGAAAAAGGTGAAGGGAAAGCTACATTAACTGTCTTCAATTCTCACAATGCACAGATTGCTTACTTAGCTACCATTTCTTATTTCTTCTGAAAGGTACTTGCAGCTGAAGGATAACAAGACATCCTCAACTTGAATTTAGATTTGTTTTCTTCTCAATTACTGAGATCATGTATGTTTCTATTGTATGTATGTATTATGCCATTAGATCAAGGCTGGTTTATCATTTACAGTTTTATCAAATATATTCAATATCTTGTGGTCAATAGCTGTGTAAACAGAAAGATGCAAGAGAGTACAAAGATAGAGCGCGATGATAACCCATAGAACAAAGTAAAATTGTCAAGTGCGTTAACAATTTCGAATAACAAAGCATTGCTATGAAGATAATGAGATGTTTAGCACTAACAAAGATCAAAGAACTTAAATCTATCTACACATCCTAACATGTTCAGCAGGGAGAGGAGCCTCACAGAACCATCTATGATTAAGGGCTTCTTTAGCAGTTATCCTCTTCTCTGGATCATATGTCAGAAACTTGTTCAACAGATCAAATCCCAGCTCAGTAAGCGCAGGCGACCCAGTAAAAGTAGCCACAGGAAACTTTTTTCTCAAAGTATTATATGGCTGCTTGACAAAGTTGGACTCGACTCCAGGAAGCTTAGAATACCCAGGCCATATCGAGTCATTTGGTGTGCCGAGAGTTCTGAAAATCTTGTCAATCTGTTCAAGTTCTTTGCTGCCATCAAACAACGGTTTCTTGGACAACAACTCCGCCATTATACAACCTACTGACCACATATCGACAGCAGTTGAATAACTTTTCATCCCCAAAAGAAGCTCAGGAGCCCTGTACCAAAGTGTAACCACCAAGGATGTATAGGGTTTAAGTGGGCTTGCATATTGGCGCGCCATCCCAAAGTCACAAACCTTCAACTCACCAGTGTTGTTCAGGAGCAAGTTTGATGTCTTCAAATCCCTGTGCATCACATAGTTATCATGAAGATAAGCTACACCCTCTAAGAGCTGTAACATAAGGCATTTAACCTCGCTCTGACTAAACGGCTGCTTCATACGCTCCATGTATCCTTTGAGTTCGTTATCAACATACTCCATAACCATATAAACACCATTGTAGTCATCCATAACAACTTCCTTCATTTGCACAAGGGATGGGTGTTGTAACATCCCAAGAATGTTGATCTCCCTTAAAGCAGTCACAGGAAAACCATCTCTTTCCTTTCCCGTCTTCACCTTCTTTAATGCCACAAGGTCACCCGTTTTCAGATCCCTAGCTTTGTGAACAACGCCATACGTGCCTTCACTAATCTTTCCCAACCGCTCAAACTCAAACACATTTCTACAACTCGGAATCATGCCTATTCCAGTACTTAACATGTCTTCATGATCACTATCACTTTCTGAACTTAAATAACTCATGCTAGCACCATCACTAGCAACCTTATCATCAACTTTTTTTGTATCTTCACTGGATGGAGCTGAAAAACGGCCATCTTCAGTAGACAGGGAAGACACCTCATCATTCCTTTCAGAGCCTTCCCGCTTAAACTCTCCACTTTCTGGGCTTGAATTGTTGACATCCGATTCATATACTGGTAAGTCTTTAAAAGCCCACTTTGATTTGTATAAGTTCGGCTGTTCAAAGTATTCTCCATCTTCATTCTCAATTTCTTGATAACGCTCTGCAGGAGACCGTGTAGCCGATGAACTTGGTATTTCAACATCATCTGAAACATTAGACACAACAGACTCCACCGAAGAAACTTGCAGCTCCATTTCAACAGAAACCGAACATCTTTCAATCCTTTCGAAATCTTTAGACAATTTTGGCGAGGAAGGACGAGTGATATCAGATCTAACAGAAGAGATCCTCACCTGCTTCTCAACTCTATCCCACACAATAGGTGAAAACTTTCTCTTCTTGGTTGACCCTGAGTTTGCCCCAATTTCAGAAAAATCAACTTCCCTGTTTTTGTCTTGTAAATTGTGATCACTATCAATGAATCCATTCCTTCTATGTTCACTTTTAGCGAGTTTATCGCTAGGTCGATCAAGACGGCCAGCAAAAACTCTCTGATCAAATCGATTTTTATACGAACCGGTTTCTTCATCGGAACGATTCGAGTAACTTTTCCTCGAGAAGTTCTGTCGTCCTGCCGCCATGATTAGTAACAACACCAACAACTGATTTTCAGCGACCAACAATCAAATAGAACAAATATAAAAATTGAAACCCTATCACGGATCTAAAACCCCCAATTATATCGAAACCCTATAAAATTCAACGTAGTTCAATCGCTTTTCGTTTGAAAACAAATACACAAAATATTTTGTTAGAGAAAACCCTAATTCACAGGCCCAGAATACAGCAGCCGGATATTTTTCAAATCGATACAGAAAACAACGATATCAAAACCGAATATGAGAAATCAATAAGCGGAAAGCAAAAATCAGGCAAATTGATTATGCGATCTATGAAATTAGATAGTGAATCGGTGAAGATCTTCGTTCTTTCGAACCTCAAATTTGAAATATGTTTTTGGAGGCCGAAAATCAATCAAAGGCGACGATGTTTCTTACCGGAACACGAAACTTCAGACTCCGGTGAACGGAGACGGTGAATATCGATCAGAGTTCGTACAGACGTGCAACCTTATCCCTCAACCACAGCCGCCCTAATTGATTTTTTGATTTGTCCTTAATCAACGATTTGAATATATATGGTGGTGAAAACGCGTACGATGCGTGACCTATGTAGAGGTGCACAAATCGGTTTTTTAACCCAAATCGGTTCAACCCGACCCGAACCGGTTTGGTCAACGAAAAGTCAAAACCGGTTTGGACCCAAACCGGTTCGGGTTAAACCGGTTTTAGTAAAGGGAAATGTCAAACCGGTCAAACCGGTTAGGGTTGGTTTTAAACCGGTTTGCCCTTTAAACCGGTTTTTATTAAAAAAAAAATTCAAATAAATTTTAAATTTTTAATACTTAAAGTTCAACGTTTATTAATATTTGGAAAGTTCGGAAATAAAAAAACATGACAAGATATATTTATAAAATTGTAAAACATTATAAAAATATAACAAATATAAAACATTAAGTTCAACGTCTTATTTTTTGGAATATTGATTGATTATTCTTGTGCGTTGTCTTCGGAACTAGAGCTTCGTAGCCTTGCATCTTCGGCTAGTTCTTCATCGGTGACTGGTTCGGATATTCCAAGATCAACCTCGTTGTTGTGTATGGTTTCTTCGGCTTGAATTTCGTCTTCGAGAGAAGTTTGGTCTTGTATCCTATCCATCGCATCCAAATGGTCCTTCAAGCAAATGCACATTTCCATCGCTAGGGGTGTGAGTCTAGTCCTTCGTATCGATAATACCCTGCCACTAAAAGAAAACGCAGATTCCGAAGCTACCGTGGAAGCTTGGACGGTTAGTACATCACGGGCCATGGCGGAAAGAATCGGAAACGAAGCTTCGTTTTTTTTCCACCATGCCAAAATATCAAAATCCTCAAAAACGGTAGGAGGCATAAACGCTAAAAAGTTTGTGCCAATATACCTTCCGAGTTCGCTACTCGGGGTGGTACCTCGAGCCCGTTTACTAAATTCATTTAACATTTCGTTATATAAATTCAAATTAACATCTCTCGAGCTACCACTTGATGATGTACCCATTGTATCATGTGGAGTCGGAGTTGTACCATATTTATGTAAATAAACATCAAATAAATCTTGTAAACATTTGTTAAAATATGTTTTTGTGCCTTGTGCAAAATGGATGTCTTCACTATCCAAATTCAAAGCGTAAATAATTCTATCAATCAAAGTTTCAACCCCGTAAACATTTATGGTAGGGTTTAACGCGGCGGCGCAAGTTATAACGGGAGGCATTTCTTTAAAATATTTCACTAATTTTTCTTTCATCGGTTCTATCATTTTTGTAAAAAGATGGCTTTTATTTTCAAGTTCATACAACTTGTTAGCAATTAAATATATTTGTTTTAGAGTTAATGGACTTGTGGGATAATAAACACCGGATAAAAAAGTGGTGGCGGTTTTGAAAACTTCAAGCAATTCGGTTACGTCTTTTAAAATGTCCCAACTCGTAGATGGAAACTTTAGAATTTTACGACGAGGTTTTGACGCAAGCATTTCATGAAATAGTTCTAAAGTTTCTCTTTGTCGTAAAGCGCTATAAAACATAGTATAAGTTGAGTTCCATCTTGTCTCGACGTCCCAATTCGAACCTAAGCAAAGATTATTCGTTTCACGACAAAATCTAATATAATCATGGTATCTTTTTTTGTTACTAAAAATATCTTTAAGCATTAGTCGAAAAGTATATGTTAAGTTTGAAACCTCTTCAATTGCAAGCCCGGCTTGCACCGCCAAGTTAATGATGTGTGCGACACATCGACTATGGAAAAAAGCGCCGTTGCAAACCGGTTTATATTTAATTTTTAGTTTTTGAACCGCATTTGTATTATTAGATGCATTATCAAAAGACATTGAAAAAAGTTTATTTTGTAATTTAAATTCGGTTATAACACCATCCAATATATAAAATAAATTTTCACCGGTGTGTGGATATTCAAACAAGTCAAACGCGATTGTACGCTTCATCATTTGCCACGTTTTGGGATCAACCCAATGCGCGGTAACGCAAAGGTACGAATCGGGTATACCATGTGGAGCCGACCAAACATCGGTGGTTAAGTTTACACCGGTTTTCAAATTTTCAAAACCTAAAATTAATTCTTTTTTTGCTTTTTTCCACATTTTTATACAATCTCGTCTAAGGGTTGTGCGACTTACTTGATTATAACGTGGTTGGAGTGTCTCTTGAATCATCCTTGTCAAGCGCGGATTGTCAATGTGGTTGAACGACAATCCTTCTTGAATCACTAACCTCGCCATTCGATCTCGAACAATATTTGGATCAAAGTTCCAAATTCCTCTTTCGCTTGTCATCGAGGCTTGACCTTCACTTGGAATTCCCTTCAAGGACGGACAAGATTTTTCCATATGCGTTTTCAAACTAGTGTTTGAATCTTTCCCCAAAAACGCACCACACATCTTGCAACGAGCACGTTCCTTCCCGTTTGACAACAAACATAGATCGTAATTGCACCAAATTGCCGGATTTCTCGTTGTTGCTCGAATTTCCACAACGGTAACTTCGTTTGAGGAACCACCAACACCAAAACTTGTCATGCTTTTTTTTTAGTTTAGAGAGAGTATAGAGAGCGTTTTTAACGGGTTTAAAGAGCGGTTTTAGAGATTAGAGAGTGTAAAGAGAGGTGTGATCAACCCTAAACACCCCCCACCTATTTATAGTGTTTTAAGGGTGTAAATGGAGCAAAAAAACGGTTAAAATCGACCCCAACGGCCATATAACCGTTACCCAACGGCTATTTTTTTGCCCATCTCGAAAACCGGTTTAAACCGGTTTATCAAACTGGTTTGTTTGAACCGGTCCCTAACCCGATCTCATCCATAAAGCATCAAACCGGTTTCAAACCGGCGGTTTTTGGGTAACCCAAACCGGTTTGCCGGTTTGGACCGGGTTAAAAAAAAAACCGGTTTTTTTGTGCACCTCTACCTATGAGTTTTTTATTGGGCTATTGGGTTGGGCCTGATGTGTTGGCCTTAGATTTTTCAAGTATACACTTTTGGGCTTTTGGACTTGTTTTTATGGATCATTCGATAATACCCAAACTTTTTGGGCTGGCTTATGGATCTTGGTACAAGTTGAAAAGGGCTTCAAAGCATTCTACAGTCTACTATAGAGGTGCACATATCGGCTAACTGGGTTTCTGGGCTATTGGTTGATAACCGAACTGGTTATTCGTCAACATGGTCAAAACCTGTAAAATAATCGCTTACAGTTGGTAGTAACCGGTTCCAAGGATGAGAATCAAAACCGGTTTCTGTTTTATTATTTATAAATGATAAAAAAAGTTAAGAAAAACAATAAGAAATCGACGATTACAATCGCATGACCTTTCGAAGGGGCCCACAACCCTCAGGCAATCATTAAGGTTAAAACCCTAATCCAAATCTATATCTATATCTATACATACTAATAAATAAAGGTTTTAGGATGCCATATGTCATTCTCATATTCATCCTTAACATTTTTTTTCCGCCTCTCTCTCCTATTTAATAATACAAGTTTTCATAAAAAAATATAATTTTTGTTTGTTGTCTATCTCTCCTATTAAATAATAATGATTTTTATAACTATTTTTAGAAAATATTTTTTAATTAAAAAATAGCTTTGTTTATAAAACATTTTTATAATTTGAACATCTCTTTCTTTTTTTGTATAAAACATTTTAAAAAATAACTACATAACGTTTCTAAAATTTGTATTAAAAATTTATGTAATATGTAATATTGGATCTTTATTACTAAGTATATATAACACTGTATTTCAATTTGTATACAGGGTTTCTAACCTATATTATAATAAAGAGTAAACTGCCATTTTCGTCCCTGTGGTTTGGTCAAAATTGCCACTTTCATCCAATAGTTTGTTTTTTTGTATCTGGGTCCTCGTGGTTTTAAAATATTGCCATTTTCATCCTCGTGGTTTTAAAATATTGCCACTTTCATCCAGTCAGCTAACACCGTCCGTTTTTCTCAATTAAATGAGGGGTATTTCAGTCCTTTTACATATTTGTTTTATTTCTTCATCTTTTTTACTCTCACTTTTTAATCATAGAAACAAGCGACGGAGGTGTTCCAGTGGTGCTCGTCAGAAACTGGTCAGAAAAAGAGGAAGAAGGCCAGCAGGTGGATGATTAAATTAGAGGTTAAATTGGGGATGATTAAAAAGTGAGAGTAAAAAAGATGAAAAAATAAAACAAATAAGTAAAAGGACTGAAATACCCCTCATTTAACTGAGAAAAACGGACGGTGTTAGCTGACTGGATGAAAGTGGCTATATTTTAAAACCACAAGGATGAAAATGGCAATATTTTAAAACCACGAGGACCCAGATACAAAAAAACAAACTATTGGATGAAAGTGGCAATTTTAACCAAACCACAGGGACGAAAATGGCAGTTTACTCTATAATAAATGAATAACTATGTTTGCTACGTGTCGACTTATGATGAAATTTAGATTTTTGTTTTTCGTCTTTCTCCTATTAAATAATGATGATGTTAAATAATTAAATATTTAACATATATTCTAATATTTTATTAAAAAATACTAAATCATAAGAAAATTTCAATTATTTCTTATTTCACAGATGAAAAATAATATCAAACATACAAATCTTTATAGAAAATATTATTTTATAATAAGTTGTATTTATTCAACTCAAGTAAAACATGGGCTTTAACCTAGTACTATATATAGGAATGAGATTAGGTAATATGTTTTCAAGCTCTCACTCAATACTCACAGTTGCACTTCATATTTTACATTCAGCTTTCTCCTTCATAATCAGATACTTATTCTCACGTTGGAGGATTGTTACAGTGAGTTCCTCGTCCCTGTGGCGCCTTAACACGGTCTCTGTTTTTCATGCCTTGTATACCCAAACAAGCCCCACTCACGCGCACGGCAACCATGGTCACACGCCCCACTCGCGCTTAAGAGTCGCGATGTCCGTGAGTTTTGATGTGGCGTGCCCCCTCCTTAAGGTCACGTAGGCAACTAGGTATAACATGTAGTCTTTATTGTGAGTGCTCTGAGGCGATCACGGGCATATCCGAGTGTTGGGTACCAGGGTCAAGTGAAGTGATTTTTTTCTTTTTAATGTTACGACCTAGTTTTCAATACTTGTCTTTTCATGTGTAATATACGAAAAGTGGCCCTGATTTACAACACAAAATCGTAATTAATCCTGGTGGGGAAGCTGTGGTTGTCCAAGTTGGAAATTTTAATGTTACATTGTCATACGTTGTATGTTAAAGAACGGTCTCTAATTTCTTTGAAAACTAACTGTCTAACGTAAGTTATGTTTTACTTGATCTCGTTAATTAGACTACACTCAAGGATTGTCATAAAATTATCCATTGAGTTCTACACTTAAAAACAAATAATGTGTGTTACTTTAATCTTTTAAAACCTAAATTCAAAACCCTAAAAAAACCAAATAAGCCAAAAATGAATATTGTATTTGTTTTGGGTAAAAATTAACAAGACTAATTTTGTAACCAAACTTAGTTTGTGAGATAGTATGCTTGTAAAATCAATCTAAAACAATGCAAAAACGTAAAAAATGACACGGTTGTTTACGAAAAAAGCCCTTGATCTTTAGGGATCGTCGGCATAAAACCTCGAGAGGTGTCAATTGTCCCCTGCCTCGTTTCTTGAATAAATAATAAAAAAGATTACAAGTGTTGAGCAGTAATGATCGAGCTAAGAGTGTTACAGAGCTAATTACGAGTCTAGAATGCTAAGTGCATAGTGAATGTTGTGCCTATTCGATCAATGCTGCTGATATAAATACAAAAATAAAGCTAACTAACTATCTGAGAATCCCGGGATGGATTAATTCTTCAAATATGACCGTTGCAAGTCACTCCACGCGTCTTCAACACGTTCTCTTTGACTTCTGGAGCGATTTTTCAGGAATGACCTTGACTACACATGTTTTACCTGTGTATTAGTCAAGATAAAAGAAAGATATAACGGTTAAATATTGAGGATACCGGAACCTGCCAGGATACCGAAGTATGTTGTAGATCCAGGATCCTTAGCTATAAAATGACCCGTAACAGTATTGCAAGCAATGTTCAAAAGATAAACCAAAAGCACTCATTTTTTTAATACAGTTTTTTTTAAATAAAAGTAAGTAATTGTTTTATGTCATTAGAGTGTTGAATGCATCAAGTTCACGATTGCTAAAAAGATAAAAATTCACTATCATCGTCATCCTCATCAACAAGAACATACATATTTTCGTTTCCTACAATATTAAATAAGAAGTTTTATCGCTTAAATGTTTTTAACTGTAAATAAAAGAATGATGGTTAAACATAGTTTTTACATGGGCCGCTATTTTCGAAAGGGGAGCATATCAATTAATTGTATTTCTAAACTGGGTTGTAGGTAAGGTAATTGATCAACGAGCCTTTTGTTTGTGACTTTGTGTCTATCCCGACAAACAATTTCTTTTTGTTTTAAAGATTAAACATAAAATTTGTACTTGTAACTAAAACCGGTAAAACGATATAACCCGATAATACCGACGGTTCAACTAACATACCGTTTTTCTAATTTACCGGGCTTAAACTTGTTGGGATAGTGACCGAGACCCGGTTCAATCAACATTACCGTCCGGTTTTAAAAGATTGATTGATTGTGAGCAAGCATGAGTTTGGAGATAAAATAAAAAAATTCATTAATTATTGTCGTGTTGGATATATTATTAATATATTAAGAGACCATGAAAAGGAAGAAACCCTAAATCCTATTCCAAATCTTAAAGTGTCCACAACACCATCAACAATTGAACACTTGTCAACTTCTTCTGTTTAATGACTTCGTTCCACCTCAACCATAATTTTAAAATATTGCATGTCACTTTCATTTATTTATCATAGTAGTTTCAAACCCGTAGTTTCAAACTCGTGTATTACACACGAAATAAAAAATATTAATATATAAAATTTTTAAATTTTTATATATATATTTTACAGTTATAAAAATGTATTACATATACTAAGGATATGATCAAAATTCAAAATATGTAAAAATTAATATATAATTGGGTTTCGAAAACACGTTAATTACTATTTAATTTAATTAGACTTTCATTTACTATTTGATTGAAAATAAAAGTTACGTAATTAGATTTCAAATTTCTTATAATAAAGGAAAATTTAAAATAAATATATTTTATTATTATAATCAATACTTTATTTAAAAATGTATTATTATTAAAATATAGATGTTTATTTAGTAAGAGAGATAGACGAAAAAAAAATGATAGAGAATAAATATGTAAGTGACACGCGACATAAAAACCTTTATTTATTAGATAACATATTTTATTGATGTTGACAGATCAATTCATATGAACGGTTTGATGATGCTACAATAAATATAGACTTTTTTTTATACACGTATATTTATACAGAAAAATAATATATTTTAACTTTTTTCTTATTAAATTATTATTCTAACAATACGATTACAATACATAAAAAGCCAAAGATAATATAAGAAGAAAGAAAAAGATGTAAATCCATATCATCATTAATTAAGAGGATAAATCAAACACAAACAATAGTTGGATATAACATTACTTATTTATATTGGAATTTTATGTCGTCACACCTCTATTCATAATTACATGTGTGTAAATAACTAACATCCTTTTAATGATTTCATTAAGAGATTAAGAGGTTACCTCTGAATTAGAGGTAAGAAGTGTTTGTTTCGCTGACAGCTCACCTCTTAATGATTCATTTTACCTCTTAATGGTTTAGCTGAAAAACCATGTTGAATATTTAGACCTCTTAATAATTCAGCATTTAATGGTTCAACACTTGCCAAACAGCCCTTACACCAAGTGGATATAACAATAAAAATTATATAAAAAATTAATCAATTTCTCTACACAAAAATTAAGCTTGAACCTATAGCTCATTGAATGAGCTTGATTAAACATGTTTATTTGGTATATAAATCTATACTATATAATAAATAAAGGTTTTTCAATTACACATGTCATCTTTATATTCATTCTAATCATTTTTTTTACTGCATCTCTCTCTTATTAAATACACATCTATATTTTTATTAAATACACATCTCTCTTTTTAAATACACCTTTATATTTTATTAATAATATTTTTTTAAAGAAAAATACTAATCTTTGCATTAATAAATATTCTGACATATTTTGACGAGTGTATGTGTTAACAGATTATATTGTATTTCACGGGTTATTCAACCCATATAAAAACACGAGTTTTTAAAAAAAATATTTTTTTATTACTTAATATATAATATTATAATTGTATTTATTTAACCCGTGTAACACACGAAAATTTAACCTAGTATACTAATATAATATGTATATATATATATATATATATATATATTAGTGGGTGATATGTATTATTAAATATAATAATTGTTCATGGTTTTATGGTACAGTGACATTGGTGATTGCTGATGTGTGTTTAAATCATTACAAGTGCAAAGTTATGTGGTATTTTAGGAGTGAAGTTTGATGTTAAAAAAACGTATAATAATTTTTTTTAAAAGTAAAAGTTATTATAATTATATATATGTATGTATGTGTATATACTAGCTTAAAATCCGTGTACTACAAATGGTGAAAAATATCAATACATAAGATTCATAAATCTTTATGTATATATTTTAGAGATGTAAAAATGTATTACATATACTAAAGATGGAAAACAAAATTCAAAAATGTAAAAGTAAATATATAAGTAGGTTTCGAAAATACGTTAATAACTATTTAATGTAATTTGACTTTCATTACTATTTGATTGAAAATAAAAGTTAAATAATTAGATTTTAAAGTTGCCTGATAGGATTCATCTAGACTCGTACTCTCATTAGTAATTGATAAAAGATCGGGTGATGTACCAATATCCTAAGGGGTGAATTCCTCTTATGTCCCGCTCAAGAACACCTCTCATTTGTGAAAAAAAAAACCCTTTAATGTATGTTTCAGACAAACTATCAAATGATATTTAGTATGCTTAGTCATTTGGTTAACCATATTAACACAAGGTCTATGTCCTCGGTTAAGGTTAAACCCAAAATCTACTTTCTACTAAAGTTCAGATCTCAATGTTCCTGTGATAATTGAAATTTGTACCTTCCACCATTATTTCATGCACCTAACCCCCTTTTCTAGTGGAGACCTGCATGACTTTATTTCTTCATAAACCAAACTATACGTGATTGTCTAATAACAAAGATCAAGCATATGTATCTACTTTCTATGAATATGTATGTTTCGTTTTCTTTTGGGACACGATATAGAATATGCATGTTTATTTATTGATTTGTTTATCTTTTTTGTGGACACAATATTTCATCTCATGATGCCCACTTCACATAAACTAGATTTCCTCTTAAGAGAGGAAAAAAAAGGGTCAGAATATGAAACCGGTTTTAACCTATATTGAAACTGTTTTAGAAACTGGTTTGGATTCGAACCGAAACGTAGGATTAAAATAGGTTTGTAATCTCATTCATTGACACTGGTCAAAACCGAACCGAAACGGATAAAACCTTGTTTGTAACCTCATTCATTGAAACCGGTCAAAATAGCTTCACCACTTTTACTACCGGTAACATCTTTGTACAATGAGTCTTCCTTAAACACCACATCCGTACTATCAATGACTTTAGGACTTACATCATCTAATCTTTGAATCCTATAGTCTATGATACCTTCAATGTATCCCACAAATACACACTTGAGCTCTTGGTTTAAGCTTCCCTTGGTTAACATCAGCATAAGTCAGTGCCCCAAACACTTTCAAATTACATAGTTCGTCTTTTTCACATGCCACTTTTCCATTGGAGTTTTCATCTCCATTGTCATTGATGGAGACCTATTAACCAAGTATGTTGTTGACACAACCTCAGCCCATAACATCATTTGACAAACCTAAACTAGAAATCTCCCCATCACAATTCAGGGGGAAAGCTGTATATTATTATTATTATCTATAGCAGTATGAGGTTTAATCATAATATAGGTGCCTCGTGTAACTAAAAAATAAAGTTGTAACATGCTCAAAAAAAAAATACCGTTACATGTTTTATATCGATACCATTAACCCATAAAAGGTAGTGGAAGCTTTCATGATTTTTTTTGGTCATCGTGTAAATAAAAAAAATGAAGTAACAGTACTAATAATTATAACAAGAATATAATAATAATAATTATTTAATAAATTATAAATATTTAATAGGAACAATCCATCTCCTCCATCTCGATCCTCTGAGTTTACTTTTATAATTTATGTTTGAAAGAATAATATATATTCATTGATTTAGCTACTTACAAAAATCAATGAAAAAATAAGGCAAATCCGTCCAAGAAAGAACTCGAACACACAACCTACTTCATGAAGGTATGGCCAAATAACCATCATCATTGGTTTTCTATTGTTATGTAAATCCGAAAGATATATAACCTATGGTACACGTGACAAGTTTTGAGAGAAAGAGTTACTATTTATGACGTTGATTTTTGTTATTATATATATATATATATATATATATATATATATATAATTCCCTCTACCAACATTTAAGGGAGGAATTTAAGAGGGCTATACCCCCTGTTTTTTGTTTATAAATGTTGATTTCGACTCACTAGTTTTATTACATATTAGTTATAATGTTTGGACACATCCTAATCCAGATCAAAAGTCCAAATTTGTTTCACAAATGTACAAAAAAAATTGGTTTTTCCCACTTTTTTGTTCAGAATTATTTATTTCGGCCCACTAGGTTTATTTCATATTAATTATAGTGTTTGGGCCTCTCCTAATCCATAACAAAAGCCCAAATATGTTCCATAAATCCCCTAAAAATTTTGGTTTTTTTATGTGTACTATTTTCGAGCCCCCAATTTAAATGTTCAAGTTCCACCACTGCCAGCATTATTATGGCTCTGTCACTTGCTAACGCCATTTCATTAAAATTTGACAATGTAAATATGTTTCACAACGCATTTTAATATTATGATCTAGTAAGTTTTTTTCTAAAATATCAAATAATAAAGTTACATTTTTTTAACATCAATACCTCGATTTTGTAGGATAAATACACAATGGAATTAGCTCCAGGAATTATATGTTTGAAAGACTGAAAATGGAAGATGAATATACTAGTCATCTAAGTACATTTTGATGAACTATAATACATCTTGCAAGATTGGGTCCTAAGTACATTTCTATGAGCTATAATACATCTTGCAAGATCGGGTATCGATTTTTAAGACGAAGGTAGATTTTTGTGTTTAGAGCCTTTTCACGCTAGAGTTTTTGTGTTTATTTCACATGTTTATTGTGATTATGTTTTGAGATTGATTAGATTTGCAATTTAAAATACCATATTTGTTTGCACGCTCAGAGGTTCATAGGATCAACAAAGTTTTATCAAACAAAGATTTTAACGGTCTTATATGACGTCTTCCCGCGAAGATTCAATATCAAAGCACAAAAAACGACGTGATATTAACACCTTCGAATATATGTCATGGAATTGCTTTAATTTTGTTTGATACGAATAAAAAGAGAAATATAAGGAGATAAGTAATATTCGTTGAATTCAAATTGAACAAAATATTGTGGTGGCTTCAAAAGTAGAAAATGACTCCCATCTCTTATTTTTGGCAACAAACGTTGGTGGAATAAATCTAAAAGTCCATAAAAAGGCTGAAAAACATTAATGGTAAGTATTCTTACAGGTACAATAATGGAAAACGATAGGGAACCACTCACGACCCAATATCCATACGATAAATAAATAAATAAATATTTTCCACTTATAATATATATTACATCTTTATCATAAAATAGTAAGTGTATTTTAAAAAAATATCTATAAAAATTCTGTGCATTTTTATAATACATCTTTGTCACTTCGTGCTTCAATGATATGAAAGAAAATATCATAATGCCATCATATTTGACATCAAAGATTGTATTTTGTTTTAGGAGCAATTTCATATATACCCCTATAAACTTGAAAAATATCATATATACCCAACAAAAACTAAAAATATCATATATACCCTTACAAACATGTAATAATATCATATATACCCATTTAATTAAAAACCATTTAAAAGATGACCATTTTACCCTTATTTCTTTAAACTTTAATATTTCATATTTACCAAATTTTAACATTAAAATTTCATATTTACACATTTTCAACTTTAGAATTTTATATATAACCATAAAAATAGTTTTCTCAAAATACTATTTTGAATTTTTCTCATTTTTTTATAATTTTACCAATATTCTTTTATAGCATTAGCGTTTTGTAACTTTCTCGCAATCATTCCTTCTTAATCGATGCCTTCTGAATGAGTTTGGAGAATCGCGATAGTCGCCATCAAGAATAGGAAAACGAGTGACATTTTACGTATTGGATAAAACTACAAAATTAGGTTATAAAAAAATCATATAATGGATAAGGGTAGAATGGTCATAAAGTAACAAATTATTTAAATTGGGTATATATGATATTTTTAGTTTTGTTTGGGTATATATGATATTTACCCATGTTTATAGGGGTATATATGATGTTATCCCTTTGTTGGATCTTAGATTTTTTAAAATATTGATTTAGTAGGTTAGAATTTCGTGTATTACACGATTTGAATAAATGTAATGTTATATACTTAGTAATAAAATTTATGTCTTTAAAATCCGTATTACACGAGTTAAAAAAATATAATATAATCTGTTAACACATACACTCGTCAAAATATGTCTTTAAAAAAAGATACTTTGACGTGAATATTATAAATTATGATATAATAATTATCCATAATTAAATAATAAGTATCCTTAATTAGATTTATATTACAATTTTAAAAGTATGATTTTTAATATTATTATTTAATAGAAAAGAAAGACAGAAAAATATATTAAAGATGAATCATATAGTGACACATGTTCCCTCTAAATTTTTATTTATCAATATAAAGATACTTTACAACTTCTAGGTTTCTTAAGTTTAAGAGATCCCATACATTTCTTCAAAGAATTTTTAACTTTAATTTTTTTTATTTACCTTATGTGGGATGATAAAACTAAACAAAGGGATTGATTTTTATCATAAAATTATTTTTTAAAATATTTAAAGTTAAAAGATTGAGATGCTTATGTGTCCATAGCTAAAACAAAGGGATTGATTTTTATCCTAAAATTATTTTTAAAAATATTTAAAGTTAAAAGATTGAGATGCTTATGTGTAAATGCCTTGAACTTATGGTCTTTAACACTTAACATTCATAATAGGGTCTCTTTCTCTATTATTTGTATATTTATTCTATTTTGTATCTATATTAAAATCCTTATCTTTATCTTCATTTCCATCTCTAAAATTTAGAGTTTAATAAATAGAGATTTTCTAGAAATCCATTTTAATGAATTCCTATTTTTTGTGAGTATTTACGAAAAAAAAATAAGTGTTCGTGAGCGAAATACAGATCTAATAGATTAAATCAATTTTAAAGATAATTTTGAAAAAAAAATGTGATATTTAAATAAATTATATAGATAGAGATGAAGATGGTACTTGTGAATACTCTTAAAGTGGGTTATAAAAGAAATTTTTTTTTTCTTTAGAATGTTAACATGCTAGAGTATTATGGCATGTATTTTTTATATGATTTTAAAAGGTACGTAATCATCGTATTAAAGTTTGAGTGAGTTTTAGTAAAAAAAAAATAACTATGCTAATTATTAAGTTTCTTTGTTAAAACTAAAAATTAAACTATGTTAAACCTTAAATACTGGGAGCCTTTAAATATGAGCCCAAGTTTCAACTTATGTTTTAATATTGGATTATTGAATTTTAATAATCACACTTGTTACCAATTGGTCAATAATAATCTTAACTGAGAATATTTTTACCACCGGTCCCTACTTTCAAACTATTTGCTTACATTAGACCTCCCATTAAGAAAACTTAACGCCTTTAGATATTATATGACGTGACATCTGCAAACCGCCGGAAAGTCGAGCCAAGCTAGCATTGGTCTCTGGTGGTGTTTAACTGATCTCGTTTTTCCGGCAAATCCAAACAGAGACAACGATGGTGTTTAACGAGACAAGAGCCAATTTCAAAATGCACCACGAGACCACTGCTAGCTTGACTCGACTTTCCGACGGTTTGCAGATGTTCATGTCATATAAAATCTAACGGCGTTAAGTTTTTTAACGGGGGGTCCAATGTAAGAAAATAGTTTGAAAGTAGAGACCGGTGGTAAGAATATTCTTCGTTGGGATTATTATTGACCAATTGATAAAATATGAGATTATTAAAATTCAATAATCCTTTAATATTCGATCCGCACCTACACCTAAAGTTCAACAAATAAAACTAAAAATGTTGCAAGATCTACGATTATTTTAGAAGAAATGATAAGATTTTAGAGAATTTTATATCATTATTATAATAAATCACTAATTATTATGACACAGTCTTATTTTTTATGCACACAATCTTGGGATTTCTCGCATCTCTCTTCTCTTTACAATAAATCTTTTTGATTCCTAAAATTACTCCCCTGATTCAACAATTAATTTTCATTTAATCTTAGTTTTCCTTCTTTTTCTATGATTATTGTCAATATTTATTAGTTAAAAATTTTGTTTGATTCTAAGAGGGTGTTTGAGATTGCTTATTTAACTTAAAAAGTGTTTTTTGTTAAAAAATGTTTATTTACTTATGACTATTCTAAAATGAGTTTTTTTAAAAGTGTTTGGATTAGCTTTTGTGGTAGAAAAAGTCAATAAGCTGTTTTTTAAAAAGTGTTTGGCTTAGCTTATATTTATTGTATGGTAAAGGGTGGGTAGATTGGTAATATTTTATTGCAAAAGCCAAAAGCCATTTGAAAAGCCAGAAATTTATGTCTTTTTAAAAAACAACTTTTTAGTTTTATCAAAAAGTAAAAACAAAAAATGTTTTTCAAACAAAAAAAATGTTTTTATGTTTGCCAAACACTTTTTTTAGCTTATTGGCTTTTGAAAAAACCAATAAGTCAATAAGCAGTTTTCCAATGCAATCCCAAACAACCTCTAAATTATGTTTCTAAACTCATAATAATCACTTTGAAAACACGCATCAAAACACTTGTAAATAATTAATTTTAGCTACAAAATTTGACTTATTTATTAAACAAGTCTTGAAACGTGAAACCTTAATGTACCAGTAATGAGAAGTATATAAATGTGTTATCAATCTAAACCGTTATTCTAATAAATGATTTCAAAAAATGTCATGTGTCATCACCATATTTTTTTCTCATTAAAATCTTTTAATTTCCCATATTTTAAGTAAGTTTGAATATTGAAATTTTTTTATTTTAATGTTTTTATTTTAGATAAAATAATATAAAATTTGAATTCTAAATATTACTTAATTAAGGAAACAAAGAATTTTATTTTTTGTTTTACATATTATTTTAAAATTTTTATATATTATTATACTTTCATTTTTTCAATTAAATAACATCATATAATACATGAGTATATAACCTATTATTTTAATAATTCAGCCTGTATAACAAACAAGTTTCTAACCTAGTAAAAACATATAAGAATTGGAATTTTTAAAATGATGTGAAACTTCCGAAAAAAGTCACTTTAAAAGTTTAAAGACATCGTGGGAGAATCTAAGACGAAGAACATCTTAAGTTATATTACTTTTGATTATCCAAAACTTGCTACTTTTGGCCAAGCAAATTATTGGTTCAACCAAAGCAAAGTCTGACGGTAAATTCGTAACTCATATATCTTGTATATGTCCTTTTCACTTCCTGCGATCACCAAAGCAAACCAACCTTTGAAATTGTTATCAACTATGAATCTACGTTAATTATACACGAAAGTTTGAATTATTATTTTGAAATTTGACTTGTTTTTGTCATGTAACAAACAACTCATGATAATTTACACTAAAATAAATTATATTTATAAAATACCTAAAATTTTACAAAATTTAAATTATGAAAAAAAATATATATATTATAATTATAGAAAAATAAAAATATAATAAATAATGATGTTTGAAGGTTAATTTGAGAAACAAATAAGTATTTCCGGACTATTTGGTATTTATTCTTGAGCTAGACAATTAAATTAAAGGAAATAATAAAATAACTCTTGACAATTATTAAGTAATAACGAGGTTAAAATCACGTGTATTACACGGGTTAAATAAATAAAATGTTATATATTTAGTAATAAAAAATTTACATTTTTAAAAACCCGTGTAATACAAGAGTTGAATAAACCAGTATATTACATCGGTTGAATAAAATATAAACAAACACATTTGTCAAAATATGTTTTTAAAAAATGTAATTTGTCGTGAGAGTTATAAGGTATGTTAAGTTATTTTTTAAAACATTTTTTTTCAACTGAGTATTAATTTTTTAATTTAATTGATAAATTTTAGTTCATATTAAGTTCATTTGATTGATGATATAATAACTATTTATAATTAAATAATAAGTATTCGTAATTAGATTTATTAATATAAAGATTACTATTTAATATGATAGAGAAATAGAAAATCTAATATTTAATAAGAGAGACATGCGAAAAAATAAAGATGAGAAGTAACAAGAGAGTGACACATGTCCTGAAAATATTTTCATTTATTAAAGTACTAAGATTTATGAAGAAAGATAAATTCTTCAAACATAAGATTATTTCTCAATGTAATCCACCCATATCTTTATACTGATAAATAAAAAACTTAAAGGGGTCACGTGTCACTTTCGGGCGCATCTTTATCATGTTTTCCCGCCTCTCTCGCATCACTCTAACAACAACAATCGCCTTCCTTTTCATTTCTCTGCAACAAAACCGTACCTCCATCATCGTCCCTGCTCGTGTCTTTTAACAGGTCTCTTTACAGTTCTTATCATGTAACCTGTTTCTAAACAAGTTTGGGTTCGTGTCTGAAAAAAATGACACGATAAGTTATCGTGTTGTGTTCGTGTCTATCACTCCAGATTATCGTGTTGTGGATAAGATGTTATGCCAGCATTATACTAAAGAGTGATAACTTAAAGAGTTTATAAAAAGAAAAACCTAAAACTATGGTATGTATGAAGGGAGACGCATAAAATATAAACAAACTAGTGGGTTACCACCCGCGCTTCGCAGAAGGTTCGCAAAACGCTACACTACATTCTACGTGACGTTAAAAAAACGTTGCAGCGGTATATTCGATAGTAACGAAAAAGTTACCTCGTTACATATGAAAGTGAATTTATTCGAAAAAATATTATATTTTAAAAGTTGTAATTGGAAAGAAAAAAAGACTAAGAAAAAATTAAAACCTTGAAGCAGTTTTGATAACTTGTACGTTTAATATTTGTGATTTGATGACTTGTAACTTATTACGCCAAACTCCGTTTCGAATTAAATTTACACCGAAACGTAGAAAAAAATAAGTATGTCACAACGGCATATTCGAAATTTTATAAAACATCACATTTTAAAAGTTATCGGGGAAAAACAAAATAAGTACAAAATTAATTATAATAATAATAAAATAATTAATTATAAAAAACAAAAAATTAACTAAAAAAATAAACGGCGACGCAAGCATGTTTGTAAGTTGTGCATAAGGTATTCTCATTTTGTGAGAAGGACGATTACAATACTTTAATTAATTTGTATTTTACGGAAAATATTTAAAAACAATTTATGTGATTTACTCTATATTTTAATTTCTTTTAATACGAGGATGAAGGCATGAAAAAGGGTTAAAGGAGAGCCGTCGATTGGTAAGATCAACCAAAAGCTGCGAGGAACCCTAGATTAAATTAATATGATGACCTTTGATTATCGTACCACGTGTCTCCTTTCTAGAAAGTTTTAAACCCGCCATTTTGCTTTATCAGGAAACCCCAAATATAATATTTCGTCCACATACCACGAGGTATAATACCCTACGTGCCCCTCATACCATCGCCACTATCATACACTTCTCCTCACCTGATTGGCTCTCCTCAAATCATCGGTCCCGCACAAATGGTCTTCTCCTACTCGCCGAATGACGGGATCCGTCACGTGGGCCAGTCATGCCACGTTTCCCTTTCCACCAATCATATCTCTTCTCTGTTCCACCGTTTGTCGTCACACGTGGCCCATCTCCGTCTTTATATACCAATCCTACCCTCCAATATTAGTAACCTTGTTACAAAATACTAAAAAAAAACACTAGCCGGAGAAACAGGCGGTGGCGGCGGCGGTGGTTGAATTCCGACGGTTAAATGAACGGTAAAGGTGGTTACTGCGTAGCGAGGTACGGAGATGGTGGTGCAGGGATGTACGGCATGTCTAAGGTGGATAGTATAATGCTCAAGTTCAGGCCGATTGCGCCCAAACCGGTTGCGGCCGGTTCGGGTTCAACCGGTATTAGCGACCGGTATGTGAACTGTGGAAGAAGTAAGAGAAAGTATGTTAGGGTTAAGAAAAATAAAATTAAAAAAAATAGTTCTAGAAGACGGCCGCCGGTGGTGACGCTTCCTTTGTTACCGGAGACTCCAGATCGGAAACAAAACGAACCGGTTATCGGTTTTTCCGATCTGTTATTCCCGGTGGAAACAAAGAAATTAGCGTCGTCACCACCACCGGTGTGGTTAAGCTTTAACACTCAGAAGCAAAAACTAGGGTTGGGTTCTCCGCCACGGACACAAGTGGTGTCGAACGTGACGGTCGAATGCGTGACCGACGCGTGTGTGGATTTGGAAGGGTTAGGTTGTACGGACGAGGAGAGAATGATGAACATGGAGAAGGACACGTGTCCAGGGTTCATATCAGACGGTCAAGATAGGGTGGTGTGGACTAACAAAGCGTATAGACAGATGGCTGGAGTGGGACACGTGGTCGACCGAGAGGATATGGCGGTGGTGCTGGTTCGGAAGGATAAACGGACGCCGTCACCGGTTACTTACCCAGCTTTCACTTGCAAAGTTAAGGTAACCTCCGCCCCTCACAGTGACCAGCAAATTCCTCCGCCGTGTTCTCCGACACTAACGCTGCCGTGTGACGTTTGGAGGATGGAGCACGGTGCTTGTGCATGGCGGTT
Source organism: Smallanthus sonchifolius (assembly GCA_023525975.1). Taxonomy (NCBI): domain Eukaryota; kingdom Viridiplantae; phylum Streptophyta; class Magnoliopsida; order Asterales; family Asteraceae; genus Smallanthus; species Smallanthus sonchifolius. The sequence continues at coordinate 4,749 of JAKNSE010000034.1, read as the reverse complement.
GGACGTTAAAGCTGCGCTTAGTTTGGGTCGGTAAAACGCCTTCATCCGAACCAACCTTAAACTGTAAATATTTTTTATTTTATTTTGCTGATGATAATCTGATATTGTTGTTGAAGAAACTACTGGTTTTAGTGTACGGTTAATTATATTTTTTGTGCTAATGACTTGTGAAGAATGGTGATTAACAATACTTAAAGAAGATCATTCAAAAACTATGGTTATCTTAAGTTAATTTTCATTAGATATTAATTATTGTTGGATTACAAATTACCAAATTTAAGTACACATTTTTTATGGTATTTGGTGATAGGATTTTATGGCTAAAAATGATAAATTAAAAGGTTTTTGTATAGGTTTGTCTTATGATGTTGATTAGACGGTGTTATGAAATTATATAGTGTGATTTGATGATTTTATGAATAAATAAAGAAGTGTTTCTGTAATCCGATTATATCCTTTTATGGCAAAAAAATGTTTGGTATTATGTGTGTTATCTTTTTAGGACAGGTGTACGAATAGAGATGTGGTAGCGTTGAAAAAATGAAACTACTGTTCATGTAACATCCCATCATCTTACTCTTACTCTCTCCATCTATTTTTTATTTATTTATCAAAAAAAAGTTCTGGTGTAATGATTGAGATAATACATAAAATCTCAAAGACCACGGGTTAGATTCATGTCATCATCATTAATTTTCACGGCATCGTAAATAAGGCATAGCTCTTAGCCTGATTCCGATCCAGGGTTCGAGCCTCAACTTCTATCAAGCCCGGAAGGGACCGTATTGGGTGGGTTTTTTCCTTGAAAACTCTCCAACTCTGACGCCAAGTGGGTCCGGTTAAGACAACATATTGACCGGAGTTGGACGAGGCTCTCCCATGTGACGGGGGTGTACGTCACAACATTTAATGTTCGCCTTTCAAAAAAAAGTTGTTTAATTTTTTTATTTTTTTTCACCATTTATTTATTTATTATAATATAATATAATATGATATAATATAATTGACTAATAATTTAATTTTCTTGTAAACCGTTTTTTTGTCTACATTCTGATATATTTTTTTCTTAAAAGCGAAGTTATATTAAAAATGAAGGCTTTTCTTTTATAGTATGTTATATCGAATACCGTTACCGTAACAAGCTAAACCGATAATGAGCGAACATCGTTGTCAACATTGGTGTTATCAGAAACAGTCTCGGTATTCATTTTTATGGTTTTTGTTCGACGAAAGCACGTCTTTATTTTCTTGGCTAAGTTTTGCGACAAACCATTACACATTGATTTTTTTTCTATCATAAGCTATACTGAGTTATGGTGCATTTAATAAACCGGTAATAAAAAGAGAAAATTGGTGTTCTTCGTACTCACGTTGCTGTTTGTTTGTATTTCTTTCGATCGATGTAAAATATTTGTAGTTTTGTAATTTTAGGTTTTTTATTTTTATGGTTTTAGTTCTTGACATTTTCATTTTTTTTTCATTTTTTTCATTTCTAGAACGGGACTTCTTAATCATTTTCCATGATAGCTTATTTGAATGTTTTTTTGTTCAACGTTTTTATGATCGAAACAAAGCAAACAAACGACATATGTGTAGAAGTTCGACTAGCGGGTTAGGATCTCGTACTCGTTAGGACCGGGTCTGGTTTTTTCCCGTAGTGTGTCATCCCTGGTTTTTATGCCTGAATTCTAAGTCTTGTTGACTCTATGTTGATCACATGTCTCATTCTTGTGCCTCATATGATATCTTTCATTTCAAACTTCTAAGCCCAGTCTAAATAGAGTATTCTATTACACTTTAGAGCGGCTTACTTATTCTATTGTGATACCATATCCGAGACTCGTATTGAACTTGCTAATTATGGTAACTTTGGATGCCTTGTACTTTAACCTGATAAAAACAATTCAAGTTTATAACTTCGTTTAACTAAAATAAAATTTCAAGGGTAAAAGTTATACATACGTAGATTTCAAGGTTTCTTTTGTAACGTCTTCAAAATCTGGTTAATTTTTATAATTTTAGTTATATACTATTATCATTATTATAATAATTTCCAGATTTACATATAATATATATATATATATATATATATATATATATATAAATCATTTAAAAACCTTAAACTTATCTAAAATCATTAAAAACTATTATTTTTATTCTTTAATACTATCCTAATCCTATACCATTAATAATTGACAAATGGTAACGTCGGTAACCAATGAGATTTTTTTTTCTTTTTTCATATTCACCCGCTTCATGTTCATATTTTCAAATAATAACCCTTAACTTTCTAAAAGCCCAAATATACCTCTACAAAAAAATTATTTGTTTTTGTATGTAATATTTATTTCTTTGCGTCCCGGTATAAATTTTGTTTTACTCATTTCTTTTAATATTTTTTTTCTTTACGTCACGATATAAATTTTGTTTTACTCATTTACATATGTTTTACCACAACTCCCCCTGAAGTTTGTAAAATAAAATTATGTGTTTTTACACAATGTCACGTCACATCAATACTACAAAAATGTTCATTTAAAACGGTTAAAAGTTTTTAATTAAAACGGTTTTACATTAAACCGCTCTAAAAAAGAAATTGACCGCTTTAAATTCGTTTGTAGCTTTTAACGGAAGGTTTTAAGGCAATCATTTAAAGCGGTTTTTTTATTTCTATACTTTTTAAATTTACAAAAAATTCAATTTAATTGATTTGTGATCATTTAAAACGGTTTTTAAATTTAAATTTATATTATTTTTCCAACCGCTGTAAATAACATTTAAAAGGGTTAAATAATTAGAATTTGATTACAATTATAAAGCGATTTTAACGTAAATAACATTTAAAACGGTTTTGATATTTAAATATATTAATAATTTAGAACCGCTGTAAAAAGTAAATTTAAATTTGGAATAACAATAACATTTAAAACGGTGTATTAGGAAGGAACCGTTTTATCGGGTGTTTTATTTTGAAACTATCCTAATATATTAATATATATCGTAATATACTAATATATATCCTATAACTATCCTAATATAACTTTAGTTTTTCTTATTAATTAGGAATTAACATCAATATAATTTTGAAACTATCCTAATATATATTTTAAATGTTATTTGAATTTATTTACAGATTTGTTAACCTATAATACTTAACCACCTATAATACTTAACCTAATTCATAAATTTAAATATCATCTCTTCCTTTTTCTCTGCTTCATCTTTGCGATTCATGAATTTTTCATTCATTCATATTTGTTATTTGTTATAAGATCATTATTAAAGGATCATACTTTGATTTCAGATTCAGATTGATTTAGCAAATTCTCCAGGTAATATTCTTTCTTTTCTAATTTCACCTTTATTTAGATATCTATGTATTGTATGTGATCATTGCTTGTGACTAATCATCTAGATTTACAAACCTTTTAGATTATACCCGTCTAAAATTAACCTATTAGAGATTAATTTTAGATTGTCCCCTTTTGGGACTACTTTTTGATTGTTCTATCTCATTTAGGATATATATACGTTTTAACGGGTTGATTATTTAAAAAAAATCGATAAAATTTCTCTTTATACTCCATCGAGTATGCTTTTTATACGCATACTTGAGGAGTTAAAGGGAAATACTGTCGATTTTTTTAAAATATCAACCCGTTAAACGTATATATATATATATGAGATAGAATAATCAAAAATTGGGTTAGGATCCACCGTCTTAAATTACTTTAGATTTTTTCATTCACATCATATATATGCATTTATATAATTTTTTTATTTAAAAATTTCAGATGGATGGTCATAGTCATTGGATGTACAAAATTGGACGTTGTCACCCAACATATTTGAGCGGCGTGCAAAGTTTTCTTAAGGTTGCTGAAGATGATCGTGTGATAAAAGGAAATGTATCCATTCCGTGTCCTTGTATGGAATGCAAAAAATTTACCGAATTTAAGGAAATAAAAGATATCGAGTATCATTTGTTCAGACATGGTTTTATGTATAATTATACTTGTTGGTCAAAACATGGGGAGTCACTTGCTAATCGTATGGCAACGCCGACTAATTTAGTCGGTAATAATTATGAGAACAATGATCCGTACATTAGTGATGATAATAACAATTTAAATGAGGACAATGATAATTTAAACGACATGTTCAATGATTTGGAAACTAATATCGGTGACAGTGATCAAGAAAAATTGCAACAGATATTTGCTGATTCGGAAAAACCGTTATATGCTGGTTGTGAGAACTTTTCTAAACTCAGTGCCGTGTTGAAACTGTTTAGCTTAAAGTCGAACAACGGATGGAGCGATAAGAGTTTTACAAGTCTATTAGTGATTTTGCATGACATGCTTCCCAAAGACAATGAGTTACCCATATCCTTATACCAAGCTAAAAAATTGATGTGTCCAATGGGATTGAAAGTTAAAAGAATACATGCATGTCCGAATGATTGTATGCTATATAGAAATGAGTTTGAAAAATGTCATAAATGTGTTACATGTGGTGAATTGAGGTACAAGCGGAAAAATGAAACTGATGAATATGATAACGATGTGATGAAAAATGGACCACCGGCTAAATTATTGTGGTATTTGCCCATTATATCGAGACTGAAACGTTTATTTGCTAATGGTAAGGAATCAAAATTATTGCGTTGGCATTCTGATGAGCGTAAAAATGATGGAAATTTAAGACATGTGGTGGATTCACCTCAGTGGAGAAATATCACACGTGAGT